>JAJHSJ010000002.1:70224698-70354753 GCA_021015155.1 Magnolia officinalis
AAAATCTTCTCCACCTCGGAGCATCATCTCTCGGCTATTGTCTGATCTGGCTCGCCCTGGAAGTGAGGAGGATCAAGCTGACGAAAGTCTCGAAGAAGGGCGCGCGCTTGTTCTGTCGAGGCCGACGTAACAACGGGGTGCCTACCCTACCCTTGGAGGGTGGTCATCACAGCATGGAACATTTGTTGTAGCTGGGCGGCATTCACGGGTATGGTTGGATGCGCACTGGTCTCGGGTAGAGGAGCAGCATCCTTAGGCTAGGGAGTAGGAATCTCCGGTGGTGGAGTGGGAGTCACAGGAGGTAAAGCAGGAGTCGTTCGGGTCGCTCTCCTGAGCGGCATGACCTATAAGAAGGAACAAAGGCGCCTATCAACCTTGAGAACTCTCGAAGGCACGTACGTTAAGGGTCTATAATAGAAAATCGCTAAGTTATTTGAACTTTGGACCTAATTATTCGAAGTTCATAATAGACATGTGATATTGTTTTCAGTTATTCCCAAGTTATGCTCTGATACCAACTTCTGTCATGGCCCAAACTTGAAAACCGGGCTCACAAAATTCTTGATTGCCAAATCCAGCACCGATAGCCTCCGTAGTACCCCATTCTCGACTCCCGGTACCCATATACCAGGTTTCGATCCTGAGATACTATAACGAGGATTTTCAACATGAATTTGTTTCATAATAAGCATAACCATAAGCATAACCCACAAACAACAACCAACAACATCATCACAAATCCACTATGTGAAAGTGCCCTCGTTTGTCAATTAGCGTGAGTGTTGACTCAGCAAGACAAGTGACCCCCATAGGAAGATCATTCAAGTGTTTGCCTCAACTGGATGTGTGCCCCGAACTCGTCAAAGGTAAACTTAGCCTCACATCCCATGTCCTAAAATACCTAGGTATATAAATTTCCTAAAAGAGGATAGAACAACATAGGTTTTAAAGTATGAAAACTATTTTGCAAATTCAGGAAAATCTCTAAGTTTTTTGCTTTTATCGATATATTGAGACCACCTCGATGAGATCGAACACCAATTATCGATGTCCTCAGAATACAATCGATATGATCAAATTGAGGACTACTTGTGTCCAGCAACCAAATTGATCTCTGGATTAAATTATCGATGAATCGATGGAACATTCGATATCATCGACATTCAAATTTTGAGATCATTGAGACGGCCCGATATAATTGAATTCTGGTCTGTTTGTATCCAGCAAGCTGCTAAGGCAAATCATACATTATCGATGACTCGAAGGAAGCCTCGATATCCTCGAAATTGAAACTCTGATGATATCGATGGACCTTCAATGTTATAGATTTCGAACCAAACTGTCCAGAAAGCTTTTTAGGAAAAACCTCTCTAAATGATTCGAGGTATCAAGACTCCATCGATAAAATCGATATTCAAATATCGATCATATCGAACCTAGGTCGTTTTCATCGAATTCGGACAATGGAGTGTCAAGCGAGCTTATAAGAAATCTGCTAAAAAAGATCGATGAATTGAACTAGGTATCGATATCATCGACATTTGAATATCGATGACATCGTAGGAGGATCGATAATATCGAAGCCTGTTGTCTCAATTCTTAGCCTGCTCTCTTATTTTTCATTGTCGAGGAATCGAACCATAGGTCGATGAAATCAGAGTTCAAAATCCGATGAAATCGAAGCATGTTTGTTATGATTGATCTATATATAAGATATTCAACTGTAATTGTCAGAGGAGTTCATATCATCGATCTGTCCCTTGATGTCTTCGAAAGTATACGTTTGATGATATTGAAGATGAATCGATGATATTGAACGCTATAAAAAATATGACTATTTTATTACTATTCGATCTCTTTGCCTATTTAAGAAGAGCTTACTATTGGTTGCTACAATGAGAAAATTAAAGAGAGCCTTGAGAGAGTCATGCATACTACTTACCCTAAGCTCTTTTTCTCATGAGAGTTCATTCTCCAACCCACCCTCATCATTGATATTCACTAGAGCGGATTGGGGAATGAACTTTCGTATTTAAGGATCATCCAGCTACCATCTTAATGGCAAATCATTGAGCTGGGATACCTTGAATGCTTAAATGCTTAGAATCACTTCGTCTCTAAAATAGGAAAATATTTAATAAAGTAGGATTCCAACATAACCTTGACACAACCCGTCACCTTACATTGGAGCATCATAAGCGTTGCGGATCAAGGAGCTGAAGATTCTTCATCATCAATGAGGAGATCTTCATCATCAACGTACTTAATGGGGCTCGTCTACTTATTTGTAAGTCATTAGAGTCCAGAGACCCTGTTTCATTCCTTTGTGTAGGATTGGGTCACAGGTGATTCTCACCCCTTTCAAGTCCTCATAGGAGGCCTCCGACGGGAGAATACGTGCGGGTGCTGTGTGTTGACCCTTGCTCTTTGGTGAGCATAAACTTAGGTCCTTAGTGTAGGTCCTTGGCCTATGTGGCCTAAAACCCTAGTGTTGTGTGTTAACCTTTGCTCTTATGTAGGGCATAAACATGAGGTTCCTTGTGTGGATCCTTGGCCTGTGTGGTTATCCTTTGCTCGTGTGTAGAGCATAAAACTTAGGTGTTGTGTGTTGACCCTTGCTCCTGTGTGAGGCATAAACTTGTGTCTCGTGGAGACATGTCTAGGCTCCTTGTGTAGGTCCTAGAGTCGACCTTGTGTAGGTTGTGAAGGTTAGAGGTGAACCTGACCTCCGTTAGTGAGATCTGGTACACTCAAGGGTTGAGTGCGTCCGCTGGAAGTGGAGTAGGCACGTAGCCGAACCACTATAAAATGACTGTGTTTGGGATTGTTATTTGTGCATTACTCTTATATGTTTTTCTTTGAGCATATTTATAAAGCATGCTAACATGATTATTTAAAATTGATAAGAATCACATCCCACACACACTCACAGTCGTATCGTTTATTCATCATAAACTGAGACTACATATTGTTCAAATACTTGGAAGTCTTATGATTGGATCCTCTATTTGGCTTGGAAGCCGTTAGAGTTACATTGGAGATATCATGATAGGAGTTTGTTAAATCAGGGTTATGATAATAGGTCGTTAAATCATCACAAAATTTTTATAAAGTCCTATTCACCCCCCTCTAGGACACTTTGACCTATTCCCACTTCTACTTAGGTTTTTACCGCAATTTCACTATGATAAAAAACTTTGAGTACAATGCATAAGGGAAAACAATATCGATAATCAAAAGCACCATAAGTTGGTTGTACGCTCCAAGCTCAATGCCGCTGCGGCGTCTTAACGTTACCTGCACGCAACGGTTGTGCATAAGCTTATAGAATGCACAGAGGGTGGTGAAAGTGTGTGCGCAATATAAGCGTGCTCAAAATGCAATATCGGAGTAATGCGAAATATACTGGTAAGTCCATAAATGTAATCAGTCGCACCAAGACTATGTGATGCAAGGCATGAATGCTATCGACCATATCAAGGCCATGCGATGCAAGGCATGAATGATGTCGGCCATACCAAGGCCATGCGATGCGAGATGCAACTCAAGCATACCAATTCTCATCTAAATCCACGTATCAATGTAGCTCATCACTGGAGCATCAAATATCAGTACAGTTCTCACTCTGGATAATCACCAAGGTCTACCGTAACGTTTATTTTCCAATCTATTCATAAGGTCACAAAGACCTGAATTAAGAGGAAAACAAATTCCATATTGATCCAGAACTTCTGAAACCCCAAACAGGTTTCAATGGTAAGCGTTCAACCCTCCACTGGTTTTTGCAGTGTGATCCATCTGATAGATAGATCTATTTTATCTTTAGTCTCAAGCCTTAAGACGAGCTCGTCCAACAGATGGACGGTTTGGATCTAACACATAACTCATGATCAGGCCCACACTTGCTGACGTCACTACAGCAGCTATATAGCTGGTGTGACCCAGCAGATGGATGGTGTGCATACATCATGTGGGACCCGCAGAACTGCTGGAGGGCCCACGCAGATGGACAGTTTGGATGTAACACACACATCATGTGGTGGGTCTCATCTAAATGGACGGACGGTGTAGGATGAAATACATGCATCGTGTGGGACCCACAGAACCTACTAATGTTAATACTTCAGCTATATAGCTGATGTAAAGTACAGCAGCCAATCGGCTTCCCATCAGGTGGGTCCCATGTGGGGCCCACCATATAGTATTATAATATATATATATATATATATATATATAATTTATTTATTATTTTTTTTAATACACCAGTGTCCAGGCCTGGACGAATAGCTGGATGTACACATTCATCATGGTGGAGTCCCACCGTCCCTGATGGACGATGTGTATTAAAGAACATATACATCAACGTGGGTCCCACCTGTGTCACATGTGGAGTGGGCCCATGACTTAAAACGGATGGACGGCTTAGAGATGTACATACATCATGGTGCCCATAGAGCTTGCTGACGTCTCTGTAGTGGGCCCACCATCCTGAAAACGGACAGACGGCTGGGATGAAATACATATATCAAGGTGGGTCCCATCCCACACGTACAGCATGTGTGGGGGTGGACCCCACACGTCTAACAACGGACGGGTGGCTATGGATGAAATGCATATATCATGATGGCATCACCGAACTTGCTAGCGTCAATTGCAGCCATAGCTGCTGGCCGTATGGACAGTCCAGATAAGGCACGATCATGAGGTGGGTCCACACTTGTGGGACCCACCAAATAAAGCTAATATTTGAGTTTATCCCATCCAAACGGACTGCCAGGTGGGCCCACTCAATGTACGACATGGATAAAATACATTCATCATTGTGGGATCCATCCGGGTGGGCCACACGGCCACATCATCACCAAAAGAATGAAAGAGGGAGATAGAGAGAGAGAGAGAGACGGTGTAGTGGAGGGACCCCCCGCCACTATGGGCCTCTCTTTGTTTACAACACATACATCAAAATGGGTCCCATCACAAGTGGGCCCTCAAATGAAAATCAATGGTGGATATCATAAAATCAAGCCCTTTTTATAATAGGCTTGGATGCCCTGGAGCATTATTTTCCAGAGAAATTTGTGGACCTCAGCATAAAGTTTGCTTTTAACCTCCTGAGGTGTCTAAAGTACATATGATTCACCTGAAATAGAAAGTTTCAGAGTTAGCGCAACATGGTGAATCAAAGATTACAAGTAGATAAAATTCAGAGAAATTCTCAGTAGGTGATGTAGTCTCAACATATTCTGAAGTTTCAGGCTTCGGTTCAACTTTCAGCCCCTCCTCCCTTAATGGTAAACATTCAAGATCTGTGGAAGGAAGGGCTTCAGAATAAGGGTTCTCTCCGTCAGGAACAACCACCGAGGTATTGTTTTGCAAGGCATCCATTATTTCTTTTATCATGGGACCATTTAAATCTACAAAGTGTGCCAAGCAATCTTCGAAACATTCAATTAAAAGGAGTTCATTCACCCCATCGAGATCTATGATGATATGCCCAATAACTCGTTTATCTTTTTCGAGAGTGCAAATGAGCATACTCCCTTATTTTTTCTCAAGGTGGGATGAAGTCACCACCGGGTATGTCTCTTCTTGACGTAAGTAAACCTGTTCAAGATCAGCGGGCAAAGATTTTAAGTCAAGCTTCGGTGTCTTGAAGCTAGACGGTAGAGGCATTACATCAGTTTGGGGCAAATCTTCAAATTGTGGCCTCCACCGATTAACTTCAAGTATCGGCGCAGTTTCAAGCATGACATCCATCTCCCTAATCGTGTCATCATCCAAATCAGGGGAGTGGGCCAAACACGTCTCAAGAGGGTCAGAGTATAGAGTAAGGAGCGCTCTATCTTCCACGAACGAGTCAATCATGTTAATGTCATGGGCCTCGTCATCATCCTCTGCCTATTTGCTCATATTGAAAAAAAAATATTGAGCTCCAAAGTCATATTTCTGAAAGATAAATTCAAGACTTCATTCCTACAATTAATGATTGCATTTGATGTAGTAAGGAATGGGCGACCAAGAATGACGGGAATTTGAGTGCTCATATCCACGATGGGTTGAGTATCCAGTATGATAAAATCTACTGGATAATAGAAATTTTTAACTTGAACCAACACATTATCAATGATCCCTCTTGGTACACGAACTAATCAATCGGCAAGTTGTAGGTTTAGTTGTTCGTAAACCGAGTAAGGAATTAGATTAACACTTACCCCCAAGTCAAGAAGTGAGTGCTCAATTCGGTAGTTCCCAATTACACAATTGATGGTTGGACTACTGGGGTCTTTGTACTTTTGTGGCACATCTTAGTTGAGGATGTCACTCACTTTTTCTGTCAGAAAAATTCTCTGTTGAATAGTCTACCATCTCTTGGTAGTGCATAGATCTTTCAAAAATTTGGTGTATGAAGGGATTTGTTTAACGGCATCCAGAAGAGGGATGTTGACCTTCACTTGCTTCAGCACCTCTAGAATATTCTGAGAGTTTAATAGAGATTTTGGTGCAATCAACCATTGAGGAAATGGAGCAATCAACTTGCCTTGATGTTCCGGTTCTAATTTATGTGGAGCAATGCTAGGTCTATCATCCGTGTCTGCTTCTGGGTCCTTAAACTTTACAGTCTCTACCAGAATAGATTTGTTAATTGTTTTACCACTCCTAAGAGTGGTGATAGACTTAGATTGTTCCATATATTGATTTGAAGATCTTGGTTCACTAATTTCATATTGCGGTTTAGGATTGGGGAGAGGTTGGGCCAGAAAGATCTCTTTCTCCCCACTCGAAATTTTTATCTCACACCCTTGTATAGCCTTTGAAAGGTCTTGAATGACCTGCATTATACTCTGGTTGAAAAGCGCTTGATTTTCAAGGTGTTTTAAGACTGGATCCTCTTGAAGGTTCCCTTGATTCAGGAATTGGTTAGGCAATCCTTGAGGAGTAGTAGCTTGTCCATTCCTTTAGCTGGAGTTGTATATATTTGAGGTGAGTCCACAGAAAGGTCTTTGGTAGTTGTTCACGGCATTTGACTACTCATTCAGAATTTCTTGAAAAGCAGGTATTGTTGGACAATTTTCAGTTGTATGTATGTTACAAGCGTAAATACCGCAAACTTCTTTCTTAGCCTTATCCTTCTATTGTTCCATGGCCTCGACTCTTCTTATGAGATTGGCCACCCTTACACTCAAGTCATCTTCTTCTTTCATAGCATACATTCCTCCCCCTTCCTTTGATTGAGTAGGCTTAGAAGTTGTGGGTTTTGGAGAGATGTCCAATGATTGTGCATTTTCAACAATTCTGTCTAAATAATCCCACACATCATTGACATCTTTGTTCATAAATTCCTCATTACATATCGTCTCGACCAATTGGAGCATGAAAGATGTCAGTCTATCATAAAAGAAATTTGTGATGTGCCATGTTTCAAAACCATATTATAGGCATGAACTGACAGGATCCTTGAACTGCTTCCAACATTGGAAGAATGTTTCATCTTCCTTTTGAGTGAAGCTCATGATTGACTTTCTGAGGGTGTTCGCTTTATGATATGGGAAAATTTTCTTAGTGAACTCCCTTGTCATGTCATTCCATTTGTCAATCGATCATGGACATAGTGAGTGTAACCATGTCTTGGCCTTTTCTTTTAAGGAGAAGGGAAAGAGTTTCAGCCTAATCGTGTCCTCAGACACATTAGGAAAGTATAAAGTGGCTATTATCTCATCAAACTCTTTCAAGTGTAGATATGGATTTTCATATTCAAGTCCATGGAATTTTGGAAGGAGTTGGATCACCCCCGGCTTGATATTCATATGTCATGCATTCTCTAGAAAAACCATACAGGAAGGTATGCTCACCCCCGCCGGTTGTAAATAATCTCGTAAAGTACAAGGCGGGGGTGCTTGATGCACCTCATTCTCATCCTGGATTTCCTTAACCCTAGGTTGAGGATTTGGAGGTTGATTAATAGCCATAAATCCAGTTAACTCTGTGGATCTCGAGTGGTGTCTAATCCTGTGATGAATAGATAACCCCTCAACCAATCATCTTTCACTCAAGAGACGTCGAGTGTTATCACAGACCCACTTGGTCATGAAACACTGTCAGACCTCAATTTCAAAATCTAACCTAAACTTAAAAGAAATAAGGGAAATAGAAATCTAGAAATAGAAAGAAGTTACCAAATTAAGAGTTTCTATGTTAGGATCCTGCAAAAGAAGAAAAAGGAAAGTGAATTAGTTTCTAAAAAAGAAATAAGAAAGTTTCTAAAAATAGAAATAGAAAGATGAGTTAGTATCTAAAACTAAAAAGGAAAGTTTCTAAAAAAAAAAAAACAACCTAGTTTCTAAAAATGAAAAAAGGAAAGATTCTAAAAACAGAAAAGGAAAGTTTCTAAAAACAAATTAGGAAAGTTTCTAAAAAAAGCAACCTAGTTTCTAAAAATGAAAAAAGGAAAGTTTCTAAAAACAAATTAGAAAAGTTTCTAAAAAAGCAACCTACTTTCTAAAAATGAAAAAGGAAAGTTTCTACAAACAAATCAGGAAAGTTTCTAAAAAAGCAAGCTAGTTTCTAAAAACGAAAAAGGAAAGTTTCTAAACCTAGAAATAGAAAGCTAAGTTAATTTCTAAAAATAAATTAGGAAAGTTTCTAAATCTAGAAATAGAAAGAAAAGTTAGTTTTTAAAAATAAATTAGAAAGAACCCTAACTTCGAAATAGAAGTAAATAAATCTTAATCTTAACCTAATTCCAAAACTAATCAAATCCAAAAAATGCAACCGTCAATCCCCGGCAATGACGCCAAAAACTTGTTCATAACCCCAAGTGTAGGGTCGCGATGTAGTAATAATCTTGGTAAAACCGAGGTCGAATCCACAAGGGCCTGAAACTTGTACGTTTCTGAAATTAACTAGAAGAAGATGTGAAACTAATTCTGAAGTATTTGAAAGAGTAATTGTGAATAAAGTAATTAAAACTAAGAATTTAAAGGTGGGAATTAGGGTGTCAAGGATCCACTTGTAGTGATCAGGGAGCCCTCTTGCTTGATTCAAGTAACACAATTAGAATTGGAATCATATCCTATCCAATTGGAAAATATATCAATAAAATCAAATTTGAAGTTCCATTGACCTAATTAACAATGAAGGAGAACTATGATAATTAACAAGGATTCCATCACCAAACCATGCCCAAGAGACAATGGCAAACAACAGGATTTACCAATACCATAATCTCAAAGCAGGAGAATTGTGAAGATTAGGAAGGATTCCATCACCCTACCATGCCCAAGGGATGATGGTGAACAACAGGACTTACTAATTTCACAATCTCAAATCAGGAAAAGAATATACTCAAAGCTATTGCAGATATACTGTAATTTGAGTCACAATAAACCATTAAAAACTGAAAGTATTCCTTAAATATCAAATTAGAATACATGGAGTTCAACATAAACATGAATCAAAGCAATATAAACATCCCATTATACTACAAGCTTCACCTCTTAGCCCTAGCTAAGAGGTTTAGCTAACCATAGACATGATTGGACCAAAGTCTCTTAAGAAAAATATGAAACCAACTAAGGAAGAAGAAGAAAAACTCTTGACGGCGGCTTATCCACCCTTTGCTCCACTCCTTAAACCTTAGAAGATGCCTTAGAGCATCCTAGGGAGTCCTATTTATAGTTGTGGAACTCCAACTTTCGCACCTAGTTGGAAAACTCTAGATGGCGCCTCAAATTTACGCAGTTTACTAAAATAGACTTCACTCTCTGCAGTTTTCCAAAATAGAGTTCACTCTGCACAATTTTACAAAATGACCCAGAGTTTCAGAATATGTTTTTTTTAGGACGATTTCAGGATTCCTTTTCTTCACTTCAAATCTTTGATTCTCTTCATTCCTCCCTTAGTTTTCTTGGATCTTTGTTATGTGAATTCTTCAATCTTGGTCTCCTAAGATTCATCCCTTGCCTTGATGATTCTTGAGCATCAAATCTATGCTTTGAGCACCCTTTTCAATCCAAGCTCTTAAATTAACCTTGCAACACAAACATGAGTAAAATAGAACATCAAGCATTATCATGTTCATAAAACCAAGATATAAATAGGGGATAATATGCAATATTTCACCCTCAACCGTCATCATTGAGCTTATTCAATTAGGCTCCTGAACTTTATTTTCCTGGTCATACATAGAGATATAAAGAGTCGCTTCTCCATTAAAAGACTGCCTTTCTTTCAAATGATCATGACTATCTTCAATCAGGATTATGCGCAATTACTTTCTCTCTTACATCTTACGTTTTTCTTATGACGATTTCACCATTGTCAATCATTTCTTGTAAAATATTCTTTAGGACGAAGCAATTCTCAGTTCGATGTCTAAGAAAATGATGATAATAGCAGTAATCACTGTTTTTTATTTTCTTCATTTCTCTTAGATACTTCGGCCATGACAGTTTGATCTTCTCTACGACCAACAACCGGTTCATCATAGGAAGTATATCATCTTCTTCAAATGTATACTTTCCACAATTCTTGAATTGTCCTAATCTTTTCTTTACTTTCTTAGTTGTAGAATCACTCTTCTTTTTTGTTTTACCGGAGTTTCTTTGTTCATCTCAACATTTCTTCATTTTTCTTTCTTTCTTAACAGTATCGGTTGAAGTCCTCTTAAAATTTAGAAACAGCCAGCTCATATGAGAATTGAACACCTTCACACTGATCATTTCTAGATTGTAAGCCTTCATAATTAAATCTTGAAAAGTCTGTATATTCGGACCAATAAGACCCAATGCAATCTCTGGTCTTATGCATTTTATACATAGCTTGACTTGTTCTTCTTCTTTTGTAAGTTGTGGGCATGATGCCCCCAGGATTCTCCATCGATTGATGAATTCTTTAACTGGTTCATCTTCTCATTGGCAAATAAAGCTAGGTCGTTTAGACTGATGTCTCTAGTGGATGACCCAGGAACCTATGAATAATAATGATATTCTTGATTGACGAAACCTGCTGCAGGAGTATCGTGAATGGCAATTCTCTTATCACAACAGTTTTCTCTTTATCTTCCATATCTTTGACGGATCTCTTGCAAATGTCATATTTATAGTTACTTTTCTGTCTTATTTTTCATCCTTTTTTATTACCAGCTCACCTTATTTTATCATTTTCTATAATATATCTTTTAATGTAAAGCAATCTTATGTAGGATGTCCTAGAAAATAATGATATCGTCAATAATTCTTTTCTTTTATCATTTATTTTAGCTTCCTCTGGGTATTTAGGTTAAGGTAACTTGATGGTTCCAGCAGCTAATAATTGCTCCATCAGTGGCAGAACATCTTCCTTTTCGAAAACATACCCTTTGTGAGAATCATATAATCGAAGTCGTTTATCACTTAAACGGCCCCTATAATGATCTGAGTTTTCTCTTCTTTTCATTTCTCGTATATTGTGAAAGGTGTGTCTTTTCTTTTCCCGATCAACAACGTTTACCATTGATCTGTTTGATCTTCTTCTTTCTATTCTATTTTGAAATACCGGCATTTTCCTGGCCATTAACTCCAGTGCATGTGCTTTTGTAGCGAGGTCTCAGAAGGTCCCTATGTTTGCACTTGTGAGTCAGAATGCAATTCCCGTTTCTATGGAGTTTAGGCACATTTTCACCTGTTCCTTTTCTTCACGTAACTGACTGCATGAAGCCTCCAAAGTTTTCCATTTATCAATAAATTTCTCCATGGGTTCGTTTTCTCCCTACCTCACAGAAGCTAATTCAGTAATACTGACATCACGATCTGACAAGAAGAAATTTGACATAAACGCGTCTTGCATCTGCTCCCAAGTTCGTATTGATTTTGGTGTCATATTAGAATACCACCGAAATGCTTTTCCTGTCAAAGAAGAACCAAACAATTACAGACAATATTGCGAGATGGTAGAGAAGTTACCCATCGTTGTAATGAAGTGCATGAGGTGTTCGTTCGGAGATCCATCCCTATTGAATTTCTGTAAATCTGGATGTTTGAAATTGGCTAGGAATGGTACATCTTCTACTTCCCTTGGGTATGGTGTTCTGTAGCGGAATCTCCCGATAGTCCTGACGACCTCTGCAACCACCTGTTGTACCGCCTCCTAAGTTATCACCCTAATCGCATGAGTAGATCTATGCAATCCCATTCTCGATGGTTGTGAGCTTTCGGGCTTCTATTCAAGCTTGTTCATAGCAACCATCATTGGGGGAGCTACGATTTGAGCTACATTGTGTGCGAGAGTAGGTAAGGCTTCTTGGAGGTTTTTGTATTCCTCCACCAGTGTTCTTTGTGCTTGTGCCATCTCGGCTATGCGATCATCAGTGGTTGGCGGTAGGCCTTGATTTATTCCTGCCATACATACAACGGCTTCTCCACTCCCCGACAGAGCAGTTATTGGAGTAGGACAGGAATACATTGGCACTTGATGAAAGAGGAGTCTCTTCAAGTTTTTTTGTATTTCCACAAAAGTCAGCTAATTGCGATGTGACTTGCGGAGGTGTCTTTTGAGGAGATGTGAAAACTGATGGATTTTCCATGGGTGATTTACCTTTCTCCTTCCTTGTCCATCGGGTACTTACAGCAAGTAGAGCCGGAAAATCCTACAATGTCAGAGAGGGAGGAGATTTTCTTGGGTACAATGTCAGAGGAGCAAGTGCATGGTTCTTTTTGGCTACGTTCCTTGTCACCGGTCCTCTGATCTTCTATGGTGATAGATTCATTCCGGCAGTCGTGGTATTTTAGATTCTCGATCTTCGCCGTGATACGACAATCCATTCATTACTGTTTTCTTGTGCTAATGGTGAAACAGTGATGACTCCGACAGTGACTCGAAGCTTATCGTTTCTAGTCAATACGGGTTGATTCTTACGGCTCAGAGATTGATTACCATCGCATTCTACTACAAATCTGGTCAACGTAAAGTAAAAGATTGTCTTATTTGCAACGGTTGTCATTGATCGTAGCTTGAACGTATTTATTGTATTGTAATTCTGTCAGAAGAGGTAAAACGATATCGATTAATATCTAAACAAAGATTTACTTTATCTTGGAGATGAAAGGGAGGATGTTCCCATTGAGAGTCACCATTTTAGCATCTATATGACGCCAAAGTATGATGAAGTTCTCTAAACCGTTTCTATGTTAATATCGAGTAAGATAATGAATCCCCAGGAGAGCCGTCATTTTGTTTCCACAAGAAAAGAAAGGTATTTGATTTGGGGATTATCTTACTCAATAATAACAAAGAAAGAATTAAGAGAACAATCATCATATTTTATTTATTGTAAATTCATTTACATCCTTCTCATCCTTTGATTCCAAGATAAAATACTTATAATTAAGAAATACAAGTATCAAATCAAGTCAAATGTTGATTCCAGCAGCATCTCGGCTCATAATATTTATGTCTTCATGAAAGAAGAGTTTTGCAGATCTCGATCTGCATATTTTCACATCTCTTATGCATATCTCTCTAAGTAATATCAGGAAGTGCCCGAATACTTTAGAAGACTGCAATAATTCGACAGAATATTTGACACATGAGTCATCAGCACAACTCATCAGAGAGTTGAGCGGGTTTAAGGAATTACGTGGACCAGCGCAACCAGTCATGTTGCACGGTCCTCTGATATTCTTCCTTATTTCCAATACCTCTTCTTTCTCAGAGATTCTGATCTTCTCTTCCTCTCAAATGAAGGGTATGGGTTATTTATAACCTCTCACACATGTAGACCCTCGAATGTTGAGCCATGGGACTCACTTCGCAATATTTTTGTTGCACAGTGTGCAACTCATTAGATCTGTTAAATGCAAGTTGAGTGATCCCGCGCAACTCAACAGTTTGCGCAACTTGATATGTTTTCTGCTTCTTCTTTGCATCTCTTTCTCTCTTCTATTTCTCTTAATCTTCTTTCTTCTTTTCTCTTTTTTATCACTTGTTCTAGATTTTATGCTATAACACTTGTCTGTCAATGAGGATCACATTTATTTTTCCCTACTTGACCATTGATAGTGGGGCGACCGTCTCCAACTAACAATACCCTCACCCGATCTTTGCCTTCCCGGTCTCTGCTGTAGAGGGTCTTGGCGCCTCGTAACCGCGCTGCTCCTACTACTAGACCTCATCGAAAGGGACCCATTATTATTGTCTCAACGGGAACAAAATCCCTAAAATAGAACCACTTGGGTTCAGGGCACACCACTCGCAATCTCACAGCCCAGGGCCCACCGTGTGCGGTCTCACGGCCAATAAACAATATCCATAGCAATGCTCCAATTCCTCTGAAACTCGTTCAGGCATACAGACCAACAAGATAGCTCAAAATATCATGATATGCTCATGTATGTGTCATGGATGCTTATGAAATCAATCTATTCAGCAAGACACCGTGTAAACGATGTATGCTATGCTACTATGCAACTTACACCAAGTGTACCATAGCCCTTAGACAGTTATCTCATAGCCCATTTTTCATGGAAAGCCTATCCGGACGCCTCATCTCACCCAAACATGGGCTTAATATTAGCACTGGTACCCATAATTAAACAATGAGGCTCAATATGGGCCAAACCCACGATCCAACATCAATTGTGTTCTTGCATCATGCAATGTATCTCATGCCATCTAAATCATGCATATCTCATATGCCATCTAAATCATGCATTCATCTCACATGCCACCCACATCATACATTCATCACATACCATCTACACAAAGCATACATCACATGCCCTTATGTGCTTATTATATTATTGCCAATGGGATGAATTAAACATGGAAATCAACCAGATATAATCCACATCCATCTCAATCAAACCATAAATCATGCAAATGAGAGATGGGTCTGCCAATTCGGAGTTGTTGGGCCTTAAAATCCATAAAAATCTCATTGGTTTTGGGTTTCACACGAGGCTCACACTCTAGCCCACAAAACTAGCATGTATGGGCCTTGAACTGGTTTTACTTTTAGCCTAATGGGCCACACGTGTAGCAAGCAGCGTTCAACCATACACGCTGCATGCAGCTTGTGCTAGCTGCTGCACGTCACCTAAATTGGCAGTTGGTGGGCCTATTTTGGGACCCCACCCTGAGGAGTGTATTCTATATCCAGTTCGTCAATCTGGTGGGCCACAACACTTTTAAGCCAGTGGCCCAAAAATCAGACCGATCCAAAAATCAGGTGGACGACACCATTGAAAACAGTGGTGATTAAACACCTATTACTGGAAACTCTCCGCCAAAGACAAATTGTAATGATTATACAAAGGTAGGGCTGAAAGTCGGGCGGGTTCAAACCGACCGACTGGTGACACATTGGGTTGGGCTTTGGTAATATGTATTGGGTTCGATTCCGCACTTGGGTTATACAAACACTAACCTGATAAAACTTGGGTCGGGCTCGGGTTGAGGTCTAGGTTACTCAACTCAATCCAAACCCGATCAATATATAAGTTACTTATAAATTATAATTGAGTGTGGGCTGTCCGTGTTGAAGGCACAAGAAATTTCAGTGTCCTGTCATTTCTGATGACTCAAGCTAACAAGATATGCCAGATTTCTCTCTTCCAAATAGATTGCATGCTATACAACATGACTTTTAAAGGAGTAGTTGTCCTATATTTTAACTTGTTTGTTTAGAAAAAAAATGAAGTTCTTCGTGATAAATAACTGCATAATATAATTAATAAAATCATAGGTACAAAAATTGAGACGTGTATTGAAAATATAATATACTAATGTAAGAAAGAATATCCACCCGACCGCCGCGCCCGCTTGGGTTGGGCTTGGGTTGAGAATTCCCAACCCAAGGATGGGTTAGGTACTCTCTCTCTCTCTCTCTCTCTCTCTCTCTCTCTCTCTCTCTCTCTCTCTCTCTCTCTCTCTCTCTCTCTCTCTCTTCCCCATTCCTGAAATTTGCTAAGTGTTATAAGGGGAGAGATGCTAGAGAGAACCCTCTCTTATATAGAGAAAATGATATGATGTGGCATTTTGCGCAAATGCCATTGGTGCAAAGTGAGGAGAATTTGTGAGATGGTTTGGATAGTAGAAAGTCTAGGTGGCAATTCAACAAATTTCTATTGGTGTTTGGGCGTGTTGAGGTTCATTGATGATGTGGAAGGGCCTATCACATGCATTGGCCAAGTAGGATGGTGCCATGACATGCATTGGGCCATTAAAGAGGTGGATGGTGAGATGGCATGTGATGTGGATGCAAGTGGGATCTAATTGGTAGAAAAGGATGACATGGCCATTTCAAGGCCATGCATTGGTTGCATGTGAGATGAGATGGCAATAAGCATGGGCCACTATTGAGTGTGAAATATTGCATATTTTTCCTTATTTATACCTTGGTTTTATAAACATGATAGTGTTTAATCAATTAATTATGCATGTTTTCATGTGTAAGGTGATTTCGAGAGCTAAAGGTAAAATTGATGCCAAAAGGAAGATTTATGCTCAAAATATTACTAAATAAAGATTTGAAAATTTAGAAGTCATTAATGAAGAATTCACATGTTAAAGATCAAAAAAAAAATCAAGTGAGGAATGAAGAGAATAAAATATTTGAAGCGAAGAAAAGGTATCCCGAAATTGTCCTGAAAACAAAAATATTCCTGAAATTATCCTGAAAAAGCATATTCTGAAACTCTGAGCCTATTTTGAGAAACTGCGTAGAGTGCGTAAATTTGAGGCGGTTTAAACTCTGAGCCTATTTTGGAAAACCGCACAGACTACATAAATTTGAGGCAGTTTTTAGATTTTTTTTTCAACTAGGTGCAAAAGTTAAAGTTCTACAACTATAAATAAGACTCCCTAGGATGCTCTAAATCATCTTCTAGGGTTTGGAAATGTCTCAAGGAGCATACACAAGGATGGAGTAGCCACCAAAGAGTTTTTCTTCTTCTCTAGTTTATTTTTCGTGCTTTGTTTAAAATATTTGGTTTTAATTTATGTCTATGGTTGGTTAAACCTCTTAGCAAAGGCTAAGAGGTGAAGCTTGTAACGCGTTTGGATGTTTATTTTGCTTTGATTCTTGTTCTTATTTAACTTCATTGATTTCTAGTTTGATATAAAGGGAATATTTTCAGTTTTCTATGATTTATTGTGACTCAAATTACAATAGATGCTGTGATAGCTTTGGATATCTTCTTTCCTGTTTTGAGACCTTGAGATTGGTAAATCTCATTGTTTACCATCATCTCCTGGGCATGGTAGGGTGATTGAATCCCTTCCAATCATCACAATTCTCTTCCATTGAGAATTAGGTCAATGAAAAGTTTATATTTGATTTAATTGTTTTATCTTCCAATTGGATAGGATAGGACTCCAATTTTAATTGTGTTCCTTGAATCAAGTAAGGTAGCATCTCGATAGCTACAAGTGGATCCTTGGCACCCTAGTTCCCACCTTGAAATTCATAAGTTTTAATCAACATTATTCACCATTACTCTCAATTATTTAGATTTCAATTTAGATCTTTTTTTAGTTCTAGTTCTAGTTATTTTCATAATACATGCAAGTTTAGTCATTGTGGATTCGACCTCGCTCTTACCGAGTTATTGCTACATCGCGACCCTACACTTGGGGTTGTGAATAGACACCTCTCATGAAAAGTTATGATGATGGTTAGAGAAGAGAGCTTATCTTGTCTTTTAGTGTGTGTTGGAGCCTTATTTTGTCTTATAACTATTGTCTTTGGGCTATGAGCTTATAGGGTCTTAAACCATGGGCTTGGTGTTTGGCCTTTTGGTCCTAAGGCCACTAGGGTTACTTATTTAACAAGGTACGTGATTTGGGTCGTGGATTCAACGGGTCGTATCTCAGTAACAAAGCGTCGGATTGACGCACAGGTGGCACATCTACGCTTGTGGAGGTAGTGTGGTCAATATGGCATACGTTTTGGGTGCAATGGGTGTTGACTGTCTGGACACCTATTTGTACACCCAGGTTCTATTATCTATGAGTCAGGCCAGTCGCCACACGTGTGTGACTGTGAGGTGATACGAAGAACATGGGTCCTACATCATAAAAAAATTTATAAGTGTTAAATTGTTTGAGCACACTTTAGTTGTCAAATTTCGTATAGCCAAAACAAGGTGACAATAGATCTTCAAGATCAAGAGAAGATCAAGCTCAATCAAGAGAAAATCAAGCTCAAGATCAAGAGAAATTCAAACTCAAGATCAAGAGAAGATCAAGCTCGAGTTCAAGAAAAGATCAAGCTCGAAAGTCAAGATGAACTCCGAGACTTACTTTAAGTCAAAGAAGAACAGATAATTGATATATCTCAGGTGATATAAAACCCTAGAAAGACCTTAGGACTACGTGCTTTCAAAAATGTTTAAAATTGAGTTTTTACACTTATTTTGTTTGGAATTCGGCTAGCCCAACTTTTAGTTTAGCTAGCCTAAGTTTTCTCGGCCAGCCCAATTTCAAGCCCGAAGCAAAATTGATTTTTTGTCGCAAATTCGGCTAGACCGAGTTTTGGTTCAGCTAGCCCGAGAAATTTCGGGTCAAATTCCAACAACTACATCTTTTGGAATTTGGATGAATTCGGCTAGTCGAAGTTGACCTCGAGCAAACCGAATTTTGGATAAATCTTATCCCGCGCGATCCGAAGTCCATTGAACTGAATTCGATCTGCTAAGGCTAGTCGAAGACTGTCTCGGGCTAGCCGAAAATTTAACTTCTTTGCCTGTAAACTGAGTTCCTCTCTCATTTCGAATTACACAAGTTAATTATCAAAATCCTTTTGCAATAGAGAGAGAAGCTCAAGTTACTATCAAGCTATTATATAGTATTTATAATTTAATTTATAGTTTTTTCTTTCAATTCCCTTAATCTCAGATCCTTAAAGTTTGATTCTAAAGAGAGTAAACTATACTCTTCTTTTGAGATTTAAGAGAATTGATTCAACTAGCTTATTAGGTTTAACTTAATTAAAATCAATAGAACCCTAGACCATTTCTATTTAACTAAACAAGGAACAATCTACATTCAAGAAAAAGGTTTTACTGCTACAAGGTTCTAATACGTCTTCTACGGTAAAGATAAGTATATCTTCTAAACTCTTTTTGGTTTTTCTAAGATAGCCAGTTAAAATCTCAGTTTAGGTTTTGTCTAAGATAGCCTAAAAATCTCAGTGTAGGTTTTGATTGTGATAGCCCGTGAAAATCACAAGAATTGTATAAGGTTGTTAAGGCGAACCTGAAAAAACATTTTCATAGTGAAAGCCAAAATTATGAGGGAAGTAATTTTGGGAGTGGAGTAGGTGTGGCTGTTTTTAAAGCACCGAACCACTATAATCCTTTGTGTCATGTGGTGAATGACTTTATTTAATTTGTGGCAAATGATTGCATTTAATTTCAGTTGAGTGGTAAATGCTGTAATATTTCTATTACTCTTGTAAGTTTGAGATTTTGATTTTAAAGAAATTAGTGAAATAAGGTTGTCATGCTTAAAACTTTGGGTGAAGGTTGTCCTATGAAATTATTTGGAATTAACGTTTCAATACTTAAGCAATTGAGATCTTTGCTTTATTTACATATTCAGCCCTTAGTTCAATTATTTGGCATTGTCCTATTCACACCCCCCCCCCCCCCCCCCCCCCCCAACGAAGACATCTTAAGCTCTCCTTTTCAAAAATTCCCTCCACCACAAGCTAGATTTGGAGTTTAGGAATTTGGTGAGCTCGTTCGCTAAGTCTAGTACATTGTGAGGTAACTGGAGCAACTTAGGATCGATGCTTGCGAAGTAAGAGAACCCGACTATTGATTTTGGGGCACAACAGCAATCATTATAGATTTGATGAATATAGTGTTTAAATTGCACCTTAATAGTTTATCGTGGTATTTATCGATGATATTTTGTTCTATTCAAAGATGGAAGAGGAGCACTAGCCACACTTAAGGATTACACTCTAAACACTGATGGATCAGCAATTGTATGCTAAGGCAGAGAAATGCAAATTTTGGAAATAGGAAGTCAAGTTCCTAGGCCATGTTATTCTCAGAAAGGTATTTCGATTAATCTAGTGAAGGTAGAAGTTGTATGGAACTAGGGATGACCATCTAATGTATCGGAAATCGGTAGTTTCTTGGGATTTGCAAGCTATTATAGGTGATTTATTATGAGTTTTTCCTATCAGCGGCACCTCTGACTTGTCTGACGTAAAAGGAAGTAAGGTTCATATGGAACAAGGAGTGTAAACAGGCATTTAATGAACTGAAGAAGAAACTGACGACCACACCTGTCCTAACCATACCCTCTAGTGGTGAAGGTGTCGTAATGTATAATGATGCCTCTCACAGAGGATTGGACTATGTTCTTATCACGCCCCAAACTCAGGGACCGGGCTCACCAAATTCCTGGCCGCAAAATCCAGTGGTGACATCCTCTGTAGTACCCTAATTTCAACTTGACTCCCATACACCAAGTTCGGAAAGTGGGATCCCATAAGAAGGATTTCTAGGGTGATTTTTTTTAAATGAACATAAACACAAGTATACGAAAAACCAAAACATCATCACATGCCTACTATATAATATGTTTGAGTATATAATGCTTGGAAAGGAAAATACAAGATTGCAAAATTCTAAAAAATAAACTCTGACATATGCCCCGGGCTCAACGCTGCTGATATGCCCTAGCATAACTTATAGCATAAACAAACACACGTAGGCCTCGTATGAAGCTCAGTAGAGTGCGTGTGTGCGTGTACATTGCATCTGATAAGTATATAAATATCAGAGTATGCGAAAAATGATGGAGGGCTAATCTGCCAACTCCATGAATGCTATCAGCCATACTTAGGTTATGCAATGAAAATGCCTAATGGGCCGAGTGTCATAGCTAGAGATGCAACGCAAGCATGTCAATCCTAAACTAATTCTTGTAACATAACGGTTCCTATCTTGAAATATCACCAAGGTCTAGTACACTCTATCACTGGTCGTCGCCCATCACACACATGACCAAACGAGTAGAAGAGACCTCACTATCCGCCTAGTCAGTGGTATGTCAATGCCCACTTAGCCCACTTGTAAAGCTCGTATCTTACTTCGTACCATTCCATGGACTTCTGCGATCATCCCTGTCGAATTCCAGTGAACCGCGATCTGTTATCGACATTTGCACGCGACCCTAAGACGCACCCTATCAACACAAGTCGACTCGACTATAGACTTGTACCCTTGCGACCGCGCCGTCACCGCGGTTCCAACGCCGTATCTCATGCGCCGATTCGATACCCGGGCCAGGAGTTGTGGGCCTGCTTATTTTCATCTATCACTTCTCTCTCTCATTATCTCTCTTCACTCTCAAGCTTCCAAGAGAGCAACGTCTAAGCATTCCAAGAAGCTAGGTGTGGCCCACTTCCTTACCCCAATCTCCACCCTTCAATCCCCATCTTCCACCATCAAAGAGGGAGCCAAGGAGTCCAAGGAGCTACAACAAAGTAAAAGTCAGGATCCATCTCGTAAGCCTCACCATCACCTGCAGCTACAACAGAGTCTGGTTGGTGTTTTAAAATACCGTCACAGAGTGGGAGTGAGTGATCAACTCACTGGAGCTATAAGGCAAAGGTTAACATGTTATCAATTCAGTCAAGCAGTAATGATAAAGTAATACAACAATCATATCCTAAGTACTCTTGTAAATGTAAGAATAGTATGCGATAATAATGCATACCCTCGCCTGCGCTCCCTCAGCAACATCATCTCACGATCGCGCATGCACCACTCCAGACACGTGTGCTTCCTCACCAAAGCACATGCAATGCGGTGCATGGTCGTGTTAGCCAATATTTAATTAGCTTTATTCATACAGCAGATTCGGGAAGTTAAGGTACCTCCCTTTATATCATTTACCCAAACAATGATCCATCTAGGGTCGTCAATCTTAGTTAATCGCATATGATAAGCAAGATATAGGGCAACATCACCCTTGATTGAAATGCAATGGATAGGCAAGTTCAGGTCGCTACGAAGAGGCTCGTCACCTCAGCGTAGGCCTAGTTTATACTCGAAATCACTACGGAAAGGCTCGTCACATTAGCGTAGCCTGACAGCTCGAATGCAGTGTCCCATACCACCGTATTCCGCTCACAAGTTTGGGTTACTCAATGGACACTACGGGGAGGCTCGTTACCCCAGCGTAAGCTGACAGCTCGACCACCGTGTCCCATGCCACCAAGCCCGGCTCATGAGTCTTACTGGATAGTGGTACTAAGGTCAAACGGGCTCGTCATTGGTAAGTGGTACCTTAGATTCAAGCAGTAGCATCCATACATGGTGAACATACATTAGGCCAATCAGGTTACTTAACAAGCTCGACTGGTATGAGCGCACATTAAATAAATCGACATGGAGCGCATACGCACTCCTCGTGGCCTAACCACTGTCGATAATCACCTCACAACTCGGATTCACCGAGCGTATCCGTTATGGCGAAACTAGTTCGGCCACTAATCGTAAACCGTTACCGATTGCTTGGACTACGTATTAGTCTCAATCATACTCAAATACAATAGGCATTCATATGTGATAGTCAAAACAGCATGTGACAACTAATTCAAATATAAATCTCATTTGGGCATTTTAACAAACACATAGTGCACATGTTATCATATAGTGCACATGTTATCATACATAGGCATTTCATCCATAAATCACGTAGTAGCGAGATAGGTTACATGAAGGAAACTATAACTATAGATACAGTAATTGAGAATCCTATCTCAACGCCCTTATTAAATACATTTCAACAAGCAACTTCTCATTCAGACAGTTTATCAAACACGTAGGCTACACATATCAACATACATGTAATAAATTAGTTGTAACATATAATATAGCAAATCCTTTCACAAAGGAGGTGTCATACATACAACAATCATGTAATCTTAATTAATAATCATGGCAAGCACAAATTCTAATTCCATATTCATTCAAACATTTCAGCAAACACATGGAATATATTATATGTTCACGTAGTTCACACACGAGTATAATTTATCGCATACTTCATAACTAAGATCATATGGTAGCAATCAAGTCAGACATAAATCATTAACTAATATTGAAAGCCTTGAAACCATAACCTAAACGTTTATAGTCTGCACCTTTCGCCGATACGCCGAATACGAACTCGGTTCGTACACTACGCCTTTGTTTACGGCACAACGGCTACCTAAATCATGAAATAGGTTAGCTATTTCACCGTTTCCTCTATTCAGATTCCTAAAACAGATTAGGGTTAGGATTTTTTACCCAAAAATGAATTCGGATTCGACGGTGTAGCGACACGGGAGAGATGATTTGACACATGGAGTGATGGGAGTGAATCTCAGCAATAAACCACAGATCTCTCACACTTCTCCTCGCTCTTTCCTCATCTTTTCTCTCTTCTCTCTCCTAGGGTTAGAGAATTCGTATGGAATGAGAGAGGGGAGGGTTTAGGGCATTATATAGCCCAGAAGTGGTATCAATGGCCCTAGGGCTATGGTATACTTAGGATATAGCCAAAAGACATCTGTTTTGGGCCAACAGAGCTCATTTGGAGGTCCATTACCTGCATACGGTCCGAAGAAAGTTTCCTGACAATGGATCTATGTCAGGTTAAATTTCGGTCCAATCAGATTTGTGGATCGACCGTGGAGGACCAATTTCAGATCAACGGTCATCGTCACTCGATCAGGGCCACAAGTACACTAACACGTGTAGGGAAATTTCCCTGATTCAAAGGTGTAGTTGAGTCAGAATCTGACGGTTTGAAACCTTAAATTTGGCCTGCAAGTGAATGACTCAAATTACTTAAGTTTGAGTTCATTTTCTAAAGATATTCACGTTTCTCACACACTTCGCTCTGGGCTCAAGTTGTGCGTTTCTGGATACTATTTGGACTTGATTCCCGCGATGGTTGTCAAGCCCAGTAAGGCGGTCATAACCTTATAGTTTTGCGATCATCGGACTTTCGACGCGCGGTCCAAGTCTGATACAGAGTTTCAATGTCTTCCCATGAGCAACTGGGTTTTGAGATTGATCCTAGATTTTTAGGTAATGTAGAGTTAAGGATTCTACTGGTTTTGGGTCTTGCAGTTCGTATAGAAAGCAGTTCAAGCTAATCTACTAATTAATTTAGTTTAGTACTTAATTAATTTTCATATAATTTCTACTTAATTTGACCCTTAGTGATTTCTGCCTGAGGTGGTACTCGGGTCTTTGTACGGATTTTTTCGAGACGTTACAATCTACCCCACTTAAAGAAAAATTTTGCCCTCAAAATTAGTACCTTTTTATATTCTTCGAGAATCTGAGGGTAGTTCTTACGGACCTCGGGTTCTGTTTCCAACGTAGCCTCTTCCTCAGTGTAGTATGTCCACAGTACCTTCACAAGTGGAATCACTTTACTGCGCAACACATGTTTCTTCCTGTCTATAATACGCATCAGTCGCAGTACATAAGTAGCATCTTCACTCAACTATACCTGCTCCCATTTGATAATGGGAAGGATCGGGAACATACTTCTTCAGCATCGATACGTGAAATATATTGTGCACTCCTACGAGTGGTGTGGGCAAAGCAAGGCGTTACGCTACCACACCCACTCGGTCTAGAATCTGGAAATATCAATAAATCGTGGCATGAGCTTCCCCTTCTTGTCAAATCGAAGGACTCCCTTCATGGGGGAAACCTTAAGAAACACATGGTCCCCAACCTCAAACTCTAGCGGTCGCCATCTCGTATCGGCGTAACCCTTCTGTCTACTCTGTGCAGCAAGAAGTCGACGCCTGATAATGTCGATCTTCTCTGAGGTCGCCTATATTAACTCGGAGTCAATCAAACTTTTCTCGCCAACTTCTGCCCAGCAATGCAGTGCTCTACACGAACGCCCATACAGTGTTTCGTAGGGGGCCATGTCAATACGCGCCTGAAAGCTTTTGTTATAAGTGAACTCAGCATAAGGAAGACAGTCATCCCAACTGTCCTTGAAATCAGCACACAAGCTCGCAGCATATCTTCCAACACCTAATTCTCCCGTTCCGTTTGCCCATCCGTCTATGGGTGGAACACGGTACTGAGCTTCAGTTTCACACTCATTGTTTCCTGGATACGAGTCCAGAAGATAGATGTGAATCACGTGTCTCAGCTGGACACAATCTCCATAGGCACTCCATGCAGACGTACTATCTCCTTGATGTACAGCCTGGTCAACTCGTCTGCTAAGTTTGAGACTCTATTCGAGAGGAAATGAGCTGATTTCATCAATCAGTCCACAATCACCCAAATGAAGTCATGTCCCTTCCTCTCTTCGATAGCCCCGAAATGAAATCCATAGAGATGAATCTCATTTCCATTCAGCTATGGGCATGGGCTGAAGTAAACCAGGAGGTCAGCGATGTTCGGCCTTAACCTGTTGGCACGTAAGACAACGGGATAGATAGTCTCGTATCCACAAATGTGCTCGTTGAATATTAACTTAATAGGAGCCTTAGACAATTTTAGAGCGAAAAAAAAAAAGTTTTAAGGAGGGTAGACTAAATTGAGTCAGACTATTATAGATAGTATACACCTTACCACGCATTTAAACTTAAAATCAATAAAACTTAGGCAAAGGAAATAATAAAATCTTTACTTATTACTCTTAGCCAATTTCGAGGACGAAATTATTTTTAAGGGGGGTAGATTGTAACGCCCCGAATTTTTATCAACTTGGAGATAGACGTCCTTAGGCAATGGGTTGATCCTAAGACCTTATTAACTTCTTAAAAACTCAATCCTGAAGTCCAAAATCTCTTTTTAACCCATTTCCTTCAAAATCTCACCTTTCACCACCTTATTCTTTAAATTTTTCTAAATACTTTTATATTAGATATGAATCCTAAAGTTTAAGTGATGAAGAACAATACTTAAACTAAAATTTACTATAAATAGTAATTAAATTATTAAAATGGGCTTTTTCCCATTAACCTTTTGGAATCTCACAAAATAAATAAGTTATTTGGATATATCAGCTTCTCCTACCCCAAAATCATATATTGCATGTCAAATGACTCATTTCGGTTTGTAAAATACACCTGTTCCAAATATCGAACAGTGAAACAACTCCCAAACTATCCAGCGAGTGGCGATGGCATCGCCGTGACGGCGAGGCCTCGCCGGCCAGTGGGCCGGGAAGCCCGTTTTCTGCAGTTTTCTGCAGTTTTTTTGTCTGACTTCGAAAAGTTATATCTCCCTCAATATAACTCCGTTTTAGGTGATTCAAAAGCCAGATTGAAGCTTGATGAGTTTAGTTTCATATAAAAATAAGTGAAAAATATAATAAAATTCTTAATATAGTTAAATATAAGTCATTGTGATAACTCCGTGAAAAATTATTTGTTTGGACAGCTGCTGCTTCTAGAATTTTTAGAATTTTTCTACAATACGAAATCTAATGAAATTTGGCAGAGATGAAGTAAACTTGAAGACGAACTACTAGAAAAATAATTAAAATAATATACTAATTAAAAGTGCCAGAAATGGACGTAGAACTGCCCTAGGACCTTATTCTGTCGTAATTAGGGCATGATTTAGTTAAGTACTAAACTAAATAATCTACAAAATTACCTTGAATCACTTTTAATACGAACCGCAAGACCCAAAACTTGTAGAATCGTTAACGCTACATTATCCTGAAACCTAGGATCAATCTCTAAACCCAGTTACTCTCGGAAGCGCATTGAAACTCCGTATCAGACCTAAACCGCGAGTCAAAAATACAATTACCGCGAAACTATACAGTTATGACCGCCTCACTGGGCTTGACAACCATCTCGAAAATTAAATCCAGATAGTGCCCAGAAATTTACAACTTGAGCTCGGAGCGAATTGTGTGAGAAACGCGAATATCTTTAGAAAATGAACCCAAACTTAAGCGAATTGGACCGTTCACTTGCGGGTCAAATTTAAGGTTCCAAACCGTCAGAATCTGGCCCAAATACATTCTCGGATCAAGAAAATTTTCATATACATGACAATGTACTTGTGGCCCTGATCGAGTGGCGGGGACCGTTGAACTGAAACTGGTCCGCCACGGTCGATCTATAAATCCGATTGGACCGAAAATCTGGCCTGACCTAGATCCAATGTCAGGAAACTTCCCCTGGACCGTATGCAAAAAAAGGGGCTCCAGATGTGCCCCGTTGGACCGAAACAGCCTCTCCTTGGCTATAACCTAGGTATACCATGGCCCTGGGGCCATTCCCATCAGTTCTGGGCCTATATAAGAGCCTTTACCCACCCCTCTCTCATTCCATACAAATTTCTAACCCTAGGAGAGAGAAGAGAGAAGAAAGAGAAGGAAAGAGAGAGAAAGTGAGAGAGAGAGAGAGTGAAGGATCGTTCCTGGGATTCGATCCCACCATTCCACGTGCTTAACCACCGCTACCGTATCACTATACCGGCGATTCTGATTCCATTTTTGGGTAAGAAATCCAACCCTAATCTGTTTTAAGTATCCAGATAGATGAATCGGCGAAATAGCTAACCTATTTCATGATTCAGGTTGTCGTTGTGCCGTAGACAAAGATATAGTGTTCAAACTGAGCTCGGTACGGGTTTACCGGCGAAAGGTGCGTACTATAAACGTTTAGGTTATGGTTTTCAAGGCTTTCAATGTCAGTAATAGTTTATGACTGACTTGCTTGCTATCACATGCGCCTAGTTACGACGTTTTCAGAGCCTTACACATATATATGAACTATGTAGAATATAATGCATTCCATGTGTTTGTTGAAATGTCTGAATGACTATGGAATTATGATTTGTGCTTGCCATGCTTGTTACTTGAGAATACATGACCGTTGTGTGTGTGGAAACTCCTTTGTAAAAGGACTCGCCATAATATATGTTATAACTAACATACTACGTGTACGTTGTAAGGTGTAACCTAGGTGTTCGATAAAATGTTTGAATGAATATGGGATTATGATTTGCTTTGTCATGCCTATTAAATTGAGGATACATGACCGTTGTATGTGTGGCAACTCCCTTGTGAAAGGATTCGCCATAATATATGATATAACTAACATATTACATGTGTGTTGAAATGTGTAGCCTAAGTGTTTGGTAAAATGTCTAAATGGGTAAGTGTTTGATAAATTGTACTTTATAAAGGCATTGAGATAAGATTCTCAACTACCTTAGCTACGTGCATAAATTCCTTCATGTACCTTAAATCCAACCACGTGATTTATGTATGAAATGCATGTGTAAGATGTTATGTTTACTATATGCTTTAGAAATTTCTCAAATGATTGCGATGCTTGAATTGTTTCCTCAATACTGTTATAGCTACCATATGTGAACGCTACTACATTGAAGTGTGATTGGGACTATGACGCAGTCCAGGCAATCGGTAACAGGTTCTGACTGAGTGGCTGACTTAGCATCGCCACACGGACACGTTTAATGAATCTGAGTCGTACGGTGACTATCGACAGTGGTTAGGCCACACGGAGTGCGTATGCGCTCCATGTCAATTAGATTAGCGTGTGCTCGTACCAGTCGAGCTTGTCAAGTAACCCGATTGACCCAATGTATGTTTACCATGTATGGACACTACTGCTTAAACCTAAGGTACCCCTTACCAATGTAAAGACCCGCTTCAACCATGGTACCACAATCCGCTAAGACTTCGTGGTCGAGCTGTCGGCTTACGCTGGGGCGACGATCCTCCCCGTAGTGACCAGTGAGCAACCCAAAACTCGTGAGCCGAATATAGTGGTATGGGACATTGTATTCAAGCTATCGGCCTATGATCAGGTGACGAGCCCGTAGTGACCAAGAGTATACGCTAGGACTACACTAAGGCGACGGGCCTTTCCGTAGTTACCTTGAGTATAAAATAGGCCTACCCCGGCGTAGCCTAACTGTGGTCCCCAGTCGAGTTGGTGATGAGGCTTCAAAAATAGACTGCCAATTGGTAGGGCATTGGTGGTAGTGACCTCGAGTGTGAATTAAGCCTACACTGTGGTGACGAGCCCCCGTAGCAACCTATGGTATAAACTCGCGAACCTTCCTATCGTATGTGAATAACTAGGATTGACGACCTTAGATGGATCATTGTTTGGGTAAATGATATAAAGGGAGGTACCTTAGCTTCTCAATCCTGCTGTATGAACAAACCTAATTAATTACTTAATTAACACAACCATAACATCGCACTGCATGTGCCTTTGGCGTTAGAGTTGAGCACAGAGGAAGGGGTGCATGCCACGAGCATGAGATGAAGTTCGCAGAGGGAGTGCAGGCGAGGGCATGCATCATTTATACATATCATCCTTACATTAACCAGAGTACCTATGAATGCTTATTGTATTGCTTTATCATTACTACTTGACTGAATTGATAACATGTTAACCTTTACGTTATAGTTCCACTAAATTAGCTACTCATTCCCACTTGGGACGGTGTTTTTAAAACACCACTCAGACTCTAACTTGGATGCAAGTAAAGGCAGAGTCTATGCAGCTGAATTTCATGGACGAGGAGGAGGAATTCTCCTATGTTCAGTTGTCAGGCAGGTCTTCGTAGACCTTGTTCTGATTCGACGGGATTACAGGGATATATGATTTAGTTGAACACTTTACATTTTGGTATTTTACATATTTTGACACAAAGCATGTATATATTTAACCCTGTTACATATTCATACTCTGGGGATTTAAAATCACTTATATACTTTATATATCTATCACAGTCTTTCGCTTGCTTAATTTAGTCATCCCTGGAGTATGATATGCTATTTTAGTATATTCTCACTCATGTTCGAATGCACTCATCATAATCTATGTTGCATAAGTGATGCGTTGGAACTCGGGAGTTGGGCTTTGCTCGACCCCTGATTTTCAGGGCGTTACAAGATGGTATCAAAGCATAATTTGGATTAAACTGGACCTGGGTTATGGTAACACGATGCACTTTGATGCACTCTGACTTAGGAAGAGGGCGATGGAACTTAGAAACCACATTAGAATCCCAAGTTTCGCCAACACGCGAGACTGAATACTATAATTTAGTCCACAACGTATCTTCGATCACGTGAATCGACCTAGGTCACCTCTAAGCCGTCAGTCGACGGGTTTGAGTCGTTAGTTGACGAATTCCAAACCTGAAACGAATCTAAATGGTGCGAATACGGGTGCGTTGAACTATAAAAACGGACCCTACGGGCCTAAGGACCGAAACCAAGAAGTTCAGAGCGGAGTAATGAGATAACTAGGACATTGGGAATGAGGATTATATAAAATCTAATAGTATAGGAAACCCAATAAATTAATAACATGAACCCTAGGACCTATTTAGCTGGTATGGGCATATGTGAAGTGCTCGAGTGCAATTACATTCAAGTTCAGGCAACTAAATTTCAATCAGACAACTTTTGACCCTAAGCGATAAAACAATTTCTTGTATTAGAAATGGTATGAAATCATATAGCGTATGAGCGTAGATTTTGGATTACAACTATTGGATTACCGCTACTCCTAAATTAAGACTAGGCTACTGGTTATACTAAGGAATGTAAAAGACTAATTATGCTAAGATAATTTAATGATAGACTTAGTTAGTCGGCTTGATTAGGTTGGAGTGAGACCTCATTCTTTCGTTGGATTCCCTTGATACTTATAGGCTTCTTTAATAACTCCTAGGAAGGTTGTTTTGATTAATAACTATTCACGCTCAAAGAAAACTTATATATCCCTGGGATTGAACGTTAGGTCAACTCAACTCACCCCCTAGAATTGTTTTCTCAAGGACTTATTACAATCGGGAACACGGAGTAGAGAAAATATATATAAGCGAAGTATCGCGATTTGAATCGAATTCTCAATCCTGCTAGTTACCAATGAACTTAATGCTCTGATCAAGCAGAAGATCGGGATCAACTAGGATTAAGAACTGATAAGATAAATTTTTTGTCATAGACTAGGCAAAAGGTCTATGTATCCGGCTCAGACCCACTACACAACTTTCCTTCCGTGTTGGCCCGACCACTTGTAACCAAAAATTTATTACTTCGTCTTTGAGAAGTATGAAGAATATATAGCCAATAGAGATTTTCTTTTTTAGGCCCAAGAAATTTCTCAAATAGGCAACAAACAGTTAAGAATTAGGTCCCGAATTACAGGCCATTCTGGCATACATATTGTGCATATGAACTTAGAAAGATAGTCTGCCCGTTAACCTATTTTGTCCAAATTCCTTAGGTACTAATAATGTGTAGATCATCTTACAGTATTAACTGGACATGATTGGTAATAATGCCATAATACACATCATCAATGAAAGGAAGACCAATGTATTGAGGATCGTTTCCCATTTCATGTCAAGGATGGGTCCTAAATTACACATTGTTCCGACATACGGATCAGGACATAGATTCTTGAGCCTTGAGAGTAGAAATAATTTTCAAGGGGGTAGAACATTATGAGCCCAATCTAGTTAGGTCAGCTAATACATCCGTTTGATCAAAGTGGCGCAACGGAAGCGTGGTGGGCCCCTGCCCCACTGGCCCAGGATCGAAGGGAATTGATTCAGACTGTACGTAAGGTTAGGTCACTAAATAGGATCTGAATCTTCTTTAGAATGTCAATAATGAAGTCATTGAAGGAAAGCAATTAGGGTTCAAGTATTAAACCAATTCATATTAAAGAATAGGCGTAACAATAGGTATGAGCTGAATTACAATAGCCGAGGTCAGTGTATCCACAAATGTGCTCGTTGAATATTAACTTAATAGGAGCCTTAACCAATTTCAAGGTAAAAAAAAAAAGAAGTTTTAAGGAAGGTAGACTAAATTGAGCCAGACTAGTATAGATAGTATACACCCTACCATGCATATAAACATGAAATTAATAAAACTTAGGCAAAAAAAATAATAAAATCTTTACTTATTACCCTTAGCCAATTTCGGGGATGAAATTATTTTTAAGGGGGGTAGATTGTAACGCCCCAGATTTTTGCCAACCTAGAGATAGATGTCCTTAAGCAATGGGTCGATCCTAACACCTTATTAACTTCTCAAAAACTCAATCCTGAAGTCCAAAATCCCTTTTTAACCCATTTCCTTCAAAATCTCACCTTTCACCACCTTATTCTTCAAATTTTTCTAAGTACTTTTATATTAGACATGAATCCTAAAGTTTAATATAAAAGTTTAAGTGATGAAGAACAATTCTTAAACTAAAATTTACTATAAATAGTAATTAAATAATTAAAATGGTATTTGACCATTAACCTTTTAAAATCTCACGAAATAAATAGGTTATTTGGATAGATCAGCTTCTCCTACTCCAAAATCATATATTGCATGTCAAATAACTCATTCCGATTTGTAAAATACACTCATTTCAAATATCAGACGGTGAAACAACCCCTAAACTGTCCAGCGAGTGGCGATGGCATCGCCGTGATAGCGAGGCCTCGCTGGCCAGCAGGCCACAGCGGGCTGGGAAGCCCGTTTTCTATAGTTTTCTGCAATTTTTTTTGTATGACTTTGAAAAGTCATATCTCCCTCAATATAACTCTGTTTTAGGTTATTTAAAAGCCAAATTGAAGCTTGATGAGTCTAGTTTCATATAAAAATAAGTAAAAAATATAATAAAATGTTTAATATAGTTAAATATATGTCATTGTGATAACTCCCTAAAAAATTATTTGTTTGGACAGCTGCTGCTTCTAGGATTTTTAGAATTTTTCTACAACACGAAATCTAATGAAATTTGGTAGAGATGAAGTAGACTTGATGATGAACTATTAGAAAAATAATTAAAATAATATACTAATTAAAAGTGTCAGAAAGGGACGTAGAACTGCCCTAGGACCTTATTCTGTCGTAATTAGGGCATGATTTCGTTAAGTACTAAACTAAATAATCTATAAAATTACATTGAATCACTTTCAATATGAACTGCAAGATCCAAAACTTATAGAATCGTTAACGCTACATTACCCTGAAACCTAGGATCAATCTCTAAACCCAGTTGCTCTCGGGAGCGCATTGAAACTCCGTATCAGACCTTGACCGCGCGTCAAAAATCCAATTACCGCGAAACTATACAGTTATGACTGTCTCACTAGGCTTGACAACCATCTCGAAAATCAAATCCAGATAGTGCCCAGAAATGCACAACTTGAGCCCTGAGCGAAGTGTGTGAGAAACGCGAATATCATTAGAAAATGAACCCAAACTTAAGTGAATTGGACCGTTCGCTTGCGAATCAAATTTAAGGTTCCAGACCATCAGAATCTAACCCAAATACATCCTTGGATCAGGAAAAATTTCATACACATGTCACTGTACTTGTGGCCCTGATCGAGTGGCGGTGACCGTTGAACTAAAATTGGTCCGCCACGGTCGATCTATAAATCCGATCGGACCAAAAACTTGACCTGACCTAGATCCAATGTCAGGAAACTTTCCCTGGACTGTGTACAGAAAAGGGGCCTCCGGATGTGCCCCGTTGGACAGAAACAGCCTCTCCTTGGCTATAACCTAGGTATACCATGGCCCTGGGGCTATTCCCATCAGTTTTAGGCCTATATAAGAGCTTTTACCCACCCTTCTCTCATTCCATACGAATTTCTAACCCTAGGAGAGAGAAGAGAGAAGAAAGAGAAGGAAAGAGAGAGAAAGTGAGAGAGAGAGTGAAGGATCGTTCCTGGGATTCGATCCCTCCATTCCACGTGCTTAACCACCGCTACCGTATCGCTATACCAGCGATTCTGATTCCATTTTCGGGTAAAAAATCCTAACTTTAATCTATTTTAAGTATCCAGATAGATTAATCGATGAAATAGCTAACCTATTTCATGATTCAAGTTGTCGTTGTGCCGTAGACAAAGGTATAGTGTTCAAACTGAGCTCGATACGAGTTTACCAGTGAAAGGTGCGGACTATAAACGTTTAGGTTATGGTTTTCAAGACTTTCAATGTCAGTAATGGTTTATGACTGACTTGCTTGCTATCACATGCGCCTAGATACGACGTTTTCAGCGTCTTACACATATATATGAACTATGTAGAATATAATGCATTCCATGTGTTTGTTGAAATGTCTGAATGACTATGGAATTATGATTTGTGTTAGCCATGCTTGTTACTTGAGAATACATGACCGTTGTGTGTGCGGCAACTCCTTTGTAAAAGGACTCACCATAATATATGTTATAACTAACATACTACGTGTATGTTGTAAGGTGTAACCTAAGTGTTCGATAAAATGTCTGAATGAATATGGGATTATGATTTGCGTTGCCATGCCTATTTAATTGAGGATACATGACCGTTATATGTGTGGCAACTCCCTTGTGAAAGGATTCGCCATAATATATGATATAACTAACATAATATATGTAAGTGGTAGTGTGCAGTAGAGCTTCAGGACTTTCCGTTATCATCATCCTGTATTTCCCTTCATGCGCATTGTACTTTAAAGTTTTTTATTATAGTAGAGTTTGTGATGGTGTTCTTTTGGTTATTGTTCGTGGGTTATGCTTATGGTTATGCTTATTACGAATCAAAATCATGTTTGAAATTCTCCTTGTAGAATCCCAGGATCGGAACCTAGTGTATGGGTGCTGGGAGCAGAGAATGGGGTACTACGGGAGCTGTCAGTACCGGATTCGGTGATCAGAAATTTTGTGAACCCGGTTTCCAGTTTGGGGCGTGACAGAAGTTGGTATCAAAGCATAACTTGGGAACAAGGCCTACATGAAACAGAAATTCAAGAAACTGGTCCTCCACAGTCGATCCACAAATTTGATCCTACCGAAATCTTAACCTGACATAGATCCATTGTCAAGGAACTTTCTCCGGACCGTATGCAAGTAATGGACCTTTATCCAGATAGATTAATCGATGAAATAGCTAACCTATTTCATGATTCAAGTTGTCGTTGTGCCGTAGACAAAGGTATAGTGTTCAAACTGAGCTCGATACGAGTTTACCAGTGAAAGGTGCGGACTATAAACGTTTAGGTTATGGTTTTCAAGGCTTTCAATGTCAGTAATGGTTTATGACTGACTTGCTTGCTATCACATGCGCCTAGATACGACGTTTTCAGCGTCTTACACATATATATGAACTATGTAGAATATAATGCATTCCATGTGTTTGTTGAAATGTCTGAATGACTATGGAATTATGATTTGTGTTAGCCATGCTTGTTACTTGAGAATACATGACCATTGTGTGTGTGGCAACTCCTTTGTAAAAGGACTCACCATAATATATGTTATAACTAACATACTACGTGTATGTTGTAAGGTGTAACCTAAGTGTTCGATAAAATGTCTGAATGAATATGGGATTATGATTTGCGTTGCCATGCCTATTTAATTGAGGATACATGACCGTTGTATGTGTGGCAACTCCCTTGTGAAAGGATTCGCCATAATATATGATATAACTAACATAATATATGTAAGTGGTAGTGTGCAGTAGAGCTTCAGGACTTTCCGTTATCATCATCCTGTATTTCCCTTCATGCGCATTGTACTTTAAAGTTTTTTATTATAGTAGAGTTTGTGATGGTGTTCTTTTGGTTATTGTTCGTGGGTTATGCTTATAGTTATGCTTATTACGAATCAAAATCATGTTTGAAATTCTCCTTGTAGAATCCCAGGATCGGAACCTAGTGTATGGGTGCCGGGAGCAAAGAATGGGGTACTACGGGAGCTGTCAGTACCGGATTCGGTGATCAGAAATTTTGTGAACCCGGTTTCCAGTTTGGGGCGTGACAGAAGTTGGTATCAAAGCATAACTTGGGAACAAGGCCTACATGAAACAGAAATTCAAGAAACTGGTCCTCCACAGTCGATCCACAAATTTGATCCTACCGAAATCTTAACCTGACATAGATCCATTGTCAAGGAACTTTCTCCGGACCGTATGCAAGTAATGGACCTTTAGATGAGCTTCGTTGGCCCGAAACAGATGCCTTTTGGCTATATCCTAAGTATACCATGGCCCTGAGGCCATTGACATCACTTCTGGGCCTATATAATGCCTTAAACCCACCCCTCTCTCATTCCATACGAATTCTCTAACCCTAGGAGAGAGAAGAGAGAAGAGAGAAAAGAGGATGAAAGAGTGAGGAGAAGAGAGAGAGAGAGAGAGACAGAGGGAGATCGTTGTTGTGAACATATAATATATTCCGTATGTTTGTTGAAATGTTTGAATGAATATGGAATTAGGATTTGTGCTTGCCATGATTATTAATTAATATTACATGATTGTTGTATGTATGACACCTCCTTTGTGAAAGGATTTGCAATATTATATGTTATAATTAATTTATTACATGTATGTTGATATGTGTAGCCTACGTGTTTGATAAAATGTCTGAATGAGAAGTTGTTTGTTGAAATGCATTTAATAAGGGCGTTGAGATGGGATTCTCAATTACCGTATCTATAATTACAGTTTCCTTCATTAACTTGTCTTGCTATTAAATGATTTATGGATGAAATGCCTATGTATGATAACATGTGCACTATGTGTTTGTTAAAATGCCCAAATGAGATTTATATTTGAATTGTTTGTCACATGCTATTTTGACTATCACATATGAATGCCTATTATATTTGAGTATGATTGGGACTAATACATAGTCCAGGCAATCAGTAACGATTTACGATCAGTGGCCGAACTAGTTTCGCCACAACGGATACGTTCGGTGAATCCGAGTCGTATGGTGATTATCGACAATGGTTAGGCCACGAGGAGTGCGTATGCGCTCCATGTCGATTTATTTAACGTGCGCTCATACCAGTCGAGCTTATCAAGTAACCCGATTGGCCTAATGTATGTTCACCATGTATTGTAACATCCCAGATTTTTGCCAACGTGGAATTAGACGTCCTTAGGCAATGGGTCGCTCCTAACACCTTATTAACTTGTCAGAACTCAATCCCACAGTCTAAAATCGCTTTTTAACCCTTTCACTAGGCAATGGGTCGCTCCTTAGACAAATCTCACCTTTCACTACATTATCCTTCAAAAATAACTAAGTGTTAAACTAGATTAGCTACGAAATCCGCTTGATCCACTTTAAATACGATCTGCAAGACCCAAAACTTGTAGAATCATTGACGCTAGGTTACCCTAAAATCTAGGATCAATCTCATTACCCGGCTGCTCTCGGGAGCATCACGAAACTTCGTATCAGATCTGGACCGTACATCGAAAGTCTGAATAATACAAAGTTATAGAATTAGCACCGCCTTGCTGGGCTTGACAACCATCTCGAAAATCAAATCCAGATAGTGTCCTGGGCTATTCGCTTGAGCCCGGAGTGAAGAGTGTGAGAAACGTGAAATTAATTAGAAATAAATTCCAAATTTAAGTAATCTGAGACTTGTCGCTTGCGGGCTTGATATAAGCAATCAGACCGTCAGAATCTGACCCAAATACACCCTCGGATCAGGGGAAATTTCATACACAGGTCAGTGTACTTGTGGCCCTGATCGAGTTCCGGTGATCGTTGAATTGAAACGGGTCCGCCACGCGTGATTTGGGAATCCGACCGGAATGAAAACTTAACTAAACCTAGATCCAGTGTTAATGAGCTTAAGTCTGACCGCACACAGAAAAGGGGTCGCCAGAAGTGCTCCGTTGGATCGAAACGGACCCACTTTGGATATAACCTAAGTACACCTTGACCCAGGGTCTATTTTGGTGATGTTTTAGCCTATATAAGGACCTTAAACCCTCTCTCATTCAGCCCATACGAATTTGAGAAAACCCTAGGAGAGAGAAGAGAGAAAAGAGAGAGGAAGTGAGAGATTATTCCTGATGCTCTACCCTGCTATCCTACGTGATTAATCATCACGATCTAATCGCTTTCCCGGCGATTCCGACTTCGTTTCTAGGTAAGAAACCCTAACCCTAATCTGATATAGGGTTATGATCATTGCAAATGATGAAAGAGCTAATCTATTTCGTTCTATAGGTTGTCAAATTGCCATATACGAAGATTTAGCAAATCTATCGAGTTCATTACGCTTCTACGGCGTAAGGTGCGGACTTTAAACGTATAGGTTATGGTTTTCAAAACTTTCAATGTCAGATAATGATAGATTCATGATCTGCATGCTATTGCACATGTACAAAGTGCTGTCCGTTTCGTTTTTCGGTTATACGTTAACTATGTTGAATATACTATATTCTCCGTATATGTAGAAAATACCGTATACGTATGAAATTTGGATTTGTGCTTAACATGATTATTTATCGTGACTATATGCTTGTATGTATGTGACAACTCCCTAGCGAAAGAACTTTCCCTAAATCACGCCACGGCCACTATACGCTATATATGTTAAAATGTGTAGCCCAAGTGTTTGTGAAAATGACTGAATGAATATGGAACTTGGATTCCTGCTTGCCATGACTATCCGTCGTGGGTGCACGCGTGTTATAATTGGGGCAACTCCCTAGTGAAAGGATTTGGCCTAATACCTATGTGATCAACATATGTCATGTATGTTGATGTATGTAGTCCAAAGTGTTTGTTGAAATGTCTGAATGAGTAGTAGTTAGTAAATTGTAATGTATAAGGGTGTTGAGATATGATTCTCAACTCCTTTAACTATGTGTATGATTTCTTTAGATATCTGTGTGATTAGGAATTGAATATGTACAAACTCATGCTGTGTTGTACTTCATAACATGCTCAACTGATTGTATGATTTTATCTATGTAATGCATATGTTTAAATTCATGTTTAAGTTGTATTCCATAAAGGCCGTGAAGGGTGATGGGGGAGTGGTGTAACGATTCCGTGCAACAGCCCTGGCAGCCCTAAGCGGACAATATTAGATATTTGACTATATGAGTGAAATCTTGATCCATTACTGCTTTGACTATCTGTACTTGAATGTGATTGGGGCTATTGTATAGTCCAGGCAATCGGTAACAGGATTGAATTCGTGGTTGAGATTCATTCTCCACGTGAGATGTGTTCGACGAACCCGAGTCGTACTTCGGTTGGCGATAGTGGTTCGTTCAACTTGTCGTGCGCTCGAGCTAGCCGAGCTCGTCAAGTAACCCGATCTATCTAATGTATGTTCACCATGTTTGGACGCCATTGATTGAATCTAAGGTACCAAGCTTACCAGTGCAACCCCGTTAACCTTGGTACCTCGATTCGCTAAGACTCATGAACCGGGCATGGTGGTATGGGACACCGTGTTCGAGCTGTCGGCCTACGCTGGGGCGATGTGCCTTCCCGTATTGACCAGTGAGTAACCCAGACTCGTGAGCCGAATACGGTGGTATGGGACACTGTATTCGAGCTATCGGCCTACACTATTTTTATGGGTGATGTGGGAGTAGTGTAACGATTCTGTGTAACAGCCCGGCAGCCCTGACCGTACCCGGTGTAGTGACCTCGAGCATACTCGGAATCTACAGTGAGGCGACGAGCCTTCCCATAGTAAACAGAGTATAAACTAGGCCTGTATTGATAAGGTGATGGGGGAGCGGTGCAACGAGTGCGTGTAACAGCCCTGGCAGCCCTTTACAGTAACCTAGAACCGCATCATCGTATGAGATTATCTAGGACTGACGACCCTAAAATGGATCATTGTTTGGGAATGATATAAGGGAGGTACCTTAGTTTCCCAATCCTGCTGTATGAAAAGGACTAATAACAACTTGGTAATCATGTTCATATCGCACTGCATGTGTCTGGAAGATGTGGAGCACTGAGGGATGAAAGCATGCCGCGAACGTAAGATGGTGTCGCATGAGGGAGTATGTTGGCGAGGGCATGCATCATGACTGCATTCCATATTTGCATTAATAAGAGTATTTAGGATTGTTTGACTGTACTGCTTTATCATTACTACTTGACTGAATTGATAACATGTTAACCTATGTTTTATTGTTCCACTGAGTTGATCACTCACTCCCACGTTACGGGACAGTGTTCCGGACACCCACCATACTTTGTCTAATTGTAGATGGCGACGCTCTCCTGAGGCGGAGCCGGACTTTGTGACGACGAGGATGCTTTCTCGTATATGTTGTTTTCTGTCGGCTTCATGTGAGTCGTGCCTTGATCGACGGGGTTACAGGGATGTTGACTAGATGACTTTACACTTTTCGTATAAGTTGAAAATGTATTTGTAATTCATTAACCTGGTAACGTTATCACACTCTGGAGACTTACCATAGCTTATATATTTTATATATCTATCACAATCTTCTGCTTACAAATTTAACTGTCTCTGGAGTATGATATGCTGTTTTGGTAAAATCCCATTCATGTTTCAATGCTCTCATCATAATCATCATTATTTGTGTTGCATAAGTGATGTGTTGGAACTTGGGAGTTGAGCTATGCTCGATCCCCGATTTTCAGGGCGTTACATGTATAGACGCTACTGCTTGAATCTAAGGTATCACTTACCAATGAGAAGCCCGTTTAACCTTGGTACCACGATCCGCTAAGACTCATGAGCCGGGCATGGTGGTATGGGACACCGTGGTCGAGCTGTCGGCTTACGCTGGGGTGACGAGCCTCCTTGTAGTGTCTATTGAGTAACCCAAATTTGTGAGCCAAATACGGTGGTATGGGACACAGTATTCGAGTTATCGGCCTACGCTAAGTTGACGAGTCTTTTCGTAGTGACCTCGAGTATAAACTAGGCCTACGCAGAGGTGACGAGCCTCTTCGTAGCGACCTGAAGTTGCCTATCCACTGCTTTTCAATCAGGGGTGATGTTGCCTTATAACTTGCCTATCGTATGCGATTAACTAGGATTGACGACCCTAGATGGATCATTGTTTGAGTAAATGATATAAAGGGAGGTACCTTAGCTTACCGAATCTGCCGTATGAATAAACCTAATTAAATATTGGCTAACATGACCATGCACTGCATTGCATGTGCTTTAGCGAGGAAGCGCACGTGTCCGGAGTGGTGCATGCGCGATCGTGAGATGATGTCGCTGAGGGAGTGCAGACGAGGGCATGCATCATTATCACATATCATTCTTGCATTAACAAGAGTACTTGGGATATGATTGTTGTATTGTTTTACCATTACTGCTTGACTGAATTGATAACATGTTAACCTTTGCCTTATAGCTCCACCGAGTTGATTACTCACTCGCACTCTTGGATGGTGTTTTTAAAACACCAACCAGACTCTGTTATAGCTGCAGGTGATGGCGAGGCTTACGAGATGGAGCCTAACTTTTATGATGATGACGAAGAGTTCTCCTATATGCAACTCTCTGGCGGGTCTATGTAGACCTGGAGTTGCATCACCGGGCTTACAGGGATACGGATTAGATGTCATCACATTGTATCATTTTGTAAATTTTGGAACTATACATGTAATCATTTAACCTGGTGACATGCTCATACTGTGGGGACTTACAACCACTTATATGCTTTATATATCTATCACAGTCTTCCGCTTGCGTAATCTAATTGTCTCTGGAGTATGATATGTTGATTTAGTGTAATCCCATTCATGTTTAATGCACTAGTACGAACAACATTCAATCATCATTATTTATGTTGCATAAGTGATGCGACGGATCTCGGGAGTTGAGCTCTGCTCGACCCTCGAAATTCAGGGCGTTACAAGTTGGTATTAGAGCATGATTTGGATTAAACTGGACCTGAATTTTGGTAACATGACGCACACTGAGGTACTTTGATTTAGGATGGGGCGATGAAACGTAAAAACAGTCGTAGGATTACAAGTTTCGCCGACAGGCGAAACTGACCGCTGAAATATGACCCGTATGCATCTATGATCATGTGGGATGATCCCAATTCCTTTTTAAACCGTCAATTGACAGGTTTAGACAATAATTCAGCGTATTCCACACTCAAATGACCCGAAAAGCGTGAATATGCGCGAGATGGACTCCAAAAACGTCTCAAACGGACTTGGGGGGCCCAAACGACACAAATCGGGGGTACCAAAGTGGCCCCCATGCATTTTCGGCACCCCGGGAGGGGGATGCCATCGCCCAAAGGTCCAGAGGACCACGATGGCATCGCCCTTACAGCGAGGCCTCGCGGTCCAAGTCCAGCGGGCCCCGGTGGGCCGACCTTGTACACACATGTGGGGCCACGAAAATCGTCTGGGACCCTCTATTTGGTCCTTTTAGCTTCATTTCTACCCCCACCTAGTTTCTACACCCTCCAAACCTCTTACAACTCCCCATTTTCCCTATTTCCTACCCATTTGAGCACAAAGCCCACACCTTTTGTGTCTCAAAACACACATGCCTCGCAATCCACCCTATTCCCAAGCTTTACCGATTTCCATGGCTCTTTTTGAGCTAGTGGCTACGATCTTCTCCTTCTCCACACTTCTTTCCCTCATGGAAAAGAAGAGAGCTTCCACAAATGAAGCTGGGCCAAGCCGCCCAACCCATCCAAGGAAGAAATCGTGCGTCGAAGCAAGTACAAGCGTCACACGAGAGTTGAGGACTAAGCGGGATCTTGATCCCCAAATTCCTCTCGAAAGAGCCCTACCGCCTGACGTCGCTATTAGGTTCCAGGGTCGTAGAGTTCTCTTTGAAGCACATGTGGATGAGAAGCTATTTGGACTTTATCCGATGATAGACCTCCTGGTGGACGCCAGGTGGGGTCCCATATTTGAAGGCAAGTCATGTGCGTGTGAAAGCACTGTCCGAGCCTTCTACGCCTACATACGGGATCCGCTACTAGAGCCTCTACAGTTCACTATCCCTGTGGAAAGGCGGGAAGCCACAGTTGATGTTGATGTAATAGCTCGGATTATGGGGATGGAGCGTGGTGAGGTTCATGCTAGCAAGAAGAACCTCAAGAGTGTGCATGAAAGGGATCGTCGTACTCAATTTCTTTGCAGCCAACTGATCCACTGGAATCGAGGCAACTGCCTCCTAGAGGCCAAGATGACTCACAACTTCCGCCTACACTACATATTCACACACAATGTGTATCCTAGGTGGAGCAATCGCTCCGAATGCACGCGTTTGATGGTGGACTTCTTATAGAGAGCTGGGCAGGAAGACAAGCTGTACCTGCCTACATTTTTCCTACTACAGATAGTCCAGACCGCACGATCTGTTAGGACAGATATTCACTCTCATTCGGTCGGCTCATATGCAAGCTTGCTCGAGAGTTCGACTACAGACTTGGCCCTGATAAGCTTGCGCCGATCCACTTCATCAATGACACCACGCTGAGATCAGGCTGCTTTAGAAGCCCACTTAGCTCAGATTAAGGAGAGTCAAGTCACCCTGAGACAGGAGGTCAGAGAGACTCGGGCCCAAGTGAAGCAAGAGCTTGAAGAGAACAAGGCCTACATGAAACAGAAATTCAAGAAGTTGTCCCGTACTCTGAAGGCCCTCCTATGTTGTATGCAGGACAAGAGTGCTCCTCCACCATCGTCAGAGTCGGACAACTAGTCGTATGACGTAGTTGTCTTTGGGTTTTCTATGTTTTCTTACTTTATATGTTATAGTCTTGATAGGCTTAGTAGTATGGTAGAGTTGTTCGTATGTTTTAGTGTTTAAAGTTTTGTTTAAATTAGCTCACATGCATCTTCCGTCATGGTCCATGTAAGACTACACCTCATGTATTGTGACAATTTTGGTTAAATGAAATGCATGAAGCTTCTTTTGTTATGGAGTGTAAAGAATGCTTGCGAAATTAAGTGTTGTTATGCTAAATCTCATGCATGTTGCACCCTATGTTGTATATAGGGAATGCCCCCTAAGAACACTCGAAACACTGCACGTCTCGCACTTGGCGGATCGATTGACAGGGCACCCCCCCCAAGCGATAGCCATACGGACTCTAGTTTGGGCCCGGGTAGTGAGACTATGCTGGATTCTCAGCCGGCCACTAGCCCCACAAATGGGCCGACACCTTTTGCACCACCCGTTTCAAAACAGAAGCGTGCATCTTCGTCGATGCCACACATGCCTCAGGCGGCTCCTCCTGATAGGTTGGAGCAGATGCTGCTCCTTATGCAGCAGAAGCAGCAGATTTGGACCACCATCGCTGAGGCCCTTGCCTAGAACATGAATGTGGTTCCTCCTGCACCACCTGCACCCTGCTGGAAACTTGAATGTCAGCGGCTTATTTGAGCGATTCCAGCTCTTCTGACCTCCCACTTTTGCGGGTACTCACAGACCCGAGGAGGTCGAATATTGGCTTGACCGCATCTCTAAGATGTTGAAGCCGCTGCACTGCACTGAGGCAGAGCAAGTTAAGTTGGTCACATATATGTTTGAGAAGGAAGTCAGTCTCTGGTGGGACAACATCCTTTGGACCGTTCCCGAGGGTTATGTGTGGACATGGAATGCTTTTGAGACTCGCTTCCACGGAAAGTATTTCCCCCTCACCTACCGTAACGAGGAGGGTGAATTCATTCACCTCCGTCAGGGAGGAATGACTGTGGCCGAGTATGAGAATAGGTTCATGGAGCTGGCTAAATACACTCCTTTGATACTAGCAAATAAGCCGATGAAGATGCAGCGTTTCTCAGAGGGTCTGCGGCCTGAGATACGTATGAAGATGTATTGCGCTAACATTCCCAACTATGCTGAGCTAGTGAACATGTTTCTGCGAGCTGAACAGGATGGGGACAGACTATCCCGTTCACGCGTACCCATGGGTCCGAGGCCTCGACCAGATTTGTCAAGTAGACCGTTCCTCGGCAAGAGGCCACGTGCAGATTCACCTCCGCGGTTTACAGCCCTACTGACCCAGATGAGGTGAGCAGACTTGTGGTGCACCTACTGAAAGAGGTCGGGCCATGCAGATACTTACTGCTTCACCAAGATGAGGGATAACGGCTTCTCGCCTCCTCAGAAGATCAATCGCCAGCTTCCTCAAGCTATCTCGACTCCACCTCTACGTTCAATACCACTAGCGCAGCCTTTCTATGGGCCTAATGTACCTCGTAGTAGGCCGCCTCAACGACCTATGGTACCGCAGCTAAATCGTCCTCAACAAGCTCGTGTGCACACACTTGCAGCTGAGGCATCCGAGACAGCAACCGTAGCACCATTGGCTTTCGAAGTCACCGCACATATCCAAGGTACACCAGTCTTCCTATTAGTGGACACCAGGTCCACTATTTCGATAATATCATGCGCAGCAGTCAATTAACTGGTATTGGAAACTACTCCTATGGTTGGGTTGAGACTCCTTACCGCCACAGGGACCTTCTCAGACACTACCAAGATTTGTAAGGGTTACTCGATAAACTTAGGAAGCAGAACAGTACTCGTTGACCTGATTGTTGCCCCGCTGTGTCATTACATGTAACAACCCGGATTTTTGTCAACCTGGGATTAGACGTCCTTAGGCGATGGGTCGATCCTAACACCTTATTAACTTGTCAGAACTAAATCCCACAGTCTAAAATCGCTCCTTAACCATTTTCTTCACAAATTCCACCCTTCACCACCTTTTTCTTTAAAATTTTCAAAGTACTTTCATCCTAGACACTATCCTAAACTAGCTAAGTAGTATAACTTGGATCACTTTATATACAAACTACAAAGGCCCAGGTACCACCTCAGACAGAAATCTTACAGGACTAAACCCTTTAGAAATTAAGTGAGATTTAGCTAGTGTTAAACTAGAGTGCCTGTGAAATTAGCACCAATCACTTTAAATACGATCTACAAGACCCAAAACTTGTAGAATCATTGACGCTAGGTTACCCTAAAATCTAGGATCAATCTCATTACCCGGTTGCTCTCGGGAGCATCTCGAAACTCCGTATCGGATCTGTACCGCACGTCAGAAGTCTGATTAACACGAAGTTAAGGAAATAGGACCGCCTCACTGGGCTTGACAACCATCTCGAAAATCAAATCCAGATAGTGTCCCAGCGCTATTCGCTTGAGCTCGGAGTGAAGAGTGTGAGAAATGTGAAATTAATTCAAAATAAAATATCTTGAATAGTAATCTGGCACCACTCGCTTGCGGATCAATATTAAGCAACCGGACCGTCAGAATCAGACCAAATTACACCCTCGGATCAGGACAAATTTCATACACATTTACATGTACTCGGAATCTCCGATCGAGATCCGCTGACCGTTGAACTGAAACTGGTCCGCCACGCGTGATCTGGAAATTCCACTGAAATGAAAACTTAATAGAACGTAGATCCAGCGTTAGTGAGCTCAAGTCTGACCTTTGGCTCAAGGAGGCCCGCCAGAAACCCTCTTTTGAGCTGAAACAATGCTGATTTGATTTAATGTAAGTATATTTTGAACATAAGTCTATTTCGGTGAATTTTTAGGCTATATAAGGACCTTCAACCCTCTCTCATGGCAGCCATACGAATTTGAGATTGAGAGAGAGAAAAGAGAGAGAAAGTGTGGGAGCAGTGGGAGAATCTCCCTGCCGCTATTCGGGCTCCACCGCCTGATTCTCATCACTTTCCCGGCGTTTTCGGCGTCATTTCTAGGTAAGGAACCCTAACCCTAATCTGTTTTGGGGTTTAGACAGTTGTAGGTTGTGAAATACCTAACCTATTTCGTTCTATAGGTTGCCAAACTGCCGAATACGGAAGCTTAGCAAACCTATCGACTCCGTTACGATTCTACGACAAAAGGTGAGGACTTTAGGTGTATAGGTTACGGTTTTCAACGCTTTCAATGTCAGATAATGATAGATTCATGATCTGCATGCAATTGCACATGTACAAAGTGCTTTCTGTTTTCTATTTCGATTAAAGATGTAGATTATGGAATTTTACATATTCTAGGTATTCATAGAAAATACCGTATACCTATAAATTTTGGAAATGTGTTTGACATGATTATTTGTTGTATGAATATACGATATATGGATAAAATACTTATTTGGCGAAAGGATTCGCCCAAATACATGTTTTACTAATATACACTATGTATGTAGAAATACTGTATTGTAGAAAGTACCGTATACATATATATTTTAGAGATGTGGTTGCCATGATTATTTGTTGTATAAATATATTATATATGCGTAAAATACTTGCTTGGTGAAAGGATAGCCCTAATACATGTTTTGCTAACATACACCATGTATGTTGTAATAGTGTATTCTAAGTGTTTGTGAAAATGGCTGAATGAGTATAGAATTCTCATTCCTGCTCGCCATGACTAATTGTCATGGATATATGATTGTTGTATTGGCGATATTCCTTTGACGAAAGGATTTGCCCTAAATCACGCCACGGCCACTATACGCTATATATGTTGAAATGTCTGGCCCAAGTGTTTGTGGAAATGACTGAATGAATATGGAACTTGGATTCCTGCTTGCCATGACTATCCGTCGTGGGTGTACGCGTGTTATGATTGGGGCAACTCCCTAGTGAAAGGATTTGGCCTAATGCCTATGTGATCAACATATGTCATGTATGTTGATGTATGTATTTTTAAAGTGTTTGTTGAAATGTTTGAATTAGTAGTTAGCAAATTGTAATGTATAAGGGTGTTGAGATATGATTCTCAACTTCTTTTAACTAAGTGTATGTTTTCCTTGGATAGTTGTGTGATTAAGAATTGAATATGTACAAACTCATGCTTGTGTTGTGCTTCATAACATGCTCAACTGCTTTTCTGATTTTATCTATGTAATGCACATGTTTAAATTCATATTTACGTTGTATGATCCGTCATTGGTGATGGGGGAGTGGAGCAACGAGTGCGTGCAACAGCCCTGGCAGCCCTAAACGGATAATACCAAACCTTGATTTTATGAGTTGAATCTTGATCCATTACTGCTTTATCTATGTAACACCCTGAAATTCGGGGGTCGAGTATGAACTCAACACCCGAGTTCCAACGCATCACTTATGCAACATACACAATGCCAGTTAATGTTGTCTGAGTTAGCGCAATAAACATGAATGAGATTAAACCAAAACAGTAATTCATACTCCAGTTCAATTACATTTAAAAAACAGCGGAAGACTGAAATTTTTCATTCAAGTATGTAAAGTAACAAAATTTTCTGAACTCCAGAGTATGAGTACTAGCTGAGCACCAATATACATGTAATGTTTGTAAATCAAAAACCCAAAATACATCCTCAAAAGAGGCCCCGAGAGTCCCGCGATGCAGCCGGCCTAGGCGTAGCCGTCAGAATACTGCATGAAAGAGAACTCCTCCTGGTCCTCATCAACGTCGGGCTCTGGCTCCTGAACCAAGGCGCCCTCTAACCCTGCAACAGAGTCTGGTTGGTGTGTACAACACCGTCCCGTAACGTGGGAGTGAGTAGCTAACTCAGTGGAACAATAATGCATAAGTTAACATGTTATCAAATCAACCAAGCAGTAATGATAAAGCAGTACAAATCAAGCATTTCTAACTACTCTTGTTAAATGCAAAAATGATATGACATGATGCTGTATGCCCTTGCCAAACCACCCTCAAGCGACATCATCTTACGTTCGCGAATGCTTAACTCCCTCAGTGTGCCACATCTACAAAGCACATGCGGTGCGATCATGCTCGTGATTGCCAAGTTGTTATTAGTCCATTTCAATCAGCAGTATTGGGAAACTAAGGTACCTCCCTTGTATCATTCCAAACATGATCCATTCTAGGGTCGTCAATCCTAGTTATTCTCATACGATGTTATGGTTTGAGAAGCTTAGTGATGGCATCGCAAAGGGTTCGTCACCCGTCAGCGCGGATACAGATCTCACCGTATGCGGCTCAATTGCTGGCCGTCAGCTCGAGTACAGGTCTCACCGTACTCGGCTCAATCACTAGCCGTCAGCTCAAGTACAGGTCTCACCATACTCGGCTCAACTCACACTCTAGTCGCTGTGAAAGGCTCGTGGCCAATCACAGATACTTAGAGTACACTCGATGATACCACGGAGGACTCGTCGCCCGTCAGCACGAGCACAGATCTCACCGTACTCGGCTCTCGCCGAAGTATCGACAGCTCGAATACAGTGTCCCATACCACCGTATTCGGCTCACGAGATAGTTGCGCAATGGTCACTACGGGGAGGCACATGGCCCCAGCATAGGCCGACAGCTCGACCACGGTGTCCCATACCACCATGCCCGGCTCATGCGTCTTAGCGGATCTAGGTACCATAGTTAAACGGGAATCGCCACTGGTAAGTTTGGTACCCTAGGTTCAAGCAGTAGCGACCAAACAAGGTGAACACACAACTACACTTCGGTTTAATCGGCGAGCCTGACTAGCTCGAGCGCACCACAAGTTGAGCGATATGGAGCGCAAAAGCACTCCGCGTGGCCAACCACTATCGCCAACCGAAGTACGACTCGGGTTCGCCGGACCCGTCCTTTGTGGCGACATGAATCTCAGCCACAATCACAAGTCTGGTACCGAGTGTTTGGACTATATTCATAGTCCCAAACTCAAACAGTTTTCATCGCTAGCATTTGAAGTAAAGCATGATAAACAAGCAATACAAGCATGTTAGTAGGCATGTTATAAAGCATAAAGTAAAACATGAAGTAAAGCATGTTACAAAGCACGTTGAGAAGCATGTTATAAAGCATATTGTAATGCATGTAATAAAGCACTATCCCCATAGGGATAGAATTGTGTGTGCAATACAATTAGGTGGTTGCGGTGAACCACCGCATGGAGGGGATCCTACATGTCTCTAAGGGAGTTGGAGAACCCATATCAGCGCCTATCTAAGGCACTAGTACATACACATGTACACATACATGCACTTATACAAACACTTAGAATACACGTTTCCAACATACATGACGTATGTTAGGCAAGTCCGTGATTGGGCTGTCCCTAAGCCTCGAGAGCATTTTTCCCTTGTATATCATAGTCATACGGCAAATAATCATTACAATTATATTTCCAAAATCCGCACGTATGCGGGATTTTCGGAATACACAATTTCAACATACATGACATTTACACATGAACATGTATCTTCGCGATCTCTTTCGCCAAACTAGTATTTTATCCACACATGATATAATCAAACATTAAATAAACATGTCAAACATTTTCTCAACAAAAATACGTATACGGTATTTCGACGTATATCAAGAGTATGTAAAATTCCATATTCTTTATCGCTAATCGAAACAGGAAACGGAAAGCACTTTGTACATGTGCATTTGCATGCAGATCATGAATCTATCATTATCTGACATTGAAAGCGTTGAAAACCGTAACTTATACGCTTAAAGTCCTCACCTCAGCCCTTGGAATTCCAACGAATCAGCAAGAGGGTTGGTGCTTCCGTATACGGGAGTTTCTTAGCCTAAAGAGCGCATTCGATTAGTCTTTCCTTAACCTATCACTAATCAGGCTCAAATCAGACCTAGGGTTAGGGTTTCTTACCTTCAAATGGGGTGGAAACCGCCGGGAAATCTCTTGGAATAGAGCGGTGTAGGCCGTGGGAGAAGTGGAAGCAGCAGGAGGAAGATCGGCCTCGATCTCCACAAGTTTCTCTCTCTTTTCTCTCTTTCTCTCTTAGGGTTTGAACCCAAATTCGTATGGCTGTGAGAGGGGCTGTTCTAAGCCCCTTTTATAGCCTAAAACATAACCAAAATAGACTTAGGTTCAAGGGTGGCTGCATATATAGGCAGTTCGCCACTTTCCAAGCTCAAAAGGGGTGTTCTGGTAGCCCTCTTTGAGCCAAACGTCAGACTTAAGCTCACCCTCTGAGGATCTACGTGGGATTACGTTTTCGGCTCAATCGGATTCCCAGATCGCACGTGGCGGTCCACTTTCAGTTCAACGGTCCGTGGCCCACGATCAGAATTTCTGAGTACATGTAAATGTTCCTGAAATTTTTCTTAATCCGAGGGTGTAATTTGGTCTGATTTCGACGGTCAGGTTGCTTAATACTGACGCGCAACCGAAAGGTGCCAGATCACTATTCCCGATATTTTCTCTTGGATGGAAATAGTGTTTTTCACACTCCCTCGCTCCGGAGTGAAAATAATGGCCGTGGGACATCGGAATCATCTGATTTTTGAGATGATTGTCAAGCCCAGTGGGGCGGTCCTGGTTCCTTAGCTTCGTGTTAATCGGACTCCCGATGTGCGATCTAGACCTCATACGAAGTTTCGTTTCAGTCCCGAGAGCAGACGGGTAATGAGTTTGGCTCTAGACTTTAGGATAACCTAGAGTCACCAATTCTGCAAGTTTTGGGTCTTGCAGATCGTATTTAAAGTGATCCCAACGGATTTCATGATTTACCGAGTTTAGTACTTAGTTAACTTTGTTAAATTTCTAAAGGATTTAACCCTATGTGATTTCTGGTCGAGGTGGTACTCGGCCCAATGTACGGAAATTTTCAGGTCGTTACAATCTATCTGCAATTGATCGTGTTTGGGGCTATGATTATAGTCCAGACAATCGGTACCAGAATTGAATTCGTGGCTGTGATTCATTTGCCACGTGAGATGTGTTCGACGAACCCGAGTCGTACTTCGGTTGACGATAGTGGTTGGCCACACGAAGTACATATGCGCTTCATATCGTCCAACTTGTTGTGCGCTCGAGCTAGCCGAGCTCGTCAAGTAACCCGATATGTCGAATGTGTGTTCACCATGTTTGGTCATTACTGCTTGAACCTAGGGTACCAAACTTACCAGTGGAAATCCCGTTAACCATGGTACCTCGATCCGCTAAGACTCATGAGCCGGACATGGTGGTATGGGACACCGTGGCCGAGCTGTCGGCCTACGCTGGGGCCACGTGCCTCCCCGTAGTGACCATTTAGCAACCAAACTCGTGAGCCGAATACGGTGGTTTGGGACACTGTATTCGAGTTGTCGACACCTACGGCGAGAGCCGAGTATGGTGAGACCTATATTCATGCTGACGGGCGACGAGTCCTCTGTAGTGTCTTCGAGTATACTCTAAGGTCTGTGATTGGCGACGAGCCCTTCACAGCAACTAGAGCATGAGTTGAGCCGAGTACGGTGAGATCTGTATTCGAGCTGACGGCCAGCGATTGAGCCGAGTACGGTGAGACCTGTATTCGAGCTGACGGCCAGCAATTGAGCCACATACAGTGAGATCTGTATCCGTGCTGACGGGTGACGAGCCTTTTGTGATGCCTTCGCTATGCCTCTCAAACCATAATATCGTATGAGATTAACTAGGACTGACGACCCTAGAATGGATCATGTTTGGGAATGATACAAGGGAGGTACCTTAGTTTCTCAATACTGCTATTTGAAATGGACTAACAACTACTCGGTAATAATGCTCATCATCGCACCGCATGTGCCTGGTAGATGTGGAGCACTGAGGGAGGTATGCATCCGCGAACGTAAGATGATGTCGCATGAGGGTGGTTTGCCAAGGGCATACATCATGTCATTTCATACTTGCATTAAATAAGAGTAGTTAGAATTGTTTGATTGTACTGCTTTATCATTATTGCTTGACTAAGTTGATAACATGTTAACCTATGCTTTACTGTTCCACTGAGTTGATCACTCACTCCCACGTTACGGGACGGTGTTGTACACACCAACCAGATTTGTTGAGTTTCAGGTGATGGCGATACTTGTGAAGCAGAGCCGGACTACTTCTATGATGATAGGAGGAGTTCTCCTATCTGTATTTCTCTAGCAGGTCAATGAAGACCTGATATTGTATTGACGGGGCTATGGTACTTGGGACAGAAGACATTACACTTCCTCACATTTGGTATATTTTAGAACTGTACTTGTAATTATTTAACCTGGTAATGTTATCACACTCTGGAGACTCATCATAGTTTATATATTTTATCTATCTATCACAGTCTTCCGCTTGTAAATTTAACTGTCTCTGGAGTATGATATGCTGTTTTGGCTTAATCTCACTCATGTTCAATGCATGAATACAGTCAACATTCAATCATCATTCATTTTGTTGCATAAGTGATGTTCTGGAACTCGGGAGTTGAGTTTATGCTCGACCCCCGATTTTCAGGGCGTTACAAGATGGTATCAGAGCATGATTTGGATTAAACTGGACCTGGGTTATGGTCACACGACACACACTGACGCACTCTGACTTAGGAGGGAGCGACGAAATGTAGAAACGGACTTAGGTTCTCTAATTTCGCTAAATAACACAATTAGTTGGGATCAACCGTAGAGATTGGACCCGTAGGCCTCAATGATTGCACGAAACGATCTCGAATCACCTCTAGGCCGTCAGTTGACAGGTTTGAGTCGTTCCCTAGAAACGAATGTTCTTAGGTTGTGGGTCAACCATAACACCAAATCCTAAAACCCCTTTTTACCCAATTTCTTCAAAATCTCTCCTTGCACCACTTCATTCTTTAATTTTTTCTAAATCCTTTCATACCAGATATAAATTCTAACGTATAAATGATGGACAATAACACCTAAATAAAAATTTACTATAAATAGTAAATATATGTATAAATTGGACTTTTGACCATTGAAACTTTGGAATCTAACCAAGTAAATGGGTTAGTTGGATAGATTAGCTCCTCCTACCCCAAAATCATATGTCACACGTTATATAAAATCATTTCAGTTTGCAAATTGGCCCCGAAAATGCCTCAACTGGAGTCGGGGGCCACACTATGCAATCCGGGGAGACCCGGGACAGACCCGGGGTACCATTGGCCCCTTGGGAGGGTGGAGAACACCACCCAGCTGTGGTGGCGCGGCGTCGGACAAGGCGAACCATGGTGGAACCGCGGTCACCGCGGTGGACCGCGGTCAAGCTTGGCCGTACGGGTCGGGCCGAGTCTGGTCATGGTCGGCCTGACCCCCTGGCACGTGTGGTGCATGCGGAATTGCTGGGAGGCCCCTATTTCACATCGTTTTGCCCCCTTTCTCTTATTTCACCCTTCCAAGCCCTCCAACTTGCTGTTTTTCTCTCCAAACTCTCTTTAATCGTCTCATCTCCTATTCTCGACCACAACCTTTCCGTATACACCACCCACAACAAAACTTACCTCCCTCCCTCTCCATTTCTCTCTCGTTTCAGCCCCTACACCCTCCATTTCGTCCCAAAAACGTACATACCTCTCAACCCATCCATTTCTCCATTTTTCCATCTTTATTCCCTGACTGTTGGGCCTCTACAAACCCTGTTGAGGCTCAAGTTCGTGGAGAACCAAAAACTCCAGCCTTTTCTCTCCGTTTCTTTACGTTTCCATGGCCTTATTCGTGGTCATTACGGCTAGTTTCTCGATGTCCACCTTCCTCTCTCATGGGAAAGAGGATTACCGCCTTTGGGTGTTTACGTTTTCATGTTCATGGGTGTAGTAGTTGGTACGATGTTCTAGATGTGTGAGGACGTTTAGGGCCCGTTCGGCCAACTGCATTAGGTGAGTTTCAGGTGAATAGAATTGTATAAGTAATATAAATGTACGTGTAGGGTATGGTTCCTAGATTGGTGTATCCCATGTTTTCCAATACCATGTTTGGAGTGTGTGCAATTAAAAGTAAATTCCGAGATTTCCTTTCAAATAACACTAAAAAAAAATAAATAAATAAATAAAATAATTCCGATTCCTGGGATTTGGAAATCCCATCTTATACTTTCCGACACAAGGCTCATTTTCCAAAGCCTATACCATTGATTTTAATCCCCTCCCACCCTCCTACCAAACAAGACACTCCCAATCCCGGGGTAGGAATAGCAGTGCAATCCCATTTAATGACCCCCATTTAGAGTTCTGGACCTAGGGCGGTACTCCTATTTTTCAACAGACCTGACCGTATAGGAAATCCAACAAATTAATAATGTAAACCCCAGGATCTTCTTAGCTAGTATGAACATGTGTGAAATGCTCGTGCGTAGTTAAATTCGAGTTCAGGCAACCCAATTCCAATCAGACAACTTTGACCCTAGGAGATAAAACAATTTCATTTAATTAGAAAGGGTATAAAATCATCTGGTGTATAAGCATAGACTTTAGATTACAACTAGTGGATTACCGCTGCTCATAAGTTGAGCCTAGGCTGCTGATTAGACTAAGAGATGTAAACGACTAAAAATGCTAAGATAATTGAGTGATAGACTTAGTTAGTTGACTTGATTAGGTTAGAACGAGACCTCGTTCATTTGTTGAATCCCCTCGGTACTCATAGGCTTATTTAACGACTCTTAGGAGGCTTGTTTGATTAGTAACTATTCACGCTTAGAGAAAACTTATATATCCCTTAGATTTAATGATATGTCAAATCAATACACCCCTTAGAATCGCCTTCTCAAAGACTTAGTACCATCGAGACCACGGAGCAGAGAAACTACATATAAGCGAGGTATTCGCGGTTTGAATTGAATTCTCAATCCTGGTAGTGACCAATGAACTCTATGCTCTGATCAAGCAGAAGGTCGGGATCGACTAGGATTAAGAAATGATATGGCAACTTTCTGTTCTAGCTAGGCAGGAGGTCCATGTATCCGACTCAGACCCACTACACAACATTCCTTCCGTGTTGGCCCGACCACTTACAACTAAAAGTTTATAACTTCGTCTTCGAGAAGTGTTAAGAACATATAGCCAATAGAGATTTTCTTTTAGGCCCCAAGGAATTACCCAAATGGGCAACAATTAGTTAGGAATTAGGTCTCAAATCGCATGCCATGTCGGCATACATATTGTGCTTATGAACATAGAAAGATAGACTGCCTGTTAAGCCAGACATCATTAAATAGGATAAGTCTGGACCGCGACAAAACCCCTTGGTAGAATTAGGCATCTTGCCTCAAACTCACACCTGCCCCTGACATCAACCACAGTACCCATCATTTTTAGCTCCTCTCGATACCCATACGTATCAATGCCATAGTACACATCGTCGATGAAAGGCAGACCAATGTATTTCCCATTTCATGTCAAGGATAGGTTATAAATTACACCTTGTTCCGACATACGGATCAGGACATAGCTCTTGAGCCTTGAGGGTGAAAATAAATTTTAAGGGGGGTAGAACATTATGAGCCCAATCTAGTTAGGTCACCTAATACACCTCTTTGATCTGGGTGGCGCAGCGGAAACGTGGTGGACCCTACCCCACTGGCCCAGGATCGAAATGGTGCTCGATAAATACGAACATTATAGAAGCCCTAGTAAGTTCTACTATGAGAAACCGTTTTAGGATGATTTAGTAAGATTTGATTCACCCTTTCCTTGGACATAGATAATATCGAGGACTCTTAGACTAAGACCTAAAGGGCAACCTTAGAATAAACAATTTGAGCCTTTCAATGATGGACATTCCCTACTCTTAGAGTGTAACGACCTGAAAATTTTCATACATTGGGCCGAGTACCACCTCGACCAGAAATCACATAGGATTAAATCCTTTAGAAATTTAACAAAGTTAACTAAGTACTAAACTCGGTTAGTCATGAAATCTGTTGGGATCGCTTTAAATACAATCTGCAAGACCCAAAACATGCAGAATTAGTGACTCTAGGTTACCCTAAAGTCTAGAGCCAAACTCATTACCCGTCTGCTCTCGGGACTGAAACGAAACTTCGTATGAGGTCTAGATCGCACATCGGGAGTCCGATTAACACGAAGCTAAGGAACCAGGACCGCCCCACTGGGCTTGACAATCATCTCAAAAATCAGGTGATTCCGATGTCCCACAGCTATTCTTTTCACTCCGGAGCGAGGGAGTGTGAAAAACACTATTTCCATCCAACTAAAAATATCTGGAATAGTGATCTGGCATCTTTCGGTTGCGTGTCAGTATTAAGCAACCTGACCGTCAGAATCAGACCAAATTACACCCTCGGATTAAGAAAAATTTCAGGAACATTTACATGTACTCAGAATTTCTGATCGTGGCCCACTGACCGTTGAACTGAAAGTGGTCCGCCACGTGCGATCTGGGAATCCGATCAAGCCGAAAACGTAATCCCACGTAGATCCGTAGATAGTGAGCTTAAGTCTGACGTTTGGCTCAAGGAGGGCCACCAGAACACCCCTTTTGAGCTTGAAAAGTGGCGAACTGCCTATATATGCACCCACCCTTGAACCTGAGTCTATTTTGGACATGTTCTTGGCTATAAAAGGGGCTTAGAACAGCCCCTCTCACAACCATACGAATTTGGGAGCAAACCCTTAGAGAGAAAGAGAGAAAAGAGAGAGAAAGTCTTGGAGATCGAAGCCGATCTTCCTCCTGCTGCTTCCACTCCTCCCACGGCCTACACCGCCCTATTCCAGGGGTTTTCCCGACGGTGTCCATCCCATTTGAAGGTAAGAAACCCTAACCCTAGGTCTGATTTGAGCTTGGTTAGTGGTTGGTTGTGCAAAGGCTAATCGGTTCCGTTCTTTAGGCTAGGAAACTCCCGTATACGGAAGCTCCAACACCCTTGCTGATTCGTTGGAATTCCAAGGGCTGAGGTGAGGACTTTAAGTGTATAAGTTATGGTTTTCAACGCTTTCAATGTCAGATAATGATAGATTCATGATCTGCATGCAAATGCACATGTACAAAGTATTTTCCGTTTCCTATTTCGATTAGCGATAAAGAATATGGAATTTTACATACTCTTGATATACGTAGAAATACCGTATACGTATTTTTGTTGGGAAAATGTTTGACATGTTCATTTAATGTTTGATTATATCATGTGTGGATAAAATGCTAGTTTGGCGAAAGGGATCGCAAAAATACATGTTCATGTGTAAATGTCATGTATGTTGAAATTGCGTATTCTAGAAATTCCGCATACGTGCGGATTTTGGAAATGTAATTGTAATGATTATTTGCTGTATTATTACGATATACACGGGAAAAATACTCTCGGGGCGAAGGGACAGCCCTAACACGAACTTGGCTAACATACGTCATGTATGTTGGAATAGTGTATTCTAAGTGTTTGTGTAAGTGCTTGTATGTGTACATGTGTATGTACTAGTGCCTTAGATAGGCGCTGATATGGGATTTCCGACTCCCTTAAAGACATGTAGGATCCCCTCCATGCGGTGGTTCACCGCAACCACTCAATTGTAATGCGCACACAATTGTATCCCTATGGGGATAGTGCTTTATCACATGCCTTACAACATGCTTTGCAACATGCTTGACTTCATGTTTTACTTCATGCTTTATAACATGCCTACTAACATGCTTGTATTGCTTGTTTATCATGCTTTACTTCACATGCTAACGACGAAAACTGTTTGGGTTTAGGACTATGTATATAGTCCAAACATTCGGTACCAGACTTGTGATTGTGGCTGAGATTCATGTCGCCACAAAGGACGTGTCCGGCGAACCCGAGTCGTACTTCAGTTGGCGATAGTGGTTGGCCACGCGGAGTGCTTTTGCGCTCCATATCGCTCAACTTGTGGTGCGCTCGAGCTAGTCAGGCTCGCCAACTAAACCGAAGTGTAATTGTGTGTTCACCCTGTTTGGTCGCTACTGCTTGAACCTAGGGTATTAAACTTACCAGTGGCGATTCCCGTTTAACCATGGTACCTAGATCCGCTAAGTTGCATGAGCCGGGCATGGTGATATGGGACACCGTGGTCGAGCTGTCGGCCTACGCTGGGGCCATGTGCCTCCCCGTAGTGACCATTGCGCAACTAACTCGTGAGCCGAATACGGTGGTATGGGACACTGTATTCGAGCTGTCGATACTTCGGCGAGAGCCGAGTACGGTGAGATCTGTGCTCGTGCTGACGGGCGACGAGTCCTCCGTGGTATCATCGAGTACACTCCAAGGGTCTGTGATTGGCCACGAGTCTTTCACAGCAACTAGAGTGTGAGTTGAGCCGAGTACGGTGAGACCTGTACTTGAGCTGACGGCTATTGATTGAGCCGAGTACGGTGAGACCTGTACTCGAGCTGACGGCTAGCAATTGAGCCGCATACGGTGAGATCTGTATCCGCGCTGACGGGTGACGAGCCCTTTGCGATGCCTTCACTAAGTTTCTCAAACTATAATATCGTATGAGAATAACTAGGATTGACGACCTTAGAATGGATCATGTTGGGAATGATACAAGGGAGGTACCTTAGTTTCCCAATACTGCTGATTGAAATGGATTAATAAAAAACTTGGTAATCATGAGCATCATCGCACCGCATGTGCTTTGTAGATGTGGCGCACTGAGGGAGTAAGCATTCGCGAACGTAAGATGATGTCGCTTGAGGGTGGTTTGGCAAGGGCATACAGCATCATGTCATGTCATTTTGCACTTAACAAGAGTAGTTAGAAATGCTTGATTTGTACTGCTTTATCATTACTGCTTGGTTGATTTGATAACATGTTAACTTATGCTTTATTGTTCCACTGAGTTAGCTACTCACTCCCACGTTACGGGACGGTGTTGTACACACCAACCAGACTCTGTCGCAGGTATAGAGGGCGCCTTGGTTCAGGAGCCAGAGCCCGACTTTGATGAGGACCAGGAGGAGTTCTCCTTCATGCAGTACTCTGACGACTTCGCTTAGGCCGGTTGCATCGCGGGATTCTCAGGGCCTCTTTTGAGGATTGTATTTGGGGTTTTGACTTTAAAACAATACATGTATATTGGTGCTCAGCTAGTACTCATACTCTGGAGTTCAGAAAATTTTGTTACTTTACATACTTGAATATAAAATCTCAGTCTTCCGCTTGCTTTTATATACAGTTGAACTGGAGTATGAACTACTGTTTTGGTTCAATCTCATTCATGTTTATTGCGCTAACTCAGACAACATTTAACCGGCATTATGTATGTTGCATAAGTGATGCGTTGAAACTCGGGAGTTGAGTTCATACTCGACCCCCGAATTTCAGGGCGTTACATAGAGAGTGATCGGACTACGGAGTTACTGAAATATACAACTGTGAAGCATTCGCGGTTTGACCCAATTCTCAATCCTGGGTGACTACCAACGGACTCCCTGCTTGACCAAGCAGAAGACCAGGATCTACCAGGACTGGGAAGGGATACAATGAGCCTTCTACCCTGGTCAGGTAGATGATCGATGTATCGGGATCGAGCCCACTATTATCGTCTCTCCGTGTTGGTCAAACAATGAAAACAGCTATCTTACTCTAAATTGTGGGAATTATCGTCAAGACTCCAAATAGGTAAAGAAATAAATTGTAGCAAACCATCAGGGTATGAGAAATGGATAAAGAATTAAGTTTTAAGGGAGGTAGACTAAAATGAACCAGCTGGTATATACCCTACCACGCGTAGAAACTTGGAATCAATAAGTCTTAGGCAAATGAAATAATAGAAATCTTCCCTTATTACCCTTAGCCAATTTCGGGGACGAAATTTTGTTTTAAGGGGGGTAGATTATAACATCCCGAATTTTTGTCAACCTGGGATTAGACGTCCTTAGGCAATGGGTCGATCCTAACACCTTATTAACTTGTCAGAACTAAATCCCACAGTCTAAAATCGCTCCTTAACCATTTTCTTCACAAATTCCACCCTTCACCACCTTTTTCTTTAAAATTTTCAAAGTACTTTCATCCTAGACACTATCCTCAACTAGCTAAGTAGTATAACTTGGATCACTTTATATACAAACTACAAAGGCCCAGGTACCACCTCAAACAGAAATCTTACAGGACTAAACCCTTTAGAAATTAAGTGAGATTTAGCTAGTGTTAAACTAGAGTGCCTGTGAAATTAGCACCAATCACTTTAAATACGATCTGCAAGACCCAAAACTTGTAGAATCATTGACGCTAGGTTACCCTAAAATCTAGGATCAATCTCATTACCCGGTTGCTCTCGGGAGCATCTCGAAACTCCGTATCGGATCTGGACCGCATGTCGGAAGTCCGATTAACACGAAGTTAAGGAACTAGGACCGCCTCGCTGGGCTTGACAACCATCTCGAAAATCAAATCCAGATAGTGTCCCAGCGCTATTCGCTTGAGCTCGGAGTGAAGAGTGTGAGAAATGTGAAATAAATTCAAAATAAAATATCTTGAATAGTAATCTGGCACCACTCGCTTGTGGATCAGTATTAAGCAACCGGACCGTCAGAATCAGACCAAATTACACCCTCGGATCAGGAGAAATTTCATACACATTTACATGTACTAGGAATCTCCGATCGAGATCCGCTGACCGTTGAACTGAAACTGGTCCGCCACGCGTGATCTGGAAATCCCACTGAAATGAAAACTTAATAGAATGTAGATCCAGCGTTAGTGAGCTTAAGTCCGACCTTTGGCTCAAGGAGGCCCGCCAAAAACCCTCTTTTGAGCTGAAACAATGTCGATTTGATTATAATGTAAGTATATTTTGAACATAAGTCTATTTCGGTGAATTTTTAGGCTATATAAGGACCTTAAACCCTCTCTCATAGCAGCCATACGAATTTGAGATTGAGAGAGAGAAAAGAGAGAGAAAGTGTGGGAGCAGTGGGAGAATCTCCCTGCCGCTATTCGGGCTCCACCGCCTGATTCTCATCACTTTCCCGGCGTTTCCGGCGTCATTTCTAGGTAAGGAACCCTAACCCTAATCTGTTTTGGGGTTTAGACAGTTGTAGGTTGTGAAATAGCTAACCTATTTCGTTCTATAGGTTGCCAAACTGCCGAATACGGAAGCTTAGCAAACCTATCGACTCCGTTACGATTCTACGACAAAAGGTGAGGACTTTAGGTGTATAGGTTACGGTTTTCAACGCTTTCAATGTCAGTTAATGATAGATTCATGATCTGCATGCAATTGCACATGTACAAAGTGCTTTCTGTTTTTTGTTTCGATTAAAGATGTAGATTATGGAATTTTACATATTCTAGGTATTCGTAGAAAATACTGTATACCTATAAATTTTGAAAATGTGTTTGACATGATTATTTTTTGTATGAATATATGATATATGGATAAAATACTTATTTGGCGAAAGGATTCGCCCAAATACATGTTTTACTAATATACACTATGTATGTAGAAATACTGTATTGTAGAAAGTACCGTATACATATATATTTTAGAGATGTGGTTACCATGATTATTTGTTTTATAAATATATTATATATGCGTAAAATACTTGCTTGGTGAAAGGATAGCCCTAATACATGTTTTGTTAACATACACCATGTATGTTGTAATAGTGTATTCTAAGTGTTTGTGAAAATGGCTGAATGAGTATAGAATTCTCATTCCTGCTCGCCATGACTAATTGTCATGGATATATGATTGTTGTATTGGCGATATTCCTTTGACGAAAGGATTTGCCCTAAATCACGCCACGGCCACTATACGCTATATATGTTGAAATGTGTGGCCCAAGTGTTTGTGGAAATGACTGAATGAATATGGAACTTGGATTCCTGTTTGCCATAACTATCCGTCGTGGGTGTACGCGTGTTATGATTGGGGCAACTCCCTAGTGAAAGGATTTGGCCTAATGCCTATGTGATCAATATATGTCATGTATGTTGATGTATGTATTTTTAAAGTGTTTGTTAAAATGTTTGAATGAGTAGTAGTTAGCAAATTGTAATGTATAAGGGTGTTGAGATATGATTCTCAACTTCTTTTAACTAAGTGTATGTTTTCCTTGGATAGTTGTGTGATTAAGAACTGAATATGTACAAACTCATGCTTGTGTTGTGCTTCATAACATGCTCAACTGCTTTTCTGATTTTATCTATGTAATGTACATGTTTAAATTCATATTTACGTTGTATGATCCGTCATGGGTGATGGGGGAGTGGAGCAACGAGTGCGTGCAACAGCCCTGGCAACCCTAAACGGATAATAACAGACCTTGATTGTATGAGTTGAATCTTGATCCATTACTGCTTTATCTATCTGCAATTGATTGTGTTTGGGGCTATGATTATAGTCCAGACAATCGGTACCAGAATTGAATTCGTGGCTGTGATTCATTTGCCACGTGAGATGCGTTCGACGAACCCGAGTCGTACTTCGGTTGACGATAGTGGTTGGCCACACGAAGTACTTTTGCGCTTCATATCGTCTAACTTGTTGTGCGCTCGAGCTAGCCGAGCTCGTCAAGTAACCCGATATGTTGAATATGTGTTCACCATGTTTGGTCATTACTGCTTGAACCTAGGGTACCAAACTTACCAGTGGAAATCTCGTTAACCATGGTACCTCGATCCGCTAAGACTCATGAGCTGGACATGGTGGTATGGGACACCGTGGCCGAGCTGTCGGCCTACGCTGGGGCCACCTGCCTCCCCGTAGTGACCATTGAGCAACCAAACTCGTGAGCCGAATACGGTGGTATGGGACACTGTATTCGAGCTGTCGACACCTACGGTGAGAGCCGAGTATGGTGAGACCTGTTTCGTGCTGACGGGCGACGAGTCCTCCGTAGTGTCTTCGATTATACTCTAAGGTCTGTGATTGGCGACGAGCCCTTCACAGCAACTAGAGCATGAGTTGAGCCGAGTACGGTGAGATCTGTATTCGAGCTGACGGTCAGCGATTGAGACGAGTACGGTGAGACCTGTATTCGAGCTGACGGCCAGCAATTGAGCCGCATACGGTGAGATCTGTTTCCGTGCTGACGGGTGACGAGCCTTTTGTGATGCCTTCGCTATGCCTCTCAAACCATAATATCGTATGAGATTAACTAGGACTGACGACCCTAGAATGAATCATATTTGGGAATGATACAAGGGAGGTACCTTAGTTTCCCAATACTGCTGTTTGAAATGGACTAACAACTACTCGGTAATCATGCTCATCATCGCACTGCATGTGCCTGGTAGATGTAGAGCACTGAGGGAGGTATGCATCCGCGAACGTAAGATGATGTCGCATGAGGGGGTTTGCCAAGGGCATACATCATGTCATTTCATACTTGCATTAAATAAGAGTAGTTAGAATTGTTTGATTGTACTGCTTTATCATTATTGCTTGACTAAGTTGATAACATGTTAACCTATGCTTTACTGTTCCACTGAGTTGATCACTCACTCCCACGTTACGGGACGGTGTTGTACACACCAACCAGATTTGTTGAGTTTCAGGTGATGGCGATGCTTGTGAAGCAGAGCCGGACTACTTCTATGATGATAGGAGGAGTTCTCCTATCTGTATCTCTCTAGCAGGTCAATGAAGACCTGATATTGTATTGACGGGGCTATGGTACTTGGGACAGGAGAGATTACACTTCCTCACATTTGGTATATTTTAGAACTGCATTTGTAATTATTTAACCTGGTAATGTTATCACACTCTGGAGACTTATCATAGTTTATATATTTTATCTATCTATCACAGTCTTCCGCTTGCAAATTTAACTGTCTCTGGAGTATGATATGCTGTTTTGGCTTAATCTCACACATGTTCAATTCACGAATACAGTCAACATTCAATCATCATTCATTTTGTTGCATAAGTGATGTTCTGGAACTCGGGAGTTGAGTTTATGCTCGACCCCCGATTTTCAGGGCGTTACATTACGATATCATTCTCTATATGGATTGGCTCACTGAGATGAAGGTAGAGATCGATTGTGATACTAGAGTGGTGACCGCCCATAGACCTAAGGGCACGACCTTTACTTTCCCAGTTCAGGTCAGTTGGTACTACTGCATTAGTCGTTATGCTACCTTGCTAGAGAATGTTGATGGTCCGACACTTGGGAACAGGCCAGTAGTTCAGGATTTTGTAGATGTGTTCTGAAAGATACCTGGATTACCTCCTCAGCGCGAGATCGATTTTACCATCGACCTTGTGCCTAGTGCGACACTTATATCTCTACCGACGTATCGCATGCCTCCGTGTGAGATGGAGGAACTGAGGAGACAGATTGATGATCTATTGGATGCAGGCTTCATATGCCCGAGTGTATCTCCTTGGGGAGCACCCGTGTTATTTGTGATGAAGAAGGACGGATCGCTGCGATTGTGTATTAATTATCGGAGATTGAACCAAGTGACAGTGAAGAACAAGTTTCCTTTGTCCAGGATAGATGATCTGTTCGATCAGTTGAAAGGAGCACAGTATTTCACTAAGATCGACTCGCAGTTAGGGTATCACCACGTGCAGAAGACAGCGTTCAGAACCAGCTTTGGGCAGTACGAGTTCCTCGTGTTGTCATTTGGACTCACAAACGCACCCTCCGTGTTCATAGACCAAATGAACCGGGTGTTTCGGCCATATCTGTACCAATTCATCATCGTATTATAGATGACATCCTGATTTACTCCAAGAGTCGGAAGGATCATGAGGAGCACCTGCGAGCAGTCTTTGATACTCTCCGGAAGAACCAGTTGTTTGCTCAGTACAAGAAGTGTGACTTCTGAAAAAAAGAAGTCAAGTTCCTAGGACATGTGGTGTCCAAGGAAGGAATAGTTGTGGACCTTACTAAGGTGACCGCAGTTCAGAACTAGGAGCAGCCCAATTCAGTTACTGAAGTGAGGAGTTTCATTGGCCTGGCAAGTTACTATAGTCGATTCATTAGGGACTTCTCTAAGATAGCCAGACTATTGTCTCAGCTCACTCAGAAGGATCTTAAGTTTGCCTGGAATGAGAAGGCAGAAGCAGCCTTTCAGGAATTGAAGGACAAGTTGACATCTGCACCCGTGCTAGTATTGCCAGAGCAGGGGATCAAATATACTATATACACCGATGCGTCTCGTGTTGGTTTGGGTTGTGTTCTGATGCAGACGGACAGAGTGATTGCTTATGTCTCGCGACAGTTGAGGAAGCACGAGGAAAACTACTCTACGCACGACCTAGAGTTAGCGGCCATCATTTTTGCATTAAAGCTCTGGAGACATTATCTCTACAAAGAGGAGTTCGAGCTCTTTTACGACCACAAGAGCCTCAGGTACATATTCATGCAGATGGACCTGAATATGAGGCAACGACGATGGATGAAAACCTTAAAAGACTTCAAGTTTGAGGTCTCATACCATCCTGGCAAGGCCAACCTTGTGGCAGACGCGTTAAGCCGCAAGAAGACGATAGCATTTGCAGCTCCGCTGATGATAGAGGAATGGAACATGGTCGAATTTGTGCGAGATTTTGAGTAGAAGCTTACGGTAGAGAAGCCGTTCGAGAGCATCGCACATATTCGTGTACAGCCACTTATCGATGACCGAATCATTGTGGCTCAGAAGGATGATGAAGGGTTGACAGAGTTGAGAAAGTGAGCTAGTGACGATGGAGACTCGGAATGGAGAGTTGGTACGAATGGGGGTTTATGTTATCGTGGCCGCTTATGCGTCCCAAATCTTCATGACTTGAGAAAGGAAGTTCTCAAAGATGTTCACAATTCGAAGATAGCGATGCAACCTGGTAGTACGAAGATGTATCGAGATATGAAGCGTTCGTACTAGTGGGACAACATGAAGGCTCACATAGCAGATTTTATGTCTCGTTGTCTTACGTGCCAGCAGGTCAAGGCCGAACATTGCCGACCTCCTGGTTTACTTCAGCCCATGCCCATAGCTGAATGGAAATGGGATTTCATTTCTATGAATTTCATCTCAGGGTTACTAAAGACGAGGAAGGGACATGACTCCATTTGGGTGATTGTGGACCGATTGACGAAATCAGCTCATTTCCTCCCAATTAGAGTCTCAAACTCAGCAGACGATTTGACCAGGCTATACATCAAGGAGATAGTACATCTGCATGGAGTGCCTATGGAGATTGTGTCAAATCGAGACATGCGATTCACATCTATCTTTTAGACTCGTATCCAAGAAGCAATGGGTGTAAAACTGAAATTCAGTACTGCATTCCACCCACAGACCGATGGGTAGACGGAACGAGTGAATCAAGTGTTAGAAGATATGTTGTGGGCATGTGTGCTTGATTTTAAAGACAGTTGGGATGACTGTCTTCCCTGTGCTGAGTTCGCTTATAACAACAGCTTTCAAGCGAGCATTGGCATGGCTCCCTACGAAGCATTGTATGGGCACTCATGTAGAGCACCGCATTGCTAGGCAGAGGTTGGCGAGAAGAGTTTGATTGGCCCAGATTTAGTACAGGTGACCTCAGAGAAAATTGACATTATCAGGTGTCAACTTCTTGTAGCACAGAGTAGATAGAAGAGTTACGCCGATACGAGACGGCGACAGCTAGAGTTTGAGGTCGGGGATCATGTGTTTCTTAAGGTTTACCCCATGAAGGGAGTCCTTCGATTTGGCAAGAAGGGGAAACTCACGCCTCGATTTATTAGTCCATTTCATATTCCAGACCGAGTGGGTGTGGTAGCGTACCGCCTTACTTTGCCCACACTACTCGCAGGCGTGCACAACGTGTTTCACGTGTCGATGCTGAAGAAATATGTTCCTGATCCTTCCCACATTATCAAATGGGAGCAGGTACAGTTGAGTGAAGATGCTACTTATGTACTGCGACCGACGCGTATTCTAGACAGGAAGAAACAGGTGCTGCTCAGTAAAGTGATTCCACTTGTGAAGGTACTGTGGACACACCACACTGAGGAAGAGACTACTTGGGAAACAGAAGCCGAGGTCTCTAAGAACTACCCTCAGATTCTCGATGAGTACGAAAAGGTACTAATTTCGAGGACGAAATTTTTCTTTAAGGGGGGTAGATTGTAATGTCTCAAAAAAATTCGTACAAAGACCCGAGTACCACCTCAGACAGAAATCACTAAGGACCGAATCCTTTAGAAATTAGACAAAAATTAATTAAGTGCTAAACTAAATAATCAATGGAATTAGCTTGAACCACTTTCTATACGAACTGCAAGACACAAAACCATTAGGATCGCCAACTCAACATGACGTTAAGACCTAGGAGCAATCTCAGAACCCAGTTGTTCTCGAGAGCACATTGAAACTCCATATCGGACCTGTATCACTCGTTGAAAGTCCGATAACTGTGAAACTATACGGTTATGACCACCTTACTGGGTTTGACAACCATCACGGGAATTGAATCTAAATAGTATCTAGAAACATGCAACTTGAACCTGGAGCGAAGTGTGTGAGAAACGTGAATATCTTTAGAAAATGAACTCGAATTTAAGTGAATTGGGTCGTTCGCTTGCAAACCAAATTTAAGGTTTATGACCGTCAAATTCTGACCCAACTACACCCTTGGATCAAGAAAATTTTCCTATACATGTCAATATACTTGTGACCCTGATCGAGTGACGATAGTCGTTGAACGGAAACTGGTCCTCCACGGTCGATGCACAAATCCGATCAGACCAAAATCTTAACCTGACACAGATCCATTGTCAGGGAACTTTCTCCGGACCGTATGCAAGTAATGGACCTCTAGATGAGCTCCGTTGGCCCGAAACAGATGCCTTTTGGCTATATCCTAAGTATATCATGGCCCTGGGGCCATTGACATCACTTCTGGGCCTATATAATGCCCCAAACCACCCATCCCTCATTCCATACGAATTCTCTAACCCTAGGAGAGAGAAGAGAGAAAAGAGGAGGAAAGAGTGAGGAGAAGAGAGAGAGAGAGAGAGGGAGATCGTTGCTGGGATTCACTCCCACGACTCCACGTACTAAATCACCTCCCCGCCATCGTTACAACGGTGATTCCAGATACGATTTGGGTAAGAAATTCTAACTCTAATGTCGTTCTTGGAATCCAAATAGAGGAATCAGCAAAATAGCTAACCTATTTCAATGTTTAGGTAGTCGTTGTGCCGTAGACAAAGACGTAGTGTACGAATCGAGTTCATAACGAGCAAACCGACGAAAGGTGCAAACTATAAACGTTTAGATTATGGTTTTCAAGGCTTTCAATGTCAGCTAATGATTTATGTCTGACTTGATTGCTACCATATGATCTTAGTTATGATGTATGTGATAAATTATACTCATGTGTGAACTATGTGAACATATAATGTATTCCATGTGTTTGTTAAAATGTTTGAATGAATATAGAATTAGGATTCGTGCTTGCCATGATTATTAATTGAGAATACATGATTGTTGTATGTATAACACCTCCTTTGTGAAAGGATTTGCTATATTATATGTTATAACTAATTTAGTACATGTATGTTGATATGTGTAGCCTACGTGTTTGATAAAATGTCTGAATGAGAAGTTGCTTGTTGAAATGTATTTAATAAGGGCGTTGAGATAGGATTCTCAATTACCGTATCTATAGTTACAGTTTCCTTCATGTAACCTGTCTCGCTACTACGTGATTTATGGATGAAATGCCTATGTATGATAACATGTGCACTATGTGTTTATTAAAATACCCAAATGAGATTTATATTTGAATTGGTTGTCACATGCTATTTTGACTATCACATATGAATGTGTAAGTGCTATATTTTATATCCCTGTTTGTTGTCAAATTTGTGGTGCCAAAATCACTGTTATATATCTTGCATAAGTGAAGCTCTCTCAAAGATCAACATTCATGAACAAGCTAAGCTCACAACAAGCTAAGCTCACAACAAGCAAAGCTCACGAGTACAAAGATCAAACTTGAATGCAAGAACTACTCACAAGACATGACTCAAGCTGCAAGACTTCAAGAAGAGTACAAGGCAGTTCATAAAGAACTCAAGACACTTTCAAGATTGAGCTACATCAAGATTTCAAGATTGAACTACATCAAGACTTCAAGGCTCATACTTCAAGGTCACTAGTTCCTAATGTTTCAATGTCCTTACTTCATGGTTAAGGTTTGACTGACCTTAGGTTGACCTTAGAAGTAGGTCACTTTGGATACATAAATCGAATGTTTATTTTACATAAGTTGGTCTGTTCTTCGACTAGTCCTAGGCCTTCTTCGACTAGTCCTAGAGTTGCTTCGACCAGTCTAAGAAATTCCTCGATCAGTCGTAAGTTTGTTACAAAAATCGGATAATTTCTGTTAGGCTTCGACTAGTCCAGGAATCTGTTCGACCAGTCGAAGGAACAGTGTCGACTGCATCTTCGACCAGTCGAAAGTCTTCGACTCAAAGTCCAGCGATGATTTTAAGTTCTTCGACCAGTCGAAGGAGACATTCGACCAGTCAAAGGTGACCTACGACCAGTCGAAGGAGTCCTTCGACCAGTCGTAGAACGGTCAAAGCTTATCGCGCCTGATTTTTCAAATATTTGTTATTGCTTCGACTAGTCGAAGAGCTCTCTAAACCAGTCAAACACGCGATCTGCTCACCTATAAATAGAGCACGAATCTCAGAAGAAATCATCGAATTAATTAATCCATTCAAGCCAATCTTCGTCGAACTTTTGAGAGATAATTCTGTGCTCCATCTAAGCTAAGTGTGCTTATTTAATATTCTCTTTCCTTAGCTTTATTTAATTGATTTTGTTTCTGCTATTCCAATCTAATTTGATAAGAGAGAATGTTATTTCTTTCTTTGGAATCAAAATCAATTAAGGCAAGCCCTCTTGGTTTAATTTAAAATATATTAGAATTAGAACCATTGTAATGAGTACTGGACATTAAACTTGGACATTCAATCACCTGCTCTAACTTGGTTCTACCGAGCTGCTACAACGAAGGAGATTAATCAGGTATTTTACATTTAATTGTAAATCCTTTCTGTTTTGGTTTCTTTCAAGATTTGCCAGAAAAATCTTGTTGTATGGTATCTGAGGAGAGCCAGGAGGAAAACTCAGAAGTGGGGTTTTTTTAATTGTGTAAGCCCACAGACAAAGACACAATTGTAAAGGTTTTGGTGAACCTGGGAAAACCTACTTTGTTAGTGAACGCTAAATCCCCCTGGTGAGGATATTAGGAGTGGAGTAGCATTTGTGTGGCTGTTGTTAACAGTTGGTGAACACACAGGCGAACCACTATAATCCCTTGTGTTGTGGTGAATGATTTATACTTCTAATCTTTAATTATTCTTTTGTGGGATGTATGTATGGTGGTGAATGTTTGTAATCATTTAATTCAAGCATTGTGAGAATTTTGTAATAGTTTAGAATTTATTTTTTGTTATTCCTTTATCAGCTTGATATTCAATTTCTTTTAAAGTTGTTCCCGCAAGGTTGCCCTGCCATTTTATGGTGTATGGCTGTCCCTAGAACAATACATTTGTGATTACAATTTATTTCAATTCAGTTTGTATTTATTTCTTTATCCTCTTTGGTTGAGATTGATACAAAGATCTTTCTAGAAATAAGGTTGTCCTACCATAAACTCTGGTTTTTGGTGAAAGGTGTCCTTAGAACAACATTTGTATCAATTCCTCAAGATCAGATTTTTGAGGTGTTTTACTTTCCTGCATTGTGATTTATTTTGGCTATCATATTGTTTTTTAATTCCGCTGTTATAAGATTTATTTGGCATAGTCCTATTCACCCCCCCTCTAGGACATATAGCTAGGCCTTTTCAGAATGTCCATTGTATTTGAGTATGATTGGGACTAATACGTAGTCCAGGCAATCGGTAACGGTTTACGATCAGTGGTCGAACTAGTTTTGCACAATGGATACGTTCGGTGAATCCGAGTCGTACGATGATTATCGACAGTGTGTTAGGCCATGAGGAGTGCGTATGCGCTCCATGTCAATTTATTTAATGTGCGCTCGTACCAGTCGAGCTGTCAAGTAACCCGATTGGCTTAATGTATGTTCACCATGTATAGACGCTACTGTTTGATTCTAAGGTACCACTTACCAATGAGAAGCCCGTTTAACCTTGGTACCACGATCCGCTAGGCTCATGACCGGCCGGGCATAGTGGTATGAGACATCGTGATCAAGCTGTCGGCCTACGCTGGGGTGACGAGCCTCCCCGTAGTGTCTATTGAGCAACCCAAACTCGTGAGCCGAATACGGTAGTATGGGACACTGTATTCGAGCTGTCAGCCTACGCTAAGGTGACGAGCCTTTCCGTAGTGACCTCGACTATAAACTAGGCCTACGCTGAGGTGACGAGCCTCTTCGTAGCGACCTGAACTTGCCTATCCACTGCTTTTCAATCAGGGGTGATGTTGCCCTATAACTTGCCTATCGTATGCGATTAATTAGGATTGACGACCCTAGATGGATCATTGTTTGGGTAAATGATATAAAGGGAGGTACCTTAGCTTCCCGAATCTGCTGTATTAATAAACTTAATTAAATACTGGCTAACACGATCATGCACCGCATTGCATATGCTTTAGCGAGGAAGCACACGTGTCCGGAGTGGTGCATGTGCGATCGTGAGATAATGTCGCTGAGGGAGTGCAGGCGAGGGCATGCATCATATCGTTCGTATTACCATTCTTGCATTAACAAGAGTACTTAGGATATGATTATTGTATTGCTTTATCATTACTGCTTGACTGAATTGATAACATGTTAACCTTTGCTTATAGCTCTACTGAGTTGATCACTCACTCCCACTCTGTGGGACAATGTTTTAAAACACTAACCAGACTCTGTTGTAGCTGCAGGTGATGGCGAGGCTTAAGAGATGGAGCCTACTTTTACGACGACGAGGAGTTCTCCTACATGCAACTCTCTGACGGGTCTATGTAGACCTGGAGTTGCGTCGCCGAGGTTACAGCGATACAGATTAGATGTCATCACATTGTATCATTTTGTAAATTTTGGAACTATACATGTAATCATTTAACGTAGGGACATGTTCATACTCTGGGGACTTACAACCACTTATATGCTTTATATATCTATCACAGTCTTCCGCTTGCGTAATCTAATTGTCTCTGGAGTATGATATGTTGATTTAGTGTAATCTCATTCATGTTTAGTGCACTAATACGGATAACATTCAATCATCATTATTTATGTTGCATAAGTGATGCGACGAATCTTGGGAGTTGAGCTCTGCTCGACCCTCAAAATTCGGGGCGTGACAATCATGCCTTGGTTTATGTGTTTTATCCATGTCTTACGTCCGATTACTACCTTTTTTATGGACAGGTTGGATGAGGAGCAAATGTTAGTCTAATGTGGGTCACGACGCATAGACTTTCACATTGTTAGTGGGGCTTGCCATTCGGGTCCCACTCTCTATATATACAGGACCAATTAAGTTCAATTATCACATGATATGTTCGATAACATGTTAGTGCACTTAGCCTGATAGAACACACTAGTAACATGCTTAGTGTAATATACACCATGCTCATTCATATGTCCATACACATCATCTGTATGCCTGTTGTGGATGATGATTGATCATAGCATACGCCTTTCGGCTTGAGATACTTACGGGGCTCTATATAAGATAGGGTCGCCCCACATGATCTCGTGATATGCCCAAGTTTGGTGCATGACTTGGATGGTATGATTCATGTATTTCACATTCTACAAGTCATGATTACTTTTACACCCTAGTGACATCAGGGTTGTGGTCTCCACAGGCATACCATGGATGGCCGAGTTGGATATCAGAAATATGATTCTGGACAGCGCTATGGATGTCTTGGGTGAAAGTCCATCAAGCATGTGGTACTAGTAGGATGTTCAACGTCGAGACCGAGTGGACAACATGAGCGCCTGAGTGCTAAATATCAGTAGGCCGTGTCTCCCACTATGTCGAGGTCAGTTGGAAATGGGTGTCTCCCTTATCCGCCGGGTGTAAAGGGTTATAAGCTAGGTCGAATCTGACCAGCTCGTGAAATGGGTCCGCTATCAACGAGTCAGGTGGGCATTAGCATGCCACTGATGAGGCGGATAATGAGGTCTTTTTCACTCACTTGTTCATGCGCGCGTGTGGGTGGTACCTAGTGTTGGAGTGTACTAGACCTAATGTAACGACTCGTAAAATTTCGTACAATGGTCCGAGTACCACCGACCAGAAATCACTTAGGATTAAATCCTTTAGAAATTGACAAAGTTAACTAAGTGTTAAACTAGATTATCCATGAAATCCGGTTTGAATCATCTTTAAAATACGATCTACAAGACCCAAAACTTATAGATCATTGACGCTAGGTTACCTAAAGTTTAGGATCAAACTCATTACCCGACTGCTCTCGGGAGCACATTGAAAACTCCGTATCAGGTCTAGACCGCACATCGGGAGTCCGAATAATACGAAGTTAAGGACTTAAGACCGCCTCGCTGGGCTTAACAACCATCTCGGAAATAAAATCCAGATAGTGTCCCACGGCTGTTCGCTTGAGTCCGGAGAGAGAGTGTGTGAAAACACTTATTTTCTTTACAAAATAAATATCTTGAATAGTAATCTGAGACTTGTTACTTGTGGTCAATTTGTAAGCAACCAGACCGTCAGAATCTGACCCAAATACACCCTCGAATCAGGAAAAATTTCATATACATATCCATGTACTTGGAATTTCGGATCGAGACCCACTGACCGTTGAACTGAAACTGGTCCACCACGCGTGATCTGAGAATCCCACTGAAATGAAAACTTAGCTCCACCTAGATCCAAGGTTGGTGAGCTTAAGTCCGACCTTTGGCTCAAGGAGGCCCGCCAGAAGTCCTCCGTTGAGCTGGAAAAGTGCCGCTTTGGTTATAACCTAAGTATACCTTGACCACAAGTCAGTTTTAGAGTGTTTTTAGGCTATATAAGGACCTTAGAACTCTCTCTCTCTCTCACAGCCATACGAATTTGAGAGAAACCCTAGAGAGAGAAGTGAGAAAAGGGAGAGAGAGTGAGAGAAGTGGGAGATCCTTCCTACTACTATCCCCTGCCGCTACACAAGCTGCACCACCCGTTTCTCATCGCTTTCCCGGTGATTCCGACTTCGTTTCTAGGTAAGAAACCCTAACCCTAACCTGTTTTGGAGTTGTGTAAGTTGTAGGTTATGAAATAGCTAACCTATTTCATTCTATAGGCTACCAAACTGCCGAATACGGAAGCTTGGCAAACCTATCATATTCGTTGCGATTCTATGGTGAAAGGTGAGGACTTTAGGTGTATAGTTATGGTTTTCAACACTTTCAATGTCAGATAATGATAGATTCATGATCTGCATGCAATTGCACATGTACAAAGTGTTTTCTGTTTCCATTCGATTAGAGATGTGTAGAATATGAAATTTTACATATTCTAGGTATTCGTAGGAAATACCGTATATGTATAAATTTTGGAAATGTGTTTGCCATGATTATTTGTTGTATGAATATATGATATATGGATAAAATACTCGTTTGGCGAAAGGGTTCACCCTAATATATGTTTTGCTAATATACACTATGTATGTGAAATTGTTATTTGAGAAAGTACCGTATACGTATAAATTCTGGATGTGTTTGCTATGATTATTTGTTGTATGAATATAGTATATGGATAATACTTATTTGGCGAAAGGACTCGCCCTAATACCTGTTTCGCTAATATACACTATGTATGTCGAAATAGTGTATTCTAGGTGTTTGTGAAAATGCTTGTGAGAGTAAGTGTTTGGATGATGGTGCTTTAGGTAGGTGTGTTGAGAGGGGATTCTCAACTACCTTAGAAACATGTATGATTTCTCCATGTGGTTGTTTACTTTAACCGCTTACTTATGAAATATATGCGTTTGTACTGTTGTTTATATAGTGCTTCATAATATGTTATATAACATGCTTTATAACATGCTTTATGACATGATTGTTAACATGCTTGAATTACTTTGTTTATTATGCTTTACACAACATGCTATGAATAAGGATTGATTAAGTTTGGGGCTATGTTTATAGTCCAGACAATCGGCACCAGCTTTGAGATCGTGGTTGAGATTCGTGTCGCCACGTAGGATGTGTTTGTCGAATCGAGGAGTCATACTTCAGTGGGCGACAGTGGTTAGGCTACACGAAGTGCTTATGGACTTCATGTCATTCAGTTGATTGTGCGCTCGAGATAGTCAGGCTGTCAAGTAACCCGATGTGTCTAATGTATGTTCACCATGTTTGGACGCCACTGCTTGAACCTAGGGTACCAAACTTACCAGTGAAATCCCGTTCAACCATGGTACCCCGATCCGCTAAGACTCATGAGCCGGGCATGGTGGTATGGGACACCGTGGTCGAGCTGTCGGCCTACGCTGGGGCCACGTGCCTCCCCATAAGTGACCAGTGAGCAACCAGACTAGTGAGCCGATTATGGTGGTATGGGACACTATATTCGTGCTGTCGGCCCGGCCTACATTGATAAGGTTGATTGGGGAGTGGTCTAACATTATGCGTAACAGCCCTGGCAGCCCTTTGTAGTGACCTCGAGCATACTCTGAATTGCGGTGAGGAGAGTATTTTACCGCAGTGGTGTGTGAAACTTGGCATATAGGTATAGTGATGAATCGTTAAAAATGTGTGCTGGGGGAGTGTTGTAACCTTTGTGCGTAACAGCCCTGGTAGTTTTGCTTTTGCGACCTAGAAAAACACACCATTGTCTGAGATTAACTAGGACCGACGACACCCTAATTGGATCATGTTTGGAATGATACAAGGGAGGTACCTTAGTTTCCCAATCCTGCTGTTTGAAATGGACTAATAACAAACTCGGTAATCATGACATCATGCATTGCATGTGCCTGGAAGATGTGGAGCACTGAGAATGCAAGCATGCCCGCGAACGTAAGATGGTGTCGACGAGGGGAGTGTGTGGTGAGGGCATACATCATGACTGCATTCATACTTACATTATAAGAATAGTTAGGAGTGTTTGATTATACTGCTTATCATTACTGCTTGACTGAGTTGATAATATGTTAACATATGCTTTATTGTTCCACTAAGTTAGCTACTCACTCCCACATTACGAGACGGTGTTGTACACACCAACCAGACTCTGTCTCAGGTGTAGATGAGATGACGACTCTGGAGGCTGAGTCGGACTATGACGAGGACCAGGACGAGTTCTCATTTATGCAGTACTCTGGTCGCTTTGGTTAGACTGCCGGATCGACGGGTCTTGCTGTGATTACTTCCCTAGTTGTATTTTTGACTTTTGAACATAAAATAGATATATGTATATGGTGACTCAGATGGATTCATACTCTGGAGAATGAAATGATTTTGTTCCTTTACATACATATATATACAGTTCAGTCTTCCGCTTGCCTTTATATATTGATCTGGAGTATGAATTACTGTTTTGGTATAATCTCACTCATGCTTATTGCTCTAACACAGACAACATTTAACCATCATTATCTATGTTGCATAAGTGATGCGTTGGAACTCGGGAGTTGAGTTTATGCTCGATCCCCGATTTTCAGGGCGTTACACTAAGTGATGTTTTTAGTTACGAATTATTCTAATACGTGGACTGATTGAGGTTTGGCATGTTTGCATTACATCTCTAGCATATGACACTCGGCCACGTATGTCTTGCATTGCATAACCTTGGTATGGCTAATAGCATTCATGAACTTGACAGCTGAGCCCTCTATCGACTCGTGTACCCGTATATATAAGCCCGCCCAAAAAAAAAACCCTACTCACCAGTCGTTTTCAAGCAGTGTCCGTTCGAAACCCCCTTTCCTTCTTTCCTCCCAGCGCCCGTTCGAAAAAAAAACTCTCCTCTCTCTCTCTCTCTCTCTCTCTCTCTCTCTCTCTCTATCTCCCCTCCCTCTCCCAGCGCCCGTCCGACCATCCCTCTTCTTCCCTCTCTCTCTCTCACTCGCTCATGTCCCCTGTCCGGCAGTGCTAGACCCTGTCGCTCGTCCCTGCGGCCTATCTGGTGACGGAGCTCATCCCTGTCACTCGTCTGGTGCCGCAGCTCATCTCTGTCATGCTGCCACTCATCCATCATCGCTCTGCTCCGCACGCAGCTGCCGGTCGTTCCTGCCCAGCTCGCCGGTAAGGTGTGGTGTGTGGTGTTTTTTATTTTTTATTTTTATAAATTGTCAGAAATTGATTTATTATTTATTTTTTGAAATATTGTGTGGTGTAGATTTATTATTATTATTATTTTTTAAAATTGATATCAATATTATATATTAATATTGCTAATATATGTTAGAAATTGTTAATATGTTAATATATGTCAGAAATTATTAATATACAAATATGTTAATATGTTAATATATGTTAATAATTAACACTATTACCTAATATATGTTAAAATTGTTAATATATATTAATATAGCTAATATATGTTAAAATTATTAATATATGTTAATATAGAAATTGTTAATATGTTTATATAGAAATTGTTAATATGTTAATATGTTAGTATAGCTAATAATATATATTAAAATTGTCAATATATGTTAATATAGCTAATATATGTTAAAATTGTTAATATATGTTAATATAGAAATTATTAATATGTTTATATAGAAAATGTTAATATTGAAATATGTTAATATGTTAATATGTTAATATGTTAATATAGCTAATAATATATGTTAAAATTGTTAATATATTTTAATATATGTTAATATAGTTAATATATGTTAATATAGAAATATCTTACTATAGAAATATGTTAATATAGAAATTATTAATATGTTAAATATTGTCCTCTACTATTCAAGTCTCATGCCCTAATAGTTATGTTTTCCATGTTTCTTAATTTACTTTATAAATGACAGTTTACTTGTTACTTTGTTAGTGTTGAATGCTACCACTTTAAGATGCCTTTGGTTTTTCATTCGACATTTTGTTATTAGTTAACTAGATGATGAATGTCAATTTCAGCATGCTCCTTTGTTTGCATAAATATGAATTATTTTATTGCTCTAGTTGTAAACTTGCAGTATAGGATAATCAGTTGCTCATTTGAGGATTTCTATGTTGCCAGACATAGATTCAATATGTTCTTGGATGCATAGAATTCTTGAATTGTCCCTTTTTGGACAGTTCAAGGTTAGATAGATTGTAATGTCTTCATTTATTCCAATTTAAATGCATATGTTTGTTCTGGTTTCGTCTCTCCTTTTTCTCTCTGGATATATTTCATGTATTTATTTCCGTCATCAAATATCCACATTTTGTGTTGATGATTGACATGGAAATCAAATACAAGATTAATATATTCTGTAGAGATAAGGGGAGATGCTGCCGGAATTTCGGCGTAACATTTAAATTGAAAAATAAAGGCATTACAATTTATCCAACCTTGAATGGGTGACTGATTTAGACAGTTAAGTAATTATGCCTGTCTAGCGGTCTAGCCGTCTAGGACCCTAAGTATAGTCGTATAACATATCGAGAACTTTATTTTATAGATGGCTAGTTAGACGAAAGCCCAAATACCCCTGGAATGAGTGCATCAGCCACATCTCCTCTAATCGTAGAGAGAGACACGATACGTTAACTGCATGCAAAGGGAAGAAGAAGAGATCAGCAGTGTGGGATGATTTCGAAGATATGATAGTTAATGGTGTACAGAAGATAAAGTGTAATCACTGTAAATGGTTATTCAGCAAGATTCCAGGAGGATATACGACACATCTAATTAGACATTTGAAGATGTGTCCTAAAAGACCAAGACTCCCTCCTCCCGGCCAACAGTTGTTGTCATTTACAAAGTCAGAAGGGGACGACTCCCAAGGCATAGTGTCCACTCATAAGTTTGACAAAGATAAGCTGAATGAGTGGTATGCTAAATTAGTGATTCTGGAAGAAAAACCTTTTAGAATGATAAAAAGTAAATGGTTTAGGATTTTCTGTCAATTCCTTAACCCTCCGGGCCGAGAATGTCTCTCGCGTCACAATGCAGAGAGAGTACATGAAGATGTACGCAAAGGAGAAGATGAAACTGAAAGAAGTTTTAGCTTCAGTGTCCAGAATAGCTTTGACGTCTGATTTATGGACGACGTCCAATCAAAGAAAATGATACATTTCATTAATCGCTCACTATGTCGATAAGGATTAGAAACTATGCAAGAGAATTTTGAACTTCTGCAACCTTCCTCCTCCACATACTGGTTTACTTATTTCAGATTGCATCTACAGTTGTTTAGAAGGCTGGGGCATTGAGAAGAAAATTTTAGCGATAACTTTACACAATGCTTCAGCAAATGACAGTGTCATTTCATGCTTACGTAACTAGTTTAGGGCTACAGAAAATTTATTTTTTGAAGGAAAAATATACCAGATCAGATGTTGTGCCCATATTGTAAATTTGATTTACAAGAAGGGTTGAAAGAAATTGACAACACTATAGATAACATAAGAGAAAGCATGAAATATATAAGGGGCTCGCCATCGAGACTGAGTGTATGGAATGACATCATCCAACGTTTGAATGTGCTATCTAAAAAAACGTTGAAGTTGGATGTCTGTACACGTTGGAACTCGACCTATGAAATGTTAGATACGGCAATGGAATTACAGCTTGCATTTCTTGAATACACGGCGCGTGACGAAACGTATTCTTAGTTGCCGAGCACAGATGATTGGGCCAAAGCACAACAAGTTCACATATTTCTCAAAGTTTTTTACGATTGCACGAAGATTTTTTCTGAGAATCAGTATCCAACCGTTAATCTGTTTCTTCTCTCTTTGGAAGATTAAGGATGCTCTACAGAAAAATGCTAGTACGGGTCCAGATTTCATACGCCAGATAACAGTTGGTATGAAGATGAAGTTCAATAAATACAGGACGAATTCATCTAAATAGGATGTATTGTATAATGTCTTGGGTTGTTCTTGATCATCGTTGTAATATGGGGTTTAGCTTTTTCATGAAGCTTTATCTTATTGAAAGAGCGGCAGCAGAGACGTCTAAGGTTCGTCAAGCCCTTGAAGATTTATTCAAATCGTATGTTAATACTTTACTTGCAGCGGGTGTTGAAGAAAGTGGAGATGCGAATATTTTTGTACCTGGTAATCCAGATGTGCTAAATGAATACATATCATACTTGGCACAAGCACGAATGAGAGCTGATACTAAGGAATCAGAGCTAGAAATGTACCTCAAGGAGCCAATCGTAGTGCGATCCGAATTTGATGTGTTGGAATGGTGGAAGATGAGGGTTACCGAATCTAAATACCCTACATTATCTGTGATGGCACGGGACATATTATCAATACCAATTTCAACAGTGGCATCAGAATCTGCGTTCAGCACTGGGAGCAGGGTTGTGAGCAAGTATCGAAGCTCATTTTCGCCAAATACAGTTGAAGCGTTGATTTGTACGCAAGATTGGTTGCGTCCGATATGGGGAGGAGATATGAATGATGATGATGATGAAAAGGAGATTGAGATTTGTGACAAGTCTTTACCTGCAGATCAGTAATTATTTTCGATTTTTCAATTCTTTTTGGTTGAAAGTTGAATGATCTGTAATACTAATATTATTTCACTGCAACTACAAACATGAAAGTGTTGGTCCTTTTGGAATGTGGTTTGGAAGACTTTGAATCTTTGATATTTATTTACATATGTATGTTTATTTGCTTTTATTTTTGAATTTTGATACATTTATATTGCTTTCTTTTGTTCCTATATCAAGTTCAAATTATTTATCAATATTCTACTTTTTTTTAATTAAAAATTGAGTGTAGATATGTCGTCATCTGACCCATCAACAAATATTTAGGACTATGCTTCCCTAGTTGAATCACCGTCAAGGTCTGAAAAAACAAAGATTAAATGTGGTTTGTGTGGCGTAAAGTTGTGAACAAGACTAATCGCTTTCGCTTACACTTGTCATGCGAGGTGGTGATGTAAAACCATGCCCCAATGCCCCTGAGGATGTCCAAATTCTTTTTCAAGCCCGGTTAGATTTGAATAGAAAACCTTACACTCCATCCAAACCTTCTACTTGTGGATCTAGTACACGAATGACATCCACAAAAGATGCAGAGGAGGAAGCAAGATTAAAAGCTTTGGAGGAAGAACAATTTCAACTCGCCTTAAAACGTAGTATGGAAGATGTTTCTAAACTTCAGCGATATTTGAGTCAAAGACAACACGATGTTGAAGCAGGGTCGAGTACGACAAACAAGAAGAAGAAAAAGAGTAACAAATTCAAATTCCTGGCTCGTCTCGGTGAATTTTATAAGGCATTGGGTACTACATACAATTCTTCACATAAAACAAATTTGAAAAATCTAATTCAAAGTGTAAAAGAGCACGAAGGAAATATCTCTTCGCCTTCTGACTCAGAGGAAGTGAACCAATTTGTATATGAAAAATAGATAGCAGTTCCGATGGATCAGATGACAATACAGGAAGACACTCCTCTTATGGAGGTTATTAGTTATAAATTGTCAAATTGGACAATGTAATGTAAATATGTTAATGTAATTATCGAAGTTTTTTAATTATAAATTATGTGCATTTTATATATTTTATTATTTCGTTTAACTTCGAATTCCAATTGACAATCGAATTGAAATTCAAATGAATCTCAATTTATAACTCGAACTCGACTCAAAGCTCTAACTCGTTGCTCGAAAACCCTGCTCGAATTGGGCTCAATTAAGACTCGGACTCGAACTCACCTCGAAAACTCAGACTCGACTCGACTCGATTTCTGCTCGTACTCGAACTCGCCTCGAAAACTCGGAGTCGACTCGACTCGTTTGCTACTCGTACTCGGGCGAGTAGAGTACGAGCAGGGAGTCCATGCTCGTTGGCCAAGTAGAGCCGAGTACGAGCAGGACTCGGGCGTTAAGAGCCGAGTACGAGTAAGGCAATACTCGGCTCGACTCGACTCGTGTACAGTTCTAGTGACAAGTGCAGACGTGCTAGATTTGAATGCGCGCTCAATTCAAATCGAACAACCCTGACCCTAACTGCCAAGATAGGCAAATATGTAGTACATGACTGAGATCGAATAAAATTGGTCGCCTATTCAACCATTCGCACAATATATAAAAATGATCAGGTGATAGTGAGAAAGTATGGTTCGTCTTCTAATAATAGGTTACACCTTTGTCTTTTGTACGAAAGGAGTTTTCAATATAGATAAAAGAGAAATAAGAAAGGAAACCTTACACTCGGTCACGGAGAGCAGCTGCAAAACACCTTTCTATATGAAGAACTTTGATTGATGTTCGAATTAAATCCAAAATATGAGTGTAGATCCGAATTACAGTTAAAGTTAACAATTACTTGATTAACGCTACGGGTTACACTAAGGGCGTGTTTGATTTTCTAAACATTTGGTAAATACACTGCAAGTGAGTAATAATTACTTCACTGAGTAATTACAACGTTGTTATGGATGCTTGATTTGATACTTACTTTTTTGAGCTCTAAACTCGAAGAGACCATGAAATACATGTGGGGCCCACCATGATGTTTGTGTCTTATCCACACCGTCCATCTATTATGCTAGCTGAATTTAGGGCCTGACCAAAAAAATGAGGCTGATACAAAGATCAACTGGGCCACACCACAAGATTTAGGGAATCGAACATCTACCATTAAAACATATCGGGCTGCTATGTTTCCTTTATGTGGGGCCACCTGAGTGTTGGATCAAACTCATTTATTAGTTCATGACTTAAAATGTTACTCTAAAACTGATGGATGGCTCGGATAGGATATATATATATATATATATATATATATATAATATATATATATATATATATATATATATATATATATATATATATATATATATATCATGGTGGGGTCGAAAAATTCAAATCAGTCTTTTTGACACGGTTTTCAAGAAAGAAATGCAAGTGCATTTTCAAACAGGTGAAGTAGTAATAATTATTGATTCCCAATGCATTTACACGTGATTTGAAAAATCAAACACACCCTAAGGAATGTAAACAATACAAAAGTAAAAGATTACACTAAGGAATGTACACGACAGGTAACTAAAATGACAATTGAAAGATATATTTAGTTTGTTTGGGTTAGTATGAGACTATTTCATGCTAAAATCTTATGATATTTATATCCTTAACCTAGCCATCTAGATGCTTCCCACGTTTTGATGGTTGTAGTAATCATTTAGCACGTCTTAACTTTTTTTGCTTCTAAACATGCCATCGGTCTTATAACTACTTCAACACTCTTCACTCGACTGCTTAGTGGATGTCATGGTGTCGCTCAATACACTTCAACTATATTATGGTAGAATTCTTTTCGTATATCCGCATAGATCTCCAAATACACTATGCAAATCAATCCAGATCACACACAATCATTCTGATTAGCTTTCGCTAGGAAGGGCAGCAATGAGGATGAAATTTCGTAACAAATCTACTTCGTTTATCAGTTTTGCAAGAAAATAAAAGGATAAGGATATAAAAATAAGGCAAATCCAAAACTCATGTAAGAATATTTGGATCAAGATGTTATTTGTTTTTCCCTTCATCCATGTTTATGTGATCTTATGAACAGGTTGGATGACAAATAAAACTTAGTGGGCCCTTAGCAAGGTTTCAATGGTGGAAGTCACCATTCCCACTGTTTCCTGTGGTGTGGTCCACTTTAGCTTTTTTGCATACTTAAATTTTGGATTCAACCAATAAAATGAGTTGGAAAAACGGATGGACGGCATGGATAACCCACATACATTCACAATAGGTTCAACTGAGTTTACTCAATGCAATAAAAGCTTACTGAGCATCTCAGTACGCAATACGATTAGCGCAGCGGTGCCTTTAATTAACCTGAATTACATGCGGCGCTCCATGGGCCCTACCATGAAGTATGTGTTTAATACACGCTGGCTATTCATTTTGCCATAATATTTTAGGGGCTCGGATTAGGTATTACCCCCTGTTCGGAGCAGAGGACAGGCGAAGGCTTGGAGGGCCACTAAGGGGCCAACATGATGTATGAATTTAATCCACATCCATTTCCATCCATCTTGACATATCATTTTAAGTCATTGATCCGAAAACAACCAAGATCTAAGGCTCAAATGGACCACAAAGTGGGGATTAAATTCTTACCATTGAAAAATTCTTAGGCGCCACAAAAGTTTTGGATCAAGATGATATTTGCTTTTTTCACTTCATCCATGTGTACATGAGCATATCAACATGTTGGATGGGAAATAAACAACACGGTGAACCTTACAAAGGTTTCAATGGTGGGCATCCTTAGCACCTGTGCTTCCAGTGGTGTGGTCCACTTGAGACTTAGATCCATCTTATTTTTGGTCCAGTGCGCTAAAATGTAATGGAAAAATGGATGGATGGTGTGGATATAATTGATACATCACAGTGGCCCCTTAGTGGCCCTCAAAGCCTCTGCCTGTCCCCAACTTTGAACAACCGTGGGAGGTACCTAATCCACATGCTTATTTTAGGGCATGAGCACAAAAACGAGGCAAATCTAAGTCTTAGGTGCACTACACCGCATGAAACAGTGGTGATGAACTCCCACCATTAAAAACTTATTAGGCTACAAAAGTTTTGGATCAATCTGATATTTGTTTTTTTTCCTTTCATCCAAGTTTGTGCCACCTAATCAATGGGTTGGATGGAAAATAAACATTATAGTGGACATTAAGGTAGGCCCTAAGAAGTTTTTAATGGTGATTGTTCAATCACCACTGTTTCTTGTGGTGTGGTCCACCTAAGATTTGGTTTTGAACCATTTTTGGGCTCAGGACTTAAAATGATCTGAAAAAATGGATGGACCATGTGGATAGATCATGGTGGGTCAGCAATCAGTCTCTCGGATTTTTTTAAAATAATCACATTTATATCTAATTACTATTTAATTCTTATTAAGCAACTTATTAATTAGTGGGCATTTTAATCATTTTTGGAAAAATCATTTTTTAAACTAAGGGATGTCAAATAAAGCTAACAGAAGGTATTCCTAACAACTAGCTTAATAAAAACTTACTTAAAAAAAGGTATGGGATGTAAATATCATATTAATGATGTACTATTTTGTAACTTTTTTTTTTACTCCACTCGTTTTAAACAACAGGAGCTCCTTCTCTCCCTCTCTCCGTCTCTCTAACTTCCAGCCCTCTGTCCTCAATCTCACGACAGCGACAGCTTCTGTCCCTTTCTCTGTCTGTCTCACCTCCAACTCTCCCTCCCTCTCTCGACTGACAATTCTACAGTGGGTTCTCTTTGTTTGTGAGAATTGTAGAGCGGGGTCTCCCGACTCTTCTATGAAAACAGAGCCATTCCTAAGCTCCCCTTCAAAAACCCATATCCAAAACCTCCTCCCAGATGAAGAAATCCCCTTCCCGATCCCCCAATCCATTAATAATAACATCATCTTTGGAGAAATTGAAAACCTATTTCTCGAAATCCCCTCCAAATCTCCCACCAACCACTCTCCAATTTCCGCCAGAAATCGTCTCTCCGCCGCTCGAGGACCGCCCAGCCATTGCCCTTTGTTTTACAAAATCATGTTCGGGCTTGTGCTTGGGCCGGGCCTTTTAGAAGAATCCGGGCCATGCTTGGGCTGGACCTTTTTAGATCGTCACAGCCTGAGCTGAGTTTGGGATTGGATTAAATAATACGCAGCGGGCTTAGACAGAGCTTGGCCCGGCCCTAACCTGGCCAGTCGACACTCGTTAATACAAAACTTCCGTGATCATTCCCACTGTTGTTGTTTTTTTTTTTTTTTTTTTTTAAAAAAAAAAATTAACACACAGGGACTTACACCACACACATCCATGCACCCACGCCACAATGGGGCTACTTGTTGAAGCTCTTGTGAGTTTTCTGTTGAGTTCAGGTCCCAAACTTAACCTAAGAAGTTTTATATCAAGCTAAGATCATTCCCACAGGGGTCCGCCTTGGCATTTATATTAAGGCTGAAAGTCAGGTGGGTTCAACCTAACCGACCTGTGACAAACCTGACATTGGGTTGGGCTCGGGCAAGATGTACTGGGTTTGGTCTCGGGCTTTAGGCTATACAAGTACCAACCCAATAAAATTTTAGTCAGCTTGGGTTGAGGTCTCGAGTTGCCAAACTCGACCGATATCCAAGTTATTTGTAAATTATAATTGAGTGTGGATCATATATGTTGAAGGCAAAAAAAAAATCCCAATGCCGTCGCATCTCAATGGTCCACGTCATTTTTGATGACTCAAGCTAACAAGATACCCTGGATGGATTTCTCTCCTAAATAAATTGCATGCTACTCAACATGACTTTTAATGTGTGGAACTTCTCTAGGCCCACAATGATTTGCATTTTAGATCCACATTGTCCATCAATTTTTACAAATAATTTTAGAACATGACTCCAAAAATGAGTCAAATTCAAAGCCCAAGTAGACCACACCACGCAAAGTAATAGGGATTGAACAAACTACTATTGAAACATTCTTGGGGCTAATCATGAGGTTTATATTTCCATCTAACATGTTCATAAGATCACACGTATCAGGAGAAAGTTAAAATACAAATATCAGCTTGATTAGAGCCTTCTGTGGCTCTTACAAGTTTTCAATAGTAGCATCAATTCCTATTGTTTTCAATGATGTGGTCTACTTAAGCTTTGGATATGCATTTTTTTAGGCTCATCTCTGCATAAATTTCATACATCAAGAAATTTTGTTGCTAGCTGTGTGGTGAGGGGAGCAGAATAGGTAAGACCCCGGCCTCACACAAGACTTTACACCCCTTACCATGGGGCCTACCTTGATGTGCGTATTTTGTATCTACTCCATTCATTCGTTTTTTAAGATCATTTTAGAGCATGACCTCAAAAATTAATAACATCCAATTATCAAGTAGACTATAGTTTAGGAAGTGGTGGTGATTGAATACCCTACCATTAAAAACTTCTTAGGACTCAAATTAATGTTTCCGTAGATTTATTTATCATCCAATATGTTGATAAAATTTAACATAATCCTGGATGAAGGTAAAAAGACAAATATTAGCTTGATTCAAAACTTTTGTGCCTATTAATGGTCAATAACCAATGTTCCTATGGCTTGGCTCACAAGATGATTTGATTTGATTCATTTATTTTAGTTATTTATTTTTTTGCATAGTACCTTAAAATGATATGGGAAAAAGGATGGACTATGTGGATATGAAACACACATCACGGTCAGGGTCACACTGTCTTAGGTGAGGTCGGGGTCTTACCTAATCCACTCTCATGGTGCATCGCATTACAGGCTAAAGAAGAAAACCGTGGTGCTGACATGTGGAATTTTTTTGAACGTATCATGATGTATGTATTAGATCCACACCGTCCATGTATTTTTTCATACCATTTTAGGGAATGTGACATAAAATAAGCTAGATCCAAGGCTCAAGTAGGCCATACCACACAAACAATAGATATTGAACATAGGAGGCTCAGATCAAGCTGATGTCTGTGTTTTCCCTTCATACAATTTTATGATGGCAAATAAATCTTACCGTGGACCCTAGGAAAGTTTCAAGGGTAGTCATTTAATTGCCGTTGCTTTTTGTGGTGTGGTCCACTTGAACTTTGAATGTGCCTCAATTTTGGCTGTGCTCTAAAATTTTAATAAACTAATGTAATAACGAAAATGTTAGAATAGGAATCCTACATTGAAAATTTTATTTTCGAGATTGGATTGGGTGTAAGGGACTCTTGCGTTGGGCTAAGGTTGAGCACCAACCCGACCCAATCCACCCAACGGACTTTCAGCCCTAATTGATATGCCATCCAAACCTAGCTGGATAAACAAATTCTTTGGATGGACATCACTTGGTTTGCCTATTTTCCAGGAGATACCATGTACTCAAAACGTACAAAAGTAAACCCGCCACACTCCCATCCGAACCCGGGGGAGCATTTGGGTGGGAGTTCGCCACCAGCCGTGTAGACGTCTGATTCAGCTCATTTGATTCCCCCCAATTAGCTTCAAAACTCTCACTGCAACAACGTTCTCTTCAAAACCTTCCTCTTATCAGTTTCTTTTTGTTTTTTTGGCTGAGAACTCTCTCTCTCTTTGTTTTTTTGGCTGAGAACTCTCTCTCTCTCTCTCTCTCTCTCTCTCTCTCTGCGGCATTTCAATGGAATCGGCTCCATGCCCCACAACTCCAAGATGGAACGTGGATCGTCCATTTCTGACGGGCAGATTCCATCAGGTGTCACCCCCGATCTCTTCAAAAAGAGTTTCTCATACCCAAAAGAATTTTCAAGTATTATCCATCATAATTTAGCTTATTTCCTATTTTGTCCCTCGTCGGTTTCAGGAAATCAAGCCTTTTTCCAACACTCAAGCAGCAGGTGGCGTGAAAGGAATCGCTTCCGATTCCTTCAGGTAAATATCTAACCTTCTTGAATTTCAATTACTTTTTCTGGAATTATGTTTTTTGAGAAAATGTGCCATGCTCGGCCCTAATTATAGGCATTTTTATGTTTGGGACCAGCATTTGTACAGGCAGCGGACGTCTGTCAGTGATTCAGACCGTTCATGGGGTGGATCCCACTGTGGATGGATGCTCAGACTAGAAACAACCAACTCCATGAACAGTGCCCACTTCCAATTAGTTCATCTTTCTCTGTTGCATATGGACGGTTGGATATAATGTCTTTTTAACTGTCCATTTTCAGGCTGTGAGAGTGTAAAATTGGGGTTTTATTTGGGGAGCATTGCGGCTCCTCAGTTGAATTGTCTTGATAAGACCGGCTCCCATCTGTATAAAGTGCTGTCCTAGATGGATAATCTGGCAATTGCAGCCACGGATTGTGTATTTTGTCTCTTTTATTTCTAATTATTTTGTAGAGACAATATAGAATGCTCGGATTCAGGCTTTATTTCAGTACAGGTGGGTCCCATGTATTTAGTGATTCATACTGTTAATCTGGTGGGACCCATCCAAGAAATCATCTGGATTGCTGGAAGGTGGGGTGGCTCCTTTTGTATGCAATACTATCCCAAACAAAAAGATGGTGGTAATTTCTGAAGAGCGTTGTCCTTTCCTTAATGTTGTAATGGCTATTGGCAAGTATATTGCATATTTGGATTGAATCTTGAATGAGAGTTCATGAGATATATATTTTTTTTTTGTTTATTCTTTTCAGCAATTGGGGCTCACAAAATTCAGTTGGTTATTATCATAACTCTGTTCAGGTATGCTTTTCTTCTGAATAATAGGTGAATGCTATCATTCAAATTTTTTTGTATGTCTGCTTATTTAGCTCGTTTTAGTTGGGTGTTGCCACTTTATTTTACTACTTTGTTGAATATTCTAAAAGGGGACATGCTTGTCATTGTCGATCGTTTGCTGCATATAGAGATTGAATTATTATTGTTTCATGCAACATTTCTGTTTTGTAATTCTCATTCATGGATGTTCAGGTGTTCTTTTCTTCAGTTACAATTCAGAGTACCATTAGTTTGTATATATTTTATGCTATAGCTTCTTTTGCTTTGCCAGACTGCTTCCTTAATATTAAATTCTTCAGTATTCAAGAACTGGTGCGTTTGTTATAGTTGATGGTCGTTGCTAGTGTTTCATGGCAGTTTTCTGGCTTTGTACTCCTGTGATTTGGGTGTGAGGTTTCTATGATATTTCAGGAGCTGTTAGTAATTGAGGATCTGCTTTCTGCCATGGTTGGAATTGAGGGGCGGTACATTTCAATCAAAAGAGTTCGTGGGAAGGACCGTCAAGTTGCCTTTCAGGTTGATGCATCCATGGACTTGGCGCTGCAGGTGAGTCAGCAAAGCCACTGAAATCTGGTGTATTTGTTGATATAAACTGATTTGGATTTATATTGCATGCAGGAAATGGCAAAAAGGATATTTCCTCTTTGTGAGAACTTTCTGGCAATTAGTCAGTTCGTTGAATTGAGATCCCAATTCAAAAATGGCTTGGTCAATCATGCCTTTGCTGCTGCACTAAGGGCTCTCCTTCTCGTAGGTGTTTCTGTTATCTGGATTATTGGATTCATGTAAATTAGGTAACAGTTTGTTGGTTGGTTGTGTTTGTTTCCTCGTAAGAGGAGGGGAAGCTTTTATATGGTTTGGGCATTTCTCTATAAATATACCGTTCTTCTCGTGCATTGTCGTGCGTAAGCATTTGTTTCTTGAAGCACCATTGACCTTCTAATTCATGTGCATAAACAATTTATATAAAAACCACAAAACTTAAGATATTTTATTTGGGATTTTAGATATTTTCATCAATGGAAACTCCCATTGGAAGTGATGCACCTGCTGCTCCCAGGCCTAGGTAAAGCAGAACGGTTGATGTCAGGTCGATAGCTGGTCATAGAAGTAGGTCCATCAACAGGTATCCCGATCTATAGGTACTCGACCCGATTCAAAGCATTTGGATCTGTTTAAAAATTGTGTCAAGTTTGGGTCTACTGTATTAGACTTGCTTATAAGTTGGGCTAGGTTGGTTACCTAATTGGATAGTCGATGGGTACATGGTTAACATCAATATTACATCTCTACCATATATAAGTGAGTAGCGGGGACAATTTTGTCCATGCAATTAGTTTTTCTAGGGCTGACAACCTTGGATGTTCAATGGACATGGAAGAAATTTCAAATGAAGGTAGGGGGCAATTGGGAACTGAAAAATGTGGCTGTTATTGTCAGTCCTACACTTCAGATTTCACCTGCTAAAAGCTTGCAACTGCTTAGGTAAAAGCAGTGTTCAGACAATTTTACAATTTTACTCTTACAATTAGTTAGGGAAGAGCCTTTTTCCAGGGCAATTTTGTTGTTTCTCTCTTCTTTCTGCAAATAGCCATCCCAACCAATCTCCTTCTTTCTGTATGTAGCTAGCACGTAAGGTGTGTCGTAAGAAGGCCGTGCGACAGTGGTTCCGTGGGCCCACTGTGGTGATTGTGTTAAAGACACTCTGTACATTTGTTGTGCTGGTTCATTTTAGAGTGTCACACCAAAATTTAGGTGGATTGAACACTCAAATGGGGCACAAAGTTGGGAACAGTTTGTATGGGCTGTCCATGTTGTTCAATGCTTCTCTCTTTCTCTCCGTGCGTGTATATGCAACTCAATGTAGCCTAATCCCTTCTCTATGCGAGTATATGCAAAAATTGCCCATTCAATGATCAAGATTGTTGATATGATGGTTCCTGTTGTGGAAACGAGCTCTAAAAAGTATAGACCATCTAATGTGGACCATGGGGCCATTAATAAATGATCAGGATCACTAGACCATGGACATCACTAGGAGATGGAGCTCACCCATCTCCAGCTTCTGCCATCACATGAAGGGGCTACAAACCAAAATCACAGTGATTTCTTGTATCTGTCATATTACCATCTTGAAAAATGGACATTAAGAAAATTTGAACCAAAAAGAGCAATGTTCCGCATTCAATGGGTAGAATTGCAGCCATATCAAATGGATATTATTTTACAATCAACATGATATTTGGGTTATGCTGCACTCTTCTGTTTCCCTGGATTTGATGGGTGCCCGAAGGCCCCGAACCCAATTGGATTTAGTTCTAATAACTCAAGTATGGTACTTGACCCAAAACTCAACAGGACTTGGATCCGATTTCCTTAGGCCAGTTTGGACTTGGGTACATACCCGACCTGAACCCAACCCATTGATCCATTTCAATTCCTTATTTGAACATGATCGGTAGAACATGATTCTTAGGATCAACCCCAAATAGTTGTGACAAGGCGGCTATTATCATAATGATGATCTTTCAGTGTTTCTTCATGCTAGGGCTGATGATTAGGAGCCACAATTATATGAAACAAAATACTATTATGATGAGGACATCACGTCACGTACACTCTTATGTACGTATCAGAGGAGGATGCGGGTTGGATCGGAGGAATGCGACGATCGGGCCATTGGATCGCATTAATTATATGATCGGGCCATTGATTGTTGATCGTCAACATCATTTTTAGACTTTATTATATTTTAGGATTTAATTTTTGATTATTTTATATTTAGACACATTTTGAGTGTTTTAGTTGATTTTATTTAGACTAGGGCTATTTTCGTTAAAGTTCACAAGACGAGGATTTTTGTAAATTTTGAAACTTTTTGGATCTATAAAAAGAGGAGGGCGTGTGACCTCTCCCTCATTGAGTTTCATGATTAAAAAAGAGAAACGCTCTTGCTTTTTGCTCTCATCTTCATGCGATTTGAAGAAACTTCCATGCAATTTGGAAGGAAGATTGGTGCGAGGCTAATCTTCATCAACGGAGGTGCAAGGTCTCCATCTATCCCTACACCATCTTCTCTTTTCTTCCCCATCCAGGTATTTTCTTCAGATTCTTTATTCTTTTCATCACAGATCTTCGTCTTCTCTCAAACCCAACCTTCCTATACCCATCCACAATCCAAACCCTAACTCTAAACCTAAAATTCCCAATTTTCCTACTTTCCAAAATTACCCAAACCCTAATTTTCACCTCGAGTTGTATTATGTTTCCTATTTTGAAATAGAGTATACCCTATGCTAATTGGATGTCCGTACATCCATTAGATCTTAGTTTCTTTTTATTTAATGATTGTATGTTACGATGTTGGTAGCTTAGGTCAGGATTATGCATGATTTTCTTTTGATTTTCATGATATTTGTGGTGAATATAGCGATGTTTGTATTTTTTTTTTGTTAAATATCTTAATTCGGTTATTTGATCTCACATTTTACTTAGTTTATGCATCGGTTCTGCATCATATTATCTTTAAGCACCGATACACCCACCCTGTATTGGTTCCGGGCTGGTACGCATACAAGAGCCCATTTTTTTATTTTTTCCTTTGTCCCTTTTCATTTCATTATGAGAGGTAGCTTAGAAACTCATCTCAACTAGATCTAGGCCTATTTGAAGATCAAAACATAGTATTTGAGTGGGATGCAATGAATCAAAGAATATTCTGTTTTGGCGAAAATTAGAAAAAGTGGCAAACCATCACTTGTTTTTGTTTTTTCTTCTTGGATTAGTTGGAAATCTACATATAATTCATTGTAGTTCATTTAAGATATTTGTGATTGTTATCTAATCATGGATATTTTCTTTCCAGATAACCTGTGGTGATTCCTGTTATGTTCAATTCAAAACTTAAAATACATAAAAGAATTCATTACAATAAGGATTGACAATCAACCAAAGAACTTCTATTTACCAAATGGTTTAACACCAAATTTAGAAGTCAAAGATTCAATGACTCAACTTTCAATAGGTCAGGTCAACAAATGTGTTCTAAAAAGCAAATGGTCCGATACACCATTTAATACATCCATTGTGATTGTTATCTAATCATGGATATTTTCTTTCCAGATAACCTGTGGTGATTCCTGTTATGTTCAATTCAAAACTTAAAATACATAAAAGAATTCATTACAATTAGGATTGACAATCAACCAAAGAACTTCTATTTACCAAATGGTTTAACACCAAATTTAGAAGTCAAAGATTCAATGACTCAACTTTCAATAGGTCAGGTCAACAAATGTGTTCTAAAAAGCAAATGGTCCGATACACCATTTAATACATCCATTGTGATTGTTATCTAATTAATCATGGATATTTTCTTTCCAGATAACCTGTGGTGATTCCTGTTATGTTCAATTCAAAACTTAAAATACATAAAAGAATTCATTACAATAAGGATTGACAATCAACCAAAGAACTTCTATTTACCAAATGGTTTAACACCAAATTTAGAAGTCAAAGATTCAATGACTCAACTTTCAATAGGTCAGGTCAACAAATGTGTTCTAAAAAGCAAATGGTCCGATACACCATTTAATACATCCATTGTGATTGTTATCTAATTAATCATGGATATTTTCTTTCCAGATAACCTGTGGTGATTCCTGTTATGTTCAATTCAAAACTTAAAATACATAAAAGAATTCATTACAATAAGGATTGACAATCAACCAAAGAACTTCTATTTACCAAATGGTTTAACACCAAATTTAGAAGTCAAAGATTCAATGACTCAACTTTCAATAGGTCAGGTCAACAAATGTGTTCTAAAAAGCAAATGGTCCGATACACCATTTAATACATCCAAAACTTGAAAAGAAAAGAAAGGAAAAGATAGATTGTTTTGTTTACACTATTTCCTTGTTTTCATCATCATATACATATAGCCTAATGCACACAATGCTCGACTTACACAGATTTAGCATTTGAACATATTTATATTTTCAACCCAAATGCAGCCATACACTGGTAGTCTCTTGCAAGTGATAATGTATTACTTATAATATGCCGTCCATGAACACATGGAAGGGAGGATACAAGGGCAGGAGGGAGGATCTACTTCAACTGATCCTCTTGCTGCTTCCTCTTTAGCAAGGGTATTGGTAGTCTCATTCATTTCCCTAAGAAACGGTTAAAGGAGAGTTCCAATTTTGGTACAAGACCAGCCTGCATGAGTTATAGCTGTATTCCATCTCAAACAAAAGTTCTTTTTTCATGCTGAGTTTGGGGGAATTGGATCTCTTTTGATAATTTGTTCATATATCAGGATTACCAGGCCATGGTGGCACAACTAGAGCACCAATTCCGACTTGGAAGACTTTCCATTCAAGGATTATGGTTTTTCTGTCAGGTTAAAGTTGTCTCCTATCTCCTTTGTCGATGTCAACGGTTCCCTTTATATCCACTCAACCATAAGCATGGTTTTTACTGTCTCCCAGCCTTTGATGGGATCAATGCATGCTTTGTCGATTGTGATAGATAAGGCTTCTGCAAATGATCTTTCAGGTTCAGCAGTTCTTAATCTCTTGCAGAGCCAGGTAAAATGGCATCTCTCATTAATCTAATTATTCTTGGCAGAAATTCTTCTTCGATGTGTTTTTTTTTTTTCCTTTGATGTTGCATCTGTTCATATTATTTTCTGCTAAAATATTTAGTTTTGTTTGGAAAATCATTAGTTAATATATCTGTTTGTCTGAATGATGTTTCCACTGTTTCTCTTCTGACATCATCAATAATGAACTAGCAGTTCCCAATGTATATTCTCAACATATACCATCATTGTAGATCATCCACCAGCTCACTTGCTTCTGAAGAACAGCAGGAAACAGTTGAAGGACCCTTCTAACTAGGTGCCGCTCCCACTTCAAATCATGGTTAAGGCTCTCATGCCAGCTCCCGCTCCCGCTCCCACTTCTGCTTCCTACCCATTAATACTTGTTTATATTTTGAACGGATGCTTCCCCATCATGAACCCGAATCTGTTGCCACTTTGCTTCATGCTTCTTGCTTCATGCAACTATAGGAAAGATGGCTTCAATGGAGAGGTGAAGTTCATAATTTCATTGATAATGGAAGCAGCACCCAATGGCCCAAGAGCCCTTGAGTCCTTGCAGGTGCGTTGGAAGATCTCTCAATTATCAAGGGTGCATTCAGGATCTAACAGACCACTTTAAACCTTCCACGAGGGTTCTTAACTCCCCCTAACCGACCAAATCAGGCTGGAGCAAATGTGAATGGTTTCGTTCATGTTGTTCCTAAAGGCACCGCTATTGCTTGCGGGACTCTAAGAGGGGCATTCCATCTTGGTTTGACTCTTTCCTATTAGAATACCACCCTCCATGACCTCTTTCCTGTTAGCATGGTTTCTATAAAAAAACATACCCAAAAATCTTTCTAGAAAGAGCAGAATGAGTAATGGAAATCGATATTCTCTCCATCATTTGGGTATGCACTCCTTCAGAATACAGTTTTTTCTGTTAAGCCATACACCCTAAAGAGCAGTGTAAGGAAGACTTCACCGAAGAATTCTCCCCCTTGCATGGAATGGCCTAGAGCTCCAGCTAAAGAACTGACCTTCCAACATTCATTGGAACACTGAATAAATCCTCAATAGATTGAGACAAAAATCCCATTTATGTCTTTTCGGTGAATGATGAATCCTTTGCACTGCAATTCTAATCTAATGGATTATCGGCGGAATAAAAGAGCAAACATCAGTCTCTCAAGTTCAATTTCCAAAGGAAAGTGTATGAATTGTGGCATCAAAGATTGCAAGCCATTTGGCTTGTAGTGGGTGACAAAAATACAAAGTTTTTTCATGGTATTGCCAATGCTAGTAGAAAAAAAATAATCCATAGCTTATAGGTGAATATGAGAATGAAGTGAAAGCAAGAATTTTGTAATGCTGGGGTGGAATTCTATTATGATCTCCTTTCAGTTGATGGTTGGGCATGTCTTGGTCTTAACAATTTGGAATTTGATCAAGTTATTGAGGAGAAATGATTCAAATATCAATATTGATGCACGTATCACCCCCTTGGGATATGGTAACATATCAGTATCACATGGAAAATATTGCGAGTATTGAGGCATATATGCTGTTTGAGAAAAATATTTGGAAATGATGGATTTTTTCAATAAAATTTAAGGATATGTTGAAAGAGACATGATTACTCTCCTAGAACTCAAAAGATCACAAAAACAAGTATCTACATCAAGTTTCCTTTGTGTAGGGTCCTAAACTATGCAGTTTGACAGAAGTGATGTAATTATATAAAAAAAGAGTTCATATAATTCATAGATAATACAAAACAAGTTTGAAAACATATTCCCCTAAAACAAATTGGAGTAAAAATAGATTTTTGTGATTTTTATTTATTTATTTATTTATTTTTATAATGATTTTGTTTTTCAAATTTCTATTGGGGGAATGTATCGTTGATATGTATCGCAGTGTGACAACGATGCAAAGGAATTTTATGAAAGTTATGAAAGCAAAAAATTCCATTTGGTCAAGTCAAAAGGGGTTTGCTGTCTGCAGGAATTAGGGGCAGCTTATAGGAATTAGGGGTAATTGGAATCAACTTATCAAGATTGCAAATCTATGAACTGGGCTCTATTGGGTAAGTGTGGAGGTTTGGTACCGAGAATGATCATCTTTGGAAACAAATTATCTCTTGGAATTATGGTACATATTGGGGAGGGTGGTTTACTCTTGGGTCTTCCTTGCTTCTTCCCTTGGGTATTTGGAAGACAGTGATGGTACGATTCAATTCACAGAAGGGCTGTCTTAAGATATTAGTGGCAACATACGTGTAGATTCTGAGAGGATACATGGTGCGGCGATAGATCTCTCTCCTGTTTTTGGGAGACTATAGGATCTTTGCCAAGCAAGGTGGTTCGATATCCCAATGCTTCAATTTGGTGGGGGATGTGGCCATCTCTATGCCTCCGTAGAAATCTCACGGATGATGAGATTTGTGATTTTATTAGGTTACTGTTCACACCCCTAGTATAGGGTTGTGATGTAGTAATAATCTCGGTAAGACCGAGGTCGAATCCACAAGGACTGAACCTTGTACGTAATCTGAAAATAACTCGAACTAGAACTAGAAGAAGATGTAAACTAATATCGGGAGAATCTAGGAGAATAATGGTGAATTGTTATCTAAAACTTGTAGCAATCAGGGAGATCTATGCTTGATTCAAGAACACAACTGGAATCAGAGTCCTATCTTCATCCAGTAGGAAGATAATTCATTAAAATCAGCTATGAAATTCCTTTGATCTAGTTATCAATGGATAAGAGGTATGAGAATTAGAATTGATTCCATCACAAGGCCATGCCTATGAGACAAAGCAAACAACATAATTTAACCAATCCACAACCAATCTGAGAGAGTTATGAACGTTAGGAAGGATTCCATCATCCAGCCATGTCCATGAGACAATGGTGAACAACAGGGTTCCTATGACCATAACCTCTATACATGCATGGAAAATACTCAAAGATATCGCAGATCTATTGTAATTTAAGTCACAACAGACCATTAAAAACTATGAATATTCCATATAATTGAACTATAATCAAAGAGAGTTCAACATAGTATGAATCAAAGCCGTAAAAAACACCCCATCACGCTACAAGCTTCACCTCTTAGCCCTAGATAAGAGGTTTAGCCTGACATGATCATGCTAAAACTAGGAAAAACATGAAAGGAAAAGAAGAAGAAAAAAAAAAAGATGAAGGAAGAAGGAAGAAGCTGGCATCTCCACACTTTCTCTCTCCTCTCTCTCTCTCTCTCGTTCTCTCTCTCTCTCCCTTTACTCCCACGTCCCCAAGATGTCTTCTCTCTCTTCTCTTCTCCTTTATATAGGCACCAAAGGCAGTTTAGAGGGCTGGAAGTCGGTGCTGGATCGTGCTTACACAGCACATGCATGTTGCGCAGCGAAAACGCAACTCAACTTGCGTTTGGAGTGACTTTTCGACCGGTGGACGGTCCAAGAATTGATTTTGGCTCCATGGTCGGGGTAAAGACCCCCTTCCCGAGCTGTTGGACGGTTCAGATCAAAGATCCAACCATCATCTGGGCCATACAACGTCCCGCAACGTCTGGGAAAACTGGACGTGTGTATGGTGCGAAAGAACCTGCGCCGAGATGCTCGGTGGAATCTACAGTGATGTTTTTGGAGGAATTCACTCAATTCATTGTATTCCTGGGGAAATTTCGGTCGGAAAGGAGTGGTTTTGATCGAGTTTTGGTGCGGTCCACTGTATCAAATCACCTCGCCGTTCATCCTAAGTTTTCCAGTGATCCACGTGTGTATGTGTGCATGGGGCCGAAAAGAAACCTTGGCGAGGGTTGTGGCCACCCCCCGGAGTTAATGGACGGTCTGGATCACTGAAATACTCCACGGTGGTGGCTTACTACCGATCACGGCGTCCGCAACTCGCGGACGCTGTGCGTGAAGAAGACGCTGGTCGGGTCTTCGGTCAACAACATTCCTTGGTAGTCCGGTGTAGCTCGCGTGCGGACGTGCTGTGTACATGCACGTCGCACGTGGGGTCCATTGTGATGCGTGTGAGAAATCCGCTCCGTCCATCCATTTTGCCACCTCATTTAAGGGGTTGAGACCAAAGTTGAAGTATATCCACTATCCAGATATTGGGTGGGCCCCATATCAGTATTCTATGGGTTGATCTGTCCGTTGGGCCACTTCCACATGGATCCAATGGCTGAAATTCGATGTGTACGGTTAATTTAGGGTCCTCAGGCCATATATAAAGTTTCGAGCCAAACGGATGGTGTGAACCCTGTGATCTTGCATTCAGGACACTTTTCTGGCCTTTTAACTTCAAACACTTGGTTTCCTTGGATCTTTGGCATGTGAATTCTTTGATCTCGGTCCCCTAAGATCCGTTCCTTGCCTTGGTGACTCTTGAGCATCAAATCCATGCCTTTAGCACCATTTTGCAGTCCAAGCTCTTAAATTTACCTTGCAATAAAAACACGATTAAAATAGGATGTTTAAACAGTATCGTGTTCGTTTAAACAGTATCGTGTTCGTAAAATCAAGTAAAAGCTGGGGTCTAATATGCAATATTTGACCCTCAACAGTTACAACATCGACTTTGGAGCCATGCCCTCTCTTCTAAGATTGCTGAGTTGGTGATGGAAGGCTGATGAATTGAGCATTTCCTCTATTAGATTTTGCTAGTTACTTAAAAAATGGTGGCTAGGTCGAACAGGTTGACTTGTTGGCACATTTTGGTATTATCCTAGCCCCCAAGACTTTGGTTCTAAAATCAGATATGATACAGTGAAACCGGCCATATCTTATCCCTCTCACTCCTGATCCCCATACAAGATATGGGGTTGAATCGGCCAAATGGGGGAAAAATGGGTTGTAGTGATCGTACTAGATCCCATACAGCTTAATATAGCCGTAAATGCCGTGTTTAAATCTTTTTTGTTTTGATTTCTCTCTGTTTTTATTTTTTTTAAATGTCTTTAAAAAAAAAGAAATCAACTATAGAGGAAGCTTACAAACTTATTTTTTTACCAATCTAGTCCTACTATGTTGATAAAAAAACAAGAATTGAGTGGTATTTGGCGAATCGTAGTAGAATGGACCATTTTGGGAAAATCGGGAAAATGGCAAACCATCACTTCTTTTTGTTTTGTTTTGTTTTGTTTTGTTTGTTTGTTTGTTTTTTTTTTTTTTTTTTTTTTTTTGTTTTTCATCTTCTTTCATTGCGTTTCAATGTAATGGAATCTATCAAATCATGCTTGACTTGTGTTCGATTAGTGCATGTTTGTTTGGTTGACTTTCAGCATGTCAAGCAGACACAACATTTCTATATAAGAAATAGTCTGACACATCATGGTATACATGTTAAAAACCTAGAAAGAATGATAGATTATAGTGTTTTTCATTTTTTCTTATTTTCTTGATAAATTTTCGAGTTTCAGGTCAGGAAACTTTGGCCAATATGGTCCTAATACTCTCCATTGTTATTGGGCCCAAGAGTGATTGCTGTCGGGTGGCTAGTCACAAATGATAAAGTCTTGATCATTGACAACTTCCGTAAAAGGAAAACACTGATTATGAATGCCTCCTGATGCCTCAAAGGCGTGGAGTCAGTGGATTATCTCTTCATTTGGTACAAATTTGCTTCAGCCATTTGGAGGAAATTCTTAGCTCCTTTTGATTTGCAGTTGGTTATGCCAGGTGCGGTTGTAGCCTTTATTCTTTCTTGGATATAGGGGTCCCAACGCAAAAGAAAAAGGGAAAAAGTTATGGTGTTTCTCTATGTTGTCCGATCCTGACCTCTTTGGTGGTGTGTGCATCTATCACTGCATTTCCAGGGATGTGGGATGATTCCTCCTCATTCTTCATCCATTTCTTAACTAAAACCTCACCCGGCAATAACTTTCAACTAAAGCCTCACCTCCACAACTTCTCCTACCTGTAGAGAGTGTGCATGCATTTTGTGCATGTACATGGGTATATTTTGGGCTTGAGTGTAGATGTATTTTGGGGCTCTCGCGGCAAGGTGTCCCGTATCAGTATCGGTTGGCGTAACGGTGACCTCCAAAACCGATACGGATACGGGGGCATAACGGCGATACGGGGGGCGTAACGGTGCAAAATTTTTTTTTTGCCAAAAAAATATGGATTAAATCCGGAATATTCTAAGCATTCCAAATATGCATTCATTTATAAATTGGAACATGGTTACGGTGGTGTAACGGTCCACTCTTTGGTGAGAAGTTGTATCGGATTGTCTGATGAATTTATGAATCAGATAACCTAAATTTGACTACAAAATTCATATATTTAATTTTCTTACTATCTACTATCAATGATAGATATATTAGAATGAATGTAATATGAAAATATCTTACATTAGGTGTTTGCAATTATTTTTGAGGAATTTCTCGAACATACCTGTGCACGTGATTGTGATTCCTGTCTATATAACCTGTCATCCTCAAGTCAAGAATATTTAAAAAAATAAATTAGTAGTGTATGATATACTCCCCTGCAACTTGATTAAGGATTACTTGATTGGTTGTCAGGGGAGTTATTTTAAATACAAGTTCGGCAGTGTCAAGTGTGTGCATGACTGCATGGCTTCTTGCAATAATACTGCTGTGAGCTGTCTGCTGCAAATACTTACCTTAATACAAATATATACTCACAATCACAAGTCACCGCCAAAATGAAAATCTGTTTTTTTGTGGTTGCTCGACCTCCACATCATCGTCATCGTCACCATCAGGCTGAGGCTGTCCAATAGGTGTAGGTGCTGCATATCCATAATATCCAGTGCCAGAAGGAAATACTAGATCAACGAAACTAGAGGATGACTGATCCTGAGTAGGCAACGACTCTGACCCCGAGTAAGGATATCCACCAGTGCCTGTCGAATAGCCATACTGGTGCCCATACTCAGGCTGTTGAGAATCTTGAGATTGAGAGTGCGTTTGCTGTGATGAGTAACTTGGATTTGAATCTGGATATCTATAATCATATGGATATTGATCGGGAGGGCTACTCCAACATGAATGTGATGGAACAGACTCAGTATAACCACCATAATTATAATCCAATTGACCATAAGAATATCCATTATAATAACCAAAACCATGAGCCTGCTGATGTTCCGGACCTCCCGGTCCCCGTGCACCACTAGATGTACCCTCCTCCGGCTGGCTGTATCGTGACTTGGTACACTCGTAAGTCCGACCTCGTGTACCACGTCGTCGATGTTCATCGCCATCGCGATCTGTAGACGGCTGTATAGGGGGGTAAGCAACACCAGAAGTGCCAGCACCAGGGGCAGGGGGGTCGTCATCATCCGACACGGTCACGCTACCACTCTTGTACTCTTTTGTTGATCTTAAGCCGTATCCGTACGTGGCATAAATGTTGCCCCTCTTACTGGGTCCAACACATCTGCACGACTCTCTTGTTGCGCTTTGCGTATTTCTGGGTCATCAATTTTCAATTCTTCACTATCCTCTTCAATTTGCTTTTCCCTTATTTCCAACCAATGTAGAAGTGGGTCATCCTCATCATAAATATTGTCTAAGTTTATTGGACAGTAGTCTCCGTCATCGGCAGCTGTAATGCTCCTATGATGTCGTCGCATTCTTAGTTTTATATTATAGTGCATGAAGACAAGTCTATCTAATGTTCTAGTCTGCAATCTATTCCTATTCTTTGAATGAATGAGCGCAAAACAACTCCAATTCCTTTCGCAGCTAGAGGAAGATGTTGTCTGACTCAAAACTTTTACTGCAATTTTTTGGAGAGCCTTTGTACTCTCTCCGAAATTAATCCACCATTCGGCCGGTTGCAACCTAGACACTGCATGCTGTGCAAGAGCATCTCCAAAGCTACCAAGGCGATTTCCAAATGTATCTAATTCATTCAACGCCTTTATTTGCAGATCTAAGTCAGACTCTAATCTCTTTATCACATTTTTAAGCCCGACACGAACTTCATCATCCTCAACAAATGATTGGGCATATCTATCCCTAGGATTTAGGTAGTAACCTACTGCATGAAGATCGTGATGGAGTTGTTTTGTCCATCTCCTGTCGATCATCTTCCAATAAGTCTCCTAGCTTCTACAATCACGTTGAATTGCAAGCTTTGCCTTATCCATGGCATCATATAGGATGCCTATGGTAGGTGCTTCATCGGTTTCAACAAGACGGAGTACCCTCATTAGTGGCTCCATCACCTTTAGGATCGCTTTGACCTTCTTCCAATATTTGTTGTCCCGTATGGTGTTCGCAACGTCGACCGGTGTGCCTGATGTCTTCTTCTTATATTTTGTGTTAAGCCATTCTCGGGAAGTGAACATCTCACTCAACTCTCCCCTATGCTGGAATAAACTCTCTAATGCTATAAAGTTTGTTGCGAATCTAGTCGCCGCAGGCCTCAACAGCACTCGTCCTTTCGTGAACTTTCTCATTATTGCGACTACTTGATTATGGTTGTAAATAAACGTCGTCACTTCCTTTGCCCTTTCGACCATTTCCTTAACATTCTTCTTCTTCCCAATATCTTCCAATATAAGATCAATACAATGGGCAGCACATGGTGACCAAAAAAGATGTTTTCTCTCATCCATCAACATATGTCCTGCAAGCTTATATGATGCTTCATTATCTATCACAATCTGCACTATATTCTCCTCTCCAATCTCATCCACAACTTTATCCATTAGGCCCATAATATATTGAGAATCTTTTGTTGCTTCTGATGCATCAATTGACTTGTGGTATATACTTCCTAAGTGGTAGTACACCATGAAGTTGATCATGCTACGTCTGGTTGGGCCAGTCCAACCATCACACATGCTCGTGCATCCTCTGGTTTGCCATACAGGTTTAAAGGTAGCCACGTATGCTTTCACATCCGCATACTCTGCATCTGTCCATTTCCCCCTAATCTCCTTAGCCGTGAGAGCTTTTATTCCTTCACTTGCTTCTGCTGCTGCATCGATTACCACCTGCCAATATGGAGAATTGGCCGCGTTAGGAGGTATGTTGGCATGTATAAATAACTTTGCTGCTGCTCTACCTAATTTCTCAACGGAAGTTCTACTCCACATTTGTTTTATCTTCTTTTGTTTAGTTGATTCTTTACTAAACAGGATTGGATCAATAGAGGGTCTCCTAGGCTCATTTACTTCTTCATCCAACGTATAGGGGCATCACGTGAAGATGTCTGTCGTCGGCTCCCAAACATACGTTGTAACCCACCAAACCTACCCCCCCACCCTCAGTCCCACCTGCAGAAGCAGTTGCACTCCCTGTCCCACTCCCACTGCCCACTGACCCATGCGTGCCAAACATGCGGCGACGTCAAGAAATGCCAAATCGGTTACGTATCGGCCGTATCGGCCGATACGTAACGGTAACGGCGACGGCCGATACGCGATTCGGGGTCGTATCGGCCGTTACTGTTTTTTGTACCCGTATCGGCCGATACGGGCCCGTTACCGTAACGGGCCAGTATCGGCGGAATAACGGTAACTTTTTTTTAATGGTTGTTTTGCTGTATTAATCATGCCATATGATGTGTTAATCATAGTAGAACATGTTAATGTGCATTTTACAGATTTGGGGTGCCATTTTATATTTTTTTAAATATTTTTTTCTATTTAAGCATTTATTTTGGCCGTTTTTTTTAAAATTCGAAAAATCATTTTTTAATGATTCTTTTGCTGTTTTAATGATGTCATATGATGTGTTACTCATAGTAGAACATGTTAATGTGCATTTTACAGATTTGGGGTGCCATTTTATATTTTTTTAATATTTTTTTTCTATTTACGCATGAATTTTGGCCCCTTTTTTTAAAATTCGAAAAATCAATTTTTAATAGTTGTTTTGCTGTTCTAATCATGCCATATAATGTGTTAATCATAGTAGAACATGTTAATGTGCATTTTACAGATTTGGGGTGCCATTTTATATTTTTTTTATATTTTTTTTCTATTTACGCATTTATTTTGTCCCTTTTTTTGAAAATTCGAAAAATCATTTTTTAATAATTCTTTTGCTGTTTTAATGATGCCATATGATGTGTTAATCATAGTAGAACATGTTAATGTGCATTTTACATATTTGGGGTGCCATTTTATATTTTTTAAATATTTTTTTTATTTACGCATGAATTTTGGCCCCTTTTTTTAAAATTCGAAAAATAATTTTTTAATAGTTGTTTTGCTGTTTTAATCATGCCATATGATGTGTTAATCATAGTAGAACATGTTAATGTGCATTTTACAGATTTGGGTGCTATTTTATATTTTTTTTTTTTTATATTTTTTTCTATTTACGCATTTATTTTGGGCCTTTTTTTGAAAATTCGAAAAATCATTTTTTAATGATTCTTTTGCTGTTTTAATGATGCCATATGATGTGTTAATCATAGTAGAACATGTTAATGTGCATTTTACATATTTGGGGTGCCATTTTATTTTATTTTTTTATTTTTTTCGATTTACGCATTTATTTTGGCCATTTTTTTGAAAATTCAAAAAATCATTTTTTAATGATTCTTTTGCTGTTTTAATGATGCCATATGATGTGTTAATCATAGTAGAACATGTTAATGTGTATTTTACATATTTGGGGTGCCATTTTATATTTTTTTAAATATTTTTTTCTATTTACACATGAATTTTGGCCTTTAAAAATAATTGCAAATACCTAAATGTAAGATATTTTCATATTACATTCATTGTAATATATCTATCATTGATAGTAGATAGTTAGAAAACGAAATATATGAATTTTGTAGTCAAATTCAGGTTATCTGGTTCATAAATTCATCAGACAGTCCGATACAACTTCTCACCAAAGAGTGGACCGTTACACCACCATAAACATGTTCCAATTTATAAATGAATGCATATTTGGAATGTTTAGAATATTCCGGATTTAATCCATATTTTTTCATATTTTTTTGGCAAAAAAAAATAATTTGCGCCGTTACGGGCCGTTACTCCCCCGTATCGCCGTTACGCCCCTGTATCCGTATCGGTTTCGGAGGGCACCGTTACGCCAACCGATACCGATACGGGACACCTTGGGCGACGTTCTTCCTCTTCACGAGCTCGACGCACGCTCTCTGTCCTAGCTATAGTTAATTCCCGATCTGAATCTTCGTCAGAATCAATAATATCTTCATCACGAACGCCCATATATTCAGGACCAAACACCTCCTGTCGAGCTGCATCCAAAATATCATCTTTCTTCTTTTGTACAGCAGCACGTTTACCCTTCGACTCATCCAGACTAGCTTGCATTAAAAGCATTATCTCTTTCGGTACTCTAACACATGACGCAACTTGACCCTTTCGATGTGCTAAATGTTGTTTGAGACGGGTAATTCCACCAGTCACTAGTCTATCACAATACTTGCACTTCATTTGGTGCCTAGTACCACCAACCATCTCACAATGTTGCCATCCAATATCCTCACTTACTTGTTGTTGGCCAGACCCAGACATTTCTTTAGGTTTAGGATATGAGTATAAGTGTATAACCGATGTTAATAAAGATAATTTTATGTTCTAACTAAACCCTAAGAAGCTCCAAAACCTGTCCAATATAAGCAAATAAAAATATAAAGTCACTAATTCGAAAATACAAAAAAAATTTATAAAATGACACCACAAATCTGTAAAATGCACATTAACATGTTCTACACTTCTACTATGATTAACACATCATATGACATGATTAAAACAGCGAAACAACCATTAAAAATTGATCTTTTGAATTTTCAAAAAAAGGGCCAAAATAAATGCGTAAATAAAAAAAAATAAAAAAATATATAAAATGACACCCCAAATCTGTAAAATGCACATTAACATGTTCTACTATGATTAACACATCATATGACATGATTAAAACAGCAAAACAACCCTTAAAAATTGATTTTTCGAATTAAAAAAAAAAAGGTCAAAATTCATGCGTAAATAGAAAAAAAATATAAAAAAAATATTAAATGGCACTTCAAATCTGTAAAATGCACATTAATATGTTCTACTATGATTAACACATCATATGGCATGATTAAAACAGCAAAACAACCCTTAAAAATTGATTTCTCGAATTAAAAAAAAAAGGGTCAAAATTCATGCGTAAATAGAAAAAAAATATAAAAAAATATTAAATGGCACTCCAAATATGTAAAATGCACATTAATATGTTCTACTATGATTAACACATCATATGACATGATTAAAACAGCAAAACAACCCTTAAAAATTGATTTTTCGAATAAAAAAAAAAGGGTCAAAATTCATGCGTAAATAGAAAAAAAATATAAAAAAATATAAAATGGCACCCCAAATCTGTAAAATGCACATTAACATGTTCTACTATGATTAACACATCATATGACATGATTAAAACAGCAAAACAACCCTTAAAAATTGATTTTTCGAATTAAAAAAAAAGGGTCAAAATTCATGCGTAAATAGAAAAAAATATTAAATGGCACCCCAAATCTGTAAAATGCACATTATCATGTTCTACTATGATTAACACATCATATGGCATGATTAAAACAGCAAAACAACCATTAAAAATTGATTTTTCGAATTTGAAAAAAAAGGGTCAAAATTCATGCGTAAATAGAAAAAAATATTAAAAAAATATTAAATGGCACCCCAAATCTATAAAATGCACATTATCATGTTCTACTATGATTAACACATCATATGGCATGATTAAAACAACAAAACATATTAAAAAAAGTAAATACCTATTTTTGACGAATTTCTGAAAAATGGCCCACCGATCTTTGATTCAACTAAATCCGTAATATAATGTGTTTTTGTCCCAAATAACCAGCCAAGGTTGGTCGAAATTACTATTAGAAGGAATGAAAAATAGTTTAGAAGCAAGAAGTTCGGAAAAAAACAGCAAAAAAGTCCTTAAAACGAGAAAAAAAAGAGCCGTTTTCTGACCGTTACGGGTGACCGTTACGGCCCGTATCGGCACCGTATTGGCCGATACGCATACAAAAAACGGTAACGGCCGATACGACCCCGAAACGCGTATCGGCCGTCGCCATTTCCGTTACGTATCGGCCGATACGGCTGATACGTAACCGATTCCGCACACCATGTCTCACGGTAGCAACCAAATCAAAAGGACAGAGTTCGGGGTCGGATACATTACGTACTTCTTATATGATCAAACCATAAGGAGATGCCACAGTTGATAATTGATCCCAAAATAGAGAAATAAGCAACAAATTCTATCAGAAATACAACAACCGATGCTAGGCTTTGGAGCAATCAAATTGGAAGAAAACAGAAGTTGTGATCTCTGATATGTAACTCTTAGATGATCAAACCATAAGGTTGATGATTGAGCCCTTGAAATGAATAAGCAACAAATGCTATGAGAAATAGTGCAGCCAATGCTATACCCGATAACATTTTGAAATAGATGCTTCCCCGCACCTGCATCCGAATCTGTTGCTGCTTCACTTCATGATTCTTGTAATTACTTAGTTACATGGTCATTGTGAAACAGCTAACGAAATCCTATTGGTCCACAAAAAGAGACCTTGTCTAGTGTACTTGCTATAAAAGAGGTCCTCAGTAAGGGACCTAAAAATCGGCAATGAAAAGACTCCAACAGACTTTTCCTCTTAATTATCAACTGTGTTTTGTATTGGCCTGCATCCACCCTATCGTGGTGTATATTCCCTGAGATATGCATGTGTTTGTTGTCTACAAGCATTTAATATCATTCAATTGATATAAGCACTGAAATAAGATTGCGAACAATACTTTGCTCCCAATGCATCAGCTGTATAAAGCCCTGTATACAACTATATTGCTTTCCTGCTTACGGTTGTACAGATACTAAATATTGCACTTAGATATTCAGGGCACTTAGATATTCAGGGCTGGAAACACTATCTGATTGAACTCACTGGACCCACAGTCCATTGGATTTCTTGTAAACCAGATAGGTCATATGTATGGTCAAGATTGACCTGACCCTCCATGGATGATGTGTGGCTTGGACATGTGATGGACTTAAATAACTATGGAACTCATGCTTTGACATGAAGTACTTGTTAATCGAGATTTTCATGGACTGTTGATATGATGCATCTTTCTAACAACCGATTATGTGACAATCTTCATATAAAAAAAATCTGATCAGAGATGCGGTTTATTTTTCTAAGACGTGTCTCTTTGTGAATTTCAGGCCAAGGCAATGGCTGGTGATAATGCAGTGAGGTCATTGCTGGAGAAGATGACTCAATGTGCTAGTGCTGCATATCTCCGCATATTAGAAAGGTGCTTGTTGTTATAAAACCCCTCATCAGCTTAGTTTCCAGTCAAACCTATTCTTGATTGGTCTACTACTTTTAGTAACCTGCAAAGTTGGCTATCTGTGGTCATGCTGCAATGCTTCTTAATTTTAGGTGCTTGTCATCTGTGTGTGGACGGGCAGGGGTTTGTGTGTGTGGGTGCGTGCATGCGCGCGTACGAATGTCTCATTTTCATTGCCACTCTTCTACAGGTGTAGCTATGGGATAATTGCAAACATATCCTTTAAATTCATCAAATATTTATACTTATATGATACTTTTGGAAAATGTCAAACCCAAGCATAATATAGATTTAGGTCAATATTGAAATAAGTCAGAATGAGGGGGTTATAGTTATCCACTTTTCCCCCAAGATAATATTTGTTTGTTTCAAGTACTAGAAATGAACACAATTATTTTGGTGGAAAAGAATTTTGCTAGAGCCCCTTTTTCAAGTCACTTCCAAATTCTGAATTTTATGCATCCAGAAATCCTGCTGTTTGGGCATGGTTTTCCAAAATTGTTCTTAGTGGTTTTCTTACTGTTATCTTATGTTCCCCTTTTAAATGTCATTACTTTTTTAGGTGGGTCTATGAAGGGGTGATTGATGACCCTTACGGTGAATTCTTTATTGCTGAGAACAAATTACTGCAAAAGGTATTTGAAATTAACCTGGAGGTGTTATGTCATAGCTCTTTAGCTTAGATTCTGAAGGCTGTCATTTGCATTTTATAGGAGAGTCTCACTCAAGATTATGATGCTAAGTTCTGGCAACAACGTTACAGCCTCAAGGATGGCATTCCGAGCTTCCTCACGAGTGCTGCAGGGACAATTTTGACGACTGGAAAATATTTAAATGTCATGAGAGAATGTGGACATAATGTTCAGGTTATTTATTTGTTTTTTGAGTCCTTTCTTTCTAATAAAATATAAAAGAAATGACATTTCAACCCCAAAATTTAGTTCCACCCTCATAAGGGTAATTTGGTCATCATAACGTTATAAAAAACACTTGCAGAAAGAAGACTTATTACCATGAAACCACCCATTTGGGGATGGAAATATCAATCTTTGGTGCGTGTGGACATGTCATTCCATGACATAATAATGCTTTAAGATAACCCCATGAGTATACACCAGAAATGCTTCCTATGGATAGGTTCCCATATCAGAAAATTCAAAATTGACGAGCTTTGGATCAAACCACCATTATCTTGAGTGTATCAAAGCTGCTTATGATTTTGCAAGTGGCGAGCTCTTGAATCTTATTAAAGAAAAGGTATGACATGGTTTCCTTGGATCACTTCTAGGCACACTAACCTTGCTTCCCCCTTGTGCTCTTTCGTAGAAACAAGTGGCTATTCCAGTAGCAGAATTCTCAATTAATCAATTGTCCATTGGTACAGTATGATCTTATGGGGAAACTAAGGTCGTTGAAGCGGTATCTTCTTCTTGATCAGGTACCTCTATTTAATTTTCCACATTTATTTTCAATTGAAAATTAGGCATTCATATTGGTCAGATACATTGTAGCCACGTGCATTTCTTAGTTGTTCTCAACATCACTCAGCTGGTTGCTTTATAGTTCGTATGACAAACTCTACCCCCTGTACACTACTATGGTACTGTACTATTACCATATCACCAGTATTATAAGTAGACTTACTCATGTCGGTAGATATGTCAAAAGGTTGTTTTTGGTTCAGAGACTACTGTACTAGTATCTGGACTTGGCTAAGGGGTCGTTTGGTACTGTGGATTGGAAGGGATTTGAGGGGGTTTCAAATCCCCTGGTTGTTTGGCAGCATAAAGTAACTGGGGGTTTCAAATCCAGGGGGTTTCCAATCCCCTCTTTGAGGGGGTTTGTAATCCACAGTGAGAGCTTGGATTACACCTAAAATCATTTCAATAGTTGCAGGTATAACATGTGTGTCACTATACACTATCATTCTATTGGGCACATGACCCACTAATGATGATCAGCACCGTCCAAACATTGTCCAGCGCCGTCCAAACATTGTCCATGTAAATCAACGATTAAAAATCGCTGGTTAGTCACTCAGACATGATCTTGTGCTTGTGGCCCATCCGAGACTTGGAATTTCATCATTTTCGGGCAAAGCATATATTTCAGCGGGCTTATCACAACCATTGTGTCAAAAATTACATATCTCACTAATTAGAGTTATTAAAGTTGATTTAGTAATTAAATTCAAACCCTTGTAAATATACCATGGACAGGTACTTTTGGATTAAAGTTGATTCACACTCTAGGGTGCCAAACACACTGGGAGGAATGCAAATCCAGGGGGTTTCTAATCCTGGGGGTTCCTAATCCAGGGGGTTCGAAATCCACGCTCCCAAACAGGCCCTAAGGGAATCGGATTCAGGTTCAATTGGGATTCGGATACTTGTACCACATACGAGGTACCAGATCTGAATGCAATCGGATTTAGGATCTTATTGGGTCCAGTTCAAAAAGGAATTGGGATTCGGAAAGGGATGTGGATCTGGAATTAGTTATTGAGTCCGGATCTAGGTTTCGCTCCATATTTTGGATCCATAACAGAAGCATGCCTTTTCTAATGTTCTTAAATAAAAGTGATATAAATGTATTTAACTAGAAAATCATACATTAAGTTACCCAAAGGATACCCAAGTCTGTTACCCAACCCTGCCCGAGTTCTACTTGAATCCAATTAGTTGGACACAGAGCCCTCCTGATTATTAATTTGGCCTGGTTTCTGGACCCAAATCTGAATAACTTGGATTGGATACTTCTGGTATCTGCGGATTAGAAGACCCATAGTCAACCCTGTTCAGTAGACATAAGAAATAAACTAGTTACCCTGCTAATATTTTGAACCATACTACTACAATTGTAGAGCTTTATTAATCCGACATTCACCTCTCCACCCACACTTTTACATGTGCCTGGATGGGAAATCCAAGCCATGCATCAGGTAAGCTGCACTATGTACATATACATGACCTGGTCCAAAAATCAGTCTGGTGAATGCATCATCTTGCTACACATGTTAATAGACGATGGATGTTTTAAAATTGCCAAACGTTCATTGTACACACTTGTCCCTTTTGATGAATTGACTGGCTTATATTTACGTCAGGTCATTTAAAAGGCTCATGAACAACTTGTTGATTGTAATCAACCCATGTAATAGACTATTCGATCTCACTTGACTGCAATCAACCTATGTAATAGCCTATTGCATTGTGCTTTTAGGAGTTTTGGGCTCTCATTGCTGGTCCCTAGCCCGGATAAAAAGAGGGGGGTTGCGTTAGGTTGGCTGCGCGTCAAGAAATGGCTTGGCTAGGGCGTCCCCCGTAACCGATGCACCGCAACAACACCCAGTTGCTGTGATTAGGCGAGGGTTCCCATGCCATTCTGGTTGCGTGCTGGTAAAGGAGCTAGTCCAAGAGAATCGGATTCATTTTGCCACATGGTGTATAGGAACACTGACAGGTAAGAGCATGGAGTTAGTAGATACGATGCAATGTAGGAGTGTTAACATAGCTTGCATTTGGGAGACCAAGTGGAAATGGGCCAAAACTAGAGAAATTGATGGGTATAAACTTTGGTATATAGGAAAGGACAATAATAGAAATGGTGTGGGGATAGAGGTAGATCAAGATTTAAAGGATGAAGCTGTAGATGTTAGGAGAGTAAGTAACTGTTTTTTTTTTTTTTAAAAATTTATTATTATTATTATTATTATTTTTTTAAAATTTTAAAAATTAATAAAGCTTGTGCTAAGAAAGCAAACAATCAATGTTATTAGTGCATATGCACCTCGGGTCGTCAGGTAGGGTTAGAGAAGAATCAAGTGACAATTTTAGGAGGATGCAGATGGACTAACCCAAGGAATTCTGAATGGAGAGAGATATTTGTAAGGGAGAGTTAAATGATCATGTTGGAAAAGATTTAGAGGATATGAGAGCATACATAGAGGATATGGATTTAGGAGAAGAAATGAGATGGGGATGCTATCCTTGATTTCGTTATAGCATACAATCCAGCTTTAGCAAACACATAATTTAAAAAGAGATGAATGTTTAATAACTTTCAAAAGTCGATCATATACAAGACAACTTTTTTATACTTAGGAAACAAAATGATAAAAAATGTAAGGATTGAGAGGTTATATTAGGAGCGAGTCTGATTGCACAACACGGGTTAATGGTTATGGATGTTTACATAAAGAGATGGAAGAAATGGAGTGAAATTATTAGGTATACAAAAACGAGGTGGTGCAATTTAGAAGGAGAGAAAATAGTGTTATTCAGAAATAAATTGATGGAAGAAGGAAAGTGGGATTTTAAGGAAGAAGTAAATGTTATGTGGAACAAGATGACAGAGTTAATATATTCAATAACGGTAACAGTGGCTGTAATGGCTACCTCTGTTACTGTTACGATATGGGTTGTAATGGCCATTATGGCCAATTTTTTATCTAAAAAATACCCCCATATATTCCTCGCAACAGACCGTTATGGGCCATTTTTCTATAATAACCTTTACTGTTCCGTAACATATAAAGGTTCCCACTGTTACTGTTTCGTAACAGCCATGACGTAACTACTTTTGAAAACCTTGGGCTAAGTGCATTAGGAAAGTGGCAAGGCGCTAGAGGGAAAAGCCAATCATATAAAGAAATTTAGTGGTGGAGTGACGATGTGCAAAAAGCTATTCACGAGAAACATCCATGTTTCAAAGCCTGACAAGGGACTAGAAACAATGAAAATTGTGAACAATGTAGAAATGCCAAAAGATTGCTCAGAAAGTAGTGAGGTTAAACTTAAGACTTATGATGATCTTTACAATAGACTAGGGATAAGAGAAGGTGAGAAAGATGTCTCCGGACTTGTACAAATGAGAGAGAGGAAGGGTAGGGACCTAGATCATGTTCGATGCATTAAGAGTAATAAGCAAAGGCTATTAGTAAAGGACAATGAGATCATTGAAAGGTGGAGAAGCCATTTTCAGAACTTGTTAAATGACAACCACTTTGGGAGTAGAGGGATAGAAGGAATCATAAATTCAAATGACGTTGAAGACTATAGATAATTTTGTTAAGGTTAGGATATTTGAAGTGAAAGAAGGTTTTAGAAAGATGAAAACCGGAAACGCCCTTGGACCAATACCAATAGAGGTTTGGAAGTGGATGGGAGATACTGGGTTATTTTGGTTGATAAAGTTGTTCAACAAGATTGTAAAATCTACGAAAATGCCAGAGGAATGGAGGAAAGTACTGAGGTACTTATTTGTAGGAATAAAGGAGACATATAGAGCTGCACTAACTATTATGGGATGAAACTTATGAGCCACACCACGAAACTTTGGGAGAGTGATTGAGCATAGACTTAAGGCATGAGACATATTAGAAAGTCAGTTTGGTTTCATGCCAAGAAGGCCTACCACATAAGCTATTTCCTACTTATAATCGATGGAAAAATATAGGAGGAATGATCTGCATATGGTGTTTATTGACATAGAGAAAGCATACAATGGCAATGTTGTCAAATTGCATACAATCTTATGATTGCATAAGCGATTTCTAAGGCTGATGGCTTATTTATTTTATTTTATTTGAAAAATAAAAAATTGAAAAAAAGGAAAAAAATGGAAAAAATCACGAAAAAATTTAAAAAATTAAGAAAAACTATGTCTAATTACTACAAGTGATTAGATTGGGTTTCTTTACCTATTTCATTGTAGTTTGACTATTAGACCATTTATAAGTTCAGATATGTTATATATACAAACAATCAACAAGTTACACTAACAGAATCAATTATTAAAAACTTCAAATATAAAATTTTTATTGGTGACGTGAATCTTGATGAGTTGATTTGTACATACTACATAATACAATAAAAGTTATAAGAAATGTTCGAAATATCGGCATCGCATTATGCATTGCATCCTTGGGATATAGATATATGTCGGTTATCGCATGGGATCAGTGTTCAAGTTGTCGACGAAATGTCGATATTATCGCCGATAATATCGGTGTCGCTGGCCCAGCGACACCGAAACCCCCTTTTTTCGTTTCTCTTCTGATTATCGGCGAAATATCGGCGATATCGCGAAATATCGGAGATATCAGCGAAAATCTTGGATTATCGCCGACCAAAAATCCAATAAATGGGTAAGAAAACCCCTCTTTCAAAAAATCGGAAAAAATATCGGAACGGGGAAGATCTCTTACTTGTTGATCGGAAATCGGAGCTCCGAAGATCGCCTCGATCAACATCGGAAAAACACCGATCGACAGCGCCGGATTTACAGGTAAGAAAATCCTCCTTTCTTCGGCAACAATCCTCCTCCAAAAACTCCCTTTCTTCGGCCGCATTTTCTCTTCGACAAGATTTTAGGTTTTGTTTTTTTTTTTTTTTTTTTTTTTTTTTAAAGAAAAAAAAGAAAGGAAGATATGTAGCGTGAGTTGCGCGTGATGCGGTATCGCTAGTGACGCTGTCAGGTGGTTGGTCGTGATGTTATGTGGGCCCACCATGATCTGTGTTTTATCAACACCGTCCATTCATTTTTACACGTTGTTTTTATCAATTTTCTTATAAATGAGATTGACTAGAATCTCAGGTGGACCACACCATGGGAAAACAGTAATGATTGAACGTCTATCGTTAAAAACCTCCTAGGCCCACTGTAACGTTTATTTGACATCTAACCTGTGGATTAGGTCACACGGCAGGTAGATTAGTTCATACGGACCTGGATGAAGGCAAAAAATAAATATCAGCTTGATCCAAACTGTTGTAGCTCCAGGAAGTTTTTAATGGTAAGAGTTCAATCAACACCGTGTGGTCCATTTGAGATTTTGATCCACTTCAGTTTTGGATTCTTACCATAAAATTATCTCTAAAATGAATTAGACGGCATGGATGATACACATACATCATGTTTGAAGTCCACGGAGCACCGACCACGCTAGTCCTAGGGAGTATCCAATCCGTTTGAGGCAGCGGATTGCGTACGTGAGTAAGTCGTACGGTTGGAACTCAGTAAACTCGTTGAGGTCCACCGTGATTTATTTATTTTATCCACTCCGTCCATACATTTTAATAGATAATTGTAGGCCTTTAGGAAAACAAATGAGGCATATCCAATGTTCAAATGGACCACACCACAAGAAACAGTTGAATTGAATGTCTACCATTGAAAAATACTTGGAGTGCCACGGAAGTTTTGGATCAAGCTTATGTTTGTGTTTTCCCTTCATCCATGTCTGTATGATCTTATGAACAGGTTGGATGAAAAATAAACATCACTGTGGGGCCTAGAAAGGTTTCAATGGTTGAAATCATTATCCCCACCATTTCTAGTGGTATGATCTACTTAATCTCTGGATATGAATCAATTTTGGGCTCAACCCCTTAAATTTGATGAAAAAACGGATGGACGGCGTGGATATACCACATACATTCAATGTGGGCCCAAATGAGTGGTCAATTATGTTTACGGTGGTCACTGAATCTCCACTATTTTCTCTCGTGCGGCTGCCCTGAGTTTTGGATCCATATGATTTTTTATCTGATGTCCTAAAATGATCTAAAAAAACGGATGGACGGGGTGGATTTTTTAAAAACATTATGATGGGCCCCACGTAGCATCTCAGCGCAGGAAGGAAATCACCGTCTGCGACGCGGATTAGCTATTGAGTAGGGAGACTCGCTGCCGAGGTGACGTCACCTAGTTTTGTAGGCCCCACCATGATGTATGTGTTGTATCCTCACCATCTATTTATTTTTCTAGACCATTTTAGGATATGAGACCAAAAATGAGGTATATCCCAATCTCAAGTGGACCACATTACAGGAAACAGTGTTGGGTCCTTGCTCTTACTCCGGCGGTAGACTCTCGTGAGTTTCAACACCTGGTCGAGGGTTTGAGTACACATAGGTGGTGAAATCCCACCACGGCGTGTGTGGTGGTGTGTGTGCGTGTGTAAAAAAAAAAAAAAAAAGTATTGGATCAAGCTAATATTTGATTTTTCCCCTCATCTAGGTCTGTATGACCTAATCATACATATTGGATGTCAAATAAATAGTACAGTGGGCCTTAGTAGGATTTTAATGGTGGATATCCAATCATTATTGTTTTCATGTGGTGTGGTCCATTAGAGATTTGAATCTGACTCATTCTTTATTCCGTAAACTAAAATGATATCTTCGAATGATTGGACGGTGTGGATATGAAGCATAAACCATGGTGGGGCCACATAACTGCTCAACGCCACTTTAGTAGCAAGTCTCGCTGCTCAACCCGTCATAGCTAATCTGTGTCCCTACGGACACGGGTACGCATGTGTCGTGTAATTGCGTACTGAGTAATTTATGTGGGGTCCACCGTGATTTACATATTTTATCCACTCTGTCCATCCATTTTATCAGATAAATTGAAGGCTTTTGCCCAAAAACGAAGTGTATCCAAATCTCAAGTGGACCTCACCACGGAAACAATGTGAATTGAAATTATACCGTCTAAAATTCCATGAGGCCAAAGAAGTTCTGGATCAATCTATTATTTGTGTTTTTCCTTCATCCATGTCTTTGTGATCTTATGAACGGGTTGGATGACAAATAAACATCACTGTAGGCCCTACCAAGGTTTCAACTGTGGAAATCATTATTACCACTGTTTCATATGGTGTGGTCCACTTGAGCTTTGGACATGCTTCAAATTTCGAAACGACTATTAAAATGAGCTGAAAAAACGGATGGACGGTGTGGATAACCCACGTACATTCATGGTGGGCCCAACATGTTGGGCAACAGTAATACTCTCAACTGCCACGGGATCCGGACAATGATTACGAGTCACCTCATCATTCTATGTGAGGATGAAATATGACCAGAAATGTGTATTTTTTTTAAAATTTTTTTAATTCATTTACTTTTGCATGTCTTCATTGTTATAAGCTTACATTTGTATTATATAAACTCATTTTGGTTACTATTTGAGTGATTTCTTATGACAACGCATGCCTTTTGGTTCCCATTAAATGCTTATTTAGTGCATCCTTTTTGCAATTTTTTTATTCCTAAATATGTAAATATGTGTATTTAGGCATGTCCTGAAGTTTCACTGAAAAATTCCACCATTTTCTCCATGTTTCCCCATTTTTCCCTGCATTTCCGGTTATCGGCTATATTATCGGCGATAACGATATTATATCTTTATCTCCGGCTAGCGAAACTTGTAGCGATACCGACAACTTGAACACTGCATGGGATATATCGTTTGTATCGGGTAAATTATCGCACTTTTTGGGAAACATAGGGAAAGTGGTTGAATTTTTCAATGAAACTTCAGGAATTGTTAAAAAAAAAAAACCTTTAGTACACTTTTAAATCATAACATCTCAAAAAAGAAGTGCACATAATAGCTTTCCTTTGTATAGGGTCCTAAGCTATACGCTATCTGACTGAACTAATGCAATTATATTAAAATTGAATGCATAACATTTAGAGTGTATGATGATCATTTCATCAAACACTCCTAAATACTTCGAAATTAGTTTCAATTGACAGTTGGTTGAAGGGAAATTTTGAAAAAAATTAATATTTTTATAAAATTTTAATTAAAAAATGATTTTTATTTTTCAAAAATTGACAAGGATTTAACAAATCAGTAGATCATTCCTCATACATGCTTGATTTCATGTTTGGAGTGCAACATTGCAAGAACTTTGGGAGAAATTGGGGAAATTTTGAATATCCCCCAATTTTCCCCAAATCGGACCACCTACACTAAAATTTCAAAATTAGAGTATTTGCGATGATCATTTCATCAAATACTCCTAAATACTTTGAAATTAGTCTTAATTAATAGCTGGTTGAAGGAAAAATTTGGAAAAAAAACACATGGAGAACAAGAAGAACCAATGGATATCGAAATCAAAGCTCCAACTCCATGATTTTTCATGTAAAACATGAAGAACTAATGGATTTGTAACCATTTGACACTGATTTAACATAATTTCAACAAAAAAAGGGATCGAAAATGCTCATCGGATCGAACATGTGGGAAATATTGGAACTACATGTGCGTTTTGTATCGCACAGGTGGGATATATCGGCTGATATCTTCGATATTTAAAACATTGGTTAATTGCAAAAAAAAAAAAGAAAAAAAGGTCCCAATGGTAAAAACTAAAGAGTATGACCGTTGGGAAGTATGCCATCTCATACTCTGGATGCGATGGCGTAACCGCATAATAAGCCATCGCATACTTATGGCATACAAAAGTATGTCATTGCATAATCCCCAATCGAATATGCCATCATGGCATATGCAATGCACATGGCTCAAACTGCATATGAGATCACATAATTGGTTATGTGATCGCATATGACAACATTGATGATAGGGTCTCCAGAGAATTAATCTGGTGGTTGTTGGGAAAGAAAGGAGTTTCAAGAGGTAATTTTGACATGATTAAGGATGGATATGTATGAGGAAGTAGTAACAAATATGAGGACCACAGTGGAGAGATAAGGGTAAGATATTAAAAACGGTTACGTAATGGATGTAACGACCGTTACGTAATGGTAATGGTGGTAACCGTTATGCGTTACGGGGCCATAACAACTATTACGAAAAAAATGGCTTATAAGTGGTTCTTCTAAAAAAAGAAAGAAAGAAAAAATAGGCCATAAAAGAAAAAAAAGGCCATAATGGTCGTTACAGTCAGTATTGTAATGGTAATGGCAGTGGCCATTACAACCATTGTTATCGTTATGGAATACCTTGGATGAGTGAGTTTCCAATTACCACAGGCTTGCACCAGGGGCCGACATTAAATCCGTACCTTTTTGCGTTGGTTATGGATGAGTTAATGAGCCATATGCAGGAAGAGATCGTATTGTGTATATTGTTTGCGGATAACATAGTGTTGATTGACAAGATGAGGGAGGGCATAAACAAAGCTGGATTTATGGAGGGGTGCTTTAGAATCTAAAGGATTTAAACTTAGTTGGACTAAAACAAAGAATACGGAGTGCAATTTTAATAAAAATAGGTGTGAAAATGAGGAATTAAGATTATTGACAAAGAAGTTTCGCAAAATGACGACTTTTGATATTGGAGAGATTGAGAAGGATGTTGCACATAGAGTTACGTTGCGTGGAAGAAATGGAGATGAACCTCTCGAGTTTTATGTGATTGTAATGTACCATTGAAACTGAAAGGAAATTTTTATAGGATTACTATAAGACCAACCATGTTATATGGGACAAAATGTTGGGTAGTTAAGGAACATATTTATAGGATGAGTGTAGCTGAAATGAGGATGTTGAGATGGAAGAGTGTCAAGATGAGGAAGTATTAGAAATGAATGCATTCGAGGGAACTTGGGAGTAGCACCAATAGGTACTAAGATGAGGGAAAGTAGACTTAGATGGTTTGGTCATGTGCAACAAAGACTAATGTTTGAAGTATTAGTATCGTTACATGTATTGCTGATTGGGGATACAGAAACTTGTATCGATATCATCAATACTTGGAACAACATGTACATAGGATGTGTAGATGAAAAAGTGTTTCAAATATCGATACTATCGGCCGATATTATCGGTATCGCACCACGGCGAGACGATATAGTCCCGATAACGTCCGGAATCTAGATATCGGCCGATATTATCATCGATATTGTGCGATATCGACCGATATCGCGCCATTTCCTCTCCATTATTGTCGGACATCAACGCACGGACAGTCACGGGCGGATTGCAGGGGATTCACGGGTCCCATTGTAGCTAACTACCCACACACACCATAAAAATCGGATCCGAGCAATGGAGAATCAAAAAAAAAAATTTGAATTACAAAAAAAAAGAAAGAAATCGGAGAGTACTTGGCTGTAGCGGTGATCGGAGGTGGGCCATTCGACAGGTAAGTGTGATTTTCTTCCCATTTTCTTCATCTTCCCTCTTTCTCGGAGATTCCGGCGAGGAATCAGGCCGGAACGACCTTCCAGAACGAGATTTGAGGGGCTGGAGAGGATCGACTTGCGTGGATGGAGAGATTTGAGGGAACGAACCCTAAAATCTCGAGGAAACTAAAAAGGGGGGCGAGCGGTGAAATCGGGTTGCGTACTGAGTTACACAGTACGCTCTTATCGTACCGAGTAAACTCTATAGGGCGATGGATTTGGTAGATGGTTCATCCACGCCGTCCATCAATTTTTCCAGATCATTCTAGGGGTTGAGCCCAAAAATAAAGTATATCAAAATCTCAAGTAGACCATACCAAAGGAAACAGTGTAAGTATTGATTTCCACCGTTGAAATATTTATAAGGCCCCAATGATGTTTATTTGTCATCCAAACTGTTCATAATATCACAAAGACATGGATGAATGGAAAAAACAAATATCATCTTGATCTGAAACTTCTGTGGGCCGCCAAGAACTTTTCAACGGTAGACTTCAATTCAAACTATTTCAGGTGGTGTGGTCCACTTGAGCTTGGATATATGATTAATTTTTTTTCAAATGACCTGAAATTATATGATAAAATGGATGGACGGATTTGATAAAATGCATGAATGACAGTGGGCCCCACAGAGTTTACCTTAGTACACAGTGCGCCATCTGCTTCGGCGGATGGAAAAAGGATTGCATACTAGTTACTCAGTACGCTTTTATTGTACTGAGTAAACTCATTTGGGTCCACCTTGAATGTATGCAGTTTATCCAATCCGTCCATCCGTTTTTATTGATCATTTTAGGCGTTGAACCCTAAATTGAACCATATTCGCAACTCAAGTGGACCACATTATAGGAAACAGTTTTGAATGAACATCGACCATTAAAAATGTTGTGGGAGCCATAAAAGCTTTGGAACAACCTGATATTTATTTTTTCACTTCATCTGGGTCTTTAGGACCCAATCAACAGATTGGATGTCAAAAAAACAGTACAGTGGGCCTTAGGAGGATTTTAATGGTGCATATCCAATCATCATTGTTTTCCGTTGGTGTGGTCCACCTTAGACTTATATTCCTTAAATTTATTGTATCAATACCTAAAATGATCCGTAGAAATGGATGAACGGAATGGATGAAACAAATACATTATGGTGGGGCCCACAAAGCCATGAGGCCGGTGTCAGGGGAGTAGCCAATCCGTCTCATGCATTAAAATGACGGGAGGCGGATTTCCTGCGAAAGCCTTTGGCAGGAAGTTCTTGCGCTGGGATCCTAAGTGGGGCCCACTATGATGTCTGTGAGAAATCCTCCCCGTCCATCTGTCTTTTGAGTGCATTTTAGGATATGAGGCCAAAAATGAGCCGTATCCAAGACTCAAGTGGGCTGAAAACGGGATAATTGAACGTCCACAGTTGAAATATTTGTGGGCCAAAAGAAGTTTTGAATCATTCTAATATTTGTGTTTTCGGTTCATCCCAGTAGGAATGACATTATTAACGGTATGGATGGCATGTAAACATCATTGTAGAACCCAGGGAGGTTTCAACGGTAGTAATTTTCCTAAATACCTTTTCTTTTAGTATGGCCCACTTGAGTCTTGAATTCTTCTCGATTTTGGTCTATTATCCTAAAATGAGCTCACAAAATGGATGGACGGAGCAGATTCCTGAAAAACATCACTGCAGGCCCCACCTGGGTTCCCAGCGCAGGAACTTCCTGCGAAAGGCTTTCGCAGGAAATCTGCGTCCTGACGGGAGCGTAGCCAGACGGCTACTGAAGTGACGCTCCAAGTTCTGTGGGGCCCACCATGATGTATGTGTTGTATCTACACCGTCCATATATTTGGGTGTATCATTTTAAGGCATGAGACAAAGAAAGAGGCTTGCTAGACGTATTTGGGTCACCTTTCAATGATCCAAACCATTTATCTGATGGGCCTTACCTTGGACAGAGGACATAAAATAATAGATCTTAAATCGTGGTATTTCAGCCCTTTGATCAAATGAGTCTTTCCACTTGAACATTGATGGTTTTCTTAATCAAAATGCTCCAGTGCTTGGAGAGCACTATAAGTTATAGTGCTCCTAGTTGCATCGGTTCACTTGGACAATTTAATAGATCAATCAGAACGGTCCATGACAATCAAACCACATTTGGGCTTACCTTGACGTATTTTTTATATATCCACACCTTCCATTTGATTTTTCATCTCATTTTAGGTCGTGATACCAAACATTAAGAAGATACAAATTTCAGGCTGACCACACTAATAGAAACAGTGATGAATGATCATTAAAAACATTTTGTGGGCCACAAAAGCTTTATCAAGCTAATATTTCAATTTCACTTCATCCAGTTCTTCCTGACATTATCAACAGGTTGGATGACAAATAAAAATTATGAGAATCTTATGATGGGCCTTTTGGAATTTTTAACGGTGAGGCACTCAATCACCACTGTTTCCTATGGTGTGGTCCACTTGAGATTTGGATCTCCTTAATTTCTGAATTTGACCGTCCACTAGATTGATCCAAACCGCTCACTAAGTGTAGTACACATTTCAAGGGCTACCATGCAAAAGGGAGACCAATCTAACGATTAAATCCATCCTATATTCAGCCCTGATCTTTTCATCATTTTGCAATCCATGGATGGGATGTTCAAGACTGCCTGTGGTGTGGCCCACTTAATAATCAATGGTGAATATCAATTCATTATTTTTTCCCGTGGTGTGGCCCACTTAATAGTCAGATCTATTTTATTTTTCGTCTCAAGCCTTAAAACGAAATTGCCAAATGAATGGACGGTTTGTATATAACAAATATCCCATTGAACGTACAAAACATGTTAATGTGAAAGCTTACAGATAAAATATGTCGGGAGGAAGAGGAGGGAGACAACCTGATATAAGGTGGACATACGATAAGCCCATTCCCGATAATCGATTTGGAAGTATTTGTGATTTATGTGGCCATGTATCAAGGAGTGGTGGGGTAACCCGCCTAAAGGAGTATTTAACAGGAGGGTATCGCAATGTTGTGGAATGCCCTAAGTGCTCACAGGATGTGCGAGAACAGATGAAGACCATATTGAAAAAAAATGTGAAGTCAAAAGATGAACGACATGCGCGCGAGAGGGAGATTAGGGAGGAGTTGGGGCGGCCACCATATGCAGGTGAGGATGTAGTGGATCTCGATAATGATGATGATCCCGAATACAGACGCGCAATTTAAGAGTCCATACGGGATCAGTGGGAGAGGGATTAAAATAGAAGGTGGGACACAAGTAGGCCTAGATTTGAGGGGTCTATCCATGAGCGTGGTGGGGGAAGTGGAGCAGGGGGTAGTGGAGCAGGGGAGAGTGCTAGGGGTGGATCAGGGGAGGGTAGTAGGCGAGGAGGAATATAGGGCATGGGCAGGAGTAGCAGCATGCGGGTGCCGGATCTACCTTCGGATCCGAGGATGTACAAAGAGGTGGGAGGGACACAAAAGAAAATAAAGGAGATGTTTAGTGGAGGGGATGTGAGGAAAAAAGTTGGAAAATTTATAGCAAAATTTTTTTATATACGGTCAAATCCCCGCAAATGCCGCAGCAAGCCCGCACTTCAAAAATATGATAAGTGAAGTGCAGCATGGGGGTGAGGGTGTACAACCGCCAACACCCGCACAGATCATGGGAAAATACTTAGATGATGAACATGCAGAAATGAAGACATACGTTGATTCATATCGGCAGTCATGGGAGATGTACGGCTGCACCGTCATGTGTGACGGTTGGACTGGACCGACAAAAATGTCGATTATAAATTTTATGGTCTATTCCAGGGGACGGGCGGTGTTCCTAAAGAGTATAGATGCGAGTAGTAAGATCAAGGATTATAACTACATTTACAAACTAATGCACAACATCATGCAAGATGTTGGGAGGAAAAATATTGTGCAGTTTGTTACGGATAATGGGAGTACATTTGTTAAGGCGGGGAAGGATATTCAGAGCAAGTATCATATGTATTGGACCCCCTGCGCAGCCCATTGCATCGATCTCATGCTGGAGGGGATCGGGGATAGGCCGTCGGTGAAGACTGTAATTACTGATGCACGGCTCATCACAAACTTTGTATACAACCACGGCTGGTTATTAGCCGCAATGCGCGAGAGGTGTGGTGGAGATATAGTGCGCCCCGGAGCGACGCGGTTTGCCACAAATTATATCGCCTTAAGTAGCATTCTCAAACACAAATAGGGGTTACGAGAGCTTTTCGCCTCTTATGATTACGTAGAATGGAAAAAGAGGTTGATGAAAGTAACCTATAGAATTGAGGAGCTGGTGCTGGGAAAGACATTTTGGGATAAAGTGCATGGTGTTGTGGGTATTTTAGAGCCCATTTATATGGTGTTGAGGATGGTGGACAATAAGACAAATCCGTTGATGGGGTCGTTATATCCGTCTATACAGCTAATGAAAGAAGCCATCATGGTTAAAGCTCCCAATGCATATAAGTGGGTGCATGCAATAATAGACGACCGTTGGGAAATGACGCTTTCTCACCCACTACATCAGGCTGGTAAGTACCTATATGGATTTTTTTTCCATATGCAATAATAAGCGAGGGTTGTACTGATGTGTATATGTTGGTTTTCAGCGTATTTCCTAAATCCCAAATACCACTACAGCCGGAACCTTTTCGAAGATAATTCATTAAAGAGGGCTGTGCATGAGGTGTACGATCACTTATTCCCCGACTGTCCGGGGAAAGACACCTTTGGTAGTGAGGTAAATATGTTCCGCACTTACATTCTCCTTATCTTCATCTCAATTATTAAATACTTATTTTAGTTGCTATACGCCATCAACAGATTGTTAAATTCCGTGACGCAGTTGGGATGTTTGGGTGTCACCCTGCGGTGAAGTCAAGGAACGCCATGATGCCATGTGAGTCACTGTAGTAAACTTAAAATTTATATTATTTTGGAAAATCTAGGATAATGAAATAATCTTATGATATGCAGGCGAATGGTGGTCCATGTATGGGACTGACTGCGAGGTTTTACAACGACTGGCTGTCCGTGTGCTTGCACAGACGGTGTCCTCGTCACCCTATGAAAGGAATTGTAGTACATTCTCCCTCATACATACAAATAAACGTAATAGAATAGGGTATGAGAGGCTTCAGAAACTAGTGTATTGTCACTACAATATGAAGTTACGAGAGAGGTTGCTCCGCTCGGAAGGAAGAAGAAAAGCACAGGAAGACCCACTGGACCTGATGACGGTCGGACAGCATGCATATGCTGAGGATGACCTAGTTTACCAATGGGTTAGGTCGGACGACTTAGATACCTCGGATGGGCGACCAGAGCTACATATTGCGGCGGAAGCAAAGACACAAGGGATTGATGTTGACAAACATGTGGAGCAGCAGAGGTCTCCTGATGAGGCATTCGACCCATTAACGAGGAGTCCGGAGGGCAGCCCGCGACAGTCACTATCACGCGGGACACGTGGTGGGGAAATATTGTCTGACACCAAGACTCAGTCAGAGAGTGATGCGGGAAATGAGTCCGGTGATGATGATGACGGCGATAAGGGTGACGATGACTCTGATGACAGTAAGGATGATGATGATAATGGTGGCGACGGGGATAGTGGCGACGCAGGTGGGAGTCAGGATAAGAGGCCTCTTAGCCCTTTTACCGGGGAGGAGAATTTCGATCATTCCACGCAGGACATTGACCATGGTTCTCGTCCAGGAGAACCACGACCTCGTCTTGTTTACAATAAGACATACACGCGTCAAAAGCTACTGCAGAAAAAGAAGACTTATAAACTTTCAGATTTTGAAGAGGAGCTGCTGACAAAATGCATGAGGGACACAAGCGTTCGTGGCAGGCGAGGTGGCTCTAGATTTGGATCACGGACGAGGGAGAGGAGCTCGAGCTACAGGCCACAACATGAATCTGGATCACAAACACTGGAGAGTAGCTCGAGTTCTGTGCCACAGCATGGGCATGGATATGGACTTAGTGGATATGCGACGAGTGACTCCAGCAGTTACGGCACATCATTTTTCAACCCTGGTCAAGAGTTCACTTCTGCATATGGGCAAGGATATGAGCAGCAGTATGGATATGGCCAACAATATGGATACCAAGGAGCTTCATATGTGCCCTTCCCAGATCCATATCAGTTACAAACTGTGATGATTACGCAGTACCCACGAATGGGTGTATTGATTTAGTTCGGAGAGGATGAGTACCAGCGTTATGTCAAGTAGTATCTTAATTGGTACCACTCTTCTATGACCTGGGCACAATATTGTCGATTAGTAGAGCAACATTACTATGCCCAGCCCCGTCAAGATGGAGATGATGATTACGAGCCACCACGCAACTCTATGTGGGTCTAGACCACAACTAGTCCCCATCATTGATATGTATATTTATCAAATTTTACTTTTTCAGTTCTTATTTTGTTTTTCAATGAATTGGTTGTGTTTTCATACATGATTATGATATATTTATAAATATCATGCATTCAATTTAAATATAGGTGCATTAGTTCAGTTAAACATCGCATAACTTAGGACCCTATACAAAGGAAATTTATTAGGTGCATCTTTTTTTTTGAGATGTTATGATTTAAAAGTGTGTATTAAGGGCCTTTTTAACAATCCCCAAAGTTTCATTAAAAAATTCAACCATTTCCCCAATGTTTCCCCATGTTTCCCAAAAAGTGCGATAAACTATGCGATACAAACGATATATCCCGTGCGATAACCGATACGTATCTGTATCCCAAGGGTGCGATACATTGTGCGATACCGATATTTCGAACACTGGATGAAATGAGGATGTTAAGATGGAGGAGTGGCAAGATGCGGAAGGATGGAGTTAGAAATGAATTCATTCAAGGGAACTTAGGAGTAGCATCAATAGGTACTATTACTAAGACGAGGGACATTCGACGTAGGTGGTTTGGCCATGTGCAACAAAGATCAGTGCTCAAAGTATCTGTATTGTTGCATGTCTCGTTGACAGGGGTACGAAAACATGTTTCAATAGTGTCAATACCAGGAAATGTATCACTGACCAAGGGAAACATTGGGGAAACATTGAGAAGGTGTAGTTTTCTAGTAAAACTTTATGAGATGCTAAAAGACACATGTTTACATATTTAGGAATCAAGAAATTGTAAAAAAGAACCATACATAACAAGTTTCCATTTAATAGGGGCCTAAACCTTGTGTTGTTGTTGAAAACTAGTGCGATAGTTAAAAAAAAGAAGAAAAAAAGGAGTTCATATCAACAAATGCAGGGAATAAGAAACAAGGGCTCGTTTGGCATCTCTATTCTAATAAAAAATACGTCATACAACCATATATCCATGATTTTAAAAAAATATATTATAAATAAATGCATTCTTTTTATTTATCACATTTTTGAAATCAGTAAAAAAGTAATATATTTGTCAAAAAGTGGACCCCATCGATCGTCAACATCCAACTATAAATAAAATAAAATAGATATCTAATTTTCCAAAAAAAACCAGATTTTTAATTAATTTTCAAAACTTTAAATACATAATAATAATAATAATAATAATAATTTATAAAAAAACGAAAAATTGCATGAATAGATCAACCAACTCTCATCAACATAGATTCTAGGAAAGAAAATGGGGGAAAAATGGATTTTCCTTAATTTTCCCCAATTTTGGCCCCCAAATCTTGAGATTTTCAAATCAAATCCATATCTATGCATCACAATCGTGCATAGACATGGATTAATAGTGAAATCCATGCTAAAATCTAAGAATATAAACCTTTCGTTTTTTTTTTCAAAAATTTCTTACCTTTCATGTTCTGGCCCATTGCTGCTTTTGAGTGCTGATTTTTCCCGAAATGAGGGTTTTGATTCAGGAAAATTGAAGGGAAACCTTTCGTTTTTTTTTTCAAAAATTTCTTACCTTTCATGTTCTGGCCCATTGCTGCTTTTGAGTGCTGATTTCCCCCCCCTGATTTTTGGTGTATTTACACATGTTTTTCCCCTTCCTGAGCTGTATTGGTGATAATATTGCTGATACAGTTAATACCAGGGAGACTTTATAAAGGGAATGACGATATTTTGGTGATAGAATATGTGAGCGATGCAATGGCGATATGTTGCATATACTTGGAACATTGTATCATTAGCCTGCCGATATTGATATTATTGCTGATATTATCTATAATATTGGCAATAACTGGAACATTGTCGAGATCAAGAACTGCGTCGGTTTGGAGTGAGTTCATTCAGTTGAAGGCTTTAAAACTATAGGGGAAAGGGGAAGGCCCAAAAAGACGTGGATGGAGGTGGTAAGAAGACCTATGTTCTAATT
>JAJHSJ010000002.1:70354853-70417747 GCA_021015155.1 Magnolia officinalis
GTAAGGTTCCTCTTCCGGCCAATATCGTGATAAGTTTCTCAGTAAGTTCCTCAACAGGAACATCCAAAAGCCCTTTTTGCAATAAGCTTGGATGCCCTGGAGCTTGACTTTCAGAGAAACTTATGTACCTTATTAAAAATTTGACATTGATTCGCTTGAGGTATCCAAAGTATATATAATTTACCTGTGTCAGAAAATGTTTCAAAGTTAGTATCCCATGGTGAATCAGAGACTAAAGGTAGAGCAAATTGAGAAAATATTTTAGGAAATGGTGTAGTCTCAACATATTCCGAAGTAGCAGACTTCGGTTCAATTTTCAGCTCCTCCTCCCCTAATTGTAAATATTCAGGATCTGTGGAAGGAGGGGCTTCAAAGTAAGGGTTCTTTCGGTCAGTGATGACTGCCGAGATATTGTCTTGCAAGGCATTCACTATGTCTCTTATCATAGGATCATTTGAATCTGTAAAGTGTGCCAAGTAATCATCCGAAGAGTTGAGAAATTTAGTTGAGAGTGACTTATGTTCCACATTAGAGCTCGTGATGATCTGCCCAAGGAATCCATCGTCTTTAAAGGTAAACGGAGGTGTGTTCTCTTGCTCCAGCCTTGCATAGACAGATGAGGGTCAGTGTACGAAGCATTGATGTGTGGACTCTGCTCATTGATACTACTCAGAAGAGGCATTGAATCGTCATTATTCAACAGTTCAGATGGTGGCCTCAACTGGGTGGTTTCAAATTCCAGAGTTATATTGAGTACTCGTCCATCTCCCGGATCATATCATCATTCAATTTAGGGGAGTGGTCCAAATATATCTCATAAGTGATAGAAGGGTCGGTTGTAAGGAGCTCATCCACTTTTAGATCAGACATGTCAGGGAGTGGAGTATCTCATTATGACCGTTCTTTCGTGTACTTCTCGATCATTGACCTGGACAAAATTGAGATTAATTCCAGGGGAACTGTGGCTGTACATTCAGGATCGTCATCCCAATACTCATCATATTCTAGTTCAGTGCAGTGCACATTTGGGATGGGATCACTTTTCTCACATTCTACACCTAGAATGGGTTGAGGTTCGCATAAACTAAACCTTCTTCATCATTGAAATCTAGTGTGTCATGTGATTGAAGTGTTTCATCATCATTATATTTGAAAGACAGTCATGTCTCTTCCTCATTCTTTTGAACAATCATCGAGGTTGACTCATCGGAAAATTGAACCACATGCTCGTTAACGTAATTCAACACTTCATTCCAAATTCCAAAGTTTTTCAAGAGCGAGTGAGGATCACTTTTCTCGTATTGTATTTCTGGATTGGGTTGTGGCTGAGATGAACTAGCCTCCATTAGCCTATCAAGGCGTGATTCAAGTGCTTCTATTAATTTCCTCATGTCAGTAAAATAGTCTGTGTAACTCGGAGAAACTCCTCTGGATCGTTTCTGGTGGATATTCAAACATGGCTGATCCACGAGGGTCATTACCATGATGTTTACTGACTCAACTTCAAAATATTTCTGTTTCCACTGATCAAAATCATACGGGTCATCACACACGGAGTTGATACGCGTATCATTCCAATAATCATGTACTGTTTTCTTAACTTCTGGAATGCAATATTCTCCAGCAGATAATCACCGAAAGATTTCTTTAATCGCTGGAGCATCTATTCCGATTGGTTCTCGAAGATATTTTCAAAAAAAATTTGAGGCCTAGGTGTTTTCCATAAGCTATCTCAACATACTGACGTGCCCACTCATTCATATACACGGTGAACCTTAACTCTGAATCTAATCCTACAAACATAAAAAAAGAAAAGTCCGACAGCAGTACAGAAAGTAAGAGGAGAAGTTAGAAGGATGTTCCACATTAGAAGTTCCTATGTTAAGATCCTGCAAAAGAAAACAAAAGAAATTAGTTTCTAAAAGATAAAATCTAATGAGGAATAAAGACATTAGGACAAAGTTACCAATTAAGAAGATATAACAAAATCCTACAAAGCAGGAAAGTAAGTTAGTTTCTAAAAATCAATTAGAACAAAAACCCTAAAGCTAAAGTCAGTGAAAATCCAAATCTTAAACTAATTCTAAAACCAATTAATTTCAGAAAACGTAACCGTCAGTACCCAGCAACGGCACCAAAAACTTGTTCACTCCCCAAGTGCAGGGTTGCGATGTAGTAATAAACTCGGTAAGACCGAGGTCGAATCCCAAGGGACTGAAACCTGTACGTAATCTGAAATTAAGTAGAACTAAAACTAGATTAAGATGAAATTTAAATCGAATGGTTTTGAGGAATAATTGTGAAATACTAATCTAAAGCTTAAGGAATTCAAAGGTAGGAAACTAGGGATTCAGAGGATCCACTTGTAGAGATCAGGGAGATCTTATGCCTGCATCAAAACTCAACTGGACTTAGAGAGTCCTATCTTCATCCAGTTGAAGGGTGTAACCATGAAAATCAAACTGAACTTCCTTTGATATAGTTTTCAAGAGATTAAAGGTGTATGAATTAAAATGGATTCCATCACCAAACCATGCCCAGGAGATAAAGCAAACAATAGAATTAAACTAATTACCAACCAATCAACATGCTATGAAGGTTAGGAAGGGTACCGTCATCCGACCATGCCCAGGAGACAATGGTGAACAATAGGGCTTCCTAACGTCATAAACATAAAAAGGAAAGGAACATGCTTAAAGCTATCACAGACCCATTGTAATTTTAGTCACAACAGACCATTAAAAACTTAAAAACATTTCCTTAATTAACTAAAATCAACATCAGTTCAGTCTAAACAAAAGGCACAAGCAAAAGGGTCTCCCATCATGCCACAAGCTTCACCTTTTAGCCCTAGCTAAGAGGTTTAGCCGAACATGATTCGGCTAGAACTCTTAAAAAAAAATAATAAAATAAATCTTAAACTACTTTAATCTCTCTCTTCCTTCTCTGTGCTTCACGCCCAAGCTCCCAGCCATGGATCGCCCTTTCTACAGCCCTCTCTCTGTCTCTTTATAGGAAGAGACGTCAGTTGTTGGGTGGTGCGTAAGTCTTACGCAACAAAACGCAACTCCTTGCCTTTAGACTTAATTTTGGGGCGCTGACTGTTCAGTGGGGCTCATTCTTGAGTTCCGACAGTAGATCCACTCCGTCCACCAGCTCCTCCTCGAATTTTCAGTTGGAATAGGGTACTCCTGGATGTTCTATGCTGCGGCCCACCGAACTTGTAGAGCCACCATTCATACACTGTCAGACAGTTGAGATCATCCCAGCAGCTTTGCTCCTGAACTTTTGACACCTAGGCTAGGGTGAGATGGTCCTTGGGTTTCTTCCGTACGGTCCAGATCGACCCATTGATGCCCTATGGGGGCCCACAAGGATCGACCGCAATCTCTGTTTGCGAACAGAGCTCTCGGCCTTAGTGCTATGACATTGGTGAGGCCCATAATCAGTGTAAGATTGAAAATCCACCCCGCCCATTGCGTTCTCCTCAGAAAACCATTTGGAATGGACAGTTTTTTGAGTGAAATCGGTGTGGTCCACACGATATCCTACTCTGCCGTCCATCCTACATTCAATAGCTAGGATCTTACACTAGCTTTCATAGTGAAAAGAAAACACCTAGGTAAGAGTTACGCCTACCCCGGAGACATAATGGACGGTCACGATTAGGGATCCGAGCAATGAGTGGGGTCCACTGGCCAAAACCGGACAGACCACGTTCGTCCGCTGGTCATCCATGCTAGAGAAGGAGAAGGAGACGGGTCTCCTTTTGTTGACTGAGCGTCTCTGTCCAGTGCATGTCAAGTGCACTTGTGCATTGCGCACCATCGCTGCCAGTGGGGTCCACTCGTGATATATATATGAAATCCGCTCCGTCCATCCATTCTGTCATATCATTTAAACCGTTCAGAAAAAATCTAAAGTATATCCAGATTTCAGGCAGGCCCTAAATCATGATTTTAGGGGCTGATCTAGCCGTTGGGCCACTTCCACATGGATTCAAGAGCTCAAATTTGATGTGTATGGTTAAGTTATGTTCCTCAGGCCCTGTATGAAGTTTCGAGCCGATCAGATGGTAGAAACCCTGTGATCTTGCATTCGGGACGTTTTTCAGGCCACTTGAGCTTCAGTTTCTAGATTTTCTCGGATCTACCCGTCGATCTTGGTCCCCTGGAGTCTGTCCCTTGCCTTGATGTCATTAGAGCATTAATTCTATGCTTTTAGTACCCTGTTTCAATCCAAGCTCGTAAATACACCCTTCATCACAAACACGATTAAATGGGGCATTAAACGGTATCAAGTTCGTAAATTCAGGTAATAAATGGGGTCTAATATGCAATATTTGACCCTCAACAAAATGTAGATTTTGCTATTTTTTGTTTCCTATTCCGATTCTACTTCTTTCTAAACTTATATAAAGGGGTGTATGCGGGATTGAGAGGTATTCTAAGGCTTTCTAAAGGAGTTCCAAGGGTTCCAAAAAGAATTTTGGGGTTTCTAAAGGGTGTAGCAAGGGTGAGATTCGAGGTTGTTAGAATCGGGTAAGTCCTCTCTCTTTGTAATTTCTATTGTCATAGTGGAGATCTGTCGCTTTGTGCCGTGGTTTTTTCCCGTAAGGATTTTCCACGTGAAATCTGTGTTCTCTTGTGTGTGCTTGGTGTCATTGGATTGCTATCCTAGATCTCGATCTATGTGATTCCACAGTACAACGTCCCCAATAAGTGGTATCAAAGCAATCGTTGGGGCACAGATTTGAATCTGAGGGATTAGTAATAATGGTGAGCACCATGTATGATATTGAGAAGTACTCATGGAAAAATAATTTTGAGTTATGGAAGATCAAGATGATGAGTTCCTTAATCAAGCAAGTCGTAGATGGTGCATTTGAGAAGCGAAAGTCTACTATGACTGATGATGAATGGAATACTCTTGATAAGAAGGCATTATCATCGATCTGTTTATGTCTCACGGATGAGGTTCTCTACAACATCATGAGGGAGAAAACTATGGCAAAGTTATGGGCGAAGTTAGAGGATGTTTATGAGAAAATGTTATCTGAAAATTGCCTACACTTGAAACGGCAGTGGTATAACTTCAAGATGGCAGAGGGCGGAGATCTGGAGGTTCATATTAGCAACTTTAATAAATTAGTTTGCAAATTGCTGGATATGGAGGAAGTGATGAAAGATGAAGAACAAACATGTATGTTGCTGAATTCTCTTCCAGTGTCGTATGAGTCATTCAAGGACACTATGTGCAGCACGAATAAATCCCTGAGTGTCGACACAGTTATCTCGACCCTTCAAGGGAAGGCTATGAGAAAGCTAAACAGTGACATGGGGACATCTTCTGATGTATTATTTACAAGGTGTAGGAATTTTGAATTAGGTACGGGTTCTTCAGGTTTTAGATCCAAATCCAAGGGCAAGAGCAAAGAAAAGGTAAAGTGCTGGAATTGTAGGAAGGAAGGATATGTGAAGAAAGATTGTGAAAATCCTAAATTGAAGAGAGAAGATTCTAAGGCTTCGTACAGGGAGGTCAATGCTGCCACGTCAGTTGGATCGAGTGGATATGATGGTAATGTTTTGTTTCTGTCTACTATCAGGCAGCTATACGATGATCGTAAGGACAAGTGGATGCTAGACACAGGAGCATCTTTTCACATGACTTCTCATCGGAGTTGGTTTGCCAGCTACAGGGAGTGTGATAGTGGATAAGTGTTCATGGGCAATGACTTTGCCTGTAATGTTGTGGCTGTTGGTACGTTACGCATCAGGATGTTTGATGGGGTGGAGCGTACCTTGACTGATGTTAGGCACGTTTCTGATTTGAAGTAGAATCTGATTTCTCTTGGTGTGCTTAAGGCAAAAGGATGCAAGTACACAGGTATTGATAGTGCTCTTAAGGTATCTAAGGGGGCACGGGTAATCATGAAAGCGCAATGACTCAGTAACTTGTATAGGTTGATCGGGATCACTTCAAAAGGTGGAGCTGCAGTGGATGTAGCAGATTCGACCTCTGCACGTGTGTGGCATGTTGGGCATGACCACATGAGCGGGCAGGGTAGGAAGGTTGAGACATGAGGATATGGATACAAATCTGGTGGAGCAGCCACCTGTGAGAAGAATCACACGGCATGATCGTAGGATATTGACAAGGTACATGGATGACTCCAATATCGTAGGGGATTCATCTTCTATTCAGATGGCTTTAGGTGAGCCTGGTGCTGAAAAGTGAAAGGTGACTATAGGCGATGTGATGGATTCATTGTACCAGACTGACATATGGGAACGAGTGGAGCTTCCAGTGGGCCAGAGAGTGGTTGGATGCAGGTGGATCTTCAGGAGGATACAACATAAATACAGGGTGAGGTTGGTAGCGAAGGGTTATGCTCAGAGAGAAGGGTTCGGCTTGTCAGAGATATTCGCGTTAACGGTATAACATGTGTCTATTAGATCCATGATTGGCGCTGGTCGGCCAATGTGATCTTGAGCTGGAAATATGGATGTGGAGTTTGCACTTCTGCAAGGGAAAGTGAAGAGCAGATCTACATGAAGCAACTAGAGCAGTTTGAAGTTAAAGGGGCTGAGAAAAGACTTTGCAGGAGGTCGTGCTTCGAACTGTCGCCTAAGTAGTGGTTTGATTCCTTCATAGTGAGTCAAGAATTGATGACATGTAGATCGCCAATTATGACATGTCTGAAATCAATGTATTATAGACTTGGTTAAGTGGGACATTCAGGATGAAGGATCAAGGGACTGCAAAGATGGTTCTCGGCATTGAGACTGAAGGAGGAGTAGGCTTTGGTAATCATAGGAGGAATACCTTGTGTGTAGTTATTGATCAGGGATGTAATAGGCCAGGTAAAGCCAGAGAGTGTTCCCTACGCGTCTCTCCTCAAGTTTTCCTCAGGATATGTCCCAAAACAGATGAGGAAAAGCAGGATATCTCATGAGCCTTATTTGAATGCGGTTGGCAGTGTATGCCTTGGTCTGGATTAGACCGGTTATTCCACAGGCTATCAGTATTGTGAGTAAGTACCCCGACAAGCAATATTAGGTAGCGGTGATATGGTAAGAAGACTACGTCTTTCCTTTTGAGAAGATAATAGCAAAGGTGGTTGAGCATGTGGATTTTGATCCGGCAGACATGCTCACCTAGATCGTTCCTACAGAGAAGTTCAAGTTCTGTTAACCTCTCTGGGCTTGGCGATGGCGTAAAAGAAGGATGGAGTGTGCACGAGAAGCTATGATGTGATGCAGAGATAAGAGAAGTGGACAGGAAGTTACACAAATGAAGATTGAAGACATGGTGGAGATTGTTATGGACAGATGTCTTAAATCTGTCTGTTGGTCTGTTGATGATATCGACAGGGTTTCGATGACATCGATGGCAATTGTCGATGACATCGAAGGTTGCTCGATGCCATCAATAATTCACAGAATTTTTCACCCCTAGTCGCTGGACAGTTTTGGTCCGTCTTCGATGGCAATTGGTCGATGACATTGAAGATTTTACATAGATTTTCTGTGGAAACGCAGATTTTGCAATTTTTTGTTTCCTATTCCGATTCTACTTCTTTCTAAACTTATATAAAGGGGTGTATGCGGGATTGAGAGGTATTCTACGGCTTTCTAAAGGAGTTCCAAGGGTTCCTAAAAGGATTTTAGGGTTTCTAAAGGGTGTAGCAAGGGTGAGATTCGAGGTTATTCGAATCGGGTAAGTCCTCTCTCTTTGTAATTTCGATTTTCATAGTGGAGATTTGTCGCTTTGTGCCGTGGTTTTTTCCCGCAAGAGTTTCCACATTAAATCTGTGTTCTCTTGTGTGTGCTTGGTGTCATTGGATTGCTATCCTAGATCTAGATCTGTGTGATTCCGTAATACAAAATCCCCAACAAGCTCTTGTGCCATGTCGTGCCACAGTAATATCTCTCTAGCGGGTTCCACGTGCAATTCGCTTACGCCCCACGGCTTTCGCTCCACAATTTTCCTTACTAGGGGGTACAGGCAATTCGCGTCCGTGGATTCCGGTTGATCCACATTTGCGTCAGCTATGTGGACAGTCTGGACCACCGTGCAACAAAGCCATTGCAGTACAACTATGTTATTATGCATACGGTTTGAGCCAGAATGGATCAGGTGTATTATTCACAGGAGTAACTGATAGAAAGTTGGAGGATGGTAGATCCAGGCCGTACATTCAGTGGATCCTGTCTCTGCATGGGTATGGCTGGAAAATAAAGAATAAACTATCCTAGCCATACAAAAGTAGGCTTTTGAGTGTACTGACAAAATGATCTAAGGGTAAAATAAAAATAAAAAATAAAAAACATAACATAAAAAACCAAGCAATAACAGTTTTTGGCACGTTCGATGGGACACTAACTACTAGGCAGTTAAAAATATTCACAGTGCACTGGCAGAATCAAGCAGTAACGTTTTTTGGCATGTCCGATAGGACATAACATGAGCTAGTATAAAAGTAAGGAGAAAGCGATATGGGCGACGGATCTTTTTAAGATAATGATGGCTTGACTACCTGATATGGAAATAGTGAATTAGCATATAGAAGAGTGGTTACGAGCTCAGGCCAAGCAATTATGAATTCCGGCCGAGACCTTCAACAGATGGATGACCAACCAAGTTGGAAGCCTAAATATAACATTTTTTGAAAGAACACCTACCGTGCCATAGCAAAATGTGCATCAATCAATTGCTGATACTAATTCTGTCGAAAATCTAGTGTCAGTACCGCCAGCACTACAATTACCTCTTATGTCACAACATAATATTCATCCGACTCCATTTTAGAAGATACAGAACATTCAGTTGTTCACTGAGTTCAGGCGACCAGAGAAGGAGATTAGGAATTTTATTCTCGAAGAAGGAAATTAAGATATACTTGCTGTAATGACCCACATTTTCGATCATAAATTTCAACTTACAAGTAAGGTCGACCACTCTTTTCCCATAATCATAAACTAACAAAAATCCATTAGCAAGACTCCAACAGTAAAGAAAGTCCAATCACACGTTGACACACCCCATAATTGTCAAGGAATACGTTGGAACTAAAACCACCGTTAGTTTTACGATAATCAACACTTATTAGTGATAAAGCCCCAAATGGGACCCACAAAAACTTTAGGACTGACAAATATTCAACCTAGGGCGTTTAGTGGACAACCCAAGAAGAATGAACGGTGTGGATTACAATAACCACCACGCGAACCCCACCTGTGGTATCGTGCACGAGCACGAATCATGCACTCCCGCAATGCATGAGACAGTGCAAACGGTCAAACCGGGCTTGACCCGATAAAACTCAGAAAAGAAGGGACTTTCTCCCTTTTCTCGCCACACGTAATTCAAACGAAGGACGTTCGTTTGTTAATATGAGATGACCCACCATTAGGGACCACCGAAGCCCATCTCGGAAGATTTGGACCGTCTGTTATGTTCAGCAGAGTCCACCGACAAGAACCATGGTGGAAGTTGCGGACGATAGGCACCCACGTGAGCACGATCAGAGACAGATGCGACATTGCTCAAAAGAACGTTAGACGGAGAGAGGAAATCCATTTCACAAGCTTCATTGGCAAATCCGTTCATTCAGGAATGTTGGACATCTTCCACGCATTGTGGTAGAGTCCTCGCCACTCCAGCTGTTTTCACAAATATCTCCGCTCATAGCTGGGAGTGGAAGGAATCTTCCCATTTAAGGAAGCAATGCATCCCAACCATGCACCATCATCTGGAAACTTCCCTCAAGTCATTCAGGACATCGAGCTTAGGGCTGCCCGAAAATCTCGTAGCGAAGTGAGATTTTGGCGAGATGCCGCTATGGCATAAACAGTCTCAACTTTAGAAGAGATCTTATGATTATCGGCTCCTATTCACCATCGAGTGGGACCCACAAACCTTCTGGGCACCATCTAGACCATCTGAATAGCCCAGATCATTAGATCATATGGTCAGCGTGAAAACACCATGGTTGATGAGCCATCTTCTCCAATCTAACCAAAAGAACCACCTTCTTAAAAACTAACTGTTTCACTCATCCAGGTTGTCCAATGAGCGGCCCATCTCACCAAAAGCACATCAGGAATAACTATCTGAACCCATGCAACGGTTAAACCAAAGTTTAGAAGCCCTTAAACCGGGTTCCTCTATCCTTCTCCCGCTAACGATATAACTAATCCCGCGACTAGGCTCAGAGAAGCGGATAAAGGCTATAAATAGCTAGATTTTTAGGGCAAAGTTCGAGGTAAAGTAAGAAAGGAAAGAGAGAAAGAGATATAGAGTGAGAGAGAGAGAGAGAAAACTAGCCACTGAAACGAGTCACGGACTGTCGTCGCAACTCGACTCAGTCACTGTAGAAGACGAGTCAGAACCAGGTTCTGACTCGTTCTATTGCAGAGGAGAAGGAAGCTTGGAAGAAGACAAGCTACTAACATATCCCAGCTCGGTCCGAACCAACTAAGTCAGCCCCACACCAACTCGCCACTCCAACCTCACTCTATTCCCGCTGATAGGTAAGTCCACCATTATTACACCTCCAGTTCAGTAGAGTTTTAAATACCACTCTCTAATCGAGTTGCTGATCATCAACTCGATTTGATAAACGACTCGATCTCGGTGCGGATCCATTAATGGGACGTCCCAAACTCCAGTCACACCACTCCACTTCGACCGAGTTTATAGCACGTCAGATAGACCGAGCCACAGAGCTGACTCCTTACTCGCTGATCGAAGTAGGACTCTAAGGAAGTCGTGGAGGGAAGAAACAACCCCTACTTCACTCTGTCGTTTGAATCCGTCACTTGGTCAACTCAGAGACATTTTGGGGTTAACGGACTAACTCGACGAGTCGACTTAGGTGAGCCACTAAACCCACTGACGCAACTCTCCCTACTCCAGTTTCACCCTATCCCCACTAAACCATATATGTGCCCGATCTTCATCCTAATCGTGTTCAAGAACGGATCCCAAATTAGTCTCCTACGAATGATTCAACCAATCTCTGAGTTATGAAGGTCCTGATCTAACTCAGACCTAGTGCAAGATTATAATCCGAGCTTTGCTGCGTCGTCGGGTAGAGCCAACTCCAGTGCAGGTATCATGATTAAACCCCACCGTCTAATGTAATTTTATATTTAACTTGTTCGTGAGTTGACTCCATAGATACCCAACTGAGTCAACTTAGTAATAACTCTCTGAAATGGTGCAACCATGAAACATCCATTGCTGCCTATCTTGAAGAAAATTCTTACCTCCACTCAAATTGAATCAAGTAAGTGAATAGTAAAACTTTTAAGACAAACAATCCATACATGAAATACAAATGGGGATTCATTAATTATTGCTTTGATTTAGGATTCATAGGCCCACAAGCATATAATCAAACAAGGAAGACATTCACCCAAGGTGAGGGAGTACCCCCATGGCTTACGTCATTCATAAATTTCCATGTTAGCTTAAACCTAAGTGTAGAAAATTTTAAAGTATTGAGATCATAGATTTCATTCCTTTTATTCTTATTTTGTGTTGATGATTATGAAGTTATAATTTAATCCCTATTGCTCTAATTCTATATTTATTAACTATGTATGTAGAATTTTGACTTATAATTTCTATGCCACATTTGTAATTGTTTGATTATGGGTACACTTCTACTAATCATGACATGAAATAGGAAATTTCATTTTAAGTTATTTTATAAATTGTATGGTGAGGGATTACCCTCATTGCTTCCTACATTCTTTAATTTCCAATTTAATTTGAATCTCATATATGGATAGATCCTAGAATATGGTGAACAAGAATTAATTTCTTATTATTGAATGACATGAAGTAATACTTTGAATCCTATTTGTAACGCCCTGCAAATCGGGGGTCGAGCATAAACTCAACTCCCGAGTTCCAACGCATCACTTATGAAACAAAATGAATGATGATTGAATGTTGTCCGTATTAGTGCATTGAACATGAGTGAGATTAAGCCAAAACAACATATCATACTTCAGAGACAGTTAAATTGCAAGCGGAAGACTCTGATTGATATATAAAATATAAAAACAGTGGTGAGTCTCCAGAGTGTGATAATGTTACCAGGTTAATGAATTACAAGTACAATTTCAAATTATACCAAAGGTGTAGTGTTATCTAGTCAACATTCCTGCAATCCCGTCGATCAAGACACGACTCACTTGAAGCCGTCAGCATACATCATATACGAACAAGCATCATTGCAATCATAAAGGTTCGGGTCTGCCTCAGAAGTAGCGTCGTCATCTACAATCAGACAAAGTCTAGGGGGTGTTCGGAACACCGTCTCGTAATGTGGGAGTGAGTGATCAACTCAGTGGAACAATAAAGCATAGGTTAAGATGTTATCAACTTAGTCAAGCAGTAATGGTAAAGCAGTACAATCAAACAATTCTAAATACTCTTATTAATGCAAGTATAAATGAAGTCATAATGCATGCCCTCACCACACACTCCCTCATGCAACACCATCTTACGATCGCGGCATGCTTGCATTCCTCAGTGCTCCACATCTTTCAGGCACATGCAATGCGATGATGAGCATGATTACCGAGTTGTTATTAGTCCATTTCAAACAGCAGTATTGGGAAACTAAGGTACCTCCCTTGTATCATTTCTAAACATGATCCGTTTTAGGGTCGTCAGTCCTAGTTAATCTCATAAGATAGTGCATTTCTAGGTCGCTGCAAAGGTTGCCAGGGCTATTACACGCATTCGTTACACCACTCCCCCATCACCCTTTTAACGGTTCATCACTAAATTGATACAGGCCTAGTTCATACTCTATACACCGCGGCAAAACTGGTCACCTCACCGCAAATTCAGAGTATGTTCGAGGTCACTACAAAGGGCTCGTCACCAATCAGTGTAGGCCGATAGCTCGAATATAGTGTCCCATACCACCATAATCGGCTCACGAGTCTGGTTGCTCATTGGTCACTACGGGGAGGCACGTGGCCCCAGTGTAGGCCGATAGCTCGACCACGGTGTCTCATACCACCATGCCCGGCTTATGAGTCTTAACGGATCGAGGTACCATGGTTAACGAGATTTCACTGGTAAGTTTGGTACCCTAGGTTCAAGCAGTAGCGTCCAAACATGGTAAATATACATTAGACATATCAGGTTACTTGACGAGCCTGACTAGATCGAATGCACAATCAACTGAACGACATGAAGTGCATAAGTACTTCGCGTGGCCTAACCACTGTCGCCCACCAAAGTACGACTCGGGTTCATCGGACACATCTCTCGTGGTGACTGAATCCCAACCACGAATTCAGTTTTGTTGCCGATTGCCTGGACTATACAATAGCCCCAAATACAATCAATTACAGAACAGTTAAAGCAGTAATGGATCAAGATTTCAAATCATATAATCAAATATCCAATATTGTCCGCTTAGGGCTGCCAGGGCTGTTGCACGCACTCGTTGCACCACTCCCCCATCACCCTTTACGGATTTTATGGAATACAACTTAAACATGTGAAGTAATCAGAGCAGAATTAAATAAACAAGTAATTCAACCATATTAGCGAGCATGTTATAAAACACAATGCAAACAGGAAATCCAAACACATACGTTTCATAAAATAGTAAGTGATTAAACTAAATAACTTACATGAAGGAAATCATACACATCACTAAGGTAGTTGAGAAACCTATCTCAACATCCTTATACATTACAATTTACTAACTACTACTCATTCAGACATTTCAACAAACACTTTAAACTACATACATCAACATACATGACGTATGTTGATCACATAGGTATAAGGACAAACCTTTCACTAGGGTGCTGCCCCATGGATAACATGCGAGCACCCACGACGGATAGTCATGGCAAGCAGGAATCCAAGTTCCATATTCATTCAGTCATTTCTACAAACACTTGGGCCACACATTTTAATATAAGTAGTGTATATTGGCCGTGGAGTGATTTACGGCAAACCCTTTCGCCAAAGGGGTATTGCCAATACAATAATCATATATCCATGATAATTAGTCATGGCAAGCACGAATGACAATTTTATACTCATTCAGTCATTTTCACAAATACTTAGAATACGCTCTTTTCAACATACATAGTGTGCCTTAGCAAAACATATATTAAGGCGAGTCCTTTCGCCAAACAAGTATTTTATCCATATATAATATATTAATACAACAAATAATCATGGAAAACGCATTTCCAAAATTTATACGTATACGGTACTTTCTACAAATACCTAGAGTTTGTAAAATTCCATATTCTTCATCTTTAATCCAAACGAAAAACAGACAGCACTTTGTACACGTGCAATTGCATGCAAATCATGAATTTGTCATTATCTGACATTGAAAACGTTGAAAACCATAACCTATACACCTAAAGTCCGCACCTTTTGTCGTAGAATCGTAACGGAGTCGATAGAATTGCTAAGTTTCTGTATACGGCAGTTTGGTAACCTATAGAACGAAATAAGTTAGATATTTCATAACGTACAACTATCAAAACCCCAAAACAGATTAGGGTTAGGGTTTCTTACCTAGAAACGGAGCTGAAATCGCTGGGAACACGATTAGAAATGAGTGGTGTAGCTTGTGTAGCGGCAGGGTAAAGTGGCAGGGAGATTCCCCCACTTCGCTCACACTTTCTCTCTCTTTTCTCTCTTCTCCCTCCTAGGTTTTCTCCCAAATTCGTATGGGCTGAATGAGAGAGGTTTTAAGGTCCTTATATAGGCTAGAACATTACCAGAATAGACTCCAGGTCAAGGTATACTTGGGTTATAGCCAAAGTGGCCCTGTTCTGTCTCAACAGAGCACTTCTGGCGGCCCCTTTTCAGTGTGCGGTCGGACTTAAGATCACCAACATCGGATCTAGGTACCATTATGTTTTCGTTCCAATCGGATACCCAGATCACAAATGGCGAACCATTTTCAGTTCAATGGTCAGCGGATCTCGATCAGAAATTTCGAGTACACGGATATGTTTGGGAAAATATCCGAGGGTGTAGTTTGGTCTGATTCTAACGGTCAGGTTGCTCAATACTAACCCGCAAGCAAGACGTGCCAGATTTCATAAATTCATATTTTATTTTGAATTATTTTCATATTTCTCACACTCTTCACTCTGGGCTAAGCTAATTGCACCGGGACACTATCTGGATTTGATTTCCAAGATAGTTGTCAAGCCCAGCAAGGCGGTCCTAATTCCTTAACTTCGTGTTAATCGGACTTTCGACGTGCGGTCCAGATCTGATACGGAGTTTCGAGATGCTCCCGAGAGCAGCCGGGTAACGAGATTGATCCTAGATTTTAGGGTAATGTAGCGTTAATGATTCTTCAAGTTTTGGGTCTTGCAGATCGTATTTAAAGTGATTGGTGCTAATTTCACAGGTTCTCTAGTTTAACACTGGCTAATTCTCGCCTAATTTCTAAAGGATTTAGTCCTGAGTAATTTCTGTCTGAGGTGGTACCTGGGCCTTTGTAGTTTGTATGTAAAGTGATCTAAGTTATAATACTTAGCTAGTTTAAGATAGTGTCTAGGATGAAAGTACTTAGAAAAATTGAAAGAACAAGGTGGTGAAGGGTGGGATTTGTGAAGGAAATGGGTTCAAGCGATTTTAGACTGTGGGATTCAGTTCTGACAGGTTAATAAGGTGTTAGGAGCGACCCATCGCCTAAGGACGTCTAATCCCAGGTTGGCAAAAATCTGAGATGTTACAATCTACCGCCCTTAAAATAAAATTTCGTCCCCGAAATTGGCTAAGGGTAATAAGTAAAGTTTTAATTATTTCTTTTGCCTAAGTTTATTGATTTCGAGTTTATACGCGTGGTAGGGTATATACTAGCCTGGTTCATTTCAGTCTACCCCCCTTAAAACTTATCTCTTTATCCATTTCTCATACTCTGATGGTTTGCTACAATTTATTTCTTTGCCTATTTGGAGTCTTGACGACAATTCCCATTTATTTAGAGCAAGATAGCTGTTTTCATTGTTTGACCAACACGGAGAGACGGTTATAGTGGGCTTGATCCCGATACATCGATCATCTACTTGACCAGGGTAGAAGGCTCATCGTATCCCTTCCGAATCCTGGTGGATCCTGGTCGTCTGCTCGTCAGCAGAGAGTCCATTGGTAGTCGCCCAGGATTGAGAATTGGGTCAAGCCGCGAATGCTTCACAGTTTATATTTCAGTAACTCCATAGTCCGATCACTCTAAAAAACTCAAGGAATGTCCATCATTGAAAGGTTCAAATTTTCTATTTCTAAGGTTGCCCGTTGGGTCCTGGTCTAGGAGAGTCCTCATCTTAATTCATGTCTAGGGTAGTATTTAAACTCGTACTCATTATTAGGCCCTTTCTTTAATACGAATTGGTTTAATACTTGAACCCTAATTGCTTTACATTCTAAGGAAGATTCAGATCCTAGTTAGTGACCTATCTTTACGTACAGTCTGGATCAATTCCATTCGATCCTGGGCCAGTGGGGCAAGGGTCCACCACGTTTCCGTTGCGCCACCCAGATAAAAGAGGTGTATTAGCCGACCTAACTAAGTCTATCGGTCTCTGACATTCCCTAGTGTGATCAGTAGCCTAGTCTTAATTTAGGAGTAGCGGTATCCTCTAGGTATAATCCAAAGTCTATTCTTATACACTAGATGATTTCAGATCATTTCTAATACAAGAAATTATTTATTGCGTAGGGTCAAACGTTGTCTAAGTGGAATTGAGTTGCCCGAACTTGAATTTAGCTACACTCGAGCACTACACACATGCTCACACTAGCTAAGAGGGTCCTAGGGTTCACATTATTAATTTGTTGGATTTCCTATACGGTCAGGTCTGTCGAAATCTAGGAGCGCCGATCTAGGTCCAAAACTCCAAGGGTCTATTTGGCCAGTGGTCTTATGTCGTACTAATGGGACTGCATTACTAATCCTACCTCAGGATTGGGAATGACATGTTTGGTAGGAGGGTGGGTGGGGATTAAAATTAATGGTATAGGCTTTGGAAAATGAGCCTTGTATGGGAAAGTGTGAGATGGGATTTCCAAATCCCAGGATAATGAATTTCTAAGTGTTATTTGAAAGGAAATCTCAGAATTTACTTTTAATTGCGTACATTCTAAACATGTGTCGAAAAACATGGGATACACCCAATCTAGGGGCCATACCTTACACATACATTTATTGTTACTTTTACAATTTTATCCACCTATGCAGTTGGCCGAAAGGGCCCTAAACGTCCTAACAGTTGGAGGTTTATGAAGGTTATGGGACACAAAAATGTGGATCGTTGTGCTCATATGGGTGTGATATGGTGAGGCCAAGAGGAGTAAGAGATGGGTTTAGAGATGTAATGGTGGAGGGTGGAAGGAGTTCGCAGTTGTCAAGTACAACTCCAACTTGTTAAGCATTCCATACATGACAGAAGATGCATGACCAAGGCTTCAAAGATCTAACATTCTACCAACTACCACACCCATCAACATGAAAGCATAAATATTCAAAGACGGTAACCCATGCAAACTACAAGACAACAGTCTGGATGACTAGACATCCGAGAAAATGGCCGTACAAGCTCGGATAGAGCCATGAAAAATGAGGATAAGGGAAAAACGGGGGCTGGAGTTTTGGTTCTCCACGGACTTGAGCCTCAACAGGGATTGTAAAGGCCCAAAAGGCAGGGTTTGAAGAAGGGAAGGGAATAAAATGGATGGGTTAGAGAGCTTACACGAATTTGAGCTTCAAATGGGGGTGTAGGAGCTCAAATGAGAGAAAACGGAAAGGGTAGAGGGTAGGTGTTGCTATGAACGATGGATGTGAATGGGTTGTGACCGAAAATAAGGGATTGGGCGATTGGGAGAGAGGTTTGAGAGAGAAAACAGCAACCGTAAAGAGAAAAGGGGGCTTGGAGGGGCGTTTGAGAGGGAGGGGGGCAAAACGACGTGCAATAGGGGTCCCCTCGCAATTTCGCACGCACCACACGTGCCTATGGGTCGGGCCGACCAAGACCCGAGCAGACTCGACCACCCTGGCCAGACCCAACCACGGTCGACCGTGGTAACCGCGGTTCCGCCACTGTCCGATGAGCTGGGTGCCGCGCCGCCGTGGTGGGGTGGTGTTCACCATCCTCCCAAGGTGCCAAATGCACCCTGGGTCCACTTGGTCCCCCCCTCCCGGATTGACGCGTGTGGTCCTCGACTCTGTTTCGAGTCGTTTCGGGTTAAATCGGACGTATCTTGCAATCTGGAATGAGTTATCTGACGTAAAATATATGATTTTGGGGTTAAATGAGCTAATGAAGTCAACCAACCCAGATATGCTGGGTTGCACAGGCCGGAATTGCAAAAAAAAAACCTGGATCGATGGTCGTTTCCCTGTTTCAATTTCGTCTTTACTATAAATAGTAGTTTTAGTTTGATTACTCTTCATCCGTTGGGCTTTAGGAGTTGCGCCCAACGTGAAAAGAGCTTAGAATAATTAGGAGAATGGTTTGGTGAAGCCAAATAGGACACTTACTATTTTTGGCCGAAAACCTTGCGCACTAGTAGACATCACGACCTTATAGTAAGTCGCGAATTCTAGGAGTTTTAGTTGTAGTTTGTTTCTGATTTCTTTCCCATTACTTGGTATCCCTATTTAAAGGGTTGTGAACTCATTTTTTTAGTCATTCATTAATCAATTTCGAATTTATTAGAATTTATTTCTATTTTCTGCTTTCTTTTCTCGTAGATTCGAGAAGTCTCTGTGAGGAGTCCAGAGAAGCTCCGAGGATTCGGAGTAGTTATCCTCATCACGTTTATCCCATATTCTGCCAATTTTCAACGGTTGGGATGAGGTGGATTATGATCTTGACTCATCAATAGATGGCCTAAGAATGTTTTAAGGTCGACCCGTGCGACCATGGTTGAATACAGACTCGATTTCGGCGTTCGTTTTCAGTGAACAAGCCGTTGGACAGAACAGGGATGCCTAAGACTGTTTCTACATTGTTCTCGCACCCTCCCATGTCAAAAGGTGTCAGCGTACGTCGTGGGAACATAACTCAGGTCCGGTTTAATCAAAATCATGCTCTGATACCATCTTCTAACGCCCTGAAAATCGGGGGTCGAGCATAAACTCAACTCCCGAGTTCCAACGCATCACTTATGCAACAAAATGAATGATGATTGAATGTTGTCCGTATTAGTGCATTGAACATGAGTGAGATTAAGCCAAAACAGCATATCATACTCTAGAGACAGTTAAATTGCAAGCAGAAGACTGTGATAGATATATAAAATATAAAAACAGTGGTGAGTCTCCAGAGTGTGATGATGTTACCAGGTTAATGAATTACAAGTACAATTTCAAATTATACCAAAGGTGTAGTGTTATCTAGTCAACATCCCTGCAATCCCGTCGATCAAGACACGGCTCACTTGAAGCTGTCAGCATACAGCATATACGAACAAGCATCATTGCAATCATAAAGGTCCGGCTCCGCCTCAGAAGTAGCGTCGCCATCTGCAATCAGACAAAGTCTGGTGGGTGTTCGGAACACCGCCCCGTAACGTGGGAGTGAGTGATCAACTCAGTGGAACAATAAAGCATAGGTTAACATGTTATCAACTCAGTCAAGCAGTAATGATAAAACAGTACAATCAAACAATTCTAAACACTCTTATTAATGCAAGTATGAATGCAGTCATGATGTATGCCCTCACCACACACTCCCTCATCGACATTATCTTACGATCGCGGCATGCTTGCATTCCTCAATGTTCCACATCTTCCAGGCACATGCAATGCAATGATGAGCATGATTACCGAGTTGTTGTTAGTCCATTTCAAACAACAGTATTGGAAAACTAAGGTACCTCCCTTGTATCATTCCCAAACATGATCCATTCTAGGGTCGTCAGTCCTAGTTAATCTCATACGATAGTGCATTCTAGGTCGTTGCAAAGGATGTCAGGGCTGTTACACGCATTCGTTACATCATTCCCCCATCACCCTTTTAACGGTTCATCACTAAATTGATACAGGCCTAGTTCATACTCTATACACCGCGGCAAAACTCGTCGCCTCACCACAAATTCAGAGTATGTTCGAGGTCACTACAAAGGGCTCGTCACCAATCAGTGTAGGCCGACAGCTCGAATATAGTGTCCCATACCACCATAATCGGGTCACGAGTCTGTTTGCTCACTGGTCACTACGAAGAGGCACGTTGCCCCAGCGTAGGTCGACAGCTCGATCACGGTGTCTCATACCACCATGCCCGGCTCATGAGTCTTAGCGGATCGAGGTACCATGGTTAACAGGATTTCACTGGTAAGTTTGGTACCCTAGGTTCAAGCAGTAGCATCCAAACATGGTGAACATACATTAGACATATCGGGTTACTTGACGAGCCTGACTAGCTTGAGCGCACAATCAACTGAACAACATGAAGTGCATAAGCACTTCGCGTGGCCTAACCACTGTCGCCCACCAAAGTACGACTCGAGTTCGTCAAAAACATCTCTCGTGGCGACTGAATCCCAACCACGAATTTAGTTTCATTGCCGATTGCCTGGACTATAAATAGCCCCAAACACAATCAATTATAGAACAGTTAAAGCAGTAATGGACCAAGATTTCAAATCATACAATCAAATATCCAATATTGTCCGCTTAGGGCTGCCAGGGCTATTGCACGCACTCATTGCACCACTCCCCCATCACCCTTTATGGATTTTATGGAATACAACTTAAACATGTGAAGAAATCAGAGCAGAATTAAATAAACAAGTAATTCAAACATATTAGCGAGCATGTTATAAAACACAATGCAAACAGGAAATCCAAACACATACGTTTCGTAAAAAAGTAAGTGATTAAACTAAATAACTTACATGAAGGAAATCATACACATCACTAAGGTAGTTTAGAAACCTATCTCAACATCCTTATACATTACAATTTACTAACTACTACTCATTCAAACATTTCAACAAACACTTTAAACTACATACATCAACATACATGACGTATGTTGATCACATAGGTATAAGGCTAAATCCTTTCACTAGGGAGCTGCCCCATGGATAACACGCAAGCACCCACAACGGATAGTCATGGCAAGCAGGAATCCAAGTTCCATATTCATTCAGTCATTTCCACAAACACTTGGGCCACACATTTTAATATAAGTAGTGTATATTGGCCGTGGCGTGATTTAGGGCAAATCCTTTCGCTAAAGGGGTATCGCCAATACAATAATCATATATCCATGACAATTAGTCATGGCGAACACTAATGAAAATTTTATACTCATTCAGTCATTTTCACAAACACTTAGAATACACTCTTTTCAACATACATAGTGTGCATTAGCAAAACATGTATTAGGGCGAGTCCTTTCGCCAAACAAGTATTTTATCCATATATAATATATCAATACAACAAGTAATCATGACAAACACATTTCTAAAATTTATACGTATACGGTACTTTCTACAAATACCTATAGTATGTAAAATTCCATATTCTTCCTATTTAATCGAAACGGAAAACAGACAGCACTTTGTACATCTGCAATTGCATGCAGATCATGAATCTATTATTATCTGATATTGAAAGCGTTGAAAACCATAACCTATACACCTAAAGTCCGCACCTTTTGTCGTAGAATCGTAACGGAGTCGATAGAATTGCTAAGTTTCTGTATACGACAGTTTGGTAACCTATAAAATGAAATAGGTTAGCTATTTCATAACATACAACTATCAAAACCCCAAAATAGATTAGGGTAAGGGTTTCTTACCTAGAAACGGAGCTGAAATCGCTGGGAAAGCAATTAGAAATGAGTGGTGTAGCTTGTGTAGCGGTAGGGTAAAGTGGCAAGGAGATTCCCCCACTTCTCTCACACTTTCTCTCTCTTTTCTCTCTTCTCTCTCCTAGGTTTTCTCCCAAATTCGTATGGGCTGAATGAGAGAGATTTTAAGGTCCTTATATAGGCTAGAACATTACCAGAATAGACTCCAGGTCAAGGTATACTTGGGTTATAGCCAAAGTGGCCCTGTTCTGTCTCAACGGAGCACTTCTGGCGGCCCCTTTTCAGTGTGCGGTCGGACTTAAGCTCACCAACATCGGATCTAGGTACCATTATGTTTTTATTTCAGTCAGATACCCAGATCACAAATGGCGGACCAGTTTCAGTTCAACGGTCAGCGGATCTCGATCAGAAATTCTGAGTACACGGATATGTTTGGGAAAATATCCCTGATCCGAGGGTGTAGTTTGGTCTGATTCTAACGGTCAGGTTGCTCAATACTAACCTGCAAACAAGACGTGCCGGATTTCATAAATTCATATTTTATTTTGAATTAATTTCACATTTCTCACACTCTTCACTCCGGGCTCAAGTAAATTGTACTGGGACACTATCTGGATTTGATTTCCGAGATGGTTGTGAAGCCCAGCAAGGCGGTCCTAATTCCTTAACTTTGTGTAATCGGACTTCTGACGTGCGGTCCAGATCTGATACGGAGTTTCGAGATGCTCCCGAGAGCAGCCGGGTAACGAGATTGATCTTAGATTTTAAGGTAATGTAGCGTCAATGATTCTACAAGTTTTGGGTCTTGCAGATCGTATTTAAAGTGATTGGTGCTAATTTCACAGGTTCTCTAGTTTAACACTGGCTAATTCTCGCCTAATTTCTAAAGGATTTAGTCCTGAGTAATTTCTGTCTGAGGTGGTACCTGGGCCTTTGTAGTTTGTATATAAAGTGATCTAAGTTATAATACTTAGCTAGTTTAAGATAGTGTCTAGGATGAAAGTACTTAGAAAAATTGAAAGAACAAGGTGGTGAAGGGTGGGATTTGTGAAGGAAATGGGTTCAAGCGATTTTAGACTGTGGGATTCAGTTTTGACAGGTTAATAAGGTGTTAGGAGCAACCCATCGCCTAAGGACGTCTAATCCCAGGTTGGCAAAAATCCGGGATGTTACACTATTATTCAAATTTTATGTTAATTAACCATGTGATTAAAATTATTCTTGTCGTCTCTACATTACATTGGTAATTACTTGATTATGGGTATACTTCTAAAAGCATGACATGAACCTTGCAATTTCATTTCATTTTATCGTATGAATTGTAGAAAAAAGATTATGTATGGAATGTCTTCTTTATAAGAAATGTAGAAGGCACTCTTAAATAATGACCTAATCATACTTGAGATTGACATGTCACATTTGTGAGCCCTTATTTGAGCTTAGGGAAATTTTGAAGATCCATGTTGAATTCATGGTTGAATTCTTAATCTTTTGCTAAGAACCATAAGATTTGATTATTTTACATCTGGAGGAGCAATCTTGTCAAATCTAAGGAACGTACATGAAAACAATGATGCATAACATCCACGCATGACATGCGAGCTTTATCGAGTGCTCAATGTAAGCCACATTATGCTAGATTTACTAAGAATTCCATTTCTTAAGTTAAATCCTCAGAATATTTGCATTTGCCCCACTATGGGCTACTCACCCTTTACATGAGGCTTTTCTAGGTTTAGAACCTCCTCAGGTGTATCCTGAGTATTTTTACAGGAGGTTAGAAATCCTTGGGCACACTCACCTACATGCTCTTTTTCAATTAGTCAGTCTACCACGGGTGACCTCTTCTTTTGACAGCTGGATGTGGATCCCCAAATCTGTGACTTGAGCATACATTCATATATCCATGCATATGTACATATGATACTAATGTCTTTATGAAATGAATATGTTGGTTTAAACTACATTGGAATGCTTTGATATGCATGAATCCTTGAGGGAATTTTCACTAAGTTATCACTCATCCAATCGTGTGGTTGCACCAAATAGATGTAGGTTTGATGGCGGAAGGAGACCCCTATGATGGGATCCCAGGGACGGCTGAGGAGGAATTCAGCGAGGAAGAACTTTATGCCGATGTAGTTGAGCTGTTGGAGCTCAACTGATATCTTAAAATTTACTTACTTTCATATTTTAGACTTTATGTTTTGTTTGAATTGTAATAACAATTCCCTTGCTGAGAGATTTCATTTTGTTTCCATTTATGTATACTAAACTTCTTTGTTATTACGCAAGCTATCCTTAGCTTATACAATAGTTGCCTTACTACATGTTATGAAATTTACTATTAATTGGATGTATGGTAGTTCATATCATAACGTAATACTCGGGTTCTCAATTGTGAGTGACCATCCTTGGGTTATGAGAACAAGAGTGTCACTAGTTGGTATCAGAGAGGGAGTTTAGATAAACCTTGCCTTTGGGGAAACAAACTGATATGAAGCTTAAATGTCTTAACTTAGGATGGTAGAAATTAATGTTGGAACTTAGGGGAATCTCCTTTAAATTAGGAGTTTTGAGAACATAAAGACCCACACTTGGGTTCGCTTGAAATCATTAGGATAGCCATTCAAACTTGGTTGAAATTACTTTAGAATTATGAGAATTGTGAACAAAGAGACGTATAACTTTAGGCCCCGTAGGAAAGCTTAAGTTTAGTTGTTTGAACTTAGAAATTAAACTTAGTTTCCCATTATAAACTATTACTTGTCTAGACTCAGAAACCAAAAATCTAATCTCCCTTAGAAAATTATTTAGGGAAACCATTAGAACTTATCTAAAATTCCCATATTTTTATGGAAAATTGTTAACATAGAAACGCAAAATCTTAGCGTCCTTTGGAATTTCAAAATATAATAATCCTAGAAGCCAAAAAAAAAAAAAAAAAAAAAGGTACCATGGGAGAACAAACACCCACTATCAAATGAAATTATAACTTAGACCTAACTTCTAAGAAATAACGTTTAGAAACTTAAAATTTAAAAGAAATAAAGTTTCATTTACTGTAAATTATATTTTATGAAAGCTTGGAAATGGCTGGTTTAAATAATAGTGACTCTCCAAGACACTAAGGTAGGAACTTAGACATGCCACCCTCTCTATCCTCATATGCATATATGACTATTAAAATATCTTATAATAAACCTCTCTCAACAGAAACAAAGATTCATCCTTTCCCTTACCACTTTTCTAAAAATAAGAATCCTTGAGGCAAGTTGACTACCTTATGGTGCGATATTGGTAAAGTATTACACTTTAATATCACGTTTCCCTAATTACAAGATAATATGCCTTTGAAAACACGAGCTCAGTAGGCACATGCCTCATATGCGATACTGGGACCTTCAGGGGCGTATAGGGAAGAGAGTCCTATATATACTCCAGCACTCCTAGCACAACCCGTAGATTTGGACTCAAAATCAAGAGTAGAAGTTGTTCTGTCACCTCATTCAGCTCATATGGAAAGGACTTCATCCTTCGAGGCACAGACAGGGGTCCTGGCTTCTGACATGTGGGAACAGATGGTCGCACTGCTGAGCCAGCAACAAGCCTTCATATAACAGCAACAGGCCACCATGGCGGCAACAGTTGAGGCGTTGAATCAAAGACCCCCCCCTCGTTCCAGTTTTGCAACCAGTAGCAGGAAGGGAGATCGACATATTCGAGAGGTTTCAAAAGATGTGACCCCCAACCTTCTCAGGGACGACTGATCCCATCGTGGATGAACATTGGATGAAGCACATATTGAAGCTGATGGAACCCCTAGGGTGCTCGGATGCTCAGAAGGTGTCTCTCGCCACCTTTATATTTGAAGGGGAAGCTGATGAGTGGTGGGATTCGACCCGCAGACTCACGCCAGCAAGTTATCAGTGGATGTGGAAAGGGTTCCAAACCAAGTTCAATGAGACGTAATTCCTAGAGTCATTCCGCGATGAGAAAGTCTCGCAATTCTTCAAGCTCGAACAGGGATATATGACAATCTCATAATATGAAGCACGCTTCATCGAGCTTTCCCGAAACGTGCCTACCATAGTGAAGGAGGAGAAGGTCAGGTTGAGGAAGTTTAGGGATGGTTTATGCCCAAGAATACGGTCAAAACTATGTTGCTTCAATTTTTCATCGTACGCGCAAGTCGTAGATAAGTGTAACGCCCTGAAATTCGGGGGTCGAGTATGAACTCAACACCCGAGTTCCAACGCATCACTTATGCAACATACACAATGCCAGTTAAATGTTGTCTGAGTTAGCGCAATAAACATGAATGAGATTAAACCAAAACAGTAATTCATACTCCAGTTCAATTATATTTAAAAAACAGCGGAAGACTGAAATTTTTCATTCAAGTATGTAAAGTAACAAAATTTTCTGAACTTCAGAGTATGAGTATTAGCTGAGCACCAATATACATGTAATGTTTGTAAATCAAAAACCCAAAATACATCCTCAAAAGAGGCCCCGAGAGTCCCGCGATGCAGCCGGCCTAGGCGTAGCCGTCAGAATACTGCATAAAAGAGAACTCCTCCTGGTCCTCATCAACGTCGGGCTCTGGCTCCTGAACCAAGGCGCCCTCTAACCCTGCAACAGAGTCTGGTTGGTGTGTACAACACCATCCCGTAACGTGGGAGTGAGTAGCTAACTCAGTGGAACAATAATGCATAAGTTAACATGTTATCAAATCAACCAAGCAGTAATGATAAAGCAGTACAAATCAAGCATTTCTAACTACTCTTGTTAAATGCAAAAATGATATGACATGATGCTGTATGCCCTTGCCAAACCACCCTCAAGCGACATCATCTTACGTTCGCGAATGCTTAACTCCCTCAGTGCGCCACATCTACAAAGCACATGCGGTGCGATGATGCTCGTGATTGCCAAGTTATTATTAGTCCATTTCAATCAGCAGTATTGGGACACTAAGGTACCTCCCTTGTATCATTCCCAACATGATCCATTCTAGGGTCGTCAATCCTAGTTATTCTCATACGATGTTATGGTTTGAGAAGCTTAGTGATGGCATCGCAAAAGGTTCGTCACCAGTCAGCGCGGATACAGATCTCACCGTATGCGGCTCAATTGCTGGCCGTCAGCTCGAGTACAGGTCTCACCGTACTCGGCTCAATCACTAGCCGTCAGCTCAAGTACAGGTCTCACCATACTCGGCTCAACTCACACTCTAGTTACTGTGAAAGGCTCGCGGCCAATCACAGATACTTAAAGTATACTCGATGATACCACGGAGGACTCGTCGCCCGTCAGCACGAGCACAGATCTCACCGTACTCGGCTCTCGCCGAAGTATCGACAGCTCGAATACAGTGTCCCATACCACCGTATTCGGCTCACGAGATAGTTGCGCAATGGTCACTACGGGGAGGCACATGGCCCAGCATAGGCCGACAGCTCGACCACGGTGTCCCATACCACCATGCCCGGCTCATGCGTCTTAGCGGATCTAGGTACCATGGTTAAACGGGAATCACCACTGGTAAGTTTGGTACCCTAGGTTCAAGCAGTAGCGACCAAACAAGGTGAACACACGACTACACTTCGGTTAAATTGGCAAGCCTGACTAGCTCGAGCGCACCACAAGTTGAGCGATATGGAGCGCAAAAGCACTCCGCGTGGCCAACCACTATCGCCAACCGAAGTACGACTCGGGTTCGCCGGACCCGTCCTTTTTGGCGACATGAATCTCAGCCACAATCACAAGTCTGGTACCGAGTGTTTGGACTATAAACATAGTCCCAAACTCAAACAGTTTTCATCGCTAGCATGTGAAGTAAAGCATGGTAAACAAGCAATACAAGCATGTTAGTCGGCATGTTATAAAGCATAAAGTAAGACATGAAGTAAAGCATGTTACAAAGCATGTTGAGAAACATGTTATAAAGCATATTGTAATGCATGTAATAAAGCACTATCCCCATAGGGATAGAATTGTGTGTGCAATACAATTAAGTGGTTGCGGTGAACCACCGCATGGAGGGGGTCCTACATGTCTCTAAGGGAGTTGGAGAACCCATATCAGCGCCTATCTAAGGCACTAGTACATACACAAGTACACATACATGCACTTATACAAACACTTAGAATACACTTTTCCAACATACACGACGTATGTTGGGTAAGTTCGTGATTGGGCTGTCCCTAAGCCTCGAGAGTATTTTTCCCGTGTATATCATAGTCATACGACAAATAATCATCACAATTATATTTTCAAAATCCGCACGTATTCCGGAATACACAATTTCAACATACATGACATTTACACATGAACATGTATATACGCGATCTCTTTCGCCAAACTAGTATTTTATCCACACATGATATAATCAAACATTAAATAAACATGTCAAACATTTTCTCAACAAAAATACGTATACGGTATTTCTACGTATATCAAGAGTATGTAAAATTCCATATTCTTTATCGCTAATCGAAACAGGAAACGGAAAGCACTTTGTACATGTGCATTTGCATGCAGATCATGAATCTATCATTATCTGACATTGAAAGCGTTGAAAACCGTAACTTATACGCTTAAGTCCTCACCTCAGCCCTTGGAATTCCAACGAATCAGCAAGAAGGTTGGTGCTTCCGTATACGGGAGTTTCTTAGCCTAAAGAGCGCATTCGATTAGTCTTTCCTTAACCTATCACTAATCAGGCTCAAATCAGGCCTAGGGTTAGGGTTTCTTACCTTCAAATGGGGTGGAAACCGCCGGGAAATCTCTTGGAATAGAGCGGTGTAGGCCGTGGGAGAAGTGGAAGCAGCAGGAGGAAGATCGGCCTCGATCTCCACAAGTTTCTCTCTCTTTTCTCTCTTTCTCTCTTAGGGTTTGAACCCAAATTCGTATGGCTGTGAGAGGGGCTGTTCTAAGCCCCTTTTATAGCCAAAAACCTCCCCAAAACAGACTCAGGTTCAAGGGTGACTGCTTACATAGGCATTTCGCCACTTTCCAAGCTCAAAAGGGGAGTTCTGGTGGCCCTCTTTGAGCCAAACGTCAGACTTAATCTCACCCACTGCGGATCTACGTGGGATTACGTTTTCGGCTCGATCGGATTCCCAGATCGCACGTGGCGGACCACTTTCAGTTCAACGGTCCGTGGGCCACGATCGGAATTTCTGAGTACATGTAAATGTTCCTAAAATTTTTCTTAATCCGAGGGTGTAATTTGGTCTGATTCCGACGGTCAGGTTGCTTAATACTGACGCACAACCGAAAGGTGCCAGATCACTATTCCAGATATTTTCTCTTGGATGGAAATAGTGTTTTTCACACTCCCTCGCTCCGGAGTGAAAATAATGGTCGTGGGACATCGGAATCATCTGATTTTTGAGATGATTGTCAAGCCCAGTGGGGCGGTCCTGGTTCCTTAGCTTCGTGTTAATCGGACTCCCGATGTGCGATCTAGACCTCATACGAAGTTTCGTTTCAGTCTCGAGAGCAGACGGGTAACGAGTTTGGCTCTAGACTTTAGGATAACCTAGAGTCACCAATTCTGCAAGTTTTGGGTCTTGCAGATCGTATTTAAAGCGATCCCAACGAATTTCATGATTTACCGAGTTTAGTACTTAGTTAACTTTGTTAAATTTCTAAAGGATTTAATCCTATGTGATTTCTGGTCGAGGTGGTACTCGGCCCAATGTACGGAAATTTTCAAGTCGTTACAATAAGGCCTTATGGGTAGAGAAGAACATTGATCAGATGATTAAAGCATGGACTCCATTTAGAGATTCGGGTAGCTGAGTTAGACCTGCATCTGCACCCCTTAGCCTCCCTATGGCCAGGAAGTGAGCCAAGGTTTCTCATCATCCGATTATGCATTGTGACTATTGTGGGAAGCCAGGGCATACTGCCAAATTCTGTTTTAAGAGGGTGCGGGAAGAGGGCAACAGGCTAAGGCCACCAACAACTCAATCTCATCAACCTCATTCCGTGTCTAGGCCACCTGTCAGCAACTGATCTTAGTTCCAGAAGCCAGCAGATCCAGCACAGAACAAAACTCCTACTGGTCATATGTTCTCCATATCTTCTGAAGATCGAAATGAAGACTCTCCTCGAGTTGTCCAAGGTACGGCTTACATTAAGAACACTCAAGTATTTGTTTTATTCGATTCGGGTTCCACCATATCCTTTGTTGATTCTTCCATAGCAAAAGAACTATATTTGAAGTTGAGCTGTCTAGAAAAACCTCTGGTCATAGCTTCTCCGATGGGAGGATTTGTAGAAATTGCAAAATTATGTCGTGCATGTCTGGTTATAATGAAAGGCCATGAGACACGTATAAACTTGGTCGTCATGAATATTAAGCAGTTCGATATCATTATTGGTATGGACTGGCTTCTTCACACTCATGCAACATTGGATTGTCATGCCCGAACGGTTACCATAACCTTACCCGGACAATTACCCTTTACAATATAAGGAAGGCATTAATACGAGACATACGAGAGTTTACAGGGCTTGGAAGAGATGAAGGCATCAGAGATTACAATCGACCAGATACCAGTGGTTGGAGAATTTCTAGAAGTGTTTCAGGAAATATCGGGATTACCACCAAGGAGAGAGGTAGACTTTACCCTTGACCTCCTACTTGGTACCATCCCAATATCCATGGCATAGTATAGAATGCCGCCATGTGAGATGGAAGAATTAAGGGTGCAAATCAATGAACTATTGGGATAGGGTTTCATCTGCCCTAGTCTATCTCCATGGGGCGCAATAGTATTATTCGTGAAGAAGAAGGACGGATCGCAACATCTTTGTATCGACTACAGGGGATTAAATTAGGCTATAGTGAAGAACAAGTACTCCCTACCTTGTATTGACGACTTATTCGATCAACTCAAGGGTGCCAAATATTTTTCAAAGATTGATTTGAGGTCTGGGTATCATCAGTTGAGAGTCAGAGAAGAAGACATCCCCAAGACAGCATTCTGCACCAGATATGGGCATTGCGAATTTTTGGTGATGCCGTTCGGACTCACTAATGCACGTGCGGTATTTATGGACTTAATGAATTGAATCTTTATGCCATATCTAGATCAGTTCGTTATAGTCTTCATCGATGACATCTTGGTTTACTCCAAAAGTCGAGAAGAGCATGAGGAGCATTTGAGGACCATCTTGAAAACTCTCTAGGAAAGACAGTTATATGCTAAGTTATCGAAATGTGACTTTTAGATGGAAGAAGTGACATTCTTGGGCCATGTAGTGAAGAGAGAAGGCATCGTAGTTGATCCAACTAAAGTTGAAGTAGTAGTGAAATGGGAACAACTCGACACAGTCATCGAAGTCAGGAACTTTTTGGGGATGGCCGGTTATTATAGGTGGTTCATAAAGAAATTCTCTCGTATTGCCCGACCACTAACCTAGCTGACAAAGAAAAACTTGAAATTCGGTCGGAATGACGAAGCAGAGGCATCTTTCCAAGAGCTTAAGAAAAGACTCACCACAGCCCCTATGCTTACACTTCCAGAAGAAGGGGGTAAGTATGTAGTCTATAGTGACACTTCACAGACAGGGCTAGGATGCGTACTCATGTAGAATGAGAAAGTGATCACTTATGCTTCCAAGCAGCTGAAGAAACACGAGGAAAATTATCCAACCCACGATCTGGAGCTCGCCGCAGTGGTCTATGCCTTAAGATTTGGGAGGCATTATCTATATGGGGAAATTTCGAATTTTTCTGCGATCACAAGAGTCTGAAGTATATCTTCACACGGAAAACTTAAACATGCGGCAGCATCGATGGATGGAAACATTGAAGGACTTCAAGTTTGAAGTGTCCTATCATCCTGGCAAGGCAAATCTCATAGCGAATGCCTTAAGTTGAAAAAGGAATCATGAAGTTATGGTTGGTCTTATGATGAGAGAAGGAGAAATGTTGGCCTCATTTAAGACTATGGTGTACAAATTTCTTTCAACAAACCGCGTATATTGGTAGCTTCATTGGTCATCTAACCTGCATTGATTTGTCGTATCATTGAATCTCAGGAACAAGACGAATCACTGAAGAAGTTGCAGCAGAAATGCAAGAATGAAGGAATGCAGGGCTGGCGTGTTAGTTCGGACAATGGCCTGAGGTATCGAGGTCGTATATGTGTACCAAAGGTACCTAAATTGAAGCAAGCAATCTTAGATGAAGCACACAAATCCTATTTCACCATTCATCTTGGTAGTACAAAAATGTATCGGGATGTTAGATGTCAGTACTGGTGGGAAAACATGAAGTGTGATATTGCAGAATATGTTGCAAAGTGCCTCATATGTCGTCAGGTGAATGCAGAACACCGCAAACCACTAGGTCTCCTACAGTCATTACCCCTCACCGAATGGAAGTGGGAATGCATCAGCATGGACTTCATCTCAGGACTGCCAAAGACATGTAGGAATCATGACTCCATTTGGGTGATAGTCAACCGACTAACCAAGTTAGCTCGATTCCTCCCTATACGTATGAATAATTCAGTTGATGACTTGGCTAAGATGTATATCCAGGAAATCATTCATGCATATGGTATTCCACGAGAGATCGTGACACCAGGTTCATCTCCACTTTCTGGAAAAGGTTGCAAGAAGAATTAGGCACTGAGCTGAAATTTAGCACAACATTCCACCCTCAGACAGATGGTCAAATTGAAAGGGTAAATCAAGTGCTGAAAGATATGTTGAGAGCATGTATACTTGACTTCAAAGGCAGTTGGGACGAATGTATCCACCTCACAGAATTCACATACAACAACAGTTTTCAGACTAGCATTGGCATGGTACCGTTCGAAGCCTTATACGGATGTTCTTATCGAGTACTGCACTGTTGGGCTGAAGTTGGGAAGAAGAGTCTACTGGGACCAAAGATAGTCCAGGAGACTACAGAGAATATAAGCATAATTTGAAAACACCTTCGTACGACTCAAAACAGGCAGAAGAGTTACACGGACAGTCGTAGGCGAGATCTGGAATTTGCTATCGGGAATCACGTGTTCTTAAAAATCTCCCCTATGAAGGGCATTATACGATTCGTGAAGAAGGGAAAGCTCTCCCCTCGATTTATTGGGCCTTTTGAGATCATGGACAGAATCAGAGCCGTAGACTACCATCTTGCCCTACAACCAAAATTCGCCAACGTTCATAATATTTTCGACATATCCATGTTGAAGAAGTATAAACTGGATGCGTCTCATATCATTAATTGGGAAGAGGTGGAGGTAAACGATGACGCCAACTACATCAAAGCCCCACTTCGCATACTGGATCGCAAGGAGAAAATCCTGCGCACAAAGACCATTCTATTAGTGAAGGCCCTTTGGTCAAGTCATGGAGTAGAGGAAGCAATGTGGGAACACCGAGCTGAAATGGAAGAAAGATATCCACACCTTTTCGTCTACTCCACTCAGGTAAATTTCGAGGATAAAATTTCTTTTAGGAGGGGAGACTGTAATGACCAGCATTTTCAATCATAAATTTCAACTTATGAGTAACGTCTACCACTCTTTTCCCAACATCATAAACTAACATAAACCCGGTAGCAAGACTCCAACAATAAAGAAAGTCCAATCACACATTAACACACCCCATAACTGTCAAGGAATACATTGGAATTAAAACCACCATCAGTTTAATGATAATCAACACTTATTAGTGATAAACCCCCAAATGGGACCCACAAAAACTTTAAAACTGATAAATCTTCAGCCTAGGGCATTTAGTGGACCACCCAAGAAGAATGAACAGTGTGGATTACAATAACCACCATGCGAACCCCACCTGTGGGATCGTACATGAGCACGAATCATGCACTCCCTCGGAGCATGGGACAGTGCAAAACGGTCAAACCGAGCTTGACCTGATAAAACTCAGAAAAGAAAGGACTTTCTCCCTTTTCCCGCCACACGTAATTCAAACGAACGACGTTCATTCATTAATATGAGATTACCCACCATTAGGGACTACCAAAGCCATTCTCACAAGATCTGGACCATCTGTTATGTTTAGTAGAGTCCACCGACTAGAATCATGGCGGAAGTTGCGGACTATAGGCACCGACGTGAGCACGATCAAAGACAGATGCGGCTTTGCACAAAAGAACGTTAAACGGAGAGAGAAAATCCACGTCACGATGCTTCATTAACAAATCCTTTCGTTTAGGAATGTTGGACATCTTCCACACATTACAGTAGAGTCCTCGCCATGCCAGCTGATTTCAAAAATATCTTTGCTCGTAGCTGGGAGCGGAAGGAATCTTCCCATTTTAGGAAGCAATGCATCCTAATTGTGCGCCATCATCTGGAAGCTTCCCTCAAGTCATCCAAGACGTCAAGCTTAGGGCTGCCTGAAAATCTCGTAGCGAACCGAGATTTTGGCGAGAAGCCGCTATGGCACAACCCGTCTCAACTTTAGAAGAGATATTATGATTATCGGGTCCTATTCACCATCGAGTGGGACCCACAAACCTTTTGGACACCATCTAAACCATCTGAATAGCCCAGATCATTAGATCATACGGTCAACATGAAAACACCATGGCTGATGAGTCATTTTCTCCAATCGGACCAAAAGAACCACCTTCTTAAAAACTAACTCTTTCACTCATCCAGGTTGTCCAATGTGCGGCCCACCTCACCAAAAACACATCAGGAATAACTATTTGAACCCATGCAATGGTTAAACCAAAGTTTAAAAGCCCTCAAACTAGGTTCCTCTATCATTCTCCCGCTAATGATACAACTAATCCCGCGATTAGGCTGGGAAATCTCTAGAAGTTGATTAAGCTATAAATAGCTAGATTTTTAGGGCAAAGTTCGAGGTAAAGTAATAAAGGAAATAGAGAAAGAGATAGACAAGTCACGGACTATCGTCGCAACTCAACTCAGTCCCTATAGAAGATGAGTCAGAACCAGGTTCTGACCCGTTCTATTGCAGAGGAGTAGGGAGTTTGGAGTAGAAGGAAGCTTGGAAGAAGAGAAGCTGGTAGCATATCCCAACTCGGGCTAGATTGGTCTCCTGTGAGAACAGATCTTAGATTGGTCTCCTACGAATAATTTAGCCAAACGTCGAGTCATGAAGGTCGTGATCTAACTTAGACCTAGTATAAGATTATAATCCGAGCTTTGCTGCGTCATCGGGTAGAGCCAACTCCAGTGCATGTATCATGATAAAACCCCACCGTCTAATGTAATTTTATAATTAACTTGTTAGTGAGTTGACTCCGCAGATAACCAATTGAGTTAGATCAGTAATAACTCTCTGAAATGGTGCAACTAGGAAACATCCGTTGCTGCCTACCTTGAAGAACATTCTTACCTCCACTCAAATTGAATCAAGTGATTAGTAAAACTTTTAAGACAAACAATTCATACATGAAGTAGAAGTAGGGATTAATTAATTATTGCTTTGATTTTAGGATTCATAGTCCTACAAGCATATAATCAAACAAGGAAGACATTCACCCAAGGTGAGGGATTACCCCCATGGCTTCTTTCATTCATAAATTTCCATGACAGCTTAAACCAAAGTATAGAAAATTTTGAAGTATTGAGATCATAGATTTCATTTCTTTTATTCCTATTTTGTGTTGATGATTGTGAAGTAATATTTTAATCCATATTGCACTAATTCTATATTTATTAACAATGTGCGTAGAATTTTGTCTTATAATTTCTACTCCACATTTGTAATTGTTTGATTATAGGTACACCTCTACTAGTCATGACATGAAATAGGAAATTTCATTTAAATTTATTTTATAAATCGTATGGTGAGAGATTACCCTCATTGCTTCCTACATTATTTAATTTCCAATTTAGTTTGAATCTAATATATGGATAGATCCTAGAATATGGTGAACAAAAATTAATTTCTTATTATTGAATGACATGGAGTAATACTTTGAATCCTATCATTCAAATTCTATGTTAATTAACCATGTGATTAAAATTATTCTTGTCATCTCTACATTACATTGGTAATTACTTGATTGTGGGTATACTTCTAATAGCATGACATAAGCCTTGGAATTTCATTTCATTTTATCGTATGAATTGTAGAAAAAAGATTATGTATGGAATGTCTTCTTTATAAGAAACGTAGAAGGCACTCTTAAATAATGACCTAATCATACTTGAGATTAACATGTCACATTCTTGAGCCTTTATTTGAGCTCAGAGAAAATTTGAAGATCCATGTTGAATTCATGGTTGAACGCTTAATCTTTTGCTAAGAACCATAAGATTTGATTATGTTTACATTTGGAGGAGCAATCATGTGAAATCTAAGGAATGTACATGAAAACCATTGTGCATAACATCCACATATGACATGCGAGCTTTACCGAGTGCTCGATGTAAGCCACATTCTGCTAGATTTGCTAAGAATTCCATTTGTTAAGTTAAATCCTCAGAATATGTGCATTTGTACCACTATGGGCCTTTCACCCTTTACATGCGGCTTTTCCGGGTTTAGAACCTTCTCGGGTGTATCCTGAGTATTTTTCCAAGAGGTTAGATATCCTTGGACGCACTCACCTATATGGTCTTTTCCAAGTATTCAGTCTACCACAGGTGACCTTTTCTTTTAACAGTTGGATGTGCATCCCCAGATCTGTGACTTGAGCATACATTCATACATCCATGCATACGTACATATGATATTAATGTCTTTATGAAATCAATATGTTAGTTTAAAGTACATTGGAATGCTTTGATATGCATGAATCCTTGAGGGAATTTTCCACTGAGTCATCACTCATCCAATCGTGCGGTTGCCCCAAATAGATGCAGGTTTGATGGTGGAAAGAGACCCCTATGATGGGATCTTAGGGACGACTGAGGAGGAATTCGGCGAGGAAGAACTTTATGTCGATGTAGTTGAGCCGTTGGAGCTCAACTTATATTTTAGAATTTACTTTCATATTTTAGACTTTATGTTTTGTTTAAATTGTAATAACAACTCCCCTGTTGAGGGATTTCATTTTTTTTCCATTTACATATGCTAAACTTCTTTGTTATTATGCATGTTATCCTTAGCTTATGCAATAGTTGCCTCACTTCATGTTATGAAATTTTCTATTAATTAGATGTATGGTAGTTCACTTCATAACGTAATACACGTGTTCTCAATTGCGCGTGACCATTCTCGGGTTATGAGAACCAGTGTTTTGCAAGTTGGTATTAGAGAGAGAGTTTATACAAACCTTGCCTTTAGGGAAATAAACTGATATGAAGCGTCAATGTCTTAATTTAGGATGTTAGAAATTAATGTTGGAACTTAGGGGAATCTCCTTTAAATTAGGAGGGGTTTTGATAACATAAAGACCCACACTTAGGTTCCCTTAAAATCATTAGGATAGTCATTCAAACTTGGTTGGAATTACTTTAAAATTATGAGAATTGTGATCAAAGAGACATAAAACTTTAGGCCCCGTAGGAAAGCTTAAGTTTAGTTGTTTGAACGTAGAAATTAAACTTAATTTCCCATTATAAACTATTAATTGTCTAGACTCAGAAACCAAAAATCTAATCTCCCGTAGAAAATTATTTAGGTAAACCATTAGAACTTATCTAAAATTCCCATATAGTTAGGGAAAATTGTTAACATAGAAATGCCAAATCTTAGGGTCCTTTGGAATTTTAAACTTTAATTATCCTATAAGCAAAATAATAATAATAATAATAATAATAAATAAATAAAGAAATTAGGTACCATGGGAGAATAAACACCCACTGTCAAATGAAATTATAACTTAGACCTAACTTCTAAGAAATAATGTTTAGAAACTTAGAATTTTAAAAGAAATAAAGTTTCATTTACTATAAATTATATTTTATGAAAGCTTGGAAATGGCTGGTTTAAATAATCATGACTCTCCAGGACACTAAGGTAGGAACTTAGACATGCCACACTCTCTATCTTCAATTGCATATATGATTGTCAAAATATCCTATAATAAACCTCTCTTAAGAGAAACAAAGATTCATCCTTTCCCTTACCACTTTTCTAAAATTAAGAATCCTTGAGGCAAGTTGATTACCTTATGGTGCGATAATGGTAAAGTATTACACTCTAATATCGCGTTTCTCTAATTACAGGATAATATGCCTCCAAAAACATGATCTCAACAAACACATGCCTTGTCACGCCCCAAACCCGGAGATCGAACTCATAGGAATCCCGATCGTCGAAATCCGTGCCGACAGCCTCCGTAGTACCCCATTCTCGGCTCCCAGCGTCCATACACTAAATTCTGATCTTGGGATCCTACAAGGAGGATTTTCCAACATACATTTATCTCGTAAGAAGCATAACTATGAGTTTACCCAAATCACAAAGGTAACATCATCATCACATATCCACTAATATAATTATTTGAAAACAATGCTGAAAGGGAAATACATATGTCGAAATTTAAAGCTCCAGAGGTCAGCTGCATGCTCCAAGCTCAACGCTGCTGCAACCTAACGCCACCTACATGCATCTATAATGCATAAGCTTATAGAAAGCTTAGTGGGTGGTGAAAGTGTGTGCACACGGTAAGTGTCAAGTAAGCAATATTAGAGTAAGTGAAAGTACTGACAAGTCCATGAGTCATACAATATCAGGGTACACAATGCAAATCAACTATATAAATGAGGAGTCAAAGAAAGTCAAATATTAGATGCCAAGGATACAATGCCATGAATAATATAATATCGAAATAAACGAAAATATACTGATAAGTCTATGACTGTCATTAGCCGTACCAAGGCTATGCGATGCAAGGCATGGATGCAAATGGCCATATCAATGCAGAAACATGGCAACCCAAAATGCTAAGTACTGCGGATACAGTGTAATATGCGGTGTGAATGAAATGACCAAGCTGGAGTGAAGTCGGGATGATAGTACGTAGTATCATAGGCTATGGGGTCCATCACAAGGGACTTCTATCCAAACCAGTCCCATACCTAAATTTGGATAGCAGACTCAATGTAGTAGACTCCTGATCTCTGGTTAGTCGCACACCCAACCGAAATCCTGGCCATGCGAAGGTACACAACAGTTAGTTGCACACCACCAGCCCAAGTGGATAGTGAATGAATGAATGAATGAGTATGCAATCCCGGCCCAATAAGTCCACATATCAGTACAGTTCCTCTCTGGGAAATCACCGGGGTCTAGGGGTCTATTACACTTCAAACCATATTGCCGCCCCATCGCGAGCAACAATGTGAGTGGAAGAGACCTCACTATTCGCTTGCCAATATCGAACCCGGCTTGTCGATATCAGACCTATTCCTCGGGCTGGTCAGACTCAGCCTAGCATTGCCCCTTCCTCTCTGGCAGGTAAGGCCGTACCCCCTTCCAACCGACCACGGCACAGTGGGAGACGCGGCCTAACGGTATACGGCCCTCATCTACATGTTTGTTATGAGATGTGGTTGACCATTGCATATGTCATTGGGCAGATTGTTATGAGACTCCTTGGTAGGCGAAGGTTATCTCACATGAGCGTACGGTATGCGCAGGATTGATGCATGACTGGATTGTATGACTCATGCATCTTACATTGTGTGCCCTAGCAACATCAGGGCCGTAGCCTCCACAGGCATATGTGGATGGCTAAACGGGACACCGAAAATCTGTTCTACATGGGGTGCTATAGATATCCTTAGGTGAAAGTCCCAGAACCCTCTTGGTTCTAGAGGTTGGTCCAACGTCTAGACTGAGTGGATACATGAGCGCATATCGTTAGGCCGCATCTCCCATTATGTCGTGGTCGGTTGGAAGGGGGTGTGGCCTTACTTACCTGAGGGTAGGGGGCAAAGCTAGGCTGAGTTTGACCAACTCGCAAATGGGTCCATTATCGACATGCCGGGTAGATATTGGCTTACTACTGGCCAGACAGATAGTGAGGTCTCTTCCATTTGCATGGTTGCATGTCTAGTTGGGGCGGCAATCTAGTGTAGTGTATTGGACCCCGGTGATATTCCAGAGATGAGCTGTATTATTATGTGGATTCAGATGAGGATTGGTATGCTTGAGTTGCATGTCACATATGACATTGGCCATGTAGGCCTTGCATCGCGTAACCTTGGTACGACTGATAGCATTCATGGATTTACTAACATATTTTCGCATTACTCTGATATTGCATACTTGGCACTTACCTTGCGCACACACTTACACCACCCTCTAAGCTTTCTATAAGCTTATGCACGATTGTTGCATGCAGGTGACGCTTGGATGTCGTAGCAACACTGAGTTAGAAGCATGCCGCTGAGTTTCTGGAGCCTTTGATATCGATATTGTATTTCCCTTTATGTATTATATTCAAAATTTTTTATTATAGTGGAAATGTGGTGATGTTGTTGGTTATTGTTTGTGGGTTATGCTTATTATTATGCTTCTTATGAAACAAATTTATGTTGAAAATCCTCCTTGTAGGATCTCAGGATCGGAACCTGGTATATGGGTGCCATGTGCCGAGAATGGAGTACTGTGGAGGCTGTCGGTGCTGGATTCGGCGATCGAAAATTTTGTGAACCCGGTTTTCGAGTTGGGGCTTGATAGGAGTTGGTATCAGAGCATAACTTGGGAATAACTAAGAACAACATAACATATCTGCTATGAACTTAGGACGATCAGGTCCCGAGTACGTGACCTTCCAATGTAGTTCCCTAACGTAGCAACTCTTAATAGGCCCTTGTTCCTTTCTATAGGACATGCCGACTAGGCGAGCGACCCGAACGACTCCCGCTTCACCACCCATAATTCTTATTCCCCTACTCGAGACTCCTGTAAACCCTATGCCCCCATCCGAGACCAGCGCAGCCCTTACCATGTCAGTTAGTGTCAATCAGTTGCAACCGATGCTCCATGTTGTGACAGCCGCCCTCCAGGGGCAGGGCAGGCGACCCGATGAGACACTGAAGCAAGCAGAGCAAGATCGCACGAGCGCCCTGTTACGAGATTTTCTTCTGATTGATCCCCCGCGATTCTAGGGAGAGCCCGATCCGACTATAGCAGAGAAATGGCACTCCCAGGTGGAGAAGATGTTCAAGACCATGAGATGTATGACCCAGCAGCGGGTCCCATTGATAGTGTATTTGCTCGAGGATGAGGTCGAGCATTGGTGGGCCTACGTCACCCATGCTGTAGGGCCTGATTTTGTTTAGACATGGGAGGACTTTGTGGATCGGTTTGACCAGAAGTTTTTCCCCGACTACATTTGGCAGTAGCATGTACTAGAGTTCGAGACTCTGGCGTAGGGGGTATGATCGTAGCTTAGTATGAGGCCCGTTTTGTTGTGTTGTCCAGATACACAATGTACTTAGTTGATGATGAGGGGCGGAAGGCCCACCATTTTGAGAATGACTTACGTTATAGTCTCTGGGGCTATGTTATTAGCCATATGCTTCAAACTTTTGAGGAGGTAGTTCAGAGGGCCCAAGTTTATGAGGCTGAGTGGCTAGGTTTGCAGAGGGATCGCGGTCAGAGGGGAGACAGGAAGAGGAAGGCCCCCTCATGTGGCTCCTAACAGCAGCCCCGATCTCAGCAGAGGAGTATAGCTTGCCCAGCCGCCATAGCGCCAGCAGCACCAGCAATGCCTTCAGCACCACCTCAGAGGCCATTTTCGGGGACTTGTTTTGGATGCAGTGGGATAGGACACCGTAGGCAGGAGTGTCCTCGCCCTCAGTAATAGCAGCAGCAACCGAGAGGGCCACAATAGCCTTCACCGCAGCAGCAGCGACCGCAACCAACTCAGCCGCCGAGACCCCAGCAGCAGCCGAGGCAGCAGTTTAGGCCGCCATAGCGGCAGCAGTAGCAACAACAAGGACCTTAGAGAGGACAGGCACGTCCTCAACCAGCACAGGCTAGATTCTATGCGGCTCAGTAGGATATGTAGTCGTTAGGAGGAGGAGTTGAAGGTAGTCTTCCTGCTTCTGCTTGCATTGCTCGAGTTTTATTTGATTCTGGTGCTTCGTACCCTTTCATGTTAGAGGACTTTTACCGTTCGACTGGATTGCCGTCAAAGTCCGCTAGTGAGGGTCTATCCGTTCGACGCCCTTGGGGAAGACCGTTGTGTTAGGCCGATTCTGTTTATCTTGCCCCGTGTTGGTGGGAGAGATCTTCTTGCACGTCGACTTATTTGTGTTGCTGATTTTAGAGTTCGACGCCATCCTAGGTATGGATTGACTCACCGAGTATGACGCCGTTGTGAACTACTCCGCAAAGACAGTCACATTCTGTATACCTGGCTTGCTTCAGTTCCAGTTCATCGCCAAGCCGTGAGGAGAGCCGCTATCTTGTTTGATGTTGTGTGCCGTAGAGGAGCCCATAGCAGTGAGCATTGATTGGTTGCCAGTTGTTTACAATTTTTCTGATGTATTTTAGGAGATTCCGAGGTTGTTGTCGCGCTGGCATATTGAGTTTCAGATTGATCTTGTACCCGGTACCGTGCCTTTCTCAAAGGCCACGTATCGTATGGCACCATTGGAGTTGTGAGAGCTACAGCAACAGTTGGATGAGTTTCGTGAGCTAGGCTTCACTCATATGAGAAGTTCGCCATGGGAAGCGCTGGTACTAGTTGTCAGGAAGAAGGATGGCTCGTTGAGGGTCTGCGTGGATTACCGCGAGCTCAATCGGGTCACGATCAAGAAAAAGTATCCACTCCCGAGGATCGATGATTTTATTTGATCAACTTTAGGGTGCACAGTTCTTTTTGAAGATAGATTTGAGGTCCGGTTATCATCATATTCAGGTCCGAGAGGAGGACATCCTGAAGACAGGTTTCAGGACACGCTATGATCACTTTAAGTTTAAGGTCATGTCCTTTGCACTAACCAATGCACCCGTCGTATTCATGCAGTTAATGAATGAGGTCTTCCGTCCTTATCTTGATCAATTTGTTGTGGTCTTCATCGACGACATTCTGATCTATTTGAGGACCCGCAAGGACTATGAACAACATATGGAGATTACATTGCAGACCCTCCATGCCCATTAGCTCTATGTGAAGCTGGAGAAGTGTGAGTTTTGGTAAGAGGAGGTAAAGTTCCTCGGTCATGTTGTGACGAGGGAGGGTGTTGTAGTAGACCCCTTGAAGATAGATGCAGTGCATCTATGGGGCCAGACCACGAACGCGACTGAGATTCGCAGTTTTCTTGGTTTGGTGGGATATTATTGATGCTTTACTAAGGGATTCTCTCGTATCGCAACACCGTTAACCAGGGTGACTCGGAAGGACGCAGATTTTGTGTGGAGTGACGCTTGCGAGCGAGCATTTATGGAGCTGAAAGATCGCCTCACGTCCACTCCTGTCCTCACTCTTCCCTCTGGGAGTGAAGGATTTGTGGTGTTTTCAATGCCTCTCATTTTAGTTTGGGTGCTTTCGTGATGCAGCATGGGAAACCAATGGCTTATGCATCTCCCCAGCTCAAGGTCTATGAGCTGAACTACCCCATGCATGATTTAGAGTTGGCAGTAGTCATCTTCACACTGAAGGAGTGGAGTTACTATCTCTATAGGGTTAGGTTCTAGCTCTTCTTCGAGCATAAGAGCTTGAAGTACCTCTTCTCACAGTCTGAGTTGAATATGCGGTAGAGATGTTGGATGAAGCTCTTGAAGGACTACGATTTTGATCTTCAGTATTACTCGGGTAAGGCGAACGTAGTGGCGGAAGCCCTTAGCCGTCAGCCACAAGGCCTGGTGGCACATATGATGATTCAGGAGTGGAAGATGTAGAGGATATTGCAGCGTATGACTTCAAGTTTGACTTGTAGTCTTCTATCGTATAGTTATCGAGCTTGTTGATTCAACATTCTCTTGTCGCTAGGGTGATCGAGGCTCAACAGTCAGACGAGTCACTTCAGAGTTATCAAGCAGAGTCATCATCTGAGAGTCAGTCAGACTGGCAGATTGGTTATGATGGTGGACTTCGCTTTAGAAACCAATTATGTGTCCCAGATGTTCTAGAGTTGCACATGGATCTTATGACCGATGCATATCGATCCAAGTTTTCTATCCACCCTGGCTCGACGAAGAAGTACTGTGATATGAGGTGACAGTATTTTTGGGTGGGGATGAAGCGCTAGATCACCAGTTTTATGGTCGAGTGTGACACGTGCCAGCATGTTAAGGCTGATCATCGGAGACCCCAGGTCCATTGCAGCCATTGAGCATCTCGACGTGGAAGTAGGAGCACGTATCCATAGATTTTATTATGGGCTTGCCAAAGACTCAGCGCGGTCATGACGTCATCTGGGTTGTCATGTATCGCCTGACGAAGTCGGCACATTTTCTCGCGATTCGTGCGACCTGGCCTTTGAACCGACTTGTCAGTCTTGATTGTTTCTGACCAAGACCCGAGGTTTACATCTCAGTTTTGGAGGAGCTTTCAGAAGGCGATTGGGTCTACCTTACAATTTAGCATTGCGTATCATCTACAGACCGATGGGAAGACCGAGAGGGTCAACCAGATTCTTGAGGATATGCTTCGGGCTTGTGTGATTGACTTCTCGGGTAGATAGGATGAGCATTTGTGCCTGGCTGAGTTTGCATATAATAACAGCCATCAGGAAACCATTGGTATGACTCGCTTTGAGGCCTTGTATGACAGACCATGTAGATCTCTGAGTTGTTGGGCTGAGGTTGGAGAGCACTATCTCCTAGGCCCCGAGCTTGTGAAGCAAACATCAGAGGTTATCGATATCATCAGGCAGATTATGCGCACAGCTTAGAGCCGGCTGAAGAGTTTTACTGATCGTCGGCATCGTCCTTTAGAGTTTGAAGTAGGGGACTGAGTGTATCTCAAAGTCTCACCCATGAAGGGTGTGGTTCAATTTAGAGGGAGAGGCAAGCTCGCCCCGAGATTTATTGGACCTTTTGAGATCATTAGGCGCGTTGGCGCCGTGGCCTATAGGTTCTCCTTACCACCTCAGTTATCTGGAATCCACAACATTTTCCATGTTTCTATGCTGCAGAAGTGTGGGTCAGACACCATTCCTATGATTGATAGCAGCCCCTAGAGGTCCGTGAGGATGCTTCCTACATTGACCAGCCAGTTCGCATCCTTGATCGAAAGGAGCAGGTCATCCGGACTAAAGTCATTCCTTTGGTGAAGGTGCAGTGGGGTCACCATAGTGTCGAAGAGGCATCTTGGGAGCACGAGGCTGAGATTAGAGAGCGCTATCCCCATCTCTTTGTATATTGATTGTGCCTTGTACTATGTTTTGATATATATGTTTATGCGATGTCATGTTTTCTTTTCCTTCTTGTTTTGTTCTGCGCAGTAGTGTAAATTTCGAGGATGAAATTTTTATTAGGAGGGGAGAACTGTCAAGCCTGTGTCCGAGTACCATTCCATTCCTTAGGATCCCGGATCCACCCCGTCAAATTTCAGCGACCCGCGACCCGTAGATAGTATTTGCAGCAACCCTAAGTCACATCCTATAAACCCGAGTCGACTCAACTCGAGACCTCTGTCATTGCGACCTTGTTGTCGCTGCAGTTCTACACCGCCTCTCATGCGCCAATGCGCGCTTAGATTGAGACTTATGGCCAGTGCATTATCCCGGCCGTGGACCGCATGTTGCGGGACTGTAACTATTCTAGATAAAGTGTATTTCCCTAAAGCAATAATGATGATGATGCCATCCTAGCTAGCATAGGGTGACATCACCACCCGTGCCTCTTACATGTAATCATTCCAAGCATGATCTTTCTCTTCCCCATGCTCTTACACCCTTACATATGTAATGATGATCTTATAAGCAATGATTCCTCCACTACATCTCTCTCTCCCTCCCTTTCATTCTACATTGCTAGCAAGGAGCTTGAACGTCCCACCATTAGAGAGTAACCCATCCCAAAATCCAGCCCTCTTCCAACCTCAAAACCTTCCAATCCAACCATCCCAAGCTCATCACCACTATTAAAACCTTTCTTTTGGAGCAATAAAACTTAAGGGTGGAAGGAAGAGAGGAGATTTGAGGTGGGTGCCATGTCTAGGAGTAGATATTTTTTTTTCTTCCTTAGATCTTTGATTTTTCTTACATGGGGGCATGTAGGACCCCCAATAATGGTGGAGATCCTACTTGACCCCTTAGGTGTGGCCAATGGCCCACCGTTGTTGCATGCATGAGCTAGGATGGGTAATTCTCCATGGACCCCATCATGATGTTTTGTTTAAATTCATGGCTTTGATGGGTTATCTAGACCCTGATTTCATGGTGCAGATGAAATCCCCACCTCAAATTTTTAGATGTAGGGCCCATGCATGCATAGAGCCCATGATGTATGGTTTGGATTTGTTTGGAGGGGCTCATACTGGCGAAGACCCCTCCCATGGTCGATCTTCCTCTCTCCTTCTCTCTTTCTCTCCTTTCCTCTTCTTTTTCCTCTGATGGGCATGGTCCACCTAGTGCGTCCAGGATGCTCAAACTGTCCAGCAACGTGGGACGGTCTTGTTGTCCATTTCTGGACGTTGGACGGCCCACCTTGCTATCCATTTTTACATGCAAGGAGTTATGCTATTAATGGTCCAGTTTGGGGTCTGTGGGGCCCACTAAGGTAGGCCATACCATGATTTATCTGATGTATATCCCCCTGTCTATCCATCTTATGGACTGAATGTGCAGAAACACCTTGCTGTCCATTTTTCCATGCCCACTTGTTGGCCATCTGGAAGGGGTTAATCTATGTGTTTTAGCTTGATTTTTCTCTCTATGATTGGGTGGTCCATTGGTGTGTGGACCCCACCTTTATGTATGATGAACCCTCTATGCCCAGTCCTTGATAGAACACCCATGGAGTAGGCCCAAGGGGCCTGGACGGTCCAGATTTCTGGACCGTCCAATAGTCCTACATGTAGGAAAATATACAAATTTCTGCTTGGTTTTGAGGATGGTGGGCCACTCCACCTTGTTGTGCATTATGGGTGTATATTATCCACCCATTTCCCCTGATTAGGTAGGGCTGGGCCCACTCTAAGGGAAGAACAATTTAGGGACAACAACATATTTGTAGCAACATTTTTATTTTTAACATCTTTTTGTCCAGTATTTTTGTTATCCTTGTGTATGTGTTTATGGCTCCCCATTTACCTCTATTGTGGCTCACTTTATTGAGACCCACCTTAGATATTTGTGGGTTATCCAGGTTGTCCATCTTAGGGACACCTTAGCTAGGCCAGCAGCCCCCCTGCTGGACGCCCCAAATAGGCCAACGTCAAGCACGAAGGGCTGACCGTCCCCCTCCTTTATGGTCCACCTTGATGATGTGTTGTATCCCAATCGTCCTCCATTTTGTGTGGCCCACCTGGACGTGGTCCACCGCTGGCGGGACGTCCAGAGTTGGGGCCTACCTTGTATGTATTTATTGGGCGGTCTAGGCTCATGTGGACCGCCCAATCTGGTTGGGGCGCTGCTGGACTTGCAGTCCAGCAGTAGGCCCACCCTGTTTTATGTGTTCTATCCATGTTTCCATCTAGTGGGGGCCCACTGTAATATTTAAGGGCGACGATGAAGTAGTTGTTTTACCTAGATAACCAATTTGTTGGGCCCCAGCAAGCCCAGAGAGTTGGGTGGGCTGGATGTCTAGTAAAGGCCCAAATTTTCTACATGTAGTTGATTGTTTGAAGTTATGAGGCCCACCAGATTAGAGGTGTTTTATATACTCTCTATGCCTGTGTTTTTATGAGATTGTGGGCCCCATTTATGCCTTGTACGGCCTACTAACCATTTGATTGTATGAGGACCTTGCTGTCTAGATTTTTTGGATGTCCAGGCAGGCCCAGATGGGCTAGACGTCCAGCCTTAGTGCCTTTCCATATGCTAGAGCTTCCCATCCATTGTGCTGGGCCTTGTGGGCTGATTGTAAGCCCAATATGATGTATGTGATTGAATCCTTGTTGCCCATCCAATTTGCACAGTTTTGGGCTGACTTATAAGGCCCACATTGGTGGATGTTGGATGCACCTTAGCTATTTATTTTGGAGCATATGTGTTGATCATGAGGCCCACCATAATGTATGTATTGTATGTTTCCTTTGACATGATATTTTTGGGCTATGGGTTGTCCCAAGGAGCCCACCTTGATGTATGTGGACCATGGGCCATTTCTTGAGGCCCAGCATGATGTGTAAAATGTTATGTATACTGCCCATCCTTTTTCCAAAGTAGTATTTGGGCCCAATTATAAGTTAAATTTCATGATGGGCCGCATTCTAGGGGACAATGGTGGTTAAATGTCCACATTGTGAACCTCCCTAAGGCCCATTGTTAGGCCCATTCTCATTAATTTGGGCCCCCATAGTGTTAGCTATGTAGCCTTAGTGGGCTAACCCAAACTGTTGGGCCCCCACTATTGATTATGCTTCCTCCATGCCTTGTAGACTTGTCCAAGTCATAGAGCCCACCTTGTGCTTATTGGGCCCCATAGAAAGCCCGGTTTATTATGTGGAGTGGGTGAGGAAGCCCACTCCTTGCTCTTAGGCCCATTCTTGATAGTAGTAGGCTATCTAGGCCCATCCTTGATAAGAGGGGAGTACGACATCACTGTTGGATATGCCAAGTAGAACATCATAATACATGGCCATATGCATCTTTGCATACTTGTTATAAGGAGTGATTGATCATAACATGTGCAATTGAGCTGGATGTTTTTTGGACTCCCTAAGAAACAGAGTTGCCCCACGTGAGCGCATGGTGCGCGGGATTGATGCATGACTGGATGGTATGACTCATGCATCTTGCATTATGTGATATGATCACTATATGCCCTAGCGATATCAGGGCTGTGGCCCCCACACGCATAACGTGGATGGAAGGATTGGATACTGAAAATCCTTGTTACTAGCATTGGAGCGCTATGGATGTCCGCGGGTGAAAGTCCCTAAACCCTTATGGTACCAAGAGGATGAATGTCGAGACCGAGTGGATGTATGAGTGCACGAGTGTTGAACACCATTAAGTCGCGTCTCCTACTGTGTTGTGGTCGATTGTAAGGGGGTGTGGCCTTACTCGCCCAAGGGTATGGGCAAAGCTAGGCTGAGTTTGACCAGCTCACAAATGGGCTTGCTATTGACGTGCTGGGTAAATATTGGCTTACTACTGGCTAGGCAGATAGTGAGGTCTTTTTCACTTGCATGGTTGCGCGTCTAATTGGGGCGGCAATTTGGTGTTGACTGTACTAGACTCCGGTGATATTCTAGAGATGAGCTGTATTGTTATGTGGATTTAGATGGGGATTGGTATGCTTGAGTTGCATCTCGCATATAACATTGGCCATATAGGCCTTGCATCGCATAGCATTGGTACAACTGATAGCATTCATGGATTTACCAGCATGTTTCCGCATTACTCTGATATTGCATACTTGACACCTACCTTACGCACACACCTACACCATCCTCTAAGCTTTCTATAAGCTAATGCGCGATCGTTGCATGCAGGTGACACTAGGACGCTGTAGCAGCACTGAGTCAAGAGCATGCTGCTGAGTTTCTAGAGCCTTTGATATCGATATTATATTTTCCTTTATACATTGTATTCAAAGTTTTTGAATATAGTGGATATGTGATGATGTTGTTGGTTATTGTTTGTGGGTTGTGCTTTTGGTTATGCTTCTTATGAAATAAATTTATGTTGAAAATCCACCTTGTAGGATCTCAGGATAAGAACCTGGTATATAGGTGTCAGGAGCCGAGAATGGAGTACTGTGGAGGTTGTTAGCGCCAGATTCGGCAATTAGAAATTTTATGAGCCCAATTTTTGAGTCTGGGGCGTGACATGCGACCCCCAACCTTCTCATGGACGACTGATCCCATCGTAGCTGAACATTGGATGAAGCGCATATCGAAGCTAATGGGACCATTAGGGTGCTCGAATGCTCAGAAGGTGTCTCTCGCCACCTTTATGTTCGACGGGGAAGCTAATGAGTGGTGGGACTCGACCCACAGACTCACGCCAACAGGTTATCAGTGGACGTGGAAAGGGTTCCAAACCAAGTTCAATGAGACGTATTTCCCAGAGTCATTTCGCGATGAGAACGTCTTGCAATTCTTTAAGCTCAAACAGGGATATTTGACAGTCTCACAATATGAAGCACGCTTCACCGAGCTTTCCCGAAATGTGCCTACCATAGTGAAGGAGGAGAAGGTCAGGTTGAGGAAGTTCGGGGATGGTTTATGCCCAAGAATACGGTCAAAACTATGTTACTTCAATTTTTCACGGTACGCGCAAGTCCTAGATAAGGCCTTACAGGTAGAGAAGGATATTGGTCAGATGATGAAAGCATGGACTCCATTCAGAGATTCGGGTAGCTGAGTTAGACCTGCACCAGCACCCCCTAGCCTCCCTATGGCCGATAAGCGAGCCAAGGTTTCTCATCATCCGACTATGCATTGTGACTATTGTGGGAAGTCAGGGCATACTGCCAAATTCTGTTTCAAGTGGGTGCGGGACGAGGGCAACAGGCCAAGGCCTCCAGCAACTCAATCGCATCCACTTCATTCCATGTCTAGGCCACCCGTCAGCAACCGATCTTAGTTTCACAAGCCAACAGCTCCAGCACATAACAGAACTCCCACTGGTTGTATGTTCCCCATATCTTCTGAAGATCGAAATGAGGACGCTCCTCGAGTTGACCAAGGTACGGCTTACTTTAAGAACACTGCAGTAGTTGTTTTATTCGATTCGGGTTCTACCATATCCTTTATTGATTCTTCCATAACAAAAGAACTAGATTTGAAGTTGAACTGTCTAAAAAAACCTCTGGTCAAAGCTTCTCCGATGGGAGGATTTGTAGAAATTGAAAATTTATGTCGCGCATGTCTGGTTATAATGGAAGGCCATGAGACACGTATAAACTTGGTCGTCATGAATATTAATGTAAGACCCGCATCTTAAACCGTACCGTTCCGTAAGTTTCTGCGGTCTTTCCGGTCAAATTCCGGCAACCTTCGACCCTTACCGGTATCTGCGCACGACCCTGATTCACACGCTGTCAACCCGAGTCGACTCAACAACCCGAGACTTGTACCATTGCGACCGCACCGTCGCCGCGGTTCCGATGCCGCGACTCACGCACCGAGGCGATACTCTGGCTAGGAGATGTAGGCCAGCGTTCGGTGCGAGGAAAACGCCGCGCGTTGCGAAACCCAAGAGAATCTCAACGAGATGTCACATCAATCACCCATCAATCAATCCCATCATGTCAAGTACACATCACTTTTCACCCATTTCCAAGCAACCACAAAAGTCAAAAAGGCTCTTACACACCCATGCCTTTTCTTACACAAATGGTCATAAAAGTCAAAAGTTCTTACACCCATCACCACCACATCCATCACTCCATCAAACATCACCCATCTCTCTCTCCCTTTACAAGTCTCTCTCTCTCTCTCTCTCTCTCTTTTCTCAAATCTCATTCCCAAACAAGAGAGAAAAACCCCATACGTATGAGCTATCTCCCCATTCCCTTTCAAGCCACAAATGTGTCCCACCTTTCCATCCCAAGATCTCCCATCCTAGCCATCCATTCCTCATCTCCTCCTTTGAAATTGAAGCTAAGGAGCTAAGGAACCCATAGGAGCAAGAAGATCGGACGGTGGGTGCTTGATAAGAGTAGTTTTTTCATGTTTTTAAGATGGGCCAAGTGAGGCCAACCGATCAATGGTTTGGATCTCACTTGGGACCCTAAGAGGTGGCCGATGGCCCTTTGATCATCATGATCATTCCATGATGGGGCCATTCTCCATGGCCCCCATCATGATGTTTATTTTCTTGTTTTACATAGGTCATCTAGACCGTCCATATTGGTGGGTGATCTTAGATAGTTATTCTTCACTCATTTTGTTTGATCAATGGTCCATATATGTGGGACCCACCTTGATGTATGTTTGTATGAGGGGCCCATAGTGGCGGGGTCCCTCCATACTCGCCGATCTTTCTCTCTTTCTCTTCCTTTTCCTTGTGTATGATGACTTGTGGCCTACTTGATGTATGTATCTCATCCACCCCATCCACATAGTGGGCCACCTTGGTTTTTTTTATTTTTGGTATGGGTCATCCAAGGGTGGGCCACTTGGATGAGAATGGAAATACAAATAGCAGCTTGATCCAAAGACAGGTGGCCATGTCCCTGCGGGGCCCACCATGACGCGTGTGCTATATCCACACTGTCCAGCGTCCTGGACGCTGGACGTTTGTAAAGTGAAGGGGAGGGTGGCTAACAGTGAGGTGAACTGACGGTGGGTCCATGGGACCAACTCCCGTCCTCCACCCCTCCAATGGGACACACCATGATATATGTGCCTTATCCACACCGTCCATCCATTTTGGTGGGCCGTCCATCACACCCGTGTGGTGTTTCCCACCGGCCAAGGACGCTGGGACCCACCCAGTCCTTTAGCCCAACTGGCAGACTGAGAGAGATACCTCGTTTAACGCTGGACGCACGCCAGCTCCATCGCTCGCTGGCTGCGGAGTGGAAATACCTCGTTTACACTGAGGTCTTGGTACCGTCCCTGTGGGGGTGGCTAACGGTGTTGTGACCACCGACGTGGGGCCCACCTGATCCTTGGGTGCGGCTGAAACTTTGGCTGACCCTTCATTCAAGTGCGACACCCACAATGGATGGTCTGGATTTGTGGACCCCATCTCGGTGGGCCCAAATAAATGATTAGGAATTTTTAATGGTGGGTATCCCTCTCAACTTGTTGTACCTGGTGTGGCCCACGCAAGTCACGGCCAGACTTGATTTTTGAGACCCAGGCCCACGCTGGAATTAAGCATCTAACCGATGGGTTAGATGTTTGTCACACATCAACACGGTGGCCCCACACGAGCTCGCTGTCCCGTTCCCATGGTGGGTCCTACGTGGGACCCACCTCTGTTGCTGTCAGGAAGACAGTAGAAAGAAAAGAAAAAGAAAAATAAAAAAATAAAAAGAGGGGCACGTGGCACACTCCCTCTCTCTACACCTCTCTCTTTAACTCTCTCTCACTCTCTCTCTCTCCTGACGCATGCTCTCTCTCCTGACGCTCTCTCTCTCTCTACATCTCTCTCTGACACTCTTTCTCCCTCTACATCCTTCTCTCACTCTCTCTCTTCATCTCTCTCTCTCTACATCTCTCTCTGACACTCTTTCTCTCTCTACATCTTTCTCTCACTCTCTCTCTTCATCTCTCTCTACATCTCTCTCTCTATCTCTCTCTACCTCTCTCTCTACATCTCTCTATCTCTCTCTGCGTCAGCAAGGTGTAGGCCCCACTTAATGTATGTGTTTTTACTCCAGCCGTCCATCTATTTTGATGGTGGGACCCATCGTGAGGTATGTATTTTATCCTCGCCTGGTTCCCTCTCGGTCTTGGGTGAGGCACCAGTAGGCCCACCTTGTTATGCAAGAGGCCCATATGATTAGGCCCACCTGATATACTTAAAGGCCCAGGGGTTAAGGCCCATCGAGATGTGTTAGGGCCTATGGGTTAGGCCCATTCGATGTACATATGAGGCCCATTCGATGTTGCCAATTGATGTTCTTATGATCCATGAGGTTAGGCCCATTGCAATGCACTTAAGGCCCATTGGTGCGGCCCATTGATGTGGCCCACTTGATGAATATAAGGCCCATGTGACACGGCCCATTCGATGTATTTAAGGCCCAATGGGATGTACCTAAGGTCCCTTGCAATGTGTGATATCCCTACATGGTTTATGTAATGATGTTTACGACAGATAATGCCTTGGGAGCGATGTCGGTTTGACGTCCACATCGCACGTATAGTGTTGGTTAAATGTCCGCATTATGACTCTCCCTAGGGCCATCGATAGGCCCGTACTGGTTGTGTGTAGGCCATCCATGTCTAGGCCATCCGCGTTGCAAGAGTAGTTCATTACTTTATATCATGTGTAGTATAGTTCCATGATCCATGATCATACGCATCATATGTATGCTTGACATGAGAAGTGACTGATCATAGCATATGCCTTCGGGCAGGTTGATTAGGGGCTCCCGGTTAGGCGGTGTTGCCCTACATGAGCGCACGATACGCGCAGGATTGCTGCATGATTGGATAGTGTGTTTCATGCATTCGCATTGTGTGATATGGTTACTGTACGCCCTAGCGACATCAGGGTCATAGCCTCCACAGGCGTATCGTGGTTGGCAGGATTGGATACCGGAAATCTTGTTCTACATGGGGTGCTATAGATATCCCTGGGTGAAAGTCCCTAAACCCTTATGGTACCAAGAGGTTGCTCCAACGTCTAGACCGAGTGGGTGCATGAGCGTCGATGGCCGATTACCAGGAGGCTGCGCTTTCCACTGTGTCGTGGTCGGTTGGAAGGGGGTGCGGCCTTACCCGCCCGAGAGGAGGGGGCAATGCTAGGCTGAGTCTGACCAGCTCGAGGAATGGGTCCGCTATCGACGAGCCGAGCCCGATATTGGCAGGCGGGTAGTGAGGTCTCTTCCACTTACCTTATTGCGCGCGATGGGGCGGCAATCTGGTTTAGAGTGTACTAGACCCCGGTGATATTCCAGATTTGAACTGTACTGATATGTGGACTCAGATGATGATTTGTATGCTTGAGTTGCATTTCGCATTGCATGGCCTTGGTATGGCCGACATCATTCATACCTTGCATCGTAGCCTTGGTACGGCTAGTGGTATTCATGGATTCATCAGCATGTTCCGCTTTACTCTGATACTGTGTACCTGCATTACTACCTACTTATGCACACACTTTCACCACCCTCTAAGCTTTCCATAAAGCTTATGCACGACCGTTGCGTGCAGGTGACGCGAGGACGCAGCAGCACTGAGGCGAGAGCGCTGAGCAGATCTTTTGGAGCTTTTTGTCCATTCTCATTGTATTTCCCTTTATGCTCATTGTACTTGTAAAGTTTTTGATCATAGTGGAAATGTGATGGAGTTTTTGGTTGTTGTTTGTGGGTTATGCCTTTGGTTATGCTTATTACCAATTAAACGGATGCTAAAAAAAAAAATCCTCCTTGTAGCATCCTAGGATCGGAACCTGGCGTATGGGCGCTGGGAGCCGAGAATGGGGTTCTACGGAGGCTGTCGGCGCCGGATTCGGCGATCGGGAATTTTGTGAGCCCGGTTTCCGAGTTTGGGGCGTGACAGAAGTTGGTATCAGAGCATAACCTGGGAATAACTAAGAACAACATTACATATCTGCTATGAGTTTAGGATGATTAAGTCCCAAGTCCGGATAGCTTAGCAATCTTTATTACCGACCCTTAACATTCGTACCTTCGAGAGTTCCAAGTTGATAGGCGTCTTCGATATTCCTGTAGGACATGGCGCGCCAGAGAGTGACCCGATCGACTCCCGCACCACCACCTGAGACTCCTGCATTACCACCGACGACCCCTGCTCCACCACCGGAGATTCCTACTGACCAGTATATGGATGCAGATCCTCTACCAAGAGATTCCTACTGCCCATCCGGAGTATGCTACTCCTCCACCAGAGACCGGTGCGGACCCGACCGTATCCGTGAGTGCCTCCCAGTTGCAGCAGATGTTACAGGCTGTGACGGCTGCACTTCAGGGACAGGGCAGGCACCCTGTTGTCTCACCGGAGCAGGCTGAGCAGGACCGTGCGAGTGCACTTCTTCGGGAGTTCCGACGACTTGATCCCCCGCGTTTCCAGGGCGAGCCAGACCCGACGGCAGCCGAGAGATGGCGCGCCGATGTGGAGAAGATATTCGAGACGATGGGATGCACGACTGAGCGGCGAGTCCGACTAGCCGTATTTCTTCTCCATGGTGAGGCTGAGCACTGGTGGACGTCAGTCTCACGAGCAGCCGGCACCGATTTTGTATGGACCTGGGAGGATTTTGTGGATCGGTTTGACCGACAGTACTTTCCCGATCACATTCGACGACAGCGGGCATTGGAGTTCGAGGCCTTGGTGCAGGGCGATATGACAGTGGCTCAGTATGCGGCCCGTTTCGTAGCACTGTCCAGATTTGCGCCGTATTTGGTGGATGACGAGGAGCGGAGAGCCCGCCGCTTCGAGGACGGCTTGCGTTACGGTCTTCGAGGCCGTGTCATCGGTCATGAGCTTCCGACGTTCGAGGGAGTGGTACGGAAGGCCCAGATTTATGAGACTGAGTGGGCCGGCTCTCAGTCCGATCGTGGTCAGAGGAGAGACCGGAAGAGGCCCGCTCCTTCCGGTGACCCACAGCAGCATCGACCGCAGCAGCAGAGGCGCACAGGTCGCCCAGCCTTCCGAGCGCCAGCAGCACCTCCAGCACCACCTCCGAGGCAGTTCACCGGCACCTGTTTTGGGTGCGGTGCGACGGGGCACCGTATGTGGGAGTGTCCCCGTCCCCAGCAGCAGCAGCAGCAGCAGCAGCGGCCCCCACAGCAGCAACAGCAGTCGAGAGGTCCGCAGCAGCCTCCACCACAGCAGCAGAGACCCGCACAGCAGCAGCGACAGCAGCCTCCACCACAGAGACCACCTCAGCAGCAGCACCAGCCTCCGAGGCCACAGCAGCAGAGGCAGCAGTTTCGACCGCCTCAGCGACAGCAGCAGCAGCAGCAGTACGTTCAGAGGGGACAGGCACCTCCCCAGCCGGCTCAGGCTAGATTCTACGCGGCCCAGCAGGATCCTCAGTCATCTGGAGGAGTCGTCGAGGGTATACTTCTAGTCTCTACATGCATTGCTCGAGTTTTATTTGACTCTGGTGCTTCGCACTCATTTATGTCCGAGGGATTCTGTCGTTCGACTGGATTGCCGACAGAGTCTGCTCGAGAGGGGTTGACTGTATCGACGCCCTTAGGGAAGACTACAGTACTAGGCCGTTTCTGTTCATATTGCCCCGTGCTAGTGGGAGAGATTTTCTTGCCCGCCGACTTGTACGTGTTGCCGATGTCAGACTTCGATGTTATCTTAGGCATGGATTGGCTCGCCGAGTACCACGCCATCTTAGACTGCTCCGCGAGGACCGTCACGTTTTGTATACCAGGCTTGCCGCAGTTCCAGTTCGTTGCAGAGCCCCGGGGAGAGCCGTTGTCTTGCTTGATGTCCTGCGCTATTGAGGAGCCTGTTGCCGCTTGTATTGATCAGCTGCCGATTGTTTGCGATTTTCCCGACGTGTTCCAGGAGATTCCGGGATTACCGCCTCGTCGACTCACCGAGTTTCAGATTGATCTTGTGCCCGGTACCGCGCCTATTTCGAAGGCCCCGTATCGTATGGCACCGTTGGAGTTGCGGGAACTGCAGAAGCAGTTGGACGAGCTACGCGAGTTAGGCTTTATCCGTCCGAGCAGTTCGCCGTGGGGAGCGCCGGTACTCTTCGTGAAGAAGAAGGATGGATCGTTGAGGCTCTGCGTAGACTACCGCGAGCTCAACAAGGTCACGATCAAGAACAAGTACCCGCTCCCGAGGATTGATGATTTGTTCGATCAGCTGCAGGGTGCGCAGTTCTTTTCGAAGATTGACTTGCGTTCCGGTTATCATCAGATTCGGGTCCGAGAGGAGGACATTCCGAAGACGGCATTCAGGACGCGTTATGGTCATTTTGAGTTCCAGGTCATGTCCTTCGGACTGACCAATGCACCCGCGGTCTTCATGCAGTTGATGAACGAGGTCTTCCGCCCTTATCTCGATCAGTTTGTTGTAGTCTTCATCGACGACATTCTGATCTATTCGAGGACCCGTGAGGAGCATGAGCAGCATCTGGAGGTTACGTTGCAGACCCTCCGTGCACACCAGCTTTATGCGAAGCTGGAGAAGTGCGAGTTCTGGCAGGAGGAGGTGAAGTTCCTCGGTCACGTGGTGACGAGGGAGGGCGTCGCAGTGGACCCCTCGAAGGTTGAGGCAGTGCGTCAGTGGTGCCAGCCCACGACCGCGTCCGAGATCCGCAGTTTCCTTGGTTTGGCGGGCTATTACCGGCGTTTCATTGAGGGCTTCTCCCGTATTGCAGCCCCGCTGACCAGGTTGACTCGGAAGGGCGCGGAGTTTATTTGGAGCGACACCTGCGAGCGAGCATTTATGGAGTTGAAGGACCGTTTGACGTCCGCTCCTGTCCTCACTCTTCCCTCTGGGAGTGACGGATTTATTGTATTCACTGATGCCTCTCATATTGGTTTGGGTGCTGTCCTGATGCAGCACGGGAGACCAGTGGCCTTTGCATCTCGCCAGCTCAAGATCCACGAGCTGAACTACCCCACGCATGATTTGGAGCTGGCTGCAGTTGTCTTCGCACTGAAGGTGTGGAGGCACTATCTCTATGGGGTCAGGTTCGAGCTCTTCTCCGACCACAAGAGCTTGAAGTACCTCTTCTCGCAGTCCGAGTTGAACATGAGACAGAGGCGCTGGATGGAGCTCCTGAAGGACTATGACTTCGATCTTCAGTACCACCCTGGCAAGGCGAACGTGGTGGCGGATGCCCTCAGCCGTCAGCCACGAGGCTTGGTGGCGCATATGATGATTCAGGAGTGGCGGATGCTTGAGGATGTGGCAGAGTATGATTTTGAGTTCGGCCTGCAGTCTTCTATCGTGCAGTTATCGAGCCTATCGATTCAACCCTCTCTTGTCGCAAGGGTGATCGAGGCTCAGCAGGCTGATGAGTCGTTGCAGAGTTATAGGGCTGATGCGGCATCTGAGAGTCAGGTAGATTGGCAGATTGGTACCGATGGTGGACTTCGCTTCAGAGGCCGATTGTGCGTCCCGGATATCCCTGAGCTACGTAGAGATCTTATGACCGAGGCGCATCGATCGCGTTTTTCTATTCATCCTGGCTCGACGAAGATGTACCGTGACATGAGGCGACAGTATTTTTGGGCGGGGATGAAGCGCCAGATCGCTAGTTTTGTGGCCGAATGTGACACGTGCCAGCGTGTCAAGGCCGATCATCAGAGACCCCCTGGTCTATTGCAGCCGTTGAGCGTCCCGACGTGGAAGTGGGAGCACGTGTCGACAGACTTCATTATGGGCTTGCCGAGGACTCAGCGCGGTCATGACGCCATTTGGGTTGTTGTGGATCGTCTGACGAAGTCGGCACATTTTCTCGCGATGCGTGCGACTTTGTCTATGGACCGGCTTGCGAGGTTATTCCTCGAGGAGATTGTGAGACTGCATGGCGTTCCAGTCTCGATCATTTCTGACCGAGATTCGAGGTTCACGTCTCAGTTTTAGGAAGCTTCTAGAGAGCGATGGGGACTGATTTGTGGCTCAGCACCGCGTACCATCCGCAGACCGATGGCCAGACCGAAAGGGTCAACCAGATCCTTGAGGATATGCTTCGGGCCTGCGCGATTGATTTCGGGGGTAGCTGGGATGAGCATCTGCGATTGGCTGAGTTCGCATACAATAACAGCTATCAGGCGACCATCGGCATGGCTCCTTTTGAGGCACTATATGGCAGACCATGCAGATCACCGAGTTGTTGGACCGAGGTTGGAGAGCGCCGCCTCCTAGGTCCCGAGCTTGTGCAGGAGACGTCAGAGGCTATCGATATCATCAGGCAGAGGATGCGCACAGCTCAGAGCCAGCAGAAGAGTTTTGCTGATCGTCGACGTCGTCCCTTGGAGTTTGATGTAGGGGACCATGTGTATCTCAAGGTCTCGCCCATGAAGGGCGTAGTTCGTTTTGGAGCGAAGGGCAAGCTTGCCCCGAGATTTATAGGACCTTTTGAGATCACTAGGCGCGTTGTGCCGTGGCCTATCGGCTTGCCTTGCCATCTCAGTTGTCTGGCGTCCACAATGTTTTCCATGTCTCCATGTTGAGGAATGTGGGTCAGACATTGTTCCTATTATTGATTGGCAGCCGTTAGAGGTCCGTGAGTGCTTCCTACATTGAGCAGCCGGTTCGTATCCTGGATCGGAAGGAGCAGGTCCTCCGGACCAAGGTCATCCCGTTGGTAAAGGTTCAGTGGGGTCACCATTCTGTTGAGGAGGCTTCGTGGGAGCGCGAGGCTGAGATTCGAGAGCGTTATCCCCATCTATTTGATGATTGATCATGTGATGTATTTTGTATATTATCTCTGGTTTTATATAGTGATGTTATGTTTCTTATTCCTCGCGAGTTATGCCTAGTTGCGATGATTGTGTAAATTTCGAGGACGAAATTTTTATTAGGAGGGGAGAGTTGTAAGACCCGCATCTTAAACCGTACCGTTCCGTAGGTTTCTGCGGTCTTTCCGGTCAAATTCCGGCAACCTTCGACCCTTACCGGTATCTGCGCACGACCCTGATTCACACGCTGTCAACCCGAGTCGACTCAACCCGAGACTTGTACCATTGCGACCGCACCGTCGCCGCGGTTCCGATGCCGCGACTCACGCACCGAGGCGATACTCTGGCTAGGAGATGTAGGCCAGCGTTCGGTGCGAGGAAAACGCCGCGCGTTGCGAAACCCAAGAGAATCTCAACGAGATGTCACATCAATCACCCATCAATCAATCCCATCATGTCAAGTACACATCACTTTTCACCCATTTCCAAGCAACCACAAAAGTCAAAAGGCTCTTACACACCCATGCCTTTTCTTACACAAATGGTCATAAAAGTCAAAAAGTTCTTACAACACCCATCACCACCACATCCATCACTCCATCAAACATCACCCATCTCTCTCTCCTTTACAAGTCCTCTCTCTCTCTCTCTCTTTTCCAAATCTCATTCCCAAACAAGAGAGAAAAACCCCATACGTATGAGCTATCTCCCCATTCCCTTTCAAGCCACAAATGTGTCCCACCTTTCCATCCCAAGATCTCCCATCCTAGCCATCCATTCCTCATCTCCTCCTTTGAAATTGAAGCTAAGGAGCTAAGGAACCCATAGGAGCAAGAAGATCGGACGGTGGGTGCTTGATAACAGTAGTTTTTCATGTTTTTAAGATGGGCCAAGTGAGGCCAACCGATCAATGGTTTGGATCTCACTTGGGACCCTAAGAGGTGGCCGATGGCCCGCTTTGATCATCATGATCATTCCATGATGGGGCCATTCTCCATGGCCCCCATCATGATGTTTATTTTCTTGTTTTACATAGGTCATCTAGACCGTCCATATTGGTGGGTGATCTTAGATAGTTATTCTTCACTCATTTTGTTTGATCAATGGTCCATATATGTGGGACCCACCTTGATGTATGTTTGTATGAGGGGCCCATAGTGGCGGGGTCCCTCCATACTCGCCGATCTTTCTCTCTTTCTCTTCCTTTTCCTTGTGTATGATGACTTGTGGCCTACTTGATGTATGTATCTCATCCACCCCATCCACATAGTGGGCCACCTTGGTTTTTTTTTTTTTTGGTATGGGTCATCCAAGGGTGGGCCACTTGGATGAGAATGGAAATACAAATAGCAGCTTGATCCAAAGACAGGTGGCCATGTCCCTGCGGGGCCCACCATGACGCGTGTGCTATATCCACACTGTCCAGCGTCCTGGACGCTGGACGTTTGTAAAGTGAAGGGGAGGGTGGCTAACAGTGAGGTGAACTGACGGTGGGTCCATGGGACCAACTCCCGTCCTCCACCCCTCCAATGGGACACACCATGATATATGTGCCTTATCCACACCGTCCATCCATTTTGGTGGGCCGTCCATCACACCCGTGTGGTGTTTCCCACCGGCCAAGGACGCTGGGACCCACCCAGTCCTTTAGCCCAACTGGCAGACTGAGAGAGATACCTCGTTTAACGCTGGACGCACGCCAGCTCCATCGCTCGCTGGCTGCGGAGTGGAAATACCTCGTTTACACTGAGGTCTTGGTACCGTCCCTGTGGGGGTGGCTAACGGTGTTGTGACCACCGACGTGGGGCCCACCTGATCCTTGGGTGCGGCTGAAACTTTGGCTGACCCTTCATTCAAGTGCGACACCCACAATGGATGGTCTGGATTTGTGGACCCCATCTCGGTGGGCCCAAATAAATGATTAGGAATGTTTTAATGGTGGGTATCCCTCTCAACTGTTGTACCTGGTGTGGCCCACGCAAGTCACGGCCAGACTTGATTTTTGAGACCCAGGCCCACGCTGGAATTAAGCATCTAACCGATGGGTTAGATGTTTGTCACACATCAACGGTGGGGCCCACAACGAGCTCGCTGTCCCGTTCCCATGGTGGGTCCTACGTGGGACCCACCTCTGTTGCTGTCAGGAAGACAGTAGAAAGAAAAGAAAAAAATAAAAAAATAAAAAGAGGGGCACGTGGCACACTCCCTCTCTCTACACCTCTCTCTTTAACTCTCTCTCACTCTCTCTCTCTCTTGACGCATGCTCTCTCTCTCCTGACGCTCTCTCTCTCTCTACATCTCTCTCTGACACTCTTTCTCTCTCTACATCCTTCTCTCACTCTCTCTCTTCATCTCTCTCTCTCTCTACATCTCTCTCTGACACTCTTTCTCTCTCTACATCTTTCTCTCACTCTCTCTCTTCATCTCTCTCTACATCTCTCTCTCATCTCTCTCTCACCTCTCTCTCTACATCTCTCTATCTCTCTTTGCGTCAGCAAGGTGTAGGCCCCTTAATGTATGTGTTTTTACTCCAGCCGTCCATCTATTTTGATGGTGGGACCCATCGTGAGGTATGTATTTTATCCTCGCCTGGTTCCCTCTCGGTCTTGGGTGAGGCACCAGTAGGCCCACCTTGTTATGCAAGAGGCCCATATGATTAGGCCCACCTGATATACTTAAAGGCCCAGGGGTTAAGGCCCATCGAGATGTGTTAGGGCCTATGGGTTAGGGCCCATTCGATGTACATATGAGGCCCATTCGATGTTGCCAATTGATGTTCTTATGATCCATGAGGTTAGGCCCATTGCAATGCACTTAAGGCCCATTGGTGCGGCCCATTGATGTGGCCCACTTGATGAATATAAGGCCCATGTGACACGGCCCATTCGATGTATTTAAGGCCCAATGGGATGTACCTAAGGTCCCTTGCAATGTGTGATCCCTACATGGTTTATGTAATGATGTTTACGACAGATAATGCCTTGGGAGCGATGTCGGTTTGACGTCCACATCGCACGTATA
>JAJHSJ010000002.1:70417847-70759193 GCA_021015155.1 Magnolia officinalis
TGTTAGTGTAACATCCCGGATTTTTGCCAACCTGGGATTAGATGTCCTTAGGCGAGGGGTTGCTCTTAACACCTTATTATTTCGTCAGAACTAAACCCCCAGTCTAAAATCGCTTCTGAACCATTTCCTTCACAATCCCACCCCTTTACTACTTTGTGCCTTCAATTTTTCAAAGCACTTTCGCCCTAGACACTAACTTAAACTAGCTAAGTAGTAAAACTTGGATCACTTTATATACAAACTACAAAGGCCTAAGTACCATCTCAACCAGAAAACAATTAGGATTAAATCCTTTAATTTTAACAAAGTTAACTAAGTGCAAACTCGATTAGCCATGAAATCCGTTGGGATCGCTTTAAATACGATCTGCAAGACCCAAAACTTGTAAAACATGTGACTCTAGGTTACCCTAAAGTCTAGAGCCAAACTCATTACCTACCCGTCTGCTCTCGGGACTGAAACGAAACTTCGTATGAGGTCTAGATCGCACATCGGGAGTCCGATTAACACGAAGCTAAGGACCAGGACCGCCCCACTGGGCTTGACAATCATCTCAAAATCAGGCGATTCCGATGTCCCACGGCCATTTATTCGATCCGGAGCGAGGGTGTGTGAAAAACACTATTCCTTTTGAAAATAAAATATCTGGAATAGTGATCTGGCACCTTTCGCTTGCGCATCAGTATTAAGCAACCAGACCGTCAGAATCAGACCAAATTACACCCTCGGATCAGGAAAAATTTCAGGAACATTTACATGTACTTGGAATTTCGGATCGTGGCCCACTGACCGTTGAACTGAAAGTGGCCCGCCACGTGCGATCTGGGAATCCGTTCGAGTCGAAAACGTAATCCCTCATAGATCCATGTGTGGTGAGCTTAAGTCTGACGTTTGGGCTCAAGGAGGGCCACCAGAACCTCTCTTTTGAGCTGGAAAAGTGACGAAATACCTATATTAGCAGTAACCTTTGAACAGGAGTCTATTCGGTGAGTTTTGAGGCTAATAAGGACCTTAAACCCTCTCCCATTCCAGCCATACGAATTTGGATTTGAGAGAGGGAAAGAGAGAGAAAGTGAGGGAGAAGTGGGAGAATCTCCCTGCCGTCGTTCCCTCCCCCACCACGGGCTGCACATCCCTTCTTTCGCATCGCTTTCCCGGCGATTCCAGCCCCGTTTCTAGGTAAGAAACCCTAACCCTAATCTGTTTTGGAGTTTAGACTGTTGTGGTTGTGAAATAGCTAACCTATTTCGTTCTCTAGGTTTGCCAAACTGCCGAATACGGAAGCTTAGCAACCTATCAACTCCGTTACGATTCTACGACCAAAGTGCGGACTTTAGGTGTATGGTTACGTTTTTCAACGCTTTCAATGTCAGATAATGATAGATTCATGATCTGCATGCAATTGCACATGTACAAAGTGCTTTCCGTGTCCTGTTTCGATTAACGTTGTAGAATTGGAATTTCACATACTCTAGGTATACGTAGAAATACCGTATACGTATTTTTTTCGGGAAATGCTTGACATGTTTATTAATGTATGATTATACTATATATGGATAAAATACTAGTTTGGCGAAAGGAATCGCCGTAATACATGTTCACTTGTAAATGCTACGTATGTTGAAATTGTGTATTCTAGAAATACTGTATACGTATAAATTTTGGAGATGTATGTATCATGATTATTTGCTTGTAATATATTATACATGGATAAAATACTAGCTTGGCTAAAGGATAACCCTAATACATGTTTTACTACATACACCATGTATGTTGTAATAGTGTATTCTAAGTGTTTGTGGAAATGGCTGAATGAGTATAGAATTCTCATTCGTGCTCGCCATGACTAATTGTCATGATTCATGATTGATGTATTGGCGATACCTCCCTTTGACGAAAGGATTTGCCCTAAGTCACGCCACGCCAAAATACACTATATATGCTAAAATGTGTAGCCCAAGTGTTTGTGGAAATGACTGAATGAATATGGACTCGGATTCCTGCTTGCCATGACTATCCATCGTGGGTGTACGCGTGTTATGATTGGGGCAACTCCCTAGTGAAAGGATTTGGCCTAATGCCTATGTGTTCGACATATGTCGTGTATGTTGATGTATGTTTGTTTAAGTGTTTCTTGAAATGTCTGAATGAGTAGTAGTTAGCAAATTGTAAAGTATAAGGGTGTGGAGATATGATTCTCACCTCTTTTAACTATGTGTATGATCTCCTTTGATAGTTGTGTGATTAGGAATTGAACATGTACAAACTCATGCTTGTGTTGTGATTCATAACATGCTCAACTGCTTTATGATTTTAACTATGTAATGTATATGCTTAATTTATATCTACGTTGTATGATCCGTCATGGGTGATGGGGGAGCGGAGCAACGAGTGCGTGCAACAGCCCTGGCAGCCCTAACGGATAATACCAGACTGATTGTATGATTGAATCCTGATCTATTACTGCTTTATATCTCTGTAATTGATTGTGTTTGGGCTATGATTATAGTCCAGGCAATCGGTAACGGGATTGAACTTGTTGCTGAGATTCATTTGCCACGTGGGAGTGTTCGACGAACTCGAGTCGTGCGTTGCCTGTCGGCAGTGGCTAGGCCACACGAAGTTGTTTATGCCTTCATGTCGTGGGCAGCTCAACGGGCGATCGTGCTAGTCGAGCTCATCAGTAAACCCGATCTGCCTTATGCATGTTCACCCTGTTTGGTCGCTACTGCTTGAACCTAGGGTACCAAACTTACCAGTGGCGATCCCCGTTTAACCATGGTACCTAGATCCGCTAAGTCGCATGAGCCGGGCATGGTGGTATGGGACACCGTGGTCGAGCTGTCGGCCTAACTACGCTGGGGCCATGTGCCTCCCCGTAGTGACCATTGCGCAATCAACTCGTGAGCCGAATATGTGGTATGGGACACTGTATTCGAGCTGTCGATACTTCGGCGAGAGCCGAGTACGGTGAGATCTGTGCTCGTGCTGACGGGCGACGAGTCCTCCGTGGTATCATCGTATCATCAGTACACTCCAAGGGTCTGTGATTGGCCACGAGTCTTTCACAGCAACTAGAGTGTGAGTTGAGCGAGTACGGTGAGACCTGTACTTGAGCTGACGGCTAGTGATTGAGCCGAGTACGGTGAGACCTGTACTCGAGCTGACGGCCAGCAATTGAGCCGCATACGGTGAGATTTGTATCCGCGCGGGGTGAGGTGATGAGCCCTTTGCGATGCCTTCACTACGTTTCTCAAACCATAACATCGTAGAGAATAACTAGGATTGACGACCCTAGAATGGACATGTTTAGGGAATGATACAAGGGAGGGTACCTTAGTTCCTAATACTGCTGTTTGAAATGGACTAATAAAAACTTGGTAATCATGAGCATCATCGCACCGCATGTGCTTTGTAGATGTGGCGCATGAGGAGTAAGCATTCGCGAACGAAGATGATGTCGCTTGAGGGTGGTTGGCAAGGGCATACAGCATCATGTCATTTCATTCTTGCATTTAATAAGAGGAGTTAGAATTGTTTGATTGTAATGCTTTATCATTACTGCTTGATTGAATTGATAACATGTTAACCTATGCTTTACTGTTCCACTGAGTTGATCACTCACTCCCAGTTACGGGACGGTGTTGTACACACCAACCAGATTGTTGAGTTCAGGTTGGTGCGATGCTTGTGAAGCAGAGCCGGACTATTTCTATGATGATAGGAGGAATTCTCCTATCTGTATCTCTTGGCAGGTCAATGAAGACCTGATATGTATTGACGGGGCTATGGTACATGGGATAGGAGGCATTACACTTCCTCACATTTGGTACATTTTAGAACTGCACTTGTATTTATTTAACCTGGTAATGTTATCACACTCTGGAGACTCATCATAAGTTATATAATTTATCTATCTATCACAGTCTTCCGCTTGCAAACTTAACTGTCTCTGGAGTATGCTATGCTTGTTTTGGCTTAATCTCACTCATGTTCAATGCACGAATACAGTCAACACTCAATCATCATTCATTTTGTTGCATAAGTGTGATGTTCTGGAACTCGGGAGTTGAGTTATGCTCGACCCCCGATTTTCAGGGCGTTACAGTTAGCCTAAACATAAGTATAGAAAATTTTAAAGTATTGAGATCATAGATTTCATTCCTTTTATTCCTATTTTGTGTTGATGATTATGAAGTAATATTTTAATCCATATTGCACTAATTCTATATTTATTAACTATGTGTGTAGAATTTTGTCTTATAATTTCTATGCCACATTTGTAATTGTTTGATTATGGGTACACTTCTACTAGTCATGACTTGAAATAATTTTATAAATTGTATGGTGAAGGATTACCCTCATTGCGTCCTACATTCTTTAATTTCCAATTTAGTTTGAATCTAATATATGGATAGATCCTAGAATATGGTGAACAAGAATTAATTTCTTATTATTGAATGACATGAAGTAATTCTTTGAATCCTATCATTCAAATTCTATGTCAATTAACCATGTGATTAAAAAATTTCTTGTCGTCTCTACATTACATTGGTAATTACTTGATTATGGGTATACTTCTAATAACATGACATGAGCATTACAATTTCATTTCATTTTATCGTATGAATTGTAGAAAAAAGATTACGTATGGAATGTCTTCTTTATAAGAAATGTAGAAGGCACTCTTAAATAATGACCTAATCATACTTGAGATTGACATGTCACATTTGTGAACCCTTATATGAGCTTAAAGAAATTTTGAAGATCCATGTTGAATTCATGGTTGAATGCTTAATCTTTTGCTAATAACTATAAGATTTTATTATGTTTACATATGGAGGAGTGATCTTGTCAAATGTTAGGAATGTACATGAAAACCATGATGCATAACATCCACGCATGACCTGCGAGCTTTACCGAGTGCTTAATGTAAGCCACATTCTGCTAGATTTGCTAAGAATTCCATTTCTTAAGTTAAATCTTCAAATATGTGCATTTGCACCACTATGGGCCGCTCACCCTTTACATGAGGCTTTTTTGGGTTTAGAACCTCCTTAGGTGTGTCCTGAGTATTTTTCTAGGAGGTTAGACATCCTCAGGCGCACTCACTTACATGGTCTTTTCCAGGTAGTCAGTCTACCACAGGTGACCTCTTCTTTTGACAGCTGGATGTGCATCCCCAGATCTACGACTTGAGCATACATTCATACATCCATGCATATGTATATATGATATTAATGTCTTTATTAAATGAATATGTTGGTTTAAACTACGTTGGAATTCTTTGATATGCATAAATCCTTTAGGGAAATTTCCACTGAGTTATCACTCATCCAATCGTGCGGTTGCACCAAATAAATGCAAGTTTGATGGCAGAATTAAGGAGACCCCTATAATGGGATCCTAAGGACGACTGAGGAGGAATTCAGCGAGGAAGAACTTTATGCCGATGTAGTTGAGCTGTTGGAGCTCAACTTATATCTTAAAATTTACTTACTTTCATATTTTAGACTTTATGTTTTGTTTGAATTGTAATAACAATTCCCCTGCTGAGGGATTTTGTTTTGTTTCCATTTACCTATACTAAACTTCTTTCTTATTACGCATGTTATCCTTAACTTATGTAATAGTTGTCTTACTTCATGTTATGAAATTTGTTATTAATTAGATGTATGGTAGTGCACTTCATAACATAATACTCGGGTTCTCAATTGCGAGTGACCATCCTCGGGTTATGAGAAATAGGGTGTTACACCTGGGGATGTCATTCCTTGAGAATCCACTATATCATGGAAGACAAAACCAGGTAGGCCATGAACCACCTCCAATGGTCGAATTGCACTTTTGAATCGTGACCAAATTATTCAAATGGTTCAGGAAGTAATAGGACAAGTTCACGGCCGTATTACTTACTCGATCAATAATAGGCCCTATTCAGAATGAATTGACCGACAGTCTCCATTGTCACGACTGATTTTACCATTTTCTAATCAAGACTGCCGATTTCAACCAAGAGGGCCAAATTTACCATTTTTCAATCATGATGGCTAAATTTAATAAAGACAACCGAATTTACCATTTTTTAATCAAGACCGGTGAGTTCACTCACAATAGCGAAATTTACTATTTTTTAATCACGGTTATCGAGGTAGACCAAGATGGCTGAATTTGTTATCTCTCGATTAAGATGGCTGACATAAGGCCCATATCCTAGACCGTACCATTCTGTAGGCTTTCACGGTCCTCCCAGTCGAATTCCGAGAAACCCGTGACCTGTAATCGGCATTTGTGCATAACCCTAAGTCGTATTCTGTATTCCTGAGTAGGCTAAACCGAGAATTGTATCCTTGCGACCGTGCCATCGCCGCGGTTCCAATGCCACATCTCACTCGCCGATTCGATACCCGGGCCAGGAGTTGTGGGCCTGTGTATTTTCTGATGAAATGCCGTGTGTTGCGGATTCCAAGAGAATCTCTACAACCCATCACATCAATCCATCAAACAATCAAATCAAGTACAACTCATACCCTACCCATCCCTCTCTCACCCAAAGTCAACAACACCCTTACTCATCCCATTCCTTTCTTACCAACAAGCCAACAAGCACCATACCTCCCATGTCATACACATCACTTCCTCTTCTCTCTCTCTCTCTCTCTCTCTCTCTCTCTCTCTCTCTCTCATTTCACACTCCATTTTCAAGCAACTCCCAAGGGTGGACGTCTAAGCTTTCCAAGAGGAAAGCTAGGTGTGGCCCACTTCCCTACCCCTATCTCCACCATCCAATCTTCATCTACCTCCATCAAAGTCGAAGCCAAGGAGCGTAGCTTGCCATTGATCCAAGAAGAGATCTAAGGTGGGTGTTCTTATAGGCCTATATGTCATTTTTGATGATGGGTCAGTGGGGCCTACCGATCGATTGTACTGATCTCACTTTGGACCCTAGGTGTGCCGATGGCCCACCATGATTTGTACATCATCCTTCATCCCATGATGGGGCCATTCTCCATGGACCCCATCATGATGTTTATTTTCTTAGTTTGATAAGGGTCATTTAGATCTTGCATTTTGGTGGAGAAGGGATCTCCACCGTTGATTTTGAGTGGTGAGCCCACATGTATTGGGACCCACTTGATGTATGTTGTAAAGCATGTTAAGGGAGCTCATAGTGGCGGAGCTCCCTCCACCACATAATCTCTCTCTCTCTCTCTCTCTCTCTCTCTCTCTCTCTCCTCTCTCTCTCTCTCTCTCTCTCCTTTCCATATTTTTTCGGCCCACCTGATGATGCGTGATGAATCCAGACTGTGAAAGTGCCCTGGTTTGCCAATTAGCATGAGTGTTGAGTCAGTTAGACTGCAGAGCCTCATAGGAAGATCATTTCAAGTGTGTCTCAACCGAATGTGGGCAAGCTCGCCACAGGTAAATCTAAGCTCACATCCTGTCCCAAAATACCAGGTATATAAAACCCTTAAAATAAACTAGAACATCATACAGTTTTTAAGTTAAGAAATTTTTTTTCAAAATAGGAAAATTCTCTAAGTTTTCATGCTTTGTCGATTTTATCGATACACATCTCGATATGATCAACCTGTGATGTCGATGTCCTCGATACCTAAACAATATCATCGGAATGAGGACAAAAGTGTCCAGTAACCACATATATATCTGGACGAATTTATCGATGTATCGATATACCTATCGATATCATCGATATTTGAATCTCGAGTCCATCGAAGGTGACTCGATAATATCGACTGGCAGATTCCCGGTGCCCCTGTTTTTTCTTAAGAATATCATATATGCATCGATATATCGAAGCCTCCTCGATACCATTGAAGTTTAAATCTCGATGATATCAGAAGGCTCTCGATGATATCAGTCTTGGGCGCCAAGTTCTTCCAGCAAAATATTTCAGGGTGGTTTATCTATGATCAGGGTCGCTCGATAGAATCCATATTCAAATATCGATGATATCGGTATACTTTCGATGGCATCGAACAAGGACAGAAACTGTCCAACAAACTTAAACGAAAATCCGGTGGATTTATCGATGCATCGACACCGTATCGATATCATCGACATTCAAATTTCGATAATCTCGATGGTCCCTCGATCATTCTTGAAAACCTAAAATATTTTATAGCAAGTCTCTCTCATTATTCAAATGTCGATGAATCGACACTAGTATTGATAGAATCGGAGTTCGAAATCCGATGACTGTTGAGACTCAAATATTGCATAATTTTCCCCATTTATATCTGGTTTTATGAATATGAATCCGCTTAATATTCTATTTTACTATGTATGTGTTGTTGCAAGGTGAATTAAGTGTTTTGGATTGAAAAATGGTGTTTAAAAGCATGATTTTGATGCTCAAGAATACCAAAGCAAGGATTGATCTTAGGAGACCAAGATTGAAGAATCACATGCTAAAGATCCAAGAAAACCAAGTGAAGAATGAAGAGAATCGAAGATTTAAAGTAAGAATCCTGAAATCGTCCTTGAAAAAAGTGTATTATGAAGCTGTGAAGTTTATTTTGGAAAACTGCGCAGCAGGAAGGTCTGTTTTTAAACGAACTATGCAGCGAGAAGTCTATTTTGGGAAAATATGTATATTTGATGTGGTTTCTAGGGTTTTTCAAATTTGTACGAAAATTGGAGGTCCCTACTTATAAATAGGGCTTCCTAGGGCATTTTAAAACATTATTCAAGGCATCCCAAAGCAAAATTTAGGATTTTTAAAGAGTTTTTAGTTTTATTAAAGCTTTATAAGTTGTTTTTTTTTAGATCTTTTCTATTTGCATTTTCTTTCTTTATTTCTTGTTGCTTTTTATTTCTTCAATTTAATTATGTTTTTTTAAGTTCTTTCTAGCCCAAGCTAGAAGGAAAGCACATGGGTTTAATGTTTCTTTAAGATTATGATGATTGATTGTTTTAATGATGAGAAAAATGGTGTATGCATATTATCTATTATTTAGGTTTTGTTTTTTATCCTCTTGTGAGATCCATATGTTTCCATCATATGAGATCCATATTGATGGATAGGCTTATCCTGAATCAATCAGATTTCCTAGATATGAGAGGTTCTCAACCTGTTATATTTCTTTAATATTCGTTATCCTATAGATATTGAATACTTAAAATCACTGACGCTTGAGAATATATGTCAATGGTGTAAATCCATAATTTTCTAATATTTTATATCATTTATTAAAATATTTAAACTGTTTTATTTTCCGACTAGGCTGACCATAGTGCTTAGATCCTAATTGTGTTATCCAAGTCATCATGATTTTGGAACATTAACATATGTGTGGAACTTTGAAGCTTGGGTGTTATTTTATTCAGTTGAATTACATCCATTCAAAAATCCCAAAATCAAATTATCAGTTTTAGTTTTTATTACCTAGTTTGTTTTGCATTTAATTTTTCCCTTCTAGCAATTCCTCTCCCTGTGGGATCGACCCTGTATTCACAAGATATTACTTACGAACCTCTGCACTTCGAGGCAAGCAATCAATGACATCGACACCTATTTCGATTCCATCTACTAGCTGGCAAGAGGTTTCAAAAGCGTATGACATTTGAGTTTGTGTCATCGAGCGAACCATCGATGCCATCAAGAGTATATGCTCGATGATATCGAACTCTTTCATAAATGTGACAGTTTTATATCCGTTAGAACCTTTTGCCTATATATAGAGGACTTGTCTATTATTGCTGGTAGAGAAAGAAGAGAGTGCTTTTGTGTGTTTTACTTTCGATCTTATCCCTAAAGCCTTTTCTCTCAAGGGAGTTCAACCTTCAATCCACCCTCATCATTGATATTCAATAGAGTGGATTGGGGAATGAACTTCTGCATTCAAGGATCCTCCAGTTACTACCTTAATGGCAAATCATTAAGCTGGGATGCCTTGAATGCATAATCGGAATCACTTTATCTTCCTTATAGGAAAACTTTTTATAGAGTAGGATTCCGTTTTGACCTTGACCCAACCCGAAGCCTCACATTGGTACATCATCTGATTGCAGATCAAGGAAGCCGAAGATTCTTCATCAACAAGGAGGAGATCTTTGTCAACGTGCTGAATGAGACTCATCCACTTATTTGTAAGTTATTAGAGTCCAGAGGACACTTGTGATCATTCCTTTTTAGGATTGGGTCTTAGGTGTTTCTCACCCTTGCAAGCCCTCGTAGGAGGCCTCCGGCGGGAGTGTACGCGGTGGGTACGTGTGTTGACCCTTTCTCTGTGAAGAGCATAAACTTTTGGTTGAAGGTGGACCTGTTTAAAACCTTAGGTTTGAGGTGATCCGAGTGAAACCTCTGTTATGGTCTTATGGAAGATCCTTGGCCAGTGTGCCTAAAAGTGGATGCGTTGTGTTGACCTTTGCTCATGAGAGCATAAACAGTTAGCGTCAGAGTAGGTTGTAAAGGTTGAAGGTGAACATGATTTAAAATCTTAGGTTTGAGGTGAACTACTGTGAAACCTCCTTAGTGAAATCCGGTACACTCAAGGGTTAAGTGCGGTTACCGAGAGTGGAGTAGACAAGTAGTCAAACCACTATAAAAATGACTGTGTTTGAGATTTTTATTCTTCTGTTTGTGTGATTGACTTTAATATTTTCATATCTGAATATCTATAATCACACCTCACACACATACACAGTCATATCCACCATAAACTAGTTTGCATATTGTTCATCTTTTAAATGTTTGTGATTGGATCCTCTACCGTGCTTGGAAGCCAGTAGAGTTATATAAGAGTAATCCTAATTTGTGCTTATTGTTAGGATTAGTGTAATAGGATTTTAAATAAACCATAAAAACTTTAAAAGGTCCTATTCACCCCCCTCTAGGACATATTAGTATATTCCTACTTTAACTAAAGCGGTCTTCACCACTATTTCAATTGGTATCAAAGCAGGTCTCTCTTTAAAAGCTTCACCGCCTAGAGAGTGATCTTGACTGAAGTTGGGAGTATAGCCAAAGGAGAGGGCTCATCAGTCACTAGACCTCCAGTATTTGATGGATCAAATTATGCATACTGGTGAAATAACGGAAAGACCACTTTAGTTGAAGTAGGGATACGCCAATATGTCCTAGAGGGGGGTGAATAGGAATTTTAAAGTTTTTATGATTTATTTAAAATCCTATTGCACTAATCCTAACAACAAGCTCATATTTGGATTACTCGAAAATAACTCTACAGGCTTCCAAACCTTGTAGAGGATCCAATCACAAACTATTTAATAAGTGAACAGTATGCAAACTATTTTATGATGGATGTGACTATATATGTGTGTGGTGTGATCTTAGATATTCAGATATTGAAAATATTCAAGTAAATCACACATTCAGAAAGATAGCAATCTCAAACACAGTCATTTTTATAGCGTTTCGACGATCAGTCTACTCCACTCACGGCAGACGCACCGAATTTCACTAAGGAGGTTTCACAGTGGTTCACCTCAAACCTAAGGTTTTAAATATGTTTCACCTTCAACCTTTACAACCTACACTGATGCTCACTGTTTATGCTCTCACGAGCAAGGGTCAACACAACGCACTCACTTTTAGGCACACTGGCCAAGGATCTTCCATAAGACTATACCGGAGGTTTTACGCGGTTTACCCTAAACCCGAGGTTTCACACGGTTCACCTCAAACCTAAGGTTTTGACTGGTTCACCTTCAACCAGATGTTTATGCTCTCCACAGAGCAAGGGTCCACACAATGCACCCACCACATACACTCCCGTCGAAGGCCTCTTACGAGGGCTTGAAGGGGTGAGAAACCCTAAGACCCAATCCTAAAAATGAATGATCACAAGTGTCCTCTGGACTCTAGATACTTACAGATAAGTAGATGAGTCTCATTAAGCGCGTTGACGAATATCCCCTCCTTTGTTGACGAAGAATCTTCGGTCTCCTTGATGCGCAACTAAAAAGATGTACCAATGCATGGCGACGGGTTGGGTCAAGGTTATGATGAAATCCTACTCTCAAAAGATTTTTCTATAAGGAAGATAGAGCGATTTCAATCATCTATGCATTCAAGGCATCCCTGCTTCATGATTTTCCATTAAGGTAGTAGTTAGAGGATCTTGGAATGCTGAAGTTCATTACCCAATCCACTCTATAGAATATCAATGGTGAGGGTGGATAAGAGGATGAACTTCCTTGAGAGAAAGGGCTTTGGGTATAAGATCTAAGGTTAAACACTCAAAAGCTCTCTCTTCTCTCTCACAGCAACAATAGACAAGTCCTCTATAAATAGGCAAAAAGGTTTCAACGGATATAAAACGGTCACATTTATGCAAAGTTCGATATCATCGAACAGGTTCGATATCATCAAGCGTATACTCTGAATAGCATCGATGGTCCCGCTCAATGACTCGAACTCAATGTCATACGCTTTTGAAACCTTTTGTTAGCAGGTCGATGCATCGAAGTGATTGTCGATGTCATTGGATTTCGAACTCCGATTTCATCGATGAGAGATTCGATCCATCGACACTTTAAAAACGAGAGAGACTTGCCTTGAAATATTTCAGGTTTTCATGAGTGATCGAGGGACTATCGAGATCATCGAAATTTGGATATCGATGATATCGATAGCTGTGTTGATGCATCGATAAATCAAAAGGATTTTCCATAAAGATTGTTGGACGGTTTATGTCCATGTTCGATGCAATTGATACGGCATCGATATTATCTATATTTGAATATCAATTCTATCGAGTGACCCCCGATTATAGATAAAACATCCTAAAATATGTTGCTAGAGAACTTGGCGCCCAAGATCGATATCATCGAGGGCCTACCGATATCATCGCAGTTTGAACTTCGATGGTATCGAGGAGGCTTCGATATATCGAAGCTTATATGATATTCTTTAAGAAAAACAGGGGCGCCGAAATTCTGCCTGTCGATACTATCGAGTCACTTCCGATAGACTCAAAATTTGAATATCGATGATATCGATAGGTGTATCGGATAGGTGTATCGATACATCGATAATTCCATCCAGATATCTATAAGGTTGTTGGACATATTTGGTCCTCTTTTCGATGGTATCGATGGAGCATCGAGGACTCGATAGTGCAGGTCGATCATATCGAGATGTGTATCGATAAAATCGACAAGGCAAGAAAACTTAGATAATCTTCCTATTTTGAAAATATTTTCTTACCCTAAAAACCCTATGATATTCTAACTTTTTAAGGGGTTTTAGTATACCTGGTGATTTGGGACAAGCGATGTGAGCCGCATATTTACTTGTGGCAAGCTTGTACACATCCGGTTGAGGCAGACCCTTAAAATGATCTTCCTATCAGGCTCTGTAGTCTAACTGACTCAACACTCACGCTAATTGACAAACCAGGACACTTTCAATCTCCCCCTTTGTCAATTACTTGACAAAATCCCAAAACACCCTAGAGTTCTAGACAAACACATCCTAAATTGTGTATACATGCATTTTACACAATTTTACAAGTTCCAGTGAACCCATGTACACAACACAGCCTTGTATCTGCTCCCCTTGACTGCAAACTCCCCCTCGCTTGGTGCAGCCTGCTCCCCCTAACACCTGCAACACCATTCAAGCAAATATACAATTTTCTTGTCGGGTTGTTAGAATTGTTCTCCCCCTTTTTGTCAGTCATTGACAAAGACATAGCAGTGGATATTGACTGAAGAGATAAGTATTTGGGAGAACCATCATCAGAGATATATGCATATAACAGATATATGTATAATGGTCAATCAGTTGCTGAATCAGACATCATTTTCAGTGAATATATAGATATATATATATATATATATATTATATATATATATATTATATATATATATATATATACAGACAGAAATAGAGCAGTGATGCAGCAGTTAGAATATTCAGTAAAAGCATCACATGCATCTCATATCAGAACTTAGAGGGTCAAAGTGACAGTAAATTAAAAATATAGCCAGCCACTTCCAACACAGCTAAAACAAAATGTACACTGCCCAACCCTGGCAGTAGAAAACTATTACAAAAAAAAATAAAAAAAATATCAAGCCCATCTGAGGGCATCCAAAAATAATCACCAGTATTTGGCCTAACCGTGGTCATATACAACACAAAAAAAAAACTTATGCGAGGTAGAGAGTTGTCACATACACCTAAGGAAGCGTAAAACATCCAAAAAGATACTGATGTTCATACACTGAGTTAAGAGTGAAGTGTGTGCGACAGCATTTCAAGAATCAACATTCTGGAGCAGAGTGGGATGGCGTCGTGTCGTCCCGTCGGCAAGTCATCAGATCGACCAAATGTTGTACAGTCTGTTCTACACCATGGACTAGCCGCTCCAGGACTGTAAGCCTCTCATGTACTGAGTGGACCTCCCTTTGAAGTGCCCCAATTCTGTCCATCTTAAACTGTTTGGTGTATCTAGGCGTTGATGTGGCTGGATCGGGTTCAGAGGGTTCATCTCCGACCATCGTAGTTTCTTCTGTGTGAGGGTCACTGGGACCTTCTGCTCCTCCTTCTTGAATCCCCTCTGCTTCATCCTCTGGGTACTTGTGGAACTTCAGGACCATTTTGTGAATGCTCTTTATATTGAAGACTTGAAGTGGAAGTACAAGATCAGTGGTAGATGGGAACCCAATGGCATTGCATACCCTGCTTATGATCCAGGGATATGGGAGATGAATATCCCTGGAGGTATGAACAACATTTACCAACTGATTGATAAGAAGTGTTGGGAGGAAAATTTTTGTCCCTCTGGCGATTGAGTAAACTATTATGGCCATAAACCCTGTGAGATCAGATCGATTGGTACTTCTAGGATATATATTTGTGGTGAAGATACCATGCAGAACCCGAAATTGGGGTTCCATGTATCTAGCCTTCAACGCATTCTCTTGATGCCAGGGGATGTCTCTATTATGACATAGGTACTTAGTTACCATGGATCGAACTTCAGGATGGTCGAGATCCATTTCAGGGAGGCCTTCTGGTGCCATCTGTAGATCGAGGATGTTAGCCACTGTGGCAAGGGTGATCAGCGCATCATCACCGTTCAGAGAGACCATGATTGAAGGAAGATCAGATACAGGAGAGTGACACGCTACAAGGAAGTTGCGTGTTTGTTTAAGTTGACATGTCCCTCCAAAATCCAGGACAGGCAACCAACCGATTGTAGCAAACAGGGGTTCCAGATTATATGGTGTTAAACAATCTCTGTCTACTTTTCTCTCATGGATGAGCTTCCTGCCCACGTACTTTGGTGGATGTGATGTTGCTCTAACTGAAGTCAATACCTGTGCCTCAGACTGGGACTCCCCACGCCTCGAGCGTTGTCTTGTGGGGGTCCCATGTTCCGGGCCCCTTGCCCTTTCTCTTGAGGCGAGCACTTTTTGTCGAGTGGTTCTTGAAGACTCCCCTGGACCGGATGCTATTCCTTTATCTTTTCCCATGTGGACAAGCAGAATTTTGAAAGATTTGGGAAAGACACAAAAACTGACAAACCCGAAAGTACCCAAAAGAGGAATGGACTCTTGATGTGTTAGAAGGTATTACCGGATTTGTGAAACGATTTGAGTAGTCCGACTTGGCTCCTAGTGATTTGGTCGAGAGGATTGAGTAGAGAAAATGACCGAACCCTTTTTTTTTTTAAAAAAAAAAAAACAAAACCCCTTTTTGCTCTCCGCTGTTTTTATCGGGCGGCATCTGTCGATATCATCGATCCTTGTTTCGATGATATCAAGATACTCTTGATCGATTTTATCAAGCCTATCCCCGATACCATTCTTGATCATATGGCTGTTCATATTCTAAAGAGTCGTCGATTTTATCGACCCTTAATCGATCAATCGAGAATGTCACATCAATAGTCGTATGTTTTTACATTTTCAGTATTCAACCGACCCTTTAAGTATACTTTTAGAATTTCTATGAATCAATAGTATACTCAGCAAAACTATGTACAATTTCTGTACACATCAAAATTATAAACATTTGAATGTTTATATACAAAAGATGGTGGTGAAGAACCTCAGATGTATCATTTGAAGCTCAACAAAATTTCATCATTTCAATGAATTTCCAGATCCTAATGCATGATATGAACTAATTCTTCTTTACCCATTTCATTGCAGAGTTTTTTGTATTCAGTTTATTCACTTGATTAATTAACTCTTTCGTTTTGTTTGTTGTTTTGGGTGGTGATAGATGTGTATTTCTTCTATCCATATCTCTAAGTGGACTCTTGAAATTCTGCATTTTTCTAGTTGGTAGTTGAGTCCATTTAGGTGTTATGCATTCGAACTTATTATGACCAGAATCACCACACAAATGACAGACTGGAGAAGTTCTTGTGTTACTTCCAGAAGCCGTAGATCTTTCAGTGAATGATGCTGCATTTCGAGATTTTGATTTAAATTTTTCATATCCTAGACCGCTCTTGTCCTTTCCAGGTCTTCCCATCCCTAAGAGTTTTTCTAATTTTTCACCACTCTGGGAAAACTTGTAATTTATCTTGGCTATCTTCCGAGATTCTTCTAAGTCAAATAGGATTGTATGATTTTCATTTTGTAGGAGCACCATTTTGTCTTTTAAGATCTCGACCTGTTTGTTCAATTTCTCAGACTCGTTTTCAAGAAAGGCATTAGTTCGTTCAAGTCTATCATTATCCGTATGATATTATTGTAGATCATTTATTAATTGTGTGTTGATTTCCAATGCTTTATCTAAATCTTTTTGCAGCAACTTACTTTTGTTCTCCGCTATTCTGAGTCTTTTAAAGATATTTATGCTATGGATGTAGAGTTAATTATAAGCATCTTGTAGTTTATCCTTTTCTTCTTTTTCTTCTTCTTCAGTTTCCTCATTATCAAATGGAAATGATTTAGTGGCTTACTGTTCTTTCTCGTTTTTAGATTCCGTGGGAATGATTGAAGTAGTGGAGACCATGAGAATTTTCAATGATTTCTGATCTCCATCACTTTCTGAGTCACTAAATTCTGAATTTGACTCTTCAGTATCATCCAACATGGCAGTCATTACCTTGCCCTTAGTTTTTCTGTTTGAGCATTCGGTTGATAGGTGTCCATACTCCTGACAGGCATAACATTGTGGTTCCTTGGTCCTTTTACCAAATTTGCCTGTGGAAGTTTTGTTGTTCACCTTTCTTCCTCTAGAGGCCGGCCACAATTTTTCTGAAAGAACTTCCTAAATCGTTGTGCAAGCAAAGCCACTTCCTCATCATCATCTTCCTTTTCGCTCTCACTGTCCTTATGTAATGTTTTCTTTGAAGTTTTTAGGACAGTTGTTTTGGATTTTTGGGTTTGTTTGAAGTTTAGTTCAAAAGTTTGTAGGGAACCTACCAGTTCTTCTACTTTCATTTCATCAATATTCTTACACACTTCAATTGTTGTTACTTTGGGATTAAATCGTTCAGGTAGGGATCTTAATATTTTTCGACAGATTTTTGGTACCGGAACTTTTTCTCCCAATCCACCCATGGAGTTACAGATGATATTCAACTTTGTGAAAAACTCCATAAAGGTCTTATGCTCTTCCATTCTAAGACTTTCGAACTGTGAAGTCAGAAGTTGTAGTTTGGACCTCTTCACAGTGCTTGTGCCTTCATGGGTTGTTTCCAATAGATCCCATGCTTCTTTGGATGTCCCACACATACTTATTTGATTGAAGATGTCTTGGGACAAGGCACAGTAGATGGCGTTCATAGCTTTTGCTTCAGCAGTCTGTTTTTCTTTGTCGAACGCCGTCCACTTTTCTTTGGATTTGGGTTTTGTGATGGTTGTGTCACTGTCAAGTATGATTTGTTCAGTTGGTGGCACGTATCCGCTTTCAACTATATCACAAACATCATGATCCAAAGATCTCAGAAAGTAATGCATCCTAGCCTTCCAATATGCATAATTTGAGCCATCAAATATTGGAGGCCTAATGACCGATGAGCCCTCTCCTTTGGCCATATTCCGAACTTCAGTCAAGATCACACTCCAGGCGATGAAGCCCTTAAAGAGAGACCCGCTCTGATACCAATTGAAATAGCGGAAAGACCGCTTTAGTTGAAGTAGGGATATGCCAATATGTCCTAGAGGGGGGTGAATAGGAGTTTTACAGTTTTTATGATTTATTTAAAATCCTATTGCACTAATCCTAACAACAAGCTCATATAAGGATTACTCAAAAATAACTCTACTGGCTTCCAAGCCTTGTGGAGGATTGTAAACACCCCGTACTTTTTAGTACTCGAGTGTTACCCTTTTATTTAATTTAATATAAATATAAGAAAATAATACAACTTAAATATATACATATACTATGAAATATTGTTATATAAATATTTAATGTTTCACATTAAAATGTTATGTGATTATAACCCATATTAATGCATATACTTACAACATCGTTAATATAAATTACAAGCTATGGAATTTGTAATACGTAAAAATAAAATATACTGGGAAAATTTATAATGACTAACATATTTCAAACAATTTAATGACTTGTATAAAACTTAAAACCTAACACATATATGACCATGCAAATAATATACAACTAATATATATATTAATCTCTGATTTCTGATATTTGCGTAATTTATATATTGTAATAATTTATGATAATATAAATTATATATGACAATATATATAAAGGAAATAAATAATAATAATAATAGTAGCAATAATAATAATAATAAAAATAATAATAATGGGTGTTAAAAAATGTTCAAAAGGTAGCATTTAGTATCTTGAATTTATAGAACCTATGTCCCAGCCATCTAAATGAATCCTTGAACTCTTTTAACCGTCAACCTTCGATTGCGGACAGATCCGACCATCAGATTAGCAAAAAACTCACTGTGGAACCCAATCTGAGTTGTGGGCCCCACCTAAGTAGTGGATCTATCTCATCGCCGGTCTGGAGGCCCAATTAAGCTATAAAATGTAATGGTGGACTGGATTTATCACAATCATCGCGGTGGACCCCCAACAGCTGTGCATGTACACCAGGGGTGGTGCACCCGCTGTACACTAGCCAAGCCAACTCGGTCAAAGCGGGCTGACCCGCTATTTCCTTAAACAGAAGGAGATTTCTCTCTCCTACCTTCTACAGCCGACGGACGAACATCCGTTTTGGTTGATCCGTGGTCCACCCACACTACCCAGACGATAGATCCAAACCGTCCATCGTGTATGTCCCTCAACCCTGACCAAAACCCACCTACCTCGCCGTTGATATGTGCGTGCCGTGGGCAAATCCTTGCCACAAATGGGCTGTACAAAAACCAGACTTTCCAAAAAATAGAAGTTGTCTTCTTTCCAGCTCAACGATCCGTGTGTGGGAGAAGGATTCTCCATCCTGACCGTCCCTCTAGAAGTAATCCTGGCCCTACAAAGTAGGTTGTTTTTGCTTAAAAGGGAAGAAAAGGAGAAGGAGAACAGCCGCAGCCTCCCATCTCCGAACCCACCCACAAGACCTTCTCCAAGCTTCAGTGAAACCTGTTTTCGAGCTTTTAAGGGTCCATACGGACCGTCCGGAAGAATCAGATTTGTGGAAGGAGCCTCCGCTCGAGATCTGCCATTAATGGCGGTCTTCTTCTCCACCATGAAGCAGTCGGCTACTGATGGTTTTGGCCTCGTCCAAGCTTGTGGGACGTTGTTGAGACTCAAATATTGCATAATTTTCCCCATTTATATCTTGGTTTTATGAACATGAATCCGCTTAATATTCTATTTTACTCATGTATGTGTTGCAAGGTGAATTTAAGTGTTTGGATTGAAAAATGGTGTTAAAAGCATGATTTTGATGCTCAAGAATTACCAAAGCAAGGGATTGATCTTAGGAGACCAAGATTGAAGAATTCACATGCCAAAGATCTAAGAAAACCAAGTGAAGAATGAAGAGAATCGAAGATTTGAAGTGAAGAATCCTGAAATCGTCCTGAAAAAGTGTATTATGAAGCTGTAAAGTTTATTTTGGAAAACTGCTTAGCAGGAAGTCTGTTTTAAACGAACTATGCAGCGAGAAGTCTATTTTGGAAAAATATGTATATTTGATGCGATTTCTAGGGTTTTTCAAATTTGTACGAAAATTGGAGGTCCCTACTTATAAATAGGGCTTCCTAGGGCATTCTAAAACATTATTCAAGGCATTCAAGAGCAAGGTTTAGGGTTTTTAAAGAGTTTTTAGTTTTATTAAAGCTTTATAAGTTGTTTTGTTTAGATTTTTCTATTTGCATTTTCTTTCTTTATTTCTTGTTGCTTTTTATTTCTGCAATTTAATTATGTTTTTCTAAGTTCCTTCTATCCCAAGCTAGAAGGGAAGCACATGGGTTTAATGTTTCTTTAAGATTATGATGATTGATTGTTTTAATGATGAGAAAATGGTGTATGCATGTTATCTATTATTTAGGTTTTGTTTTTTTATTCTTGTGAGATCCATATGTTTCCATCATATGAGATCCACATTGATGGATAGGCTTACCCTAGATCAATCAGATTTCCTAGATAGGAGAGGTTCTCAACCTGTTATATTTCTTTGTTATTCATTATCCTATAGATATTGAATACTTAAAATCACTGACGCTTGAGAATATATGTCAATGGTGCAAATCCATGATTTTCTAATTTTTTATATCATTTATTAAAATATTTAAACTGTTTTATTTTCCGACTAGGCTGACCATAGTGATCAGATCCTAGTTGTGTTATCCAAGTCATCATGATTTTGGAACATTACCTATGTGTGGAACTTTGAAGCTTGGGTGTTATTTTATTCAATTGAATTACATCCATTCAAAAATCCCAAAATCAAATCACAGTTTAGTTTTTATTACTTAGTTTTATTTTGCATTTGATTTTTTCCTTCTTACAATTCATCTCCCTGTGGGATCGACCCCGTATTCACGGGATACTACTTACGAACCTCTGCACTTGGAGGCAAGCAAACAAGTTTTTGGCGCCGTTGCCGGGGAGAGATTTAAAGAGATCAGATCTGTGCAAGATAGCTAAGGTAAGTTTTTTTTTCCTAAGGTAAGTTCTCTTCTAAACCCTCCAAAATTTTCTGTAGATTTTATTTTATTTTTTTCTTTGAAAATAAATTCAGTTGGGTCTTTCAAGCACTAACTGTGACATAAGGTTGCCCTGCTTGGGATTTCATCACCCAAGTGCTATGGTTGTCCTACAGTTGCTGTTTGATCATAAAGATCATCCCCTGAATCTATTTTCCAGATTAGCATAGTTTAATTTCTGCATTAGTTTTACTTTTATTTTATTTATTTGTTTATTATTTTTTTTTGCTTTGTGGATTGAACCCTCATGGTCGGCCTGCCGCCTGGGTTGTTGATTTATTTTTTTGCTTTGTGGATTGAACCCTCATGGTCGGCCCTGCCGCCTGGGTTGTTGATTTAAGTTTTTATTTTTATTTTAAGTATCATACTTGCTAGTTAATTAGTGGTATTTGTTGTGTGGTGTGGATGGTTTATGTCCCGTTGGAGTAGGGATCAAAACAATCGACTCTCCTCTGAAGGGGGACTAGTTCCAGGCCTTATTCATTCACTTAGAAGAGGCACTCAACATCACTTGGATTCCATGGCAGACCCAGTTGATAATCCAAATCTGCCAGATCCAACTATAAATCAAAATAGAGAAAATCAATTTAATCCTCCTCTTGAGGATGAAAATGAAGTTCATAGGAATGTGTTAAACCAACCACGGACTTTACGTGAACATTTACACCCTGAGAGATCAACTTTACCATCTTGCATAGTGTTCCCTGCTCACACAGGGAACATTGATTTTAAACCAGGTGTAATTCAATTGATTCCTAAATTTCATGGCTTGGATTCTGAAAGCCCCTACTTGCACCTCAAGGACTTTGAGGAAGTAATTGCAACATTACAAGTAAACAATGGCAATAGGGATATACTTAAGCTTAGGCTATTCTCATTTTCTCTAAAGGATCGGGCCAAAGCATGGCTCAACTCTCTAAGACCTAATACCATCACTTCATGGCAAGCCTTAAGTAGAGAGTTTTTGAAAAAGTTCTTTCCCGAGCACAAAACAAATGCACTAAAACAAGAAATCATGTCATTCTCCCAAAAGGGGAATGAACTATTTTTTCAAGCTTGGGAGCGCTTCAAAGACCTTCTAATTACTTGTCCACATCATGGTTATGAACCATGGCACGTGATTGATGCTTTCCGAAAGGGGCTCACCATGGATACCCGTCAGTTCATAGAGATGATGTGTGGTGGAACCTTTCTTGACAAAGATCATAATGAGGCTTGGGATTTTCTAGATATGTTAGCAGAGAATACGCAGACATGGGATGTCTCTGCTAAATCAGACCAAACTAGACCCAGTCCTAGAGAGAAAGCGGGGATGTATGTCCTAAGAGAGGAAGACGACCTTAATGCAAAATTCGCTGCATTGGCTAGAAAGGTCGAAGCCTTGGAAATTAGGAAGGTTGATATGGTTAAAGCAAACACTTCCTTAGGTAATTTTTGTAGCATTTGTGGTGGTATAGACCATGACACAAAGGATTGTCCAATGATCTCAGTTGTACAAAATATCACGCATGAGCATGATCAAGCAAATGCTATAAATAACTACCAAAGGTCAGTTATGCAACCAATGGGAAACACGTATAATCCAAATTGGCGTAACCATCCTAATCTTAGTTGGAGGAATGGACCACAAATTAATGCGCCCAATGCACCTCAAATGCCTCCACAAAACAACTTCTTTGGGGCACCTAACAATGCACCATATGTGCCCCCGCCAAAGCGATCATCTGTGGAGGATGCATTGACCGCATTCATGAACTCTCAAGCTCAAATGAATCAGTCTCTAATCCAATCAAATCAGGAATTAAAGACAGCTGTGGCTAGGATTGAGACTCAACTAAATGCTAGGGAAAAAGGCACCCTTCCTTCTCAACCTGTGCCAAACCCTAGAAATACACATTTTGGAGACTCAAATCCAAATGAGTTACATCATGAACAAGCTAAGGCCATCATTACCTTGAGAAGTGGAAAAGAAGTCGATAACAAGATAATGCAACCGGTAGAAATACCGGAGGATGAGCCACTGTCTCAAGAAAATGATGAACCAACTATAGTTCAAAAGCCGCAACAACAAAAGGATAAAGAGACTAAGTCATATGAGCCTCCAGTTCCATTCCCATCTAGACTTCGGAATCCAACTGTCCCCATGAAATATCAAGAGGTGTTGGATGTGCTCCAAAAGGTTACTGTCAATATTCCTCTGCTTGATGCCATTAGACAAATTCCATCATATGCTAAATATCTCAAGGACTTGTGCACTGTAAAGAGGAAATTAAATGTGCACAAAAAGGCCTTCCTTACTGAGAAAGTGAGCGCTATCATTCAACAAAGGGTTGTACCCAAATACAAAGACCCGGGAAGTCCCACTATTCCTTGTATTATTGGGAATTTCCAAATTGAGCATGCTTTGCTAGATTTGGGTGCAAGTGTCAACTTAGTACCTTATTCGGTTTACAAACAAATGGGGTTAGGCGAGCTTAAACCAACCACGATTACACTCCAACTCGCTGACCGCTCCATTAAGGTACCAAGGGGAATTTTAGAGGACGTGTTAGTCCAAGTGGAGAAATTCTACTTCCCCGTGGATTTTATTGTACTAGACACTGAACCATGTGTAAATGCTAGCGCTCAAGTTCCCATCATTTTAGGCCGCCCATTCCTAGCAACTTCAAATGCAATCATAAATTGCAGGAATGGAATGATGAACTTGTCTTTTGGTAACATGACTCTAGAGCTAAATATTTTCAATCTATGTAAGCAGCCCATTAATAATAATGATATCCATGAGCTGAATTTCATGGACTGCTTGACAGAAGAAGAGGAATTGGAACCTAGTCTGACTGAGGAATTGATTCAAGTCTTTGGGGACTTGAAAAATTCTGATTTAGAAAAAGTGCTTGCTGAAATTTGTGATGATAATGAGAGCACTACCACTCAGGACATTGGTATGTACCAATGGAGACCGCGCACTCAAATCCTATCTATAGAGGACTCGCGACCTCTACCATCACCAACCAATGTTCCAAAGTTTGATTTAAAACCACTACCAAATGAGCTTAAGTATGTATACTTAGGTGAAAATAAAACTTATCCTGTGGTGATCTCTTCATTTTTAGACAAGGATCAAGAGATTAAATTGTTGAATGTTCTAAGGGACCACAAAGGAGCCTTGGGTTGGGCCATTTCTGACATCAAGGGTATAAGCCCTTCCATATGCACCCATCGGATACACCTCGATGAGGACGCCAAACCAATTAGACAACCTCAAAGGCGTCTCAATCCAAACATGATGGAAGTTGTAAAAAATGAGGTGATCAAATTATTGGATGTGGGAATCATCTACCCAATATCCGATAGTGTTTGGGTGAGTCCAACTCAAGTAGTCCCAAAGAAATCCGGAATAACTATTGTGCAGAATTCTAATAATGAACTCATACCAACACGTGTCACCACTGGTTGGCGTGTTTGCATTGACTATAGAAAATTGAACCAGGTCACAAAGAAGGATCATTTCCCTCTACCATTCATTGATCAAGTTTTAGAGAGGGTAGCAGGTCACTCTTTCTATAGTTTTCTTGATGGATATTCCGGATATAACCAAATAGAGATAGCCCTGGAAGACCAAGAGAAAACCACGTTCACTTGTCCATTTGGCACATTTGCTTTCAAACGGATGCCATTTGGATTGTGTAACGCTCCAGCAACTTTCCAACGGTGTATGTTAAGTATTTTTTCAAATATGGTTGGGAAGTTTCTTGAGGTTTTCATGGACGACTTCTCTGTATTTGGGAGTAGTTTTGAGGAATGCCTCAACAATTTATCTCTTGTCTTGTCTAGGTGTGAAGAGAAACACCTTGTCTTAAATTGGGAGAAATGTCATTTCATGGTTCAAAAGGGAATTGTTTTGGGCCATGTTATCTCCAAAAATGGAATCGAGGTAGATCGCTCAAAACTCGACATTATAGCTAATCTACCTATCCCCCGAACTGTTAGAGATATTAGATCACTTATAGGGCATGCTGGTTTTTATAGAAGATTCATCAAGGACTTTAGTGTCATTACTAGACCCTTGACTAATCTTCTTCAAAAGGATGTTCCATTTAAGTGGACAGATGAGTGTGCAAATGCCTTTAATAAAATTAAATCATCTCTTACCACTGCACCTATCATGCGTCCACCAGATTGGACACTTCCTTTTGAACTAATGTGCGATGCAAGTGACTATGCCATAGGGGCTGCTTTGGGCCAAAGGAAAGATAAACGGCCCTACGTTATTCACTATGCGAGTAGAACTCTAAACTCGGCCCAAGTGAACTACTCAACAACTGAAAAAGAGTTACTTGCAGTAGTTTTTGCTTTGGATAAGTTTAGGTCCTACTTGCTGGGATCTAAAGTGGTCATTTTCACGGACCACTCGGCTTTGAAATATTTGCTGTCTAAGAAGGATGCAAAGCCGAGACTTTTGAGATGGATCCTCCTACTCCAAGAATTTGACTTAGAGATAAAAGATAAGAAAGGAGTAGAAAACGTAGTGGCCGATCACCTTTCCAGATTGGTGTTAAATGATTCCACTGAGGAGATGCATATCCAGGACAATTTCCCTGATGAACAATTATTTGCGATCTCCAAATTGCCTTGGTATGCGGATATAGTGAACTATCTTGTAACAGGAAAAATGCCATATCATTGGAAGTCACAAGATAGGAAGCGTTTTGAAACCGAGGTTAGGAACTTCTTCTGGGATGACCCGTATTTATATAAATATGGGACTGATCAAATTTTTAGACGTTGTGTCCCAGAGGATGAAATTCAGAGTGTTATTTCTTTTTGCCACATGGAAGCATGTGGTGGCCATTTTTCTGCTAAGAAAACCACTGCAAAAATCCTGCAGTGTGGTTTTTACTGGCCTACCATGTTTAAAGACACCCATGCTTTCTGTGTTGCTTGTGATAGATGTCAAAGGTTGGGAAGAGTGTCTCGGCGCAACATGATGCCTTTATCCCCAATTTTGCCATTGGAGATTTTTGATTGTTGGGGTATTGATTTTATGGGCCCATTTCCATCTTCTTTTGGATTTCTTTATATATTGGTTGGTGTGGACTATGTTTCAAAGTGGATTGAGGCAGTTCCAAGTAGGACCAATGACAACAAAGTGGTCATACGATTCCTCAAGGAAAATATTTTTTCTAGATTTGGAACTCCAAAGGCCATCATTAGTGATGGTGGGTCTCACTTTTGCAATAGGACATTTGAGGCTTTGATGAAGAAATATGGCATCAAGCATAAAGTGAGTACCCCATACCACCCACAAACGAGTGGGCAAGCTGAGATTTCTAATCGGGAAATCAAACACATTTTAGAGAAAACTATAAGGCCAGATAGGAAGGATTGGTCCCTCAGACTATCCGACGCTTTATGGGCTTATAGGACTGCTTATAAGACCCCGATTGGAATGTCTCCATACAGATTGGTGTATGGGAAGGCTTGCCACTTGCCTGTGGAATTGGAACATAGAGCCTACTGGGCAATAAAGAAATTAAACTTTGATATGGATCAAGCAAGTGGACAAAGGAAATTAGAGTTGAATGAATTAGAGGAGCTGAGGAGAGACTCCTATGAAAATTCTAAAATCTACAAAGAGAGGACCAAAGCTTTTCATGACAAAAATATTCTGAGGAAGAATTTTGAACCTCAGCAAAAGGTCCTATTGTACAATTCCCGTCTCCAGTTTTTTCCGGGAAAGTTAAGATCAAGATGGACAGGCCCTTTCATTGTGAAGAATGTTTATACTCATGGGGCTGTTGAAATTGAGAATCCACGTAATGGCAATGTGTACAAGGTTAATGGGCAGAGATTGAAGCCTTATGTGGAAAACTTTCATTTGGGAGAGGAGTCCTTCCCTCTTCATGAGCCAGAATATTCAGATTGATGCTCCTAGTCTGATGGAGCATTTGTGTAGAATTTGTATCATATTCATTTTTTTTAGTGTCACCTAGCAGGTGAGTTTTTCATGGCAGGTACTATCCACCCTTTCTTTTATTTTTATTGTTCTCTGCATTATATTATCATTACATTGGGGACAATGTAGATTTTAGGTTGGGGGGTATGGATAGTCATCCATGTGTAGGTTTAATTTTATTTTTTTAGGTTTTTGAAAAAAAAATAAAAAAAAAAAATTTCAACATTTTCAAAATAATATTTTTATATACAAGAATGTGAACATGATATTATGCGAATTCCAAAGGCAAAGTTAATATTTATTCTAAGTTGATAGTAGTCAGAATTCCGACAACTGAAAATTATAAACTTGAGTTCAATTATCTAATCACTAGTTTAAAGTGAGTTGTAATTTGATGTACTGAATTCACAATACACCCTAGCTAACTAAGTGAGGAATATGATATGTGAACTAGAATAACAACTTTTGATTCAAACAAGGTTGAATAAACTAGTATCATTGATATATGCTTAAAAGATAGAATATTGAAGAAGAAAAAAAAAAAAAGAGTGATGAAAAAAGAAAATTTTATTATAGAGCATGAATGCAATGACCATAACAATCGTGTCAGTAATCCGGAGTAAGGATACCTAAGTATCCATTACTGTTACCATTACAAATACGATACCTTAGGTTATGAAGCAAACCCGGTGGGAATCTTCATCTAAGGGTGGTCTATAATAATGAGGATATGATGATAAAACAAGAAATGACATGAAAAAAATGAGATAACTAGAGATTTCATACTCTTGGAATGATTGAAAGGAGTTAGGATAGAGAACATACATATTTTTCACAGTTAGACTAGTGTCACGAGCACCTAAGGATATTGGATCGTAACTATTCTAAATTTTGATTAGGTCTCTAAACTCAAGGATGTAATAGATTAGGAAATTGAGATTCTAACTAACTTCAGACTTAGGGTAAGTATTGTTTTGTTTTGGAATTCATATGATGAATGGAGGCATAATTGTATAAATTTTTGAGTGTTAAGCTATTTTTCATGTTTTCAATGTTTGTGGGTAACATTTCTGAAAACCCTCACGAGACTATAACTCGTCCACTAGGGGAAACCTAGGGGTTTAAAGGCTTGCTGCATATGCTAAATGCAATCGAGATTACCTGCGAAAGTGGTGTAGTTAGAATTTTATTTATTTATTATTATTATTATTATTTTATTATTATTATTATTTTTTTCGTTTTAATTTTATTTCTAAAATTAGTTTTTTTTTATTATTATTATTATTATTATTTCGCCTATTTTGCTTGGGACTAGCAAAATGCTGGTTGGGGGGTGTGTTGAGACTCAAATATTGCATAATTTTCCCCATTTATATCTTGGTTTTATGAACATGAATCCGCTTAATATTCTATTTTACTCATGTATGTGTTGCAAGGTGAATTTAAGTGTTTGGATTGAAAAATGGTGTTAAAAGCATGATTTTGATGCTCAAGAATTACCAAAGCAAGGGATTGATCTTAGGAGACCAAGATTGAAGAATTCACATGCCAAAGATCTAAGAAAACCAAGTGAAGAATGAAGAGAATCGAAGATTTGAAGTGAAGAATCCTGAAATCGTCCTGAAAAAGTATATTATGAAGCTGTAAAGTTTATTTTGGAAAACTGCTTAGCAGGAAGTCTGTTTTAAACGAACTATGCAGCGAGAAGTCTATTTTGGGAAAATATGTATATTTGATGCTATTTCTAGGATTTTTCAAATTTGTACGAAAATTGGAGGTCCCTACTTATAAATAGGGCTTCCTAGGGCATTCTAAAATATTATTCAAGGCATTCAAGAGCAAGGTTTAGGGTTTTTAAAGAGTTTTTAGTTTTATTAAAGTTTTATAAGTTGTTTTGTTTAGATTTTTCTATTTGCATTTTTCTTTCTTTATTTCTTGTTGCCTTTTATTTCTGCAATTTAATTATGTTTTTCTAAGTTCCTTCTATCCCAAGCTAGAAGGGAAGCACATGGGTTTAATGTTTCTTTAAGATTATGATGATTGATTGTTTTAATGATGAGAAATATGGTGTATGCATGTTATCTATTATTTAGGTTTTGTTTTTTTTCTTGTGAGATCCATATGTTTCCATCATATGAGATCCACATTGATGGATAGGCTTACCCTAGATTAATCAGATTTTCTAGATAGGAGAGGTTCTCAACCTGTTATATTTCTTTGTTATTCATTATCCTATAGATATTGAATACTTAAAATCACTGACGCTTGAGAATATATGTCAATGGTGCAAATCCATGATTTTCTAATTTTTTATATCATTTATTAAAATATTTAAACTGTTTTATTATCCGACTAGGCTGACCATAGTGATCAGATCCTAGTTGTGTTATCCAAGTCATCATGATTTTGGAACATTACCTATGTGTGGAACTTTGAAGCTTGGGTGTTATTTTATTCAATTGAATTACATCCATTCAAAAATCCCAAAATCAAATCACCAGTTTAGTTTTTTATTACTTAGTTTTATTTTGCATTTGATTTTTTCCTTCTTACAATTCATCTCCCTGTGGGATCGACCCCGTATTCACGGGATACTACTTACGAACCTCTGCACTTGGAGGCAAGCAAACAGACGTGTCTGAAAAGAAAAAGAAAGAAAGAAAGAGAGAAAGAAACGAAGAAGGAAGAAGGAGAAAGAAGGATGAGGGAGAGAAGGTGGTGCAGTTGCTGCACCGAACCATCTCGACCCGACCGCTGCCGAGTCTGGTCCGAGGCTGGCTGGATTGGCGGCCTCTGTGGGACGATCCTAATTGGGTAGAAAGAAAGAAGAAGAAAGAAGGAGGAGATGCCGAGGTGCAGCTGTGCACCGCGCCACCTCGACCCGACTCACTGTCGAGTCAAGCCCGGGTGAAAGTCCATCTCTGGACGCTCCAGCAGATGAGGAGAATATGCAGAAAGAGAGAGAGAGAGAGAGAGAGAGAGAGAGAGAGAAAGAGAGAGAGAAGGGAAGTTGGAACCGGGTTTGGTTGCTGAGTCAACTGGACTCGGCTCGGTTTGAACCACAACCTGACCAGCTGGTCAGTCTCCATGGTGGAGTTTCCCCAGCAGTATGAGGAGAAGAAGGAAAAAGAAATAGGGAAGAAAGAGAAAGAAAAGGAAAAAAAAAGGAAGGAAAGAGAAAGAAAGAAGATGAGGGTAGTGTTGAGCCGAGTCGACTCACCGAGTTATCCTGTTAGCCCGTTGGCTGGGTCGAGTCCAGGGGCTGCTGGACCTCTCTACATAAGAAGAAGGAAGAGAGAGTGGGAGGAGAGGCAGTGAAGGAGAGAAAGTAGGGCGAGTGGTTAAGTGGAGCCGAGTCGACTCGACTTAAACCGAGTCGACACAAGTAAGTAAATGTTCCCCTTCTAGGATACACTTGTTTCGTTATATTGAGATCAATATTACCATTTCTATCATTATTAAGATCGCTAATGGTAGAAATGCATAGCCATTAGTAAATGATTTATAGTTAACAAGATAAGAAAATAAAATAATATTATCATAAAATGCTAGTGTATTGTTTTGTCATACTTAAATATTATCAAGATAGTAGGTCATAATATTATTTAGCATTACAATGATTATTACCAACATGTTGCACTAATATTAGTTAATATAAATGAAAACATTATTAATGATAATTACATGGTATGCATCACTTGAAAATATTACCTTTGGTAATATCATGTTATTTCGACTGTAATAAAAATTATTACCATGATGAGCTGATATTAATTATACCGCATTAATATTAGTACTTACGTTATATGTGTTAAATTAACATGGTGACTAGTTTTACACCAACTAACATTTAAATCCTAGAATTTAAATTTAAAACTAAACCCTAAGATGAAAACCCTAATCCTACATTAAGACCCTTAGATAAATAATCCAAACCCTAGGTTATAATCTCAACCCTAAATAATGTGTAGAACTTGATCTAACCACATAATTTCCTAATTCATGATAGGACTCGATTATAAGGGACCACGCGTCCCCTAGCCATGCTGGTAGGCGATTGGAACTATCAGGTGATGATTCTTCCCCTTGAGCTTTCCATCTTCTCATTAGCTTAAGTTATAGTTTTTATTTAAATTCATAATTGATATCTCTCTCTTATAATCACATGTGTTAGCTGGTGGAAATTAAATTGCTATATTGCTTGCTAAGTGTTCATCATGTATATTTGTTCATGCTTGTGTATTGCTTATGGACTTTAAACTGGTACATTAGTAAGAAACCCCACCTATAAATGCACACCCATACTTGGGATGTAACCTGACCAGTTGTGATCATAATGGACCTTCGACGTGGTGGTTATTGAGTGGTGGTCTAGATGGATCATTGATGTGGGCCTACCATCCAGGGTTGTTGTACCCAATGGTTTTTAAGGATGGTTAATATGATTGACCACTAGTCGACAGGGTTCCATTAAACATCCTAAGATGGTAGTCTCATGGGCCGGGGATGGTGGGAATGGGACACTATGCCCGAGCCATCGGCTTACGCTGGGTCATGTGCTCCCCGTAGTGACCTTTGAGCTTATCTAAATTGGCTGGTTGTAAATGGACTAATAATGACATGGCTAATCATGCATACATGGCACGTTCCGACTGGTTGATATTTCCCAGGTTCGATGATTCTGACTGGTTGATGTTTCCCAGGTTCGATGACTGCATGGGTGACGGCCCACTGTCCGCACGGATGAGCATCCCCGGGGCGATGATTGCATTCATGCATCCATGCATCTAATAAGACTGCATTTATACTGTTTTGGTTGTTTGGATGTTTTATACTATTTCTTACCTAATGCGGCGGTGTATAATCTTGAGGGAAATTCACACTGAGTTGGCCACTCATCCATCAAAAATATAACCGTACAGGTAGCACAGGTGGCTTAAGTGATTTCCAGGTTCAGGCTGATGAGGAGCCGAGTCCAAGTGCGAGGGTTACATGACTGTATTTGCCTGGAGGAGTTGTACGATCTTGCAGCTTATATTTATCTGCTTTCTGTCATTCTTCATGTATCTAGATCATATGGATTCTTGTATTTGTTATATTCGAGACATTGGTTTGTATAAGTCATTATGAGCGCTCTTTTGTATATTATAAATGATAATGGAACTTTCCTTTATGCTTACTTGTCCACACTACGCTCATTTGCTTACTTTGATAAAAGAAAAATATTATATCTGACCATCCTTTAAGGTTAACACTCGAGTTTTTGGGAAACGGGTTGTGTACTCGGGTCCCGAAGATTTGGGTTGTTACAGTTGGTATCAAAGCATAATTTGGACAAACTTGGCCTTGGGAAATGATCTTATACAAACTTTAAATGTCTCAAGTTAAGATGTTGGAAATTAGAAATTGAACTTAAGTGAATATCCCTTATACTTAGGAGAATGATTGTGAATATAGAGACCCAAATTTAGGTTCCCTTAGAAGTGACTTGGATGGCAATATAAGATTCCATCTGAGCAAAGAACAATTTGAGAATGTAGAAATTCAAAACCTAGGTCCCCTTAGAAATTATTAGAACTACTAGTTCGACTTATGAGGAATACCCTGGTAGCTAGGAGCAATTGAGAACATAGAAAATTCAAACTTTAGACTCCCTTAAGAGTTTTAAGTTAGACCCACGGACCTTAAACTTACGTGGTTACTCCTTAGAAATGATAAGAATAGCCATTTGAACTTGGGCACATTTCCCTGGAAAGTTGTTGGATAACCGTAAAACTTAGAAATGTTTTCAGGACCCCTTTGAACATTTGGGTTCAGTCGTTTGAACTTAGAAACAAGAACTTTAGTTCCCTTGAGAACTACCAAAATGGTTGCTTGGACGTAGAAATTAAATGTGCACCAGGTACTCATCATAATGTACTTAAGACTACCTAAGGACATTCTTATACTTGACTTCCAAATGAAAACTTTAAAAAATAATAATAATAATAATAATAATAATAATAATAATAATAATAATAATAATAATCTAGGATATAAACTTTCCTAAAAATTTCATGGTTAAGGGTAACACTGTTGAAATAACTAACAAATGAAATGAACTTAGGTATCATGGGGAATTCTTTACTCCCCATCTCGTATATTAGAATAAACTTAAGTACTCACTTAGACTTAGGAAAAGTCATTAGGAATATAACCTGAATTTCCCAACACATTTCGTTAATTAGGGACAATATTTCTCATAAAATTCTAGTGTTTAGAATTAACTAGAGGTAAAGTTAATACAAATTTTAGGTTGGTCATTCGAAACTTAGAGACAAAAAAACTTTGGTTCCCCTATAAAACAATAGGACCATTGTTTGAAACTTAGAAATACATTTTTGGTCTCCTTATAAATTACCAGAACAACTATTTGAAACAAAAATAAAAATAAAAACAAAATAAATAAATAAATAAATAAAAATTCCATTTTAGGATATCAAGGTAACTGTTTAAACTTGGAAACTAAACCTAAATGTTGTGGGTGGACGGATACCATTGCAACGTACATAAGACCAAGTGAAAACGTTCCCTAAACTTAACTCCCAAAATACAAATTCTTAGAGACCTAGATTTTGAACTCTTGTAGAAATTTCCTGAGTTAGAAATAATGTCGTTACAACAAATCAGCATATGAAGCGCGCTTAGGATTCATAAGAAATTCCTTACCCACCACATAGTACATTAGGTTAGACATAAGCACTCTCTACACTTAAGGAGCCGCAATGGGAAATGTAATTTGAATTTTTAATACATCTCTTTACTTAGAATTAATAATTCCCTACAATTCTAGTATATGAAATTAATTAGAGGTGAAGTATTGAGATTTTGGGTAGATTTCATTCAACCTTAGGCTGAGCGTATCAAGACTAGATTTAAGATCTTAGATAAATTTAACAAGAATTTTAAACATTAGATTTCATAAAGAAACTATGGTCCTAAGGTTTTGTGTTTAGATAATCAGAGTACGCGCTGGAAGCGTGATGGTCAATTGCATGTATTCACATAAATTTTAGGCACTCTCATTGTCAATTCAGAAGAATGCATGGTATTTCCCTAAAGTCTAGAACAATCGGGATCACGGATTGATGGAATCAAGTTTATGCGACGGATACGCGGTTTGACCTAAATTCTAAGTCCTAGCAAGTCTCAGTGATCTCAATGCCCTGATCAGGTAGAAGATCGAGAATTAGCAGGATTGCGAATTGATACCAAAATCCTCTGTCCTGCAGGCAGATGATCGACGTATCGGGCTCAAACCCACTACAACCATCTGTTCGTGTTAGCTCGAACACTAGCAATGAAAATTTGTATCGTAAAAAAAAAAAAGAAAAAAGAAAAAAAAGAGAGAGTATAGTAGTATTATTAGTTACCACCTAAGTGAACTTATGATCTTAGGAAAGTCAATAAGACATTCTGATGTAGGGAAGCATTAGAATGATTCCTTAATTTCGAATAATACTAGGATAGCCTCTAACCTTTAGTGGTTAATCAATATGCTAGATTAAACACCTAAGGGTTTTGGAAAATTTAGATACATCTTGTCAAGAATATATATTGCGATTTCACAACTAGGCATATATGAGGTAGGGTACACCTTTAGACAATCGAATTACTTGCAATTTTGATAATCAGAACGTACGTTACCAAATCCCGATAGTAAAGCCTTCTTTAAGGGGGGTAGATCTGTATATAGCTTGTTGGGTTTCATGCCTAGGCACATACATCGTCCGACTTATTAAAATGGAGGTAAGGAAGATTAGAAAAATTTTCCTATGGGTCATTTAAACCCAAGTTTCGATAGCACGCGCGGACATAGGCGATATAGGGTACGCAGATCACTCATAATGCCAATAATCGGAATGCGTTTTACCAAATCTCGGGGACGAGATTTTCTTTAAGGGGGGTAGTTTGTAACACCCCGTACTTTTCAGTACTCGAGTGTTACCCTTTTATTTAATTTAATATAAATATAAGAAAATAATACAACTTAAATATATACATATACTATGAAATATTGTTTATATAAATATTTAATGTTTCACATTAAAATGTTATGTGATTATAACCCATATTAAATGCATATACTTACAACATCGTTAATATAAATTACAAGCTATGGAATTTGTAATACGTAAAAATAAAATATACTGGGAAAATTTATAATGACTAACATATTTCAAACAATTTAATGACTTGTATAAAACTTAAAACCTAACACATATATGACCATGCAAATAATATACAACTAATATATATATTAATCTCTGATTTCTGATATTTGCGTAATTTATATATTGTAATAATTTGCGATAATATAAATTATATATGACAATATATATAAAGGAAATAAATAATAATAATAATAGTAGCAATAATAATAATAATAAAAATAATAATAATGGGTGTTAAAAAAATGTTCAAAAGGTAGCATTTAGTATCTTGAATTTATAGAACCTATGTCCCAGCCATCTAAATGAATCCTTGAACTCTTTTAACCGTCAACCTTCGATTGCGGACAGATCCGACCATCAGATTAGCAAAAACTCACTGTGGAACCCAATCTGAGTTGTGGGCCCCACCTAAGCAGTGGATCTATCTCATCTCCGGTCTGGATGGCCCAATTAAGCTATAAAACGTAATGGGTGGACTGGATTTATCACAATCATCGCGGTGGACCCCACACAGCTGTTGCATGTACACCAGGGGTGGTGCACCCGCTGTACACTAGCCAAGCCAACTCGGTCAAAGCGGGCTGACCCGCTATTTCCTTAAACAGAAGGAGATTTCTCTCTCCTACCTTCTACAGCCGACGGACGAACATCCGTTTTGGTTGATCCGTGGTCCACCCACACTACCCAGACGATAGATCCAAACCGTCCATCGTGTACGTCCCTCAACCCTGACCAAAACCCACCTACCTCGCCCGTTGATATGTGCGTGCGTGGGCACAATCCTTGCCGCAAATGGGCTGTACAAAACCAGACTTTCCAAAAATGGAAGCTGTCTTCTTTCCAGCTCAACGATCCGTGTGTGGAGAAGGATTCTCCATCCTGACCGTCCCTCTAGAAGTAATCCTGGCCCTACAAAGTAGGTTGTGAAAAGGCCAAGCTATATGTCCTAGAGGGGGGGGGGGTGAATAGGACTATGCCAAATTTAAAATAAAATCAGCGGAAATAAAATAAGCCAATAGCCTTACAATATGAATCAATTCACAAAGCTAAATTTAAATCACCTTGATAAATAGGTATCGAGAGATTGATGCAAATTCAGTTCTAAGGACAACCTTACACCATAATCAACAAGGGCTTATGGTAGGACAACCTTATTTCTAGAACCTCTTTTGGATCAAGGACTCAATTTTAATATAAGTAAATGAAATAGCAAGGAATTGTAATTAAATGCAGAAGTAAGATCTAAATTATTACAACAATCCCCACACTTGCTTGAAATGTAAATAATTACAACATTCACATTCACTTGTACATTCCACAAGATCGAATGATAAAAGATATGAAAATTAAGCAAGCATTCAAACCACAAGTCAAAGAGTTATAGTGGTTCGCTTGTGTGTACACCAACTGTTTTCCAACAGCTACACAAAAAGCTACTCCACTCCTAATATCCTCACACAGGGGATATTAGCGTTCACTAACAAATAGGTTTTCACAGGTTCACCAAAAACCTTTACAATTGTGTCTTTTTCACTTGGGCTTACACAATTCAAAAACCCCTCTTTTTTCTGAGTTTTCTGGTTTTCCTCAGACAACCAATACAATGAGATTTTTCTGGTTCAACCTCAAACAAAACCAGTACAATGAGATTTTTCTGGCTTAACCTCAAACAAAACCAAAAGTAAATGAATTTTACAGAATTGTAAAATACCTGGATTTCTCCTTTTTCGTAGCAGCCCGGTAGAACCAATCGGAGTAGATGATTTGAATGTCAAAGTTCAATTTCCAATACTCACATTCATAAGGTTCTAAATTCTAATAGATTTTAGATTTAACTCGTTGGGCGTAGCTATATTTGATTTTGATTCCAAGAAGAAGGAATAAGATAATTCCTCTTTTCAAATAAGATTGGAATGTAGAAACAAAATCAAATTAAATAAGCTAGCAAAAAGGAATATTAAATAAGCACAATCTAGCTTAAAATAAACACAGACTTATCTCAGAGTGATCACTTGAAAATTTCTTGAATTGAATAGCGTTGAAGTTATGAAAACTCTGAATTTCGTGTTCAATTTATAGAAGCAGAAATCGCTCCTATGACTGGTCTTAGAAACCTACGACTGGTCGTAGCTCTAACAGATTTTTGAAAAAATAAGCGCGATCTTTGAAAGCCGTTCCACGACTGGTCGTGAGTACCCTACGACTGGTCGTGGGTCACCTACGACTGGTCGTAGATCCCTACGACTGGTCGTAGGACCAGTGATTTCGTTGCTGGACTTTAAGTCGTAGCTCCACGACTGGTCGTGGACGAGTCGAAGCCACACCTACGACCGGTCGAAGGACCTCCAGGACTGGTGGTGGGCGTACCAAAAATTCCGAAAAATCTTCAACTACTTAGGACGGGTCGTGGAATTTCTTGGACTAGTCGAACCAATGCTAGGACTGGTCGAACAAGAGCTAGGACTGGTCGTAGAATAGACCAAACTTATGTAAAATAAACATTTGATTTATGTATCCAAAGTGACCTACTTAAAGGGTCAACCTAAGGTCATTCAAACCTGAACCATGTCGTATGGACATTGAACTTCAACCATTCAACGAATGTAGATAATTTGAATCATATCAGGCTTGAGATCTTGAACCATATCATGCTTGAGATCTTGAACAACATAGAACTACTTCATGCGTTGTTTCTTTAGATTTGAACTTCAACATTGTAGCTTCTTGAGGCTTCAACATGTAGCTTCTTGAGGTGTCTTGAATTCCAATAAATGATCATACAAGTACAGGACACAGATAGACGTTTTGGCACATAAAAATTTGACAACCAAAGGAGCATGAGACCATAACACTTACAATCTCCCCCTTTGTCAAATTTGTGACAAAACACCCAAATTATAATACTTCAAATTGAAACGAAGTACTCACAACATATTCACAACAAGTTCAACAATAGAGAAGCATACACACCACAAGTTCATCAATAGAGAAGCATGCACAGATATATATGATAAGAAATAAATATATGATAAGAAATAACAAGCATCATTCTCCCATAACTACCCCTGAGAAGCTTAACTCCCCCTGAGTAATAGGTACCCCTGAGAAGCTTAACTCCCCCTGAGTAATAGATAATAGGAGCACATCTCCCAAAACTTCTCCCCCTTTTTGTCACAAAATGACAAAGGAAGAAGGGCAACAATAATAATGAATATAGCAGTTAGTATATAGATTCAAGAGAGCTTTAGTGCATAATTCAAAAAGTCAGTGAGTATGTAAAGTTCAGAAAAAATATTACAGACCCATCAAAAAATTCAGTCAGAACCCGAGGATGGAGCAGGATTAGAAGGATCAATTTTGTGTAAACCCTTAACAATCCGCCTCATATATTTGCGTAGATAAGAGAATTGCGTATCTTGGGTAACACGAATTTGAGCCACTTGCTCTTGAAGGGAATTCAATCTCTCATCAAAATCAGAGGGCTGAAAATCAGGATCATCAGCCGAGTCTGACTCAAGTTCTTCAAATAAATCATCCATATTCACGTCTTCAGGAAGATCACCAGCTTGACCTGCATCTCCTGCTTCAGCACCACTGCTACCAGCATCCACTTGGCCATCAGCCAATTCTAAAGTCATCTTGTTAATATTGGAATTATTAAAAGGGAGATGATGGATGGGTTTTTCTCTAGTAGGCATAGCCACGAGCATATGATTTGCCAGCATAGTCAACAAATAACCAAAGGGTATATCACTATGTCCAGGATGTTGACGAGACAGAATAATGGAATGACAAATTAAGGAAGGTAAACATAATTTTGCACCAGAGATGACAGAATGCAAAACACGAACCATAAAAACAGTGAGTTCGGTTTTATTACCAGCACGTGGATAAAGATTAGAGATGAAAATCCTATGAAGTACTCTGTGTCTGGGTAACAAAAATCTTGAGGGAAGTGCATGACCTTTATGAGTCCAGTGAACATCCAAATTACATAAATCTCTAGTAAGCATTCTACGTTCAGATTCAGAGAGACTGTCATGTAAAATATTAATTGGAATGCTCTCATCATTGACAGGTATTTCCATAATATCAGCAATCAAATGTCGATCCACTAAAAACAATCCTTCTTGAGTATCAACTTTAAAAGTTAAATTCTCAAGAGAAAAATCACAGATACATGCAAACATGGATTGGGCAATGGACTGGTATGCAGCTCCACCCCAATGCAAGATGTTATCCCATCCCACAGATTCCAACAGAGGAGGGATACCAAATGAAGCAATGTGATTAACATTCACAGGACGTTCAACAATAACATTTCGCATACGCAAATCCCGAACATTAGGAGGATCATTTTCGGGAGACCGAAGATGACGTTGTACAATAGAAGTTGATCTAGAAGAAGAGGGACCTCTAGTAGTTTTCTTTTTACCTCTAGCATCCATTTTTAATGGAGGATTTCAATAAAACAACAAGATGCAAGATAAAAGAAATGGGTTTTAGGTAGAACAGATTTTTCAAGATAAAACCCCAATCTTGCAATGAACGACCAAATAGATTCTACAAGAATGTGATTTGAAACACTAATATCAAGAATCTACAATAAAAACGCAAAGGAACCACTAACCTTGAAGAACTAAGAAGGTGGGTTCGACCGGTCGTAGCTAGAGCCGTTGGTGGGAAAAAAGAAATGAGGAAGAAGAGTCAAAATCCCCAAATTAAAGTGAAATCCCGAGTTTCACGACCGGTCGTGTAAGTGTTCGACCGGTCGTAGCACGACCGGTCGTGTACACTCACGACTGGTCGAGTACGACTTAAAATTTGTAATTTTTTTTTTAAAAATAATTTTCAAATTTAAGCAAATAAATCATCAAACTTATGTACATTATGATACACCAAATCATGCAAATTCAATTTAAATTGCACATACCGAGATCAAACTTTAATTTATTAAACCTGCTTTTGTCGAGCGGTTTAGTGAAAATGTCCGCAAGTTGAGTCTCGGTTGGAATGTAATCCTAAATATATTACCTTTTCTTCCACTAATTCACGAATGTAATGAAATCTAATATCAATATGCTTAGTACGTGAATGCTGAACTGGATTTTTAGAGATATTTATTGCACTGGAATTATCGCAAAATAAAATCATAGAATCCTGAGTAATTCCATAATCGCTCAACATTCGTTTCATCCAAACAAGTTGAGTACATGCATTTCCAGCAGCAATGTATTCAGCCTCAGCTGTTGATAGCGATATAGAACTTTGCTTCTTACTAAACCAAGAAACAAGACAATTTCCAATGTAGAAACAACCACCACTGGTTGATTTCCTATCATCAATGTTTCCAGCCCAGTCAGCATCTGCGTACCCGGCTAATTGAACATTAGTCTCATGTGGATACCAGAGACCCAGTTTAGTAGAACTTGCGACATATCGCATAATCCGCTTAACAGCAGTTAAGTGAGATTCTTTAGGATTTGATTGATAACGAGCACAAATACCAACACTCAAAGCGATATCTGGTCTACTAGCAGTCAGATAAAGTAAACTACCAATCAAACTACGATACAATTTAGGATCCACATCATTACCTGCAGAGTCTTTTGAGAGTCTCAAAGTTGTACTCATAGGAGTATCAAAATTTTTACCTTTCTCAAATCCAAATTTCTTGATTAAACACTGAGCATATTTGGTTTGAGAGATAAAAATTCCATCAGGTTGTTGTTTTACTTGCAACCCTAGGAAATAGTTTAATTCTCCAACCATGCTCATTTCGAATTTAGACTTCATCAAATCTGCAAACTCAACAGTCATATTAGTACAGGTTGATCCATAAATAATATCGTCAACATATATTTGAACCATTAGAATATCATCGTTATACTTCTTAACAAAGAGTGTCTTATCAACACATCCCATCTGAAAATTATGACTTAGTAAAAACTTAGTCAGTTTTTCGTACCATGCTCTGGGAGCTTGTTTCAGACCATAGAGAGCCTTCTTAAGACGATACACATGATCAGTAAATTTAGGATCTTCAAACCCTGTAGGTTGTTCAACATATACCTCTTCATGTAAATCACCATTCAGAAAGGCACTCTTTACATCCATTTGATAAATTTTAATCTTTCTAAAACATGCAATGGAGATAAAAAGTCTGATTGATTCAAGACGAGCTACAGGGGCAAATGTCTCATTATAATCAATACCTTCAATTTGCGTATATCCCTGTACAACTAGTCTTGCTTTATTTCGAATAATATTTCCAAGTTCATCAGATTTGTTTTTGAAAATCCATTTTGTTCCAATAATATGTTTATCTTTAGGTCTAGGAACAAGGTACCAAACATCATTTCTGACAAACTGATTAAGTTCTTCTTGCATCGCAAGAATCCAGTTTTCATCCAAAAGTGCTTTTTTTACGTTAACTGGTTCAATCTGGGATGTAAAGCATACGTAGTTACATATGTCCTCTAATTGTCTACGAGTGCGCACACCAGTGAGAGGGTTTCCAAGTATTTGAGAAGTTGGATGATCTTTAACAGTCCTAAATTCAGAATTAGGTTCACTTGAAGAAGTTTCTTGTTTTTCAAGTATAAGCACTTCATCATTATCTGAACTAGGAACAGGTGTATTCAAAAGATCGTCAATCACAACATTTATTGACTCTTGAATCACACCGGTCCTGTTGTTCAGAACACGATATGCACGACTGTTTAAAGAATACCCTAAAAAGATCCCTTCATCACTTTTAGTGTCGAATTTTCCCAAATTTTCACGGTCACGCAAAATATAGCACTTGCTGCCAAAAACTCGAAAGTATTTGACAGAAGGCTTTTTCTCAAACCACATTTCATAAGCCGTTTTATTATTAGATTTACAGATATAAACACGGTTAATAATGTAGCAGGCTGTATTCACTGCTTCAGCCCAGAGATTCCTAGGGAGCTTCATGCTATTTAACATAACATTTCCCATTTCTTGAAGCACTCTATTCTTTCTCTCGACAATTCCATTTTGTTGAGGAGTTTTAGGTGCAGAGAATTCATGCGATATTCCCTGATCGCTACAGAATTTCTCAAAACTGCTATTTTCGAATTCGGATCCATGATCACTACGGATCTTGTTGACTTGAGAACTTTTTTCAGTTTGAATCCGTTTTATAATCTTTTTCACTTCATCAAGGGTTTCTGATTTGTCTCTCAAGAATGAAACCCAAGTGAATCTTGTATAATCATCTACAATAACTAAGATGTATTTTTTGCCACCTCGACTTTCCGTTCTTGTTGGTCCTATAAGATCCATGTGGAGAAGCTCGAGTGGTCTTGTGGTGGTATTGGAGTTCACCTTTTGTGAGAGCTCCTAGTTTGTTTACCATACTGGCATTCACCACAAATCTTGTCTACTTTTTGCATCTTAGGTAGACCTCTAATTAGTTCACCTTTGCTCAATCTGTATAAATTTCGATAGTGTACATGTCCGAGGCGTTTATGCCATAATTCTGTCTCATCGGTATGGACCATGTAACACGTTTGTTTAGATGAGCTACTATCGCTTACTATATAGCAGTTTTCAGAAGTTCTGCGACCAGTTAATATTACAGAACCCTTTTCATTTATTATTTCACAACCTTGATTAGAAAATTTAACATTATGGTTGTTATCGCATATTTGAGATATGCTCAACAGGTTGTGTTTTAAACCCTCAACATATAAAACATTTTTAAATAAGGGAAGGTTATAGAGTTGGACCGTACCTTTGCCAATTATCTTGCAGTTGCTACCATCACCAAATGTAACTGACCCATCAGTCATATCTTTAAGATCGGTGAATAGTGCTTTGTCGCCTGTCATATGTCTGGAGCATCCACTGTCTAGGTACCATTTCGAATGGCTTGTAGCTTTGAAAGCAGTGTGAGCAACCAAACAGGCAACCTTAGGAACCCATTTCAGTACAGTTTTGGGTTTAGGAGAATAATTGGTCTTCTTTTGTTTATAGTTGTAAGAGTGACCTACTGAGTTAGATTTTAATAGCTCCTTAAGTAAATCAATAATTTTTTCAGCTAGTGGGTTTCGAATCTGATTTTTAAAATAGCTGCTTTTGGGTTTAGGAAAAGTTTTTGTATTTTTAGAAAAAACTTGACTAGTACCTTTTCCTTTTGAGTTAGAAGTCTCTCCTTTCACAAAATTGGAAGGAGTATTCTTCTGTTTAGGAGATGTGTTTTTATCATAACCCAACCCGGATCGATCGCCACATTTTCTTGATCCGGATAACAATTTTTCTAATTTTGGATCACCTTGGGCATATCTCCATGTGTCCTTCAAACTCAAAAGAGAAGATACTTCATTTTTAAGTTTCTCATTTTCAGATTTCAAATTTTCAATTAGGGAGGTTTTGAATTCTAGATCACATTTAGACTTTTCAAAACTATCTGAAATTTGAGATTTTTCTAAAATAAGAGTTTCAAAACATTCTTTAAGTTTATAAAACTTTTCTTTTTGAAGTTTAAGTTTGACAGCAATTTTACAACTTTCCTTATATAAGGCATTGTAAGCATCTTGGAGATCTTCATCATATTCATGATCACTATCCAAATTTTCTTCACTTGTTGAATCATCGTGATCGGAAAAAGTAAACTTGGCTAGAGTCATAAGGGCCTTAAGTTCACTGCCCGACTCGGTTTCTGAATTTTCTGACTCAGAAGAGGCTTCAGAATCAGACGATTCATCCCAAGTAGCCAACATACCCTTCCTTTTGGATCTGTCCTTTTTAGGACATTTGTTTGCTAAATGCCCATATTCTTGACAGTTGTAGCATTGACTATCTTTTAATGATTTCCAAGTTTTAGACTTAGGTTTGGAACGTTTCTTTTCATTTCCCTTTTGAAAATCGACTCTTTTCTTACTTTTGAAAATCTTATAAAACTTTTTCGCCAAAAGGGCCATATCATCTTCAGACTTTTCTGAATCTGAATTTTCTTGAATAATACTTTTAGATGACTTCAAAGCAATAGATTTACCTTTAGGAGCTTTAAAACTTAATTCATAGGTTTGTAAAGAACCAACTAATTCCTCTACCTTCATATTATCCGTATCACGAAGTTCCTGGATTGCGGTTACCTTTGAATTGAACCGTTCAGGAAGAGATCGTAGTATTTTTGCACACACTTTACTTTCTGGGATCTTATCGCCAAGACCCCACATTGAGTTTACAATGTCATTCAATCTAGTGTAAAAGTCCATAAACATTTCATTTTCCTCCATATGAATTTCTTCAAATTTAGTTGTGAGGAGTTGGACTTTAGATTTCTTGACAATTGATGTACCTTCGTGTGTCATTTCTAAAATATCCCAGGCTTGCTTTGCAGTATCACAGGATATGATTCTTTTGAACTCATCCGGTGATAGTGCGCAAGTGATTGCATTTAGTGCTTTAGCATTAGCACTACTCTCATTTTTCTGAAGTGTGGTCCATTGGTAATACGGTGTAACTTTCATAGATTTTGAACCATCAACACCAGTTACTTCCATGATAGGAGGTTTCCATTCAGTTACTGTGGCTTGCCACACACTTTCATCCATTGATTTGAGGAAGATCCTCATTCTGGCTTTCCAATAGGCATAGTTGGAGCCATCAAAGGGAGGAGGTCTAGTAACTGAAAGGCTATCAAAATTTGACATCTTTTTATATAGCTTAGATCGTTAGCTCAGGAAATAAATCCAAATAAAAAGCAACAAAATGAGCTATTGGCTCTGATACCACTTGAAAAGGCCAAGCTATATGTCCTAGAGGGGGGGGGGGGTGAATAGGACTATGCCAAATTTAAAATAAAATCAGCGGAAATAAAATAAGCCAATAGCCTTACTATATGAATCAATTCACAAAGCTAAATTTAAATCACCTTGATAAATAGGTATCGAGAGATTGATGCAAATTCAGTTCTAAGGACAACCTTACACCATAATCAACAAGGGCTTATGGTAGGACAACCTTATTTCTAGAACCTCTTTTGGATCAAGGACTCAATTTTAATATAAGTAAATGAAATAGCAAGGAATTGTAATTAAATGCAGAAGTAAGATCTAAATTATTACAACAATCCCCACACTTGCTTGAAATGTAAATAATTACAACATTCACATTCACTTGTACATTCCACAAGATCGAATGATAAAAGATATGAAAATTAAGCAAGCATTCAAACCACAAGTCAAAGAGTTATAGTGGTTCGCTTGTGTGTACACCAACTGTTTTCCAACAGCCACACAAAAAGCTACTCCACTCCTAATATCCTCACACAGGGGATATTAGCGTTCACTACAAATAGGTTTTCACAGGTTCACCAAAAACCTTTACAATTGTGTCTTTTTCACTTGGGCTTACACAATTCAAAAACCCCTCTTTTTTCTGAGTTTTCTGGTTTTCCTCAGACAACCAATACAATGAGATTTTTCTGGTTCAACCTCAAACAAAACCAGTACAATGAGATTTTTCTGGCTTAACCTCAAACAAAACCAAAAGTAAATGAATTTTACAGAATTGTAAAATACCTGGATTTCTCCTTTTTCGTAGCAGCCCGGTAGAACCAATCGGAGTAGATGATTTGAATGTCAAAGTTCAATTTCCAATACTCACATTCATAAGGTTCTAAATTCTAATAGATTTTAGATTTAACTCGTTGGGCGTAGCTATATTTGATTTTGATTCCAAGAAGAAGGAATAAGATAATTCCTCTTTTCAAATAAGATTGGAATGTAGAAACAAAATCAAATTAAATAAGCTAGCAAAAAGGAATATTAAATAAGCACAATCTAGCTTAAAATAAACACAGACTTATCTCAGAGTGATCACTTGAAAATTTCTTGAATTGAATAGCGTTGAAGTTATGAAAACTCTGAATTTCGTGTTCAATTTATAGAAGCAGAAATCGCTCCTACGACTGGTCTTAGAAACCTACGACTGGTCGTAGCTCTAACAGATTTTTGAAAAAATAAGCGCGATCTTTGAAAGCCGTTCCACGACTGGTCGTGAGTACCCTACGACTGGTCGTGGGTCACCTACGACTGGTCGTAGGACCAGTGATTTCGTTGCTGGACTTTAAGTCGTAGCTCCACGACTGGTCGTGGACGAGTCGAAGCCACACCTACGACCGGTCAAAGGACCTCCAGGACTGGTCGTGGGCGTACCAAAAATTCCGAAAAATCTTCAACTACTTAGGACGGGTCGTGGAATTTCTTGGACTAGTCGAACCAATGCTAGGACTGGATCGAACAAGAGCTAGGACTGGTCGTAGAATAGACCAAACTTATGTAAAATAAACATTTGATTTATGTATCCAAAGTGACCTACTTAAAGGGTCAACCTAAGGTCATTCAAACCTGAACCATGTCGTATGGACATTGAACTTCAACCATTCAACGAATGTAGATAATTTGAATCATATCAGGCTTGAGATCTTGAACCATATCATGCTTGAGATCTTGAACAACATAGAACTACTTCATGCGTTGTTTCTTTAGATTTGAACTTCAACATTGTAGCTTCTTGAGGCTTCAACATGTAGCTTCTTGAGGCTTCAACATGTAGCTTCTTGAGGCTTCAACATGTAGCTTCTTGAGGTGTCTTGAATTCCAATAAATGATCATACAAGTACAGGACACAGATAGACGTTTTGGCACATAAAAATTTGACAACCAAAGGAGCATGAGACCATAACACTTACAGGTTGTTTTTGCTTAAAAGGGAAGAAAAGGAGAAGGAGAACAGCCGCAGCCTCCCATCTCCGAACCCACCCACAAGACCTTCTCCAAGCTTCAGTGAAACCTGTTTTCGAGCTTTTAAGGGTCCATACGGACCGTCCGGAAGAATCAGATTTGTGGAAGGAGCCTCCGATCGAGATCTGCCATTAATGGTGGTCTTCTTCTCCACCATGAAGCAGTCGGCTACTGATGGTTTTGGCCTCGTCCAAGCTTGTGGGACGTGTCTGAAAAGAAAAAGAAAGAAAGAAAGAGAGAAAGAAACGAAGAAGGAAGAAGGAGAAAGAAGGATGAGGGAGAGAAGGTGGTGCAGTTGCTGCACCGCACCATCTCAACCCGACCGCTGCCGAGTCTGGTCCGAGGCTGGCTGGATTGGCGGCCTCTATGGGACAATCCTAACTGGGTAGAAAGAAAGAAGAAGAAAGAAGGAGGAGATGCCGAGGTGCAGCTGTGCACCGCGCCACCTCAACCCGACTCACTGTCGAGTCAAGCCCGGGTGAAAGTCCATCTCTGGACGCTCCAGCAGATGAGGAGAATATGCAGAGAGAGAGAGAGAGAGAGAGAGAGAGAGAGAGAGAGAGAAGGGAAGTTGGAACCGGGTTTGGTTGCTGAGTCAACTGGACTCGGCTCGGTTTGAACCACAACCTGACCTGCTGGTTAGTCTCCATGGTGGAGTTTCCCCAGCAGTATGAGGAGAAGAAGGAAAAAGAAATAGGGAAGAAAGAGAAAGAAAAGGAAAAAAAAAAGGAAGGAAAGAGAAAGAAAGAAGATGAGGGTAGTGTTGAGCCGAGTCGACTCACCGAGTTATCCTGTTAGCCCGTTGGCTGGGTCGAGTCCAGGGGCTGCTGGACCTCTCTACATAAGAAGAAGGAAGAGAGAGTGGGAGGAGAGGCAGTGAAGGAGAGAAAGTAGGGCGAGTGGTTAAGTGGAGCCGAGTCGACTCGACTTAAACCGAGTCGACACAAGTAAGTAAATGTTCCCCTTCTAGGATACACTTGTTTCGTTATATTGAGATCAATATTACCATTTCTATCATTATTAGGATCGCTAATGGTAGAAATGCATAACCATTAGTAAATGATTTATAGTTAACAAGATAAGAAAATAAAATAATATTATCATAAAATGCTAGTGTATTGTTTTGTCATACTTAAATATTATCAAGATAGTAGGTCATAATATTATTTAGCATTACAATGATTATTACCAACATGTTGCACTAATATTAGTTAATATAAATGAAAACATCATTAATGATAATTACATGGTATGCATCACTTGAAAATATTACCTTTGGTAATATCATGTTATTTCGACTGTAATAAAAATTATTACCATGATGAGCTGATATTAATTATACCGCATTAATATTAGTACTTACGTTATATGTGTTAAATTAACATGGTGACTAGTTTTACACCAACTAACATTTAAATCCTAGAATTTAAATTTAAAACTAAACCCTAAGATGAAAACCCTAATCCTACATTAAGACCCTTAGATAAATAATCCAAACCCTAGGTTATAATCTCAACCCTAAATAGTGTGTAGAACTTGATCTAACCACATAATTTCCTAATTCATGATAGGACTCGATTATAAGGGACCACGCGTCCCCTAGCCATGCTGGTAGGCGATGCGAACTATCAGGTGATGATTCTTCCCCTTGAGCTTTCCATCTTCTCATTAGCTTAAGTTATAGTTTTTATTTAAATTCATAATTGATATCTCTCTCTTATAATCACATGTGTTAGCTGGTGGAAATTAAATTGCTATATTGCTTGCTAAGTGTTCATCATGTATATTTGTTCATGCTTGTGTATTGCTTATGGACTTTAAACTGGTACATTAGTGGGAAACCCCACCTATAAATGTACACCCATACTTGGGATGTAACCTGACCAGTTGTGATCATAATGGACCTTCGACGTGGTGGTTATTGAGTGGTGGTCTAGATGGATCATTGATGTGGGCCTACCATCCAGGGTTGTTGTGCCCAATGGTTTTTAAGGATGGTTAATATGATTGACCACTAGTCGACAGAGTTCTATTAAACATCCTAAGATGGTAGTCTCATGGGCCGGGGATGGTGGGAATGGGACACTATGCCCGAGCCGTCGGCTTACGCTGGGTCATGTGCTCCCCGTAGTGACCTTTGAGCTTATCTAAATTGGCTGGTTATAAATGGACTAATAATGACATGGCTAATCATGCATACATGGCACGTTCCGACTGGTTGATATTTCCCAGGTTCGATGATTCGGACTGGTTGATGTTTCCCAGGTTCGATGACTGCATGGGTGACGGCCCACTGTCCGCACGGATGAGCATCCCCGGGCCGATGATTGCATTCATGCATCCATGCATTTAATAAGACTGCATTTATACTGTTTTGGTTGTTTGGATGTTTTATACTATTTCTTACCTAATGCGGCGGTGTGTAATCTTGAGGGGAATTCACACTGAGTTGGCCACTCATCCATCAAAAATATAACCGTACAGGTAGCACAGGTGGCTTAAGTGATTTCCAGGTTTAGGCTGATAAGGAGCCGAGTCCAAGTGCGAGGGTTACATGACTGTATTTGCCTGGAGGAGTTGTGCGATCTTGCAGCTTATATTTATGTGTTTTCTGTTATTCTTCATGTATCTAGATCATGTGGATTCTTTATTTGTTATATTCGAGACATTGGTTTGTATAAGTCATTATGGGTGCTCTTTTGTATATTATAAATGATAATGGAACTTTCCTTTATGCTTACTTGTCCACACTATGCTCATTTGCTTACTCTAATAAAAGAAAAATATTATATCTGACCATCCTTTAAGGTTAACACTCGAGTTTTTGGGAAACGGGTTGTGTACTCGGGTCCCGAAGATTTGGGTTGTTACAAGGATCCAATCACAAACTATTTAATAAGTGAACAGTATGCAAACTAGTTTATGATGGATGTGACTGTATATGTGTGAGGTGTGATCTTAGATATTCAGATATTGAAAATATTCAAGTAAATCACACATTCAGAAAGATAGCAATCTCAAACACAATCATTTTTATAGTGGTTCGACGATCAGTCTACTCCACTCCCGGCAGACGCACTCAACCCTTGAGTGTGCCGGATTTCACTAAGGAGGTTTCACAGTGGTTCACCTCAAACCTAAGGTTTTAAATCGGGTTCACCTTCAACCTTTTCAACCTACATTGATGCTGACTGTTTATGCTCTCACGAGCAAGGGTCAACACAACGCACCCACTTTTAGGCACACTGGCCAAGGATCTTCCATAAGACCCTATCAGAGGTTTTACGCGGTTTACTCCAAACCCGAGGTTTCACACGGTTCACCTCAAACCTAAGGTTTTGACTGATTCACCTTCAACCAGATGTTTATGCTCTCCATAGAGCAAGGGGTCACACAACGCACCCACTACGTACACTCCTGCCAGAGGCCTCCTACGAGGGCTTGAAGGGGTGAGAAACACCTAAGACCCAATCCTAAAAAGGATTTATCACAAGTGTCCTCTGGACTCTAGATACTTACAGATAAATGGATGAGTCCCATTAAGCGCGTTGACGAAGATCTCCTCCTTTGTTGACGAAGAATCTTCGGTCTCCTTGATTCACAACTTAAAAGATGTACCAATGCATGGTGACGGGTTGGGTCAAGGTTATGATGAAATCCTACTCTCAAAAGATTTTCCTATAAGGAAGATAGAACGATTTCAATCATCTATGCATTCAAGGCATCCCAGCTTCATGATTTGTCATTAAGGTAGTAGCTGGAAGATCCTTAAATGTGGAAGTTCATTCCCCAATCCACTCTATTGAATATCAATGGTGAGGGTGGATTGGAGGATGAACTTCCTTGAGAGAAATGGCTTTGGGTATAAGATTTAAGATGAAACACTCAAAAGCTCTCTCTTCTTTCTCTCACAGCAACAATAGACAAGTCCTCTATAAATAGGCAAAAAGGTTTCAACGGATATAAAACGGTCACATTTATGACAGAGTTCGATATCATCAAGCAGGTTCGATATCATCGAGCGTAAATTCTCGATAGCATCGATGGTCCGCTCGATGACTCGAACTCAATGTCATACGCTTTTGAAACCTTTTGGCAGCTGGTCGATGAATCGAAGCGATTGTCGATGTCATCAGATTTCGAACTCCGATTCCATCGATGAGAGATTCGATCCATCGACACTTGAAAATGAGAGAGACTTGCCTTGAAATATTTTAGGTTTTCATGAGTGATTGAGGGACCATCGAGATCATCGGAATTTGGATATCGATGATATCAATAACTGTGTCGATGCATCGATAGATCAAAAGGATTTTCCATAAAGCTTGCTGGACGGTTTATGTCCATGTTCGATGCAATCGATACAGCATTGATATCATCGATATTTGAATATCGATTCTATCGAGTGACCCCCGATCATAGATAAAATATCCTGAAATATGTTGCTGGAGAACTTGGCGCCCAAGATCGATATCATCGAGGGCCTACCGATATCATTGAGGTTTGAACTTCGATGGTATCGAAGAGGCTTCGATATATCGAAGCTTATATGATATTCTTTAAGAAAAACAGGGGCGCCGGAATTCTGCCTGTCGATACTATCGAGTCACTTCCGATAGACTTGAAATTTGAATATCGATGATATCGATAGGTGTATCGATACATCGATCATTCCGTCCAGATATCTATAAGGTTGTTGGACATATTTGGTCCTCTTTTCGATGGTATCGATGGAGCATCGAGGACTCGACAGCGTAGGTGTAACGCCCTGAAATTCGGGGGTCGAGTATGAACTCAACTCCCGAGTTCCAACGCATCACTTATGCAACATACACAATGATGGTTAAATGCTGTCTGAGTTAGAGCAATAAACATGAATGAGATTATACCAAAACAGTAATTCATACTCCAGTTCAATTTTATAAAGGCAAGCGGAAGACTGAAATTGTATATTTAAGGTGTGTAAAGAAACAAAATTTTATGAACACCAGAGTATGAGCACTAACTGAGTAACAATATACATGTACAGTTTCTAAGTCAAAAATCAAAATACAACTCCATAGATAAGCCCTGGAATCCCCGCGATGCAGTCGGCCTAAGCAAAGCCGTCAGAGTACTGCATAAAGGAGAACTCATCCTGATCCTCATCGAAATCGGGCTCCGGCTCCTGAACCGATGCACCATCTATACCTGCGACAAAGTCTGGTGGGTGTTGCAAACATCGTCCCGTAATGTGGGAGTGAGTAGCTAACTCAGTGGAATAATAAAGCATAGGTTAACATGTTATCAATTCAATCAAGCAGTAATGATAAAGCAGTACAAATCAAAAAATTCTAACTACTCTTATTAAGTGCGAGAATGAAATGACATGATGCTGTATGCCCTTGCCAAACCACCCTCATGCGACATCATCTTACGTTCGCGAATGCTTAACTCCCTCAGTGCGCCACATCTACTAAGCACATGTGGTGCGATGATGATCATGATTACCGAGTTATTATTAGTCCATTTCATACAGCAGTATTGGGAAACTAAGGTACCTCCCTTGTATCATTCCCAAATATGATCCATTCTAGGGTCGTCAATCCTAGTTAATCTCATACGATATTATGGTTCGAGAAGTATAGCGAAGGCATCGCAAAGGGCTCGTCACCCGTTAGCGCGGATACAGATCTCAACGTATGCGGCTCAATTGTTGGCCGTCAGCTCGAGTACAGGTCTCACCGTACTCGGCTCAATCACTAGCCGTCAGCTCGAGTACAGGTCTCACCGTACTCGGCTCAACTCATACTCTAGTTGCTGTGAAAGACTCGTCGCCAATCACAGACCCTTGGAGTATACTCGAAGATACTACGGAGGACTCGTCGCCCGTCAGCACGAGCACAGGTCTCACCGTACTCAGCTCTCGCCGTAAGTATCGACAGCTCGAATACAGTGTCCCATACCACCGTATTCAGCTCACGAGGTTGGGTTGCTCAATGGTCACTATGGGGAGGCACTTGGCCCCAGCATAGGCCGACAGCTAGGCCACGGTGTCCCATACCACCATGTCCGGCTCATGAGTCTTAGCGGATCGAGGTACCATGGTTAACGGATCGCCACTGGTAAGTTTGGTACCCTAGGTTCAAACAGTAATGACCAAACATGGTGAACACACATTCAACATATCGGTTTACTTGACGAGTCAGACTAGCTTGAGCGCACAACAAGTTGGGCAATATGGAGCGCAAAAGCACTCCGTGTGGCCAACCACTATCGCCAACCGAAGTACGACTCGGGTTCGTCAGACACATCCCTTGTGGCGACATGGATCTCAGCCACAATCTCAAGTCTGGTACTGAATGTCTGGACTATAGACATAGTCCCAAACTCAATCAATTCTCATCAATAGCATGTGGAGTAAAGCATGATAAACAAAGTAATACAAGCATGTTAACAGGCATGTCATAAGGCATGTTTATAAAGCATGAAGTAAAGCATGTTGTAAGGCATGTTGTAGAGTACTATACAAATAGGGATACAATTACATACACATCACAAGTGAGTGGTCATAGCGAACCACCACATGGAGGGGATCCTACATGTCTCTAAGGTAGTCGGGAATTCCATATCAGCACCTATCTAAGGCACTAACACTCAAGCATTTACACAAACACTTAGAGTACGCTATTCCAACATACATGACGTATGTTAGCAAAATACGTATTAGGGCTTTCCTTTCGCCAAGTGAGTATTTTATCCATGTAAATCATAATCATACATCAAATAATCATGACAATTGCATTTCCAAAATTTACACATATACGATATTTCTAGAATACACAATTTCAACATACATAGTGTTTACAAGCGGACATGTATTACGGCGATTCCTTTCGCCAAACAAGTATTTTATCCATATACTATATAATCATACAGCAATTAATCATGGCAAACACATTTCCAAAAAAATAACGTATACAGTATTTCTACGTATACCTAGAGTATGTGAAATTCCATATTCTACAACGTTAATCGAAACAGGAAACGGAAAGCACTTTGTACACGTGCAATTGCATGCGGATCATGAATCTATCATTATCTGACATTGAAAGCGTTGAAAACCGTAACCTATACACTTAAAGTCCTCACCTTTGTCCTTGGAATCTTAACGAATCAGCAAGGGTTGATGAGCTTCCGTATACGGGCGTTTTCTAGGCTAAAGAGTGAAATCGGTTAACCTTTTCACACCTATAGCCTATATACTTCAAATCAGACTGTAACATCCCGGATTTTTGCCAACCTGGGATTAGACATCCTTAGGCATTGGGTCAATCTTAACACCTGATTAACTTTTCAAACGCTCAATTCAAAGCCTCAAATCCCGTCTTAAACCATTTTCTTCACAAATCCCACCCTTCACTACCTTGTGCTTTCAATTTTTCAAAGCACTTTCGCCCTAGACACTATCTTAAACTAGCTAAGTAGTAAAACTTGGATCACTTTATATACAAACTGCAAAGGCCTAAGTACCATCTGAACAAGAAAACAATTAGGATTAAATCCTTTAGAAATTTAACAAAGTTAACTAAGTGCAAAACTCGATTAGCCATGAAATTCGTTGGGATCGCTTTAAATACGATCTGCAAGACCTAAAACTTGCAAAATCAGTGACTCTAGGTTTCCCTAAAGTTTAGAACCAAACTCATTTCCCGTCTGCTCTCGGGAATGAAACGAAACTTCGTATTAGGTCTAGACCGCACATCGGGAGTCCGATTAACGAGAAGCTAAGGAACTAGGACCGACTCACTGGGCTTGACAATCATCTCAAAAATCAGATCCAGCCGATGTCCCACGGCCATTCGTTTCGATCCGGAGCGAGGGAGTGTGAAAAACACTATTCCCTTTGAAATTAAAATATCTGGAATAGTGATCTGGCACCATTCGCTTGCGCATCAGTATTAAGCAACCAGACCGTCAGAATCAGACCAAATTACACCCTCGGATCAGGAAAAATTTCAGGAACATTTACATGTACTTGGAATTTCGGATCGTGGCCCACTGACCGTTGAACTGAAAGTGGTCCGCCACGTGCGATCTGGGAATCCGATCGAGTCGAAAACGTAATCCCTCATAGATCCATGTGTGGTGAGCTTAAGTCTGACGTTTGGCTCAAGGAGGGCCACCAGAACATCCCTTTTGAGCTTGGAAAGTGGCGAACTGCCTACATATGCAGCCACCCTTGAACCTGAGTCTATTTTAGACATGTTTTTGGCTATAAAAGGGGCTTAGAACAGCCCCTCTCACAGCCATACGAATTTGGGAGCAAAACCCGAGAGAGAGAGAGAGAGAAAAGAGAGAGAAGGGCTTGGAGTTCGTAGCCGATCTTCCTCCTGCTGCTTCCACTCATCACACGGCCTACACGCCTTATTCCAGGTGTTTTCCCGGCGGTGTCCATCCCATTTGAAGGTAAGAAACCCTAACCCTAGGTCTGATTTGAGGTTGGATAGTGGTAGGTTATGAAAAAGCTAATCGGTTACGCTCTTTAGGCTAGGAAACTCCCGTATACGGAAGCTCCAATACCCTTGCTGATTCGTTGGAATTCCAAGGGCTGAGGTGAGGACTTTAGTGTATAAGTTACGTTTTTCACACGCTTTCAATGTCAGATAATGATAGATTTATGATCTGCATGTAAATGCACATGTACAAAGTGCTTTCCGTTTTCTGTTTCGATTAACGTTGTAGAATATGGAATTTCACATACTCTAGATATACGTAGAAATACCGTATACGTATTTTTTTTGGAGAAGTGTTTGACATGTTTATTTAATGTATGATTATACTATATATGGATAAAATACTAGTTTGGCGAAAGGAATCGCCGTAATACATGTTCACTTGTAAATGCTACGTATGTTGAAATTGCGTATTCTAGAAATACTGTATACGTATAAATTTTGGAGATGTATGTATCATGATTATTTCCTGTAGTAATATATTATACATGGATAAAATACTCGCTTGGCTAAAGGATAACCCTAATACATGTTTTGCTAACATGCACCATGTATGTTGTAATAGTGTATTCTAAGTGTTTGTGAAAATGACTGAATGAGTATTGAATTCTCATTCGTGCTCGCCATGACTAATTGTCATGGATTCATGATGGTTGTATTGGCGATACCCCTTGACGAAAGGATTTGCCCTAAATCACGCCACGGCCAATATACACTATATACGCTAAAATGTGTGGCCCAAGTGTTTGTGGAAATGGCTGAATGAATATGGAACTTGGATTCCTGCTTGCCATGACTATCCGTCGTGGGGTGTACGCGTGTTATGATTGGGGCAACTCCCTAGTGAAAGGATTTGGCCTAATGCCTATGTGATCGACATATGTCATGTATGTTGATGTATGTTTGTTTAAGTGTTTCTTGAAATGTCTGAATGAGTAGTAGTTAACAAATTGTAATGTATAAGGGTGTTGAGATATGATTCTCAACCTCTTTTAACTATGTGTATGATCTCCTTTGATAGTTGTGTGATTAGGAATTGAACATGTACAAACGCATGCTTGTTGTTGTGATTCATAACATGCTCAACTGCTTTATGATTTTAACTATGTAATGCATATGTTTAAATTTATATTTACGTTGTATGATCCGTCATGGGTGATGGGGGAGCGGAGCAACGAGTGCGTGCAACAGCCCTGGCAGCCCTAAACGGATAATACCAGACTTTGATTGTATGATTTGAATCCTGATCCATTACTGCTTTATCGATCTGCAATTGATTGTGTTTGGGGCTATGCTTATGGCCCAGGCAATCGGTAATGAGATTGAACTCGTGGCTGAGATTCATTTGCCACGTGGGATGTGTTCGACGAACTCGAGTCGTGCGTTGCCTGTCGGCAGTGGCTAGGCCACACGAAGTTGTTTATGCACTTCATGTCGTGCAGCTCAACGGGCGATCGTGCTAGTCGAGCTCGTCAAGTAACCCGATCTGTCTTATGCATGTTCATCCTATTTGGACGCTACTGCTTGAACCTAGGGTACCAAACTTACCAGTAAAACCCCTTTTAACCATGGTACCTCGATCCGCTAAGACGCACGAGCCGGGCATGGTGGTATGGGACACCGTGGTCGAGCTGTCGGCCTACGCTGGGGCCTTGTGCCTCCCCGTAGTGACCATTGCGCAACCAAACTCGTGAGCCGAATATGGTGCTATGGGACACTGTATTCGAGCTGTCGATACTTCGGCGAGAGCCGAGTACGGTGAGATCTGTACTCGTGCTGACGGGCGACGAGTCCTCCGTGGTATCATCGAGTACACTCCAAGGGTCTGTGATTGGCGACGAGTCTTTCACAGCAACTAGAGTGTGAGTTGAGCCGAGTACGGTGAGACCTGTACTTGAGCTGACGGCTAGTGATTGAGCCGAGTACGGTGAGACCTGTACTCGAGCTGACGGCCAGCAATTGAGCCGCATACGGTGAGATCTGTATCCGCGCTGACGGGTGACGAGCCCTTTGCGATGCCTTCACTACGCTTCTCAAACTATAATATCGTATGAGAATAACTAGGATTGACGACCCTAGAATGGATCATGTTGGGAATGATACAAGGGAGGTACCTTAGTTTCCCAATACTGCTGTTTGAAATGGACTAATAAAAACTTGGTAATCATGAGCATCATCGCACCGCATGTGCTTTGTAGATGTGGCGCACTGAGGGAGTAAGCATTCGCGAACGTAAGATGATGTCGCTTGAGGGTGGTTTGGGAAGGGCATACAGCATCATGTCATTTCATTTTCGCACTTAACAAGAGTAGTTAGAAATGTTTGATTTGTACTGCTTTATCATTACTGCTTGATTGAATTGATAACATGTTAACCTATGCTTTACTGTTCCACTGAGTTGATCACTCACTCCCACGTTACGGGATGGTGTTGTACACACCAACCAGATTTGTTGAGTTTCAGGTGATGGCGATGCTTGTGAAGCAGAACCGGACTACTTCTATGGTGATAGGAGGAGTTCTCCTATCTGTATCTCTCTGGCAGGTCAATGAAGACCTGATATTGTATTGACGGGGCTATGGTACATGGGATAGGAGGCATTACACTTCCTCACATTTTGTACATTTTAGAACTGCACTTGTATTTATTTAACCTGGTAATGTTATCACACTCTGGAGACTCATCATAAGTTGTATATTTTATCTATCTATCACAGTCTTCCGCTTGCAAATTAACTGTCTCTGGAGTATGATATGCTGTTTTGGCTTAATCTCACTCATGTTCAATGCACGAATACAGTCAACATTCAATCATCATTCATTTTGTTGCATAAGTGATGTTCTGGAACTCGGGAGTTCAGTTTATGCTCGACCCCCGATTTTCAGGGCGTTACACAGACCTAGGGTTAGGGTTTCTCACCTTCAAACGGAGTGGATACCGCCGGGAAAGCGCCTGGAAAGAGGCGGTGTAGGCCGTGCAATAATCGAAAGCAGTAGGAGGAAGTTCTCACACAAATCCCAAGCTCTTCTCTCCCTTTTCTCTCTCTCTCTCTCTAGGGTTTTATCCCAAATTCGTATGGTTGTGAGAGGGGCTGTTCTAAGCTCCTTTTATAGCCAAAAACTCTCCAAAATAGACTCAGGTTCAAGGGTTACTGCTAATATAGGTATTTCGTCACTTTTCTAGCTCAAATGAGAGGTTCTGGTGGCCCTCCTTGAGCCAAACGTCAGACTTAAGCTCACCACACATGGATCTATGTGGGATTACTTTTTCGACTCGATCGGATTCCCAGATCGCACGTGGCAGACCACTTTCAGTTCAACGGTCAGTGGGCCACGATCCGAAATTCCAAGTACATGTAAATGTTCCTGAAATTTTTCTTAATCCGAGGGTGTAATTAGTCTGATTCTGACGGTCTGGTTGCTTAATACTGATGCGCAAGCGAATGGTGCCAGATCACTATTCCAGATATTTATTTTGTAAAGGGAATAGTGTTTTTCACACTCCCTCGCTCCGGATCCAAACGAATGGCCGTGGGACATCGGCTGGACCTGATTTTTGAGATGATTGTCAAGCCCAGTGAGGCGGTCCTAGTTCCTTAACTTCGTGTTAATCGGACTTCTGATGTGCGATCTAGACCTAATACGAAGTTTCATTTCATTCCCGAGAGCAGCCGGGTAATGAGTTTGGCTCTAAACTTTAGGGTAACCTAGAGTCACTGATTTTGCAAGTTTTGGGTCTTGCAGATCATATTTAAAGCGATCCCAACGGATTTCATGGCTAATCGAGTTTTGCACTTAGTTAACTTTGTTAAATTTCTAAAGGATTTAGTCCTAATTAATTTCTGGTCGAGGTGGTACTCGAGTCAGAGTACGGAAATTTACGGGTCGTTACAATCTACCCCCCTTAAACAAAAAATTTCGTCCTCGAAATTTATACCTTTTCGTATTCCTCGAGAATCTGAGGGTAGTTCTTCCTGACCTCGGCCTCAGTCTCCCAAGTAGCTTCCTCCTCAGAATGATGTGTCCATAGTACCTTCACAAGTGGAATGACCTTGCTACGTAGTACCTGCTCCTTCCTGTCAAGGATACGTGTCGGGCGCAACTCATACGTAGCATCCTCGCTCAGCTGTACCTGCTCCCATCTGATGATATGCGAAGGATCGGGAACGTACTTCTTTAGCATAGACACATGGAATACATTGTGTACCGACGCAAGTGGTGTGGGCAGAGCGAGACGATACGCCACATCACCCACTCGATCCAGTATCTGAAAGGGACCGATAAACCTCGGTTTGAGCTTCTCCTTCTTCCCAAACCGAAGGACTCCCTTCATAGGGGAAACTCGAAGGAACACATGATCCCCGACCTCGAACTCCAGCGGTCGCCGCCTCGTATCGGCGTAACTCTTCTGCCTGCTCTGCGTTGTAAGTAATCGACGCCTGATAATGTCGATCTTCTCTGTAGTCGCCTGTACCAACTCCGGGCCAATCAGACTACGCTCGCCAACCTCGGCCCAACAATGTGGTGCTTTACAAGGACGACCATATAGAGCCTCATATGGCGCCATGCCAATAGTCGCCTGGAAGCTGTTGTTGTAGGCGAACTCTGCGTACGGAAGACAGCCATCCCAACTGTCCTTGAAGTCCAACACACATGCTCGCAACATATCCTCCAGAATCTTATTCACCCGCTCTATCTGCCCATCAGTCTGAGGATGAAACGTCGTACTGAACTTCAACTTCACACCCATCGCCTCCTGGATACGAGTCCAGAAGATAGATGTGAACCGAGTGTCTCTGTCCGACACGATCTCTAAAGGAACCCCGTGCAGACGGACGATCTCTCTGATGTAATACCTAGCCAGCTCGTCTGCAGAGTTCGTAACTCGGATAGGGAGGAAATGGGCCGATTTGGTCAACCGGTCCACAATCACCCAAATGGAATCATGTCCTCTCCTCGTCTTCGGCAGCCCTGATATGAAATCCATGGAGATGAAGTCCCACTTCCACTCCGCTATGGGCATGGGCTGAAGCAGTCCAGGAGGTCGGCGATGTTCTGCCTTGACCTGCTGGCACGTCAGACATCAAGACACATACTCAGCAATGTGGGCCTTCATGTTATCCCACCAATATGTCCGTCTCATATCCCGGTACATCTTCGTCCTACCAGGATGCATCGCAAGCTTCGAGTTATGGGCAGACTCGAGAAGCTCGCGTCTCAAGTCAGGCACATCAGGAACGCATAGGCGGCCACGGAATCGTAGACCTCCATCAGAACCAACCCTCCACTCGGAATCCTCGGCGTTGCTAGCCTGCTCTCGAAGCTCAGACAGCCGTATATCGCCCTCCTGGGCCTCAACAATCCTGTCGTCAATAAGTGGCCGCACCCGAACGTGCGCAACACACTCATATGGCTCCTCGACAGTGAGTCTCTGCTCGAAGTCCCGTACGAACTCCACCATGTCCCACTCAGCTATCATTAGTGGTGCCGCAAATGCAATCGCCTTCTTGCGGCTCAACGCGTCTGCCACAAGGTTCGCCTTGCCAGGATGGTAGGAAACCTCGAACTTGAAGTCCTTCAAGGTCTCCATCCATCGGCGTTGTCTCATAATCAAGTCTCGCTGTGTGAATATGTACTTAAGGCTCTTGTGATCGCAGAAAAGCTCGAACTCCTCTCCGTAGAGGTAATGTCTCCAGAGCTTCAATGCAAAGATGACAGTTGCCAACTCCAGGTCATGTGTAGGGTAATTCTCCTTGTGCTTCCTTAATTGTCTCGAGGCATACGAAATCACCCTATCCTTTTGCATCAGAACACAACCCAACCCAACGCGAGACGCGTCAGTATATATCGTGTATCTCCCCTTGCTCTGGCAATACTAGCACAGGGGCGGACGTCAACTTGTCCTTCAGCTCCTTAAAAGCTACCTCCGCCTTCTCATTCCAGGCGAACTTCAGGTCTTTTCGAGTCAACTGAGACAATGGCCTGGCAATCTTCGAGAAGTCTCGAATGAAGCGTCTGTAATACCCCGCCAGGCCAAGGAAACTCCTCACCTCGTTAACCGATTCAGGCTGCTGCCAATCCTGAACCGCGGCTACCTTAGCAAGGTCCACTGCTATCCCCTCCTTGGACACTACATGTCCCAGGAACTTGACTTCCTCTTGCTAGAAGTCGCACTTCTTGTATTGTGCGAACAACTGGTTCTTCTCCAGTGTACCCAGCACCGCTCTCAAGTGCTCCTCGTGCTTCTCCCGACTCGTAGAGTATATCAAAATGTCATCAATAAAGACGATGATGAATCGGTAAAGGAAGGGCCGAAATACCCGGTTCATCAGATCCATGAACACGGCTGGTGCGTTCGTAAGGCCGAACGACATCACCAGGAACTCATAATGCCCAAAGCACGTCCTGAAGGCTGTCTTCTGCACGTCCTCCTCCCTCACGCGCAACTGGTGGTACCCTGACTGAAGATCAATCTTCAAGAAATACTTCGCCCCCCTCAACTGATCGAACAGATCATCTATCCTGGGCAAAGGATACTTGTTCTTCACCGTGACCTGGTTCAACCTACGGTAATCAATACACAACCGTAGCGACCCGTCCTTCTTCTTCACAAATAACACAGGTGCTCCCCAAGGAGACACACTAGGTCGTATAAAACCCTTCTCCACAAGCTCGTCAATCTGTTTCCGCAGCTCCTCCATCTCACATGGAGGCATATGATAAGTCGGTAACGAGATGGGCGTCGCACCAGGCGTAAGATCAATCGTAAAATCAATCTCGCGTCGAGGAGGTAAACCAGGAATAGTCTTAAACACACCAACAAATTTCTGAACCATCGGCGTACCCTCCAATGTCGGACCATCAATCGGCATAAGTAAAGTAGCATAACAATTAACACGGCAGGGCCAACTGATCTGCACTGGGAACGTGAAAGTTGTGCCATCAGGTCCATAGGCAGTCACGATCCGAGCATCACAATCTATCTCCGCCCTCATCTTGGCGAGCCAATCCATGCCAAGGATAACGTCGTAGTGTCATAGTGGAGCAACAATAAGGTCGACGAGCACTGTGCTGCTACCCAAAACTATCGAGCAACCCTCGCATAACCGTGTAACATCCGAACAGGTCCCAGTAGCCATAGTGAGTCTCATTCCCTTAGTGGGAATCGTATGCAAAGATAGACATTTAACCGCCCCACAAGAAATAATAGAAGTAGTGGACCCAGTGTCCACCAATAAAGAAACGGGAATACCATGAATATAAGCCGTACCCTCAAAAGCCGTCGGAGCCGAGATCGACGTCTCAGGTGCCTCGGCAACAAGCGTGTGCACGCGAGCCTGCTGCTGACGGTTCGGCTGAGGAGCCAAGGGTCGCTATGGCGGCCTGAAACGCGACACAGGAGGTCGGAAAGAAGGATGTGCAGGAATAGTCTGTAGCGGTGGAGCTGATATGGCCTGTGGATAACGGCGATCCAATCTCTGCGGTGGTGCAAATCCGCTAGCCCTCATGCGCGAGAAGCAGCTCTCAGCAGGGTGCCCTGGTTTCTCGCAATACGTGCAGGTCACCAACGGGCGTCTCACAGGAACAACTGGTGCTGCGGCCCTGGGGGGCGAATCAGCACGAGGCCTCTTGCTTAAGATAGGCTTGCTCTGTAAATCCTGCCGTGGCCTCGCAACCGTAGCACCACGTGATCTGGCCAATCGGTCCACATCTTGCTCGGCCGTCATAGACATGTAGACCAACGCTACGTATGTAGGGATACTGAGGCAGCATAGCTTCGACCGTATGTCAGGTCGCAAGCCCCCAGTGAAGCGACGCATCCTCATCTGCTCATTGACGAGGATAGTTGGGACAAACCGGCCCAACTCAGTGAAACTGTGCTCATACTCCGTCACCGTCATGCCTCCCTGCCTGAGGCGCAGAAACTCATCCTCCCGCTCGTGCCGATAAGTCTGCGGGTAGTACTTCTCATTGAACCGGGACTCAAAAGCCTCCCAGGTCCACACGAAATCTACTGCGTCCGTCCGCAGCACACTGTCTCACCATAAACTGGCCTCCCTCTCAAACATGAAGGAAGCCAACTCGACCTGCTCTGCCTCTGAACAGTGCAGCATCCATAGCATCTTGGAGATGTGGTCTGGCCAGAACTCCGCCTCCTCGGGTCTGTGAGAACCCATAAATGAGGGAGGCCTCAAGCGCTGAAATCGCTCGAGTAAACCACGAGTACCGACATCTCTAGTAGGAGGTGCGATGGATGTGGGCAGAGGCACATCCTCAAACCGAGCAGGAGGCTCAAAATGCTCATCAGGATGTGCAGATGTCGTAGGTGGAGTCGCACTACCACCATGGGACAAGGCCTCAGCGATAGTGGCCATAAGCTGCTGGTGCTGGTGCTGCTGCTGCTGTATCTGCTGCCTGCTGCTGCTGCTGCTGCTACATCTGCTGCTGATGCATCATCATCATCAGCTGCTCAAACCTATCAGTCGGCGGAGCAGCCTGAGAGTCATGCTGCGCAGAAGATGACGGTCGGTACTGCTCACGGACCGGGGGCGTATAAGGTGGCAGTCCACCGGTAGGACCAGCAGGAGGCTGATCAGAACCCAACCCACGGTCCGCAGGACCGCTACTACCAGAAGGAGTCTGGTCCATAGAGCCGGTCAGAAGGAGATGTGCTGTGCTCCGTGTGTACTGTCGCGGCATGCCCTATACAACATAAGGTAGAACATTTGTGAGATACAACATAACACACATCATAAAACACTTTAAGCATTCCACACATCATCAAACAAAAGAGGCTACATGCCTTTCATTTACCCAAAATTGTCATAATACATGGAATACAGAGTTACATGAATCATGACATAAATCACATGATAGCCAATACATCCACAACATCAAACACTTAGAACACGCTACTATCTATTACATCAACTACATGAAAACATAAACCGCCTATCGCGGTAACCAAAACAAACAACAACACACAACAACGTGGATAACTAGGCATCCGATTCAGGCGATGGATGAGGGGTGTTCTTGTCCTGCAGGCAACACAGGATGGCCTTCAAGGTACGAGACACCTTGTCAAGCTTGGTTCGGACTCGCCCGACTTCCTGCTGCAGGGCGGCTTGACCCTCCTCGAGACGGGCCAAACGTGCATCAAAAGCATCCCGATCCACACCCTGCTCCTGAGTCGCAGGAGGTGAACTCTCCTCAGTGTCCCGAGCCTCAGGTTCTTCTTCTTGTATGTCATCACCGCTCTCATCACTTTCTGCCTCAGGGTCAACACTCTCCTCGCCGGCGCTATCCGACTCATCTCCAGACTCGTCGAGTCGTGCTTGCCGCTGTTGAGGGCCGATCTTCATATTCTTGAGTGTCGCCTCGCTTATGACTCGGACTGGTGCAAGGTCCTCCATGTTCAACCTGTAGCCGACATCACGAGCCATCCTGCAGATCAGACGGCCAAATGGGAGCGAAAGATCGTTCCTGGCAGACCGAACAACCTGAACTATCTGGGATAGGATGAATGTGGGCAGACATATGTTGTCCCCATGTCCCATCTTGTACAAAAAGTCCACCATCAACTGAGTACATTCCGTGCGGTTACCCGACCGTGGGTACACATTGTAGGTGAAAATGTGATGGAGTAAACGAAAGTCCTCGGCCATCTTTGTCGCCGTAATGCAATTTTCTCGTTTCCAAGTAACCCAGCGACCACAAAGGTATTGTGTGCGGCGATCCCTTTCCCGCGCACTTCTGGAGACGTCATCACTAGGATGCACCTGACCAAGCGGGAGCTTCGTGATCCGAGCCACCTCATCTACCGTAATTGTGCGCCTTATGCCCCTCACAGAAACAGTAAACTGAGGAGGCTCTACTGATGAGTCCACGATGTGGGCGTAGAAAGCGCGAACCGTGTTCTCACATGCAGGGGACTCACCGTCAAACATCGAGTTCCATCCGATGTCCACCAGGTGATCCATCAGTGGGTGTAGCCCGAACATCCTTTCATCCACATGAGCTTCAAACACAACCTTGCGGCCCGCGAAGTGCCCATATTCAACGCCTATCGGATAAGCATTTCTGATGGGATGGTCAGGATCCAGGTCTCGCTTCGACCTAAACTCCCGAACGGTGCTAGTGCCGGCCCCAACTTCAGATCTTCTTCGGGAATGGGCTGGCCTACTTGGGCCGGCGTCATCAGCCGCGGTCTTCCTCTTTCCCATGAGAGATAGGATGGAGGAAATGGAGAAAATAGTCGCCACCACACCAAAGAGGGCCATGGAAAAATGCCAAAATGGGGGAAAAGGGGCTGATCTCTTTGATCCTCCACAAGCAATAATCCAATAGGTGTGGAAAGGGCACTAGAGGTAGGAAATGAAGGAGGAACAAAAAGAAAATGGAACGGGTTAGGAGATTACCCGATTTTGAGCTCCAAATGGGGGGTATGAGAGCTCCAACATGAGAAAATAGGAAAAGGAGGAGGCTAGGGCTGTTGTGGACGGTTGGAGTGTGTGGGTTATGGAAGAAAATGGAGGATTGCAAGGTTTGGAGGGATGGGTTGAGAGGAAAAATGAAAATGGAGGTTTGAGGTGCTTGGAAGGGGTGAAATGAGGGAGAGGGGTGCTCCAGCCCCTAAAATCCCAAACCCCATGCAATTTCGCACGTGCCAGGGGGTAGGGGAGGTCGGGCCGACCAACCCCGGCCTAGCCCCACTCCAGATAGGCCACCGGACCGCGGTCCGTCGCCGGAACCGCGGCTCCGCCGCGGCGAGCCTTGGCCAGAACCGCGCCGCCATGGTGGGGCCCTGTTTGCCACGTGCCCAGGGTGCTAAATGCACCCTGGTTCGATCTTGAGGCTTAGTGGGTTTAAGTGGGGAGGCTCCTGACTCAGTTCAGCTCCAAAACAGGTGGTCCTGAAAAATTTCTGAACTAAACTGATTTTTCCTGATTTTTAACTACTGGTTTTAGGTGGATGGTGATCTGGACACGTCAATAGACGGTCTAGGAGTGATTTGGAATCCATATGTGCGGTCAGGATCGAGTATAGACTCGATCAACATGTCCGTTTTTAAAGAACTTCGCCGAACTGCGAAGTCGGGAGACCCTAAGACTGTTTCTATATTTTTTTTTGCGCACCCTCCTAAGTGTAATGCGTCAGTGGATGTCGTGGGAACATAACTCAGGTCCGGTTTTAATCAAAATCATGCTCTGATACCAACTTGTAACGCCCTGAAATTCGGGGGTCGAGTATGAACTCAACTCCTGAGTTCCAACGCATCACTTATGCAACATACACAATGATGGTTAAATGTTGTCTGAGTTAGAGCAATAAACATGAATGAGATTATACCAAAACAGTAATTCATACTCCAGTTCAATTTATAAAGGCAAGCGGAAGACTGAAATTGTATATTTAAGGTGTGTAAAGAAACAAAATTTTATGAACACCAGAGTATGAGCACTAACTGAGTAACAATATACATGTACAGTTTCTAAGTCAAAAATCAAAATACAACTCCATAGATAAGCCCTGGAATTCCCGCGATGCAGTCGGCCTAAGCAAAGCCGTCAGAGTACTGCATAAAGGAGAACTCATCCTGATCCTCATCGAAATCGGGCTCCGGCTCCTGAACCGATGCACCATCTATACCTGCAACAGAGTCTGGTGGGTGTTGCAAACACCGTCCCGTAACGTGGGAGTGAGTAGCTAACTCAGTGGAACAATAAAGCATAGGTTAACATGTTATCAATTCAATCAAGCAGTAATGATAAAGCAGTACAAATCAAACAATTCTAACTACTCTTATTAAGTGTGAGAATGAAATGACATGATGTTGTATGCCCTTGCCAAACCACCCTCATGCGACATCATCTTACGTTCGCGAATGCTTAACTCCCTCAGTGCACCACATCTACTAAGCACATGCGGTGCGATGATGATCATGATTACCGAGTTATTATTAGTCCATTTCAAACAGCAGTATTGGGAAACTAAGGTACCTCCCTTGTATCATTCCCAAACATGATCCATTCTAGGGTCGTCAATCCTAGTTAATCTCATACGATATTATGGTTCGAGAAGCATAGCGAAGGCATCGCAAAGGACTCATCACCCGTCAGCGCGGATACGGATCTCACCGTATGCGGCTCAATTGCTGACCGTCAGCTCGAGTACAGGTCTCACCGTACTCGTCTCAATCACTAGCCGTCAGCTCGAGTACAGGTCTCACCGTACTTGGCTCAACTCATACTCTAGTTGTTGTGAAAGACTCGTCGCCAATCACAGACCCTTGGAGTATACTCGAAGATACTACGGAGGACTCGTCGCCCGTCAGCACGAGCACAGGTCTCACCGTACTCGACTCTCGCCGTAAGTATCGACAGCTTGAATACAGTGTCCCATACCACCGTATTCAGCTCACGAGGTTGGGTTGCTCAATGGTCACTATGGGGAGGCACTTGGCCCCAGCATAGGCCGACAGCTAGGCCACGGTGTCCCATACCACCATGTCCGGCTCATGAGTCTTAGCGGATCGAGGTACCATGGTTAACGGGATCGCCACTGGTAAGTTTGGTACCCTAGGTTCAAACAGTAATGACCAAACATGGTGAACACACATTCAACATATCGGTTTACTTGACGAGTCAGACTAGCTCGAGCGCACAACAAGTTGGGCGATATGGAGCGCAAAAGCACTCCGTGTGGCCAACCACTATCGCCAACCGAAGTACGACTCGGGATCGTCAGACACTTCCCTTGTGGCGACATGGATCTCAGCCACAATCTCAAGTCTGGTACCGAATGTCTGGACTATAGACATAGTCCCAAACTCAATCAATTCTCATCAATAGCATGTGGAGTAAAGCATGATAAACAAAGTAATACAAGCATGTTAACAGGCATGTCATAAGGCATGTTATAAAGCATGAAGTAAAGCATGTTGTAAGGCATGGTGTATAGTACTATACAAATAGGGATACAATTACATACACATCACAAGTGAGTGGTCATAGCGAACCACCACATGGAGGGGATCCTACATGTCTCTAAGGTAGTCGGGAATTCCATATCAGCACCTATCTAAGGCACTAACACTCAAGCATTTACACTCACAAGCATTTACACAAACACTTAGAGTACGCTATTCCAACATACATGACGTATGTTAGCAAAATACGTATTAGGGCTTTCCTTTCGCCAAGTGAGTATTTTATCCATGTAAATCATAATCATACATCAAATAATCATGACAATTGCATTTCCAAAATTTACACATATACGATATTTCTAGAATACACAATTTCAACATACATAGTGTTTACAAGCGGACATGTATTACGGCGATTCCTTTCGCCAAACAAGTATTTTATCCATATACTATATAATCATACAACAATTAATCATGGCAAACACATTTCCAAAAAAATAACGTATACGGTATTTCTACGTATACCTAGAGTATGTGAAATTCCATATTCTACAACGTTAATCGAAACAGGAAACGGAAAGCACTTTGTACACGTGCAATTGCATGCGGATCATGAATCTATCATTATCTGACATTGAAAGCGTTGAAAACCGTAACCTATACACTTAAAGTCCTCACCTTTGTCCTTGGAATCTCAATGAATCAGCAAGGGTTGATGAGCTTCCGTATACGGGCGTTTTCTAGGCTAAAGAGTGAAATTGGTTAGCCTTTTCACAACCTATAGCCTATATACTTCAAATCAGACCTAGGGTTAGGGTTTCTCACCTTCAAACGGAGTGGATACCGCCGGGAAAGCGCCTGGAAAGAGGCGGTGTAGGCCGTGCGATAATCAAAAGCAGCAGGAGGAAGTTCTCCCACAAATCCCAAGCTCTTCTCTCCCTTTTCTCTCTCTCTCTCTCTAGGGTTTTATCCCAAATTCGTATGGCTGTGAGAGGGGCTGTTCTAAGCTCCTTTTATAGCCAAAAACTCCCCAAAATAGACTCAGGTTCAAGGGTTACTGCTAATATAGGTATTTCGTCACTTTTCCAGCTTAAAAGAGAGGTTCTGGTGGCCCTCTTTGAGCCAAACGTCAGACTTAAGCTCACCACACATGGATCTATGTGGGATTACGTTTTCGACTCGATCGGATTCCCAGATCGCACGTGGCAGACCACTTTCAGTTCAACGGTCAGTGGGCCACGATCCGAAATTCCAAGTACATGTAAATGTTCCTGAAATTTTTCTTAATCCGAGGGTGTAATTTAGTCTGATTCTGACAGTCTGGTTGCTTAATACTGATGCGCAAGCGAATGGTGCCAGATCACTATTCCAGATATTTATTTTGTAAAGGGAATAGTGTTTTTCACACTCCCTCGCTCCGGATCCAAACGAATGGCCGTGGGACATCGGCTGGACCTGATTTTTGAGATGATTGTCAAGCCCAGTGAGGCAGTCCTAGTTCCTTAACTTCGTGTTAATCGGACTTCTGATGTGCGATCTAGACCTAATACGAAGTTTCATTTCATTCCCAAGAGCAGCCGGGTAATGAGTTTGGCTCTAAACTTTAGGGTAACCTAGAGTCACTGATTTTGCAAGTTTTGGGTCTTGCAGATCGTATTTAAAGCGATCCCAACGGATTTCATGGCTAATCGAGTTTTGCACTTAGTTAACTTTGTTAAATTTCTAAAGGATTTAATCCTAATTAATTTCTAGTCGAGGTGGTACTCGAGTCAGAGTACGGAAATTTACGGGTCGTTACAGTAGGTCGATCATATCGAAATGTGTATCGATAAAATCGACAAGGCAAGAAAGCTTAGATAATCTTCCTATTTTGAAAATATTTTCTTACCCTAAAAACCCTATGATATTCTAACATTTTTAAGGGTTTTAGTATACCCGGTGATTTGGGATAAGGGATGTGAGGCTCAGATTTACCTGTGGCGAGCTTGTACACATCCAGTTGAGGCATACGCTTCAAATGATCTTCCTATCAGGCTCTGTAGTCTAACTGACTCAACATTCACGCTAATTGACAAACCAAGACACTTTCAACTAGAAGGCTAGGATGCACTACTTTCTGAGATCTTTGGATCATGATGTTTGGGATATAGTTGAAAGTGGATATGTGCCACCAACTGAACATATTGTACTTGACAATGGCACAACCATCATGAAACCCAAACCCAAATAGAAGTGGACGATGTTCGATAAAGAAAGATAACTGCTGAAGCTAAAGCAATGAACGCCATCTACTATGCCGTGTCCTAGGATATATTCATTCAGATAAGTATGTGTGGGACATCCAAAGAAGCATGGGATTTATTGGAAACAACCCATGAAGGCACAAGCACTGTGAAGAGATCCAAACTTCAACTCCTGACTTCACAGTTCGAAAGTCTCAGAATGGAAGAGCATGAGACCTTTATGGAATTTTTCACTAAGCTGAATATCATTTGCAACTCCATGGGTGGAATGGGGGAAAAAGTTATGGTTCCTAAAATCTGTAGGAAAATACTGAGATCACTGCCGGAACGGTTTAATCCCAAAGTAACAACCATTGAAAAGTTTAGGAATATTGATTAAATGAAAGTAGAAGAACTGGTAGGTTCCCTACAAACTTTTGAACTACACTTCAAACAAATCCCTAAATCTAAAACAACTGTCTTAAAAACTTCAAAGAAAACAACAAACAAGGACAATGAAAGTGAAAAAGATGATGAAGATGAGGAAGTGGCTTTGATGGCACAAAGATTCAGGAAATTCTTTCAAAAGAATCGTGGCCGTCCTACTAGAGGAAGAAAGATGGACAACAGACCTTCTACAGGCAAATTTGGTAAAGAGACCAAAGAACTACAATGTTATACCTGTCAAAAATATGGACATCTACCTACTGAATGCCCAAACAAAAAAACTAAGGGCAAGGCAATGGCTGCCACATGGGAAGATACAGAAGAGTCAAACTCAGAATCCAGTGACTCCAAAAGTGATGGGGACTAGAAATCCTTAAAAATTCTTATGGTCTCCACTACTCCAATCATTCCCAGCAAATCTGAGAACGAGAAAGAACAACAAGCCACTGAATCATTTCCGTCAGATAATGAGGAAACTGAAAAAGAAGAAGAAGAAGAAAACAAGCTACAACATGCCTACAATCAACTTTATATTCATAGCGTTAACATTCTTAGAAGACTTGGAATGTCTGAAAACAAGAAGGAACTGCTGCAAAAAGATCTGGACAAAACATTGGAAATCAATTCACATCTAATTAATGATCTTTAGCAATATCATTCAGAAAATGATAAACTGGAAAGAGTCAATCTATCCCTAAAAATGGAATCATCAAAGCTTACTAAATAAGTTGAATTATTAAAAAATAAAAATGAGCAACTCAAGAATGAGAATCACACACTCCGGTTTGACCTAGAAAAATCCAGAAAATTTGCTGAAATAAACTATAAATTCTCCCAGAGTGGTGAAAAGCTTGAAAATTTATTAGGGATGGGATGACAAGGAAGAGACAAGAGTGGCCTAGGGTATAATAAAACTAAAAGGAAAACTGGAAATACTACCCCTACAACTAAAAAATCTGCTGCTTCAGGAAGCACTATGAGAACTTCTCCAGTTTGTTATTTATGTGGTGATATGGGTCATTATAAGTTTGAATGCTTGACACCTAGAAGACTTCACATGATCAAAAAGACAAAAGTCCACCTAGGAGAAACACTCATCCATCACCACCTGAAATGAAATCATTGGATCAAGTGGGGGAGAAAACTAAAAAGAATTCTGTCTCAAAATGGATAATGAAGGAAAAACCGAAGTGTCTGATTACTAACTCTATCCATATATCCTAATGTCAAAGCATGAAAAGAATAAGTACAGGTCATGCATCAACATCTGGATATTTGTTGCAATGATGCATTTTTTGTCTGAGCTTTAAATGATATATCTAAGGTCTCTCACCTCATTTTTGTACATAAACATCTTGATGTTTATAATTTTGATGTGTACAATGATTGTACATAGTTTGGCTGTGTATACTGATGATTCATTGACATGCTAAAAGTATACATGATTGGCTGTCTGAGTCCTAAAAATGAAGAATCATTTATCTTCAATATGTCTGTCGATATGTCATTCTCGATCAAATCGATCAACTGTCGATATCATCGACATCTCTTCAGAATATAGAAAGCCACATGATCGGGTCTATTATCGAAACTATTATCGATAACATCGAATGAGGATCATCGATATAATCGAAAGTAAGTTCGATAAAATCAAAAACTGCAGCTCCATAAAAGGCGGTCGAGCAAAAAATTTCTATTTTTTTTCCAGAAAAGAAACCTTATATTTTTTTTGCTCAAATCCTCGGCCGGAAGTACATCGCGGGTCTCGAAAGATCCTCGAGAACTGGTATTATCCTTCCACCCCTTCCATTCCAGAGTCTATCTTGTCTTTTGGTCGGGTATTTTCAGTTTATTTAAAAGAGGAATTTTGTCCGTTCTTCCCAAATCTGACTTTATGGGTAAGGACAAAGAAACGGTGTCTGGACCTGGGGAGTCGTCCAGACCCTCTCAACGAAAGACCCTTGCCTCAAGGAAAAAGACAAGTGCTCCCAAACATGGGATCCCCACTCGTCAGAGATCTCGACAAACTTCATGTGGTGGGTCCTAATCTGAAACACCGGCACCTTCTCCGGTTGGAGTAACTGCACGTCCACCAAAATACACGGGTAGGAAGTTCATCCACGAGAGAAAGGTAGACAGGGATTGTCTAAAACCATACAATCTTGAATCGTTATTTGCTGCAATCGATTGGTTGCCCATTCTAGATTTCGGTAGGCCATGACAACTTGAACGAATACGCAACTTCCTTGCCGCGTGTCACTCACCCGTGTCTGATCCTCTTTCAATCATGGTATCTTTGGATGGTGATGACGTACTGATCACTCCTGCTGTAATAGCAAACATCCTTGGGCTAACGATGGCACCAGAAGGTCTCCCTGAAATTGACCTCGAAGATGTTGAAATCCGGTCCATGGTTACTAAGTACCTATGTCATGGTAGGGATATCCCTTGGTATCAAGGGAATGCGTTGAAATTAAGGTACATGGAACCAAGATTTCGAGTTGTGCACGGTATCTTCACTAAAAATATATATCCCAGAAGTACCAACCAGACTGATCTCACCGGTTTTATGACCATGCTAGTATACTCAATCGCCAAAGGGATAAAGGTCTGTCTTCCAGCTCTGCTTGTCCATCAGTTGGTATACGTTGTTCATACATCCAGGGACCTTCATCTGCCCTATCCCTGGATCATAAACATGGTTTGCAATGCCATCGGCTTCCCATCGACCTCTGATCCGACTCTTCCTCTCCAAAGCTTTAACAAAAACAACATTCGCAAAATGGACTTGAAGTTCCAAAAGTATCCTGAGGAAACAGAGGAAGATACTCAAGAAGAAGGAGATGTCGGTGTCGCTCCCACTGAATGGACTGAAATGGCCGGAGATGAACCTCTTGGACCCAATTCAGCACCGTCATCATCAGCACTCGGGTATGCCAAATGGTTCAAGCTAGATAGGATTGGGCGATTCAAAGGGATGTCCACTCAGTGCACGAGAGACTTACCGTTTTGGAACGCATGGTCCAAGGAGTGCAGCAGACAGTACAACAGTTGGTCGAGCTGTTCACCTGTCGTCGTGATTATACAGAGACATCTTCCTCAGCTCCATAAGTACTAGTCTCTGGATGCTATCACATACACTTCACTCTTATTTCCGCGTATGAGCATGAATATCTTTTTGAATGTTCTACGCACTCATGGGTGTATGTGATAACTCTCTAACTTGCATAGGCTGATTTTTTTTGCTGGTTGTATATGCCCATGGTTAGGGCCAAATACTGATGGTTCTTTTTGGATGCCCATGAATGGGTTTGTTCAGTTGGTTGGGATAACTGTTAATCTACTATTGTCTGTGGCAGTATGTATTTTTCGATATTTGTGTATATGGTCGAATGAAATTCTCAACTTTACTGCCATAATTCGGTTCCAAGATCCCCTAGTTTATCTAGTTTATATGTAGAATGCATGTGATGTCCCTTAAAGATTATCCTATCAGTTATATCACTGCTCTATCTAATCTACTATGCATACATACCTACTGCAAATGATATCTATTAATCAACTGTTAAACATTTACATCTATCTGTTATATGCATATTCCTTTGAATGACGGTTCTCCCGCGTTATTTTAACTTCAGTCAATATCAACTACTATATCTTTGTCAAATGACTAACAAAAAGGGAGAGAACAGTTCAAACACCCCAAACGAAAAATTATATATCTGCTTAAATGGTGTTGCAGGTGTTAGGGGGAGCAGTTGCACCAAGACAAGGGGAGTTTGAAGTCAGGGGGAGCAGATACTAGGTTGTGTACATGTCTTGACTAGAAATTGTAAAATTATGTAAAATGCATGTACACACAATTTAGGATGTGATTGTCTAGATACTATTCTAGGGTGTTTTGGTATTTTGTCACGTAATTGACAAAGTGAGAGATTAAAAGTGCCCTGGTTTGTCAATTAGCGTGAATGTTGAGTCAGTCAGATTGCAGAGCCTCATAGGAAGATCATTTCAAGCGTCTGTCTTAACCGGATGTGTGCAAGCTCGCCACAGGTAAATCTAAGCCTCACATCCCTTGTCCCAAAACACCAGGTATATAAAACCCTTAAAACAAACTAGAACATCATAGGGTTTTTAAGTTAAGAAAACTTTTTTCAAAATAGGAAAATTCTCTAAGTTTTCTTGCTTTGTCGATTTTATCGATACACATCTCGATATGATCGACCTACGCTGTCGATGTCCTCGATACCTAAACGATATCATCGGAATGAGGACAAAAGTGTCCAGCAACCACATATATATCTGCACAAATTTATCGATGTATCGATATACCTATCGATATCATCAATATTTGAATATCGAGTCTATCGAAGGTGACTCGATAATATCGACAGGCAGATTCCCGGCGCCCCTGTTTTTTCTTAAGAATATCATATATGCATCGATATATCAAAGTCTCCTTGATACCATCAAAATTCAAATCTCGATCATATCGGAAGGCTCTCGATCATATCGATCTTGGGCGCCAAGTTCTTCCAGCAAAATATTTCAGGATAGAATCGATATTCAAATATCGATGATAACGATATGGTTTCGATGACATCGAACAAGGAGAGAAACTGTCCAACAAACTTAAACGAAAATCCATTGGATTTATCGATACATCGACACCGCAAGTCTCTCTCATTATTCAAATGTCGATGAATCGACACTAGTATCGATAGAATCAAAGTTCGAAATTTGATGACATCGACACCTGTTTCGATTCCATTGACTAGCTGGCAAGAGGTTTCAAAATCGTATGACATTTGAGTTTGTGTCATCGAGCGGACCATCGATGCCATCGAGAATATACGCTCGATGATATCGAACCCACTTGATGATATCGAACTCTGTTATAAATGTGATCGTTTTATATCTGTTGGAACCTTTTTCCTATATATCGAACTTGTCTATTATTGCAGATAGAGAAAGAAGAGAGTGCTTTTATGTGTTTTACCTTAGATCTTATACATAAAGCCCTTTCTCTCAGGGGAGTTCATCCTCCAATCTACCCTCATCATTGATATTCAATAGAGTGGATTGGGGAATGAACTTCCCCATTCAAGGATCCTCCAGCTACTACCTTAATGGCAAATCATTAAGCTAGGATGCCTTGAATGCATAATCGGAATCACTCTATCTTCCTTATTGGAAAACTTTTTATAGAGTAGGATTTCGTTTTGACCTTGACCCAACCCGAAGCCTCACATTGGTACATCATCTAGTTGCGGATCAAGGAAGCCGAAGATTCTTCATCAAAAAGGAGGAGATCTTCTTCAATGTGCTGAATGGGACGCATCCACTTATTTGTAAGTTATTAGAGTCCAGAGGACACTTGCGATCATTCCTTTTTAGGATTGGGTCTTAGGTGTTTCTCACCCTTGCAAGCCCTCGTAGGAGGCCTCCGGCAGGAGTGTACGTGGTGGGTACATAGTGCTGACCCTTGCTCTGTGGAGAGCATAAACTTCCGGTTGAAGGTGAACCTGTCTAAAACCTTAGGTTCGAGGTGATCCGAGTGAAACCTCCGTTAGGGTCTTATGGAAGATCCTTGGCCAGTGTGCCTAAAAGTGGGTGCGTTGTGTTGACCCTTGCTCGTGAGAGCATAAACAGTCAGCTTTAGAGTAGGTTATAAAGGTTGAAGGTGAACCTGATTTAAAACCTTAGGTTTGAGGTGAACCGCTGTGAAACCTCCTTAGTGAAATCCGATACACTCAAGGGTTGAGTGCGGTTACCGGGAGTGGAGTAGACAAGTAGTCGAACCACTATAAAAATGACTGTGTTTGAGATTGCTATTCTTCTGTTTGTGTGATTGACTTTAATATTTTCATATCTGAATATCTACGATCACACCTCACACACATACATAGTCATATCCACCATAAACTAGTTTGCATATTGTTTATCTTTTAAATAGTTTGTGATTGGATCCTCTACCGTGCTTGGAAGCCAGTAGACTTATTTGAGAGTAATCCTAATATGTGCTTATTGTTAGGATTAGTGTAATAGGATTTTAAATAAACCATAAAAACTTTAAAAAGTCCTATTCACCCCCCTCTAGGACATATTGGTATATTCCTACTTCAACTAAAGCGGTCTTCACTGCTATTTCAGACTGTCTAGCAGCCACTCGGGTCTATTTGGATGGGAAAAACAAATATCAGTTTGATCCCGTGCTCAGGTGGGCCACATTGACGTGGACCCCACCTGATCTATGCATTTTATTCACACTGTCCACGTGCATGAGGATCCCACCTGTAGCATACGACCATACAGTCCACCGTCCTGGCAGGGACGGTGGAACCCACCTCAAGTATGTATTTCATACACACATCGTCCACTGTCTAGTCTCTGGACGGTGGAATCAATACATAAATAGTGTTGCATTCACACTGTCCATCCTTTTTGCTTGAAGTGGGACCCCACCTATATATATATATATATATATATGTTACATCTCCACTGTCCATCCCATTTCCCAACTTAATTTAGGCGTTGAGCCAAAAAAATGGAGCCGATCCAAATCGCTAGTAGGCCACACCATCAAAAATAATTATTTTAATATTGATAAATCATTAGGGCCTGCTGTAATGTTTCTGTGCATCAAAACATACCCAATATTGGGCTCATTGGACATGTCCTGAGCCCGGGAACCTAGTGGGCGAATTGGATCTCCCTAATGTGGGTCCCACCTATGAAGTTCCTTTGAAAAACAAAAATAAAAAATAATATGCAGCGGTTGCTGCTGCCAGAGTCTAGAGGACGCTGCAGCAATCAACGTCTTGCTGCTTAGAATGGGCAGGGTAAGTGGGCCCCACCTCAAGCCCCACCATGATGCGTGTTGAACATTAGCACCGTCTATTTCATGGTTCCCTTTGATTAATGGGGTACGCCAAAACTCAGCCATACACAGACTTGAAGTGGTCCACACTACAAGAATCAATGGGAGATTGAGCGTCTACCATTGAAACCCTTTTGGGTCACAGAAGTTTTGGATAAATATGATATTTATTTTTCCTCTTAATTTAGGTCTCTATGACCTTATCAACAGATGGGATGGAAAATAAGCGTTATGGTGGGCCCCACGTGAGACCCACCTACCGTGGAAAGGGATTGGCTAGGCTACCACGCACCAACTATATAGTTGACTAACATCAGCAAGTTCCGTGGGAGCCCACCTTGATAAATGTTTTCTATATCTACACCGTCCAGTGTTTCTGGACGGTGGGACCCCTTGATGCATGTGATTTATATCCACTCCGTCAAACTGATTGGGAAGTGGGGCCCACCCCACACGTGTGGCACGTGTGGGGGTGGGACCCACCTTGATGTATATGCTCTATATCCACACCGTCCATCTGGACGGGTGGTGTGGGGCCACCATGAAGTATTGTTTCTCCAAGCCGTCCATCGGTAGGACCCCCATAATGTATATATTTCATCTGGTCATCCACACTGGTGGTGGGACCCACCAGGACATAGTGTTGTATCCACTCCGTGCATCCATGGTCCTACATGAGGTATGTATTTCCTCCAACCGTCCATCCGTTGGACGAGCAGCAAGGCTGCTGTAACAACGCTAGTAATTTCTGTGACCCACCACGATGTATATTTCATCCACGCTGTCGAATAACCGTGGGTCCCAACATGATGTATGTGTTGTAATTCGCACAATCCAGCCATAGACGGTGGGACTCACATGACGTATGTGTTTTATATCCACACCATTCGTCTGTGTTGTTGGGTGTACAGTGCCAGCCTGCTGTACACGCAAGGCCCACCTGCTGTACACGCAAGGCCCACTTGTTGTATATGTGAGGCCCATTTTGGACGAATGTGAAGCCTGTTGTGGCCATATGTGAGGCCCATTGTGGTTATGAGTGTGAGGCCCACTTGATTGTGTACATGAGGCCCATGTTTGCGGCCCAATGTGATGTATTTGAGGCCCATGATTTAAGCCCAATGTGAATTATACCCGGCCCATGTGTTGGGGCCCATTGTGATGTATTTTCGGCCCATTTGTGTGACCCATTCATGAGGCCCATCTTGATGTATTTATGGCCCATCCGTTAAGGCCCACCTCGATGTAATTGCGACCCATTTGATGAGGCTCATTGTGGTGTGGGACGTGGCCCATTGCGATGTATTTTCGGCCCATTGTGATGTATTTCTGGCCTATTTGATAAGGCCTATTGTGATGTATTTCAGCCCATTTGGTAATGCCCATCGTGATGTATTTCTGGCCCATTTATAAGGCCTATTGTGATGTATTTCTGGCCCATTTGGTAAGGCCCATTGTGATGTATTTTCAGCCCATTTTGTAAGGCCTAATATGATGTATACCCGGCCCATTGAGTGACCCATTATGATATATTTGAGGCCCATGGGATATGGCCCATTGAGATTGTATATGGCGCACTAATGCGGCCCACTGGATGTATATGAGACCTCTTGGTGCAGCCCACTTGATGTATATGAGGCTCATTGGTGCGGCCCATTGATGCGGCTCACTTGATGTATATGAGGCCCATTGGTGCAGCCTGATGTGGCCCACTTGATGTATATGAGGCCCATTGTGATGTATGTGCGGCCCATGAGTGAGGCCCATAGTGATGTGTATTAGGTCCCTATGTGAGGCCATGGGCCCACGATACGTTTGACTCTATATGGGCTACTTCTTGGGAACAATGATGGTTAAATGTCCACATTGATGAGCAATGATGGTTAAATGTTCACATTGTAACCTTCCCTTAGGCCCTTTGTTAGGCCGATTACCGATTCCGATTATCGAGGCTGATTGTTGAGGCAGATTCCGATTGTTGAGGTCGATTATCGATGCCGATTCTGATTGTCGAGGCCGATTCTAATTATCAAGGCCAATTCTGATTGTCGAGGCTAATTCCAATTATCGAGGCCGATTCTGATTGTCAAGGCTAATTCTGATTATCAAGGCCAATTCCGATTGCTGAGGCCAATTCTGATTGTCGAGGCCGATTCCGATTATCGAGGCTGATTGTCGAGGCCGATTCTGATTGTCAAGGCCAATTATCAGGCCGATTGCATAGGCCGATTATCAAGGCTAATTATCGATGCCGATTATCGGTGTCGATTGTCGATCATATTATGACAGCATAGCATCATGATACATGCCCATACGCATCATCTGCATGTATATTATGAGATGTGGTAGGCCATTGCATATATCATTGAGCAGGTTGTTATGAGACTCCCTGATAGGCAGAGATTATCTCACACGAGCGCACGGTATGCGCAGGATTGATGCATGACTGGATTGTATGACTCATGCATCTTGCATTGTGTGTTGTGATTACTATACTTCCTAACAACATCAGGGCCGTATCCTCCACAGGCATGTCGTGGATGGCTAGATGGGACACCAAAAATGTTTGGTTCGAGCATTTGGGCACTTTGGATGTCCGCGGGTGAAAGTCCCTAAACCTCCGTGGCCAGGAGACGCCCCAACGTCTAAACCGAGTGGATACATGAGCGCCCGAGTGCCTAATACTAGTAGGCCATGTCTCCCACTGTGTCGTGGTCGGTTGAGAGGGGGTGTGGCCTTATCCGCCCGAGTGAGAGGGCTGTAAGCTAAGCTGAGTTTGACCAGCTCCCAAATGGGTCCACTATTGACGAGCCGGATAGGCATTGGTATACTACTAGTAAGCGGGTAGTAAGGTCTTTTCCACTCGCTGGGCTGCGTGGCCGGCCGGGGCGGTATCCAACTTGGAGTGTACTAGACCCCGGTGATGTATAGTACTTATATGTGGACTTATTGAACATGAGTTGCATACTCATTCATTCACTATCCACTTGAGCTGGTGGTGCGCAACTAATTGTTGTGTACTTTCGCAATGCCAAAGATTTCGGTTAGGGCGCGCGACTAACCTGAGGTCAGGGGTTTACCACATTGAGTCTGGCTATCCAAATTTAGGTATGAGACTGGTGTGAATAGAAGTCCCTTGTGATGGACCCCATAGCCTGCGATACCACGTACTGTCATCCTGACTTCACTCTAACTTAGTCAGTTCATTCGCACCACATATTGCATTGCATTCGCAACATTTAACATTTTGGGTTACTATGTTTCTACATTTATATGGCCTAGTTGAGGTTGATGGTATTCGTGGCTCTTCAGGATTTACATATTGCATTGCATCCTTGGCATCTGATATTTGGTTCTCTATGTCTTCGCATTGCATAATCTATCTACATTGCATACTCTGATATTGTATGATTTATAGACTTGCCAGTATTTCCGACATTGTATAATTTATGGACCTATATTGTATACTTGGTACTTACCTTGTGCAAACACTTACACCACCCTCTAAGCTTCGTGCAGGTGGCGTTAGGTTGCAGAAGCGTTGAGCTTGGAGCGTACGGCGGTCTTCTGGAGCTTTGATTTCAATATATGTATTTCTCATTCAGCACTATATTCAAATGTTTATATTAGTGGATATGTAATGATGATGTTGCCTTTGTGATTTGGGTAAACTTGTGGTTATGCTTCTTATGAGATAAATGTACGTTGGAAAATCCTCCTTGTAGGATCCCAGGATCGTAATCTGGCATATAGGCGTTGGGAGCCAAGAATGGGGTACTACGGAGGCTGTCGGCACCGGATTCGGTAATCGAAAATTTTGTGAGCCCGATTTCCGGGTTTGAGGCATGACGGCTGAGTTCGACTAGGACAGTCGATTTTGTCGTTTTTCGATCAAGATGACCGAGTTTGGCTGAGTTGGCCGACTTTAATATTTTTCTGATCAAGATGGTGGAGTTTGATTAAGATGGTCAAAAATGATATTTTTATATGGCCTAGCAATCATATTTTTTGTGCCAAATAACAAATCAACATTGCATTCCCCTTTTTATCAAAGGCGAAGCGATGTGAGGGGCAATGTTGTACCGTGTTCCTAACTGTTTTGGGAAACCCAATTGAAAAGGCCAAGTGTTATGGCAAGGAAAAGATATTGCAGGCTAAAGATTTTCGATAATGCTTGGAATGTTTTTTACAGAATCGCAATTGATAAGATGACAAGACAAAAAGTAGTTGAGAAGAATTCAAAAGTAAATCAAGCAGTTGACCAAGCGGCCGATAACCATTTAGGAGGTCGATAAAAAAGTAGATAATCATTCAAGAGGTCGATCAAGATGCTAATAGCCATTCAAGAGGTCGATCTATCAACCAATAGTCATCTAGAAGACAAACTAAGCGGCCGATGGTCATCCAAGAACTCGATCAAGTGGCAGATGGTCATCTAGGATCTCGATCGAGTGGTTGAAAGAATACGGTCGAGTCAATAAGGAGGCCTAGAGTGGTTACTGGAACAGGTGGTAAGGAAGTCTCCAAAAGGTTGTATAGTACTGAATGGTTACAACAACTGTTAGACCGTGGAAAGTATCTAGAAAGCCAACTATTGCTAAATGGTTATACCAATTGTCAGAACGTGGGAAAGATCTAAATTGCCAGATTAAAGTTATAAATAGCAAATGAAGAAAACAGGAAGATTTTGTCTTATACCAACCCAATCAAACCCAAATATTATCTTTCAATTATCCTTTCAATTACTAGTCAATTACATCTCTTAGTGTAATAACTTTATTTTTCCTGCCAAGTTAATTATATTTCTTAGTGTAATCCTTTACTTGTAGTCTTTTATTTACATTCTATAGTATAATCCATAGCATTAACAAAGTAATTGATAATCTTAGCTTTAATTTGAATCTACACTCATATGCTAGATTCGGTTCTTCACTCAGAAAAGCATTTTGTTGTTGTTCTTTACGACCAATTGTAAAAATCTTTTTCTCATTTTTCTTTGTATGTATTGAAAAATTCTTTAGTAAGAAATGCAAATGTGTATATATCATCAGAGGACGAAGTCTATCCTCTCACATGATCATGTTTACACGTTGAATTGAACGAGTGACTAAATAAGTGAGAGATCTCATTGGATCTCCATTATACACTTACGTGTCTACCTCTCTCAGCACTTACTGTCACAGCTGTAAGGCTTAAATTGAGCCGCATATTCAAACCTACCACGCCAACCTTCCAACCGCCTGAAACCAAGCAGAAGCAAGTACCATCAATTTTGATTTGATCTACGATTGTTGCCATCACCAAAAATGACGTACGATCCGGATGGACGCCCCACCTTCCATGTGTTGAGTATTAGGCAACGAACACCCTTCCTACATCCAGTGCCCCCCATGCAAAGCCAGCAGAGGTGCTAAATTCGATATATTAATAAGTGGGCCACTGTGACCATTGCGTGGCCAAAAGATAGTACGGTTCACATGTGCAAGCTGAATGTAAGTACCTTCGGTTATTTCTTATTACTGCTCATTAGGTCATACATGTGTGGACTGCCTGACTCTGACTTTTAGGCTGGAGCGCGTTTACGCTGTCAGTCGGTCGGAGGAAGGGCCTTCTGTCAGGTCAGACTTGGTGGGACGCTGACAGGTTGAGCAGCGAGACTATGTTGCATCCATGATATCCATCCATCTAGAGATATGATTTTAACGGATTACGCAAATAATAAGGCGGATCCAAAGCTTTAATAGAGCCACCACAGAAAATAGCGAGAAGATTGATGCCCGTTGAAACCTTTTTAAGGCCCAGCATCATGTGTTTTCAAAATTCAAGCTGTTTAAAAGTTAGCAAAGACATTAAAGAAGTGAAAACATAAACATTAGCTTATTCAAAAACTTTTGTAACCTTTAAAAGTTTGTTACAGTGGCATCATTCTCCCCACTGCTTTTTTTATGGTGGGTCCACTGGGGTCCATTAGAGCTTTAGATGTGACTCATTCTTTGAATCTTACCCTAAAATGATCTCTTGAGATGGATAAAGGGCGTGGATACACAACATACATCATAGTAGGGCTCACATAACTCGATGACATCACTTCAATACCAGTCTCCTACTCAACCTATCAGCCAATCTGTGTTCGACTCGGTGCGGCAGACGCAGATTAGCTACTGACTGACTTGCTACTGAAGTGACGTCACAAAGTTCCATGCGTCACACAACTATACACAACTATGTATGTTTTGTATCTACGCTACCCTTCCACCTGGGGAGATCATATTAAGGTATAATCTAAAGAATGAATAAGATCAAGTTTGATAGGACCCCATTACAGAAAACCGTGGGGAGAGTGATGCCCACCATTAAAAAGTTCTAATGGTCACAAAGATCATATTTGTGTTTTTCATTCTTCCATGTCTGCTTTAATTCGTGACCATGTTGGATCTCAAATAAATATCATGGTGGGCCTCCAAAGGTTTCAACGGTGGGTGACACTCTCACCACTGTTTTGTGTGGTGGGGTCCACACCAGCCTTGCATCTCCTTAGTTCGTTGGACCACGTCATAAAATGATCTCTCCAAATATATGGACAGTGTGCATACATCATGTGAGCCCACTGAACTTGGTGACGTCACTTTAGTAGTAGGGAGTCTCGCTATATCAGTGTCCAATCCGCGTCCGGCGCCGATTCATTGATCTGTCAGACATCGTCAGTGTAACCGACAACTGTTAAAAGGTAGTTGGCATGTGCAATAATTAGATACGGTTGCAATTGCCTTAGCTGAAACCGCCCAATGAAGTACTCTGGACCGAGTCCCCCCCAGCTGAAACGAAACCGGATTGCGTACTAAGTATGCTCCCATCGTACTGAGTAAGCTCTGTTGGGCTTATTGTGAATTTATGTAGTTTATCTACACCGTTAATCTGTTTTTCCAGATCATTTTAAGAGTTGATCCAAAAATTGAAGTTTATCAAAAGATCAAGTAGACCATACCACAGGAAACGGTGGAAGTAATGATTTCCACCGTTGAAACCTTTCTAGACTCTGCAGTGATGTTTATCTGTCATCCAAACTTCTCATACGATCACACAAACATGGATAAGTGGAAAAATCAAATATAAGATTGATCTGAAACTTATGTGATCCCCAAGAAATTTTCAACTTAGACATTCAATTCACACTATTTCCCGTGGTGTGGTCCATTTTATCCTTCCATATGCTTAGCTTTGGGATAAGCCACTAAAAGAGTATGGTTAAATTATGGATCGATTGGATAAAATATATAAATAATAGTGAACCCATAGAGTTTATTATTATTTAAATAAAATATATAAAAGATATAAAAGATTATTTATATAAAATTATAAATAATATAATATAAAATTATATTATATATAATTTTATAAATATATAAATGATAGTTTTTAACATGTGCAATAATTAGCTACGATTGCAATAGTACGCGGATTTACTGGAAAGCCTTTTGCATGAAGCTCCTGCATAAGGATGTGGGGTGTGGCCCATTGCAATGTCTGTGAGAAATCCACCCGTCAATCCGTTTTTCAAATTCATTTTAGGACATGTGACAAAAAATGAGGTGGATCCAAAGCTCAAGTGGACCACACGAAAGGAAACAGTTGGGATTTAGTGGGCACCATTGAAACAATCTTATGGCTATTAAAGTTTTGTATCGGGCTTTTATTATTATTATTATTATTATTATTATTATTATTATTATTATTATTATTATTATTATGTTTTCATTTCATCCCAGTCAAATTGACCTTATAAACAGTTTGGATGGCATATAAACATCAGGGTGGAGCCTAAAAAGGTTAACGGTAGTGCCATGGGAAGATACGAGCCCCTTATAATCCCAAGGCCTGGCTGCATGTTGATCCGATCGGAGGAATTGTTGACAATTCGGTTCAACTAATCAAGAACGGACAACGCTCGATGAAGGCATACAACTGCTGACGGGAACCTTACCTACTGAAAGGTCCGAGCCGATTCCACACTCCGAGGCGGAGGTGGACGCTCCTCAAATTGAACTTAGAAACTGTCATAAGGAAATGTGGCCGATTTCTCCGGCCGCAGATACGCACGACGCGCATGAGATACCTCGCGACCCTTAGATTGCGTATAATATCTCCATGATCCGATAATATCCCTAATTGAGGGAATCATGGCGAGATTAACGGACCTAGATCATTCGATAGTCAAGTATAAATACACGAAAACTCCATTGCTACAGGTACACAACATCTTGCACTCTCCCTCTACCTTTCAGCTTAGACCCCGATTCCCTTGACCTGACTTAGGCATCGGAGGGTCCCCCGGCTTAGCCAAGGTCTCCTTTGCTCACCATTTGTGCAGGACCAGGGTCTATTAGAGGAGTGGAGAGCGATCCAGATTTTGTCGTCAACATTTTTTGGCGCCGTCTGTGGGAATCATTACTAAAAGTCAGGTTCCTATTCTCGAGTATAATGGCAAGAGGAAAGAAGAAAGCAGTAGCTGCGGAACCAGAGCAGAACGAGAAAACTCGTTCCTCCTCGCTACTTCATGCGGAATCGGCCCCGGGACCTTCCCAGCGTTCTCGCAATTGGACGAGCAAGTATCGAGTCATACAGGACGAGATACAAGCCTTGCGTGATGAAGTGAACAGGATGAAGCAATAACAGGAGTCGCAGTTGCATCCGGCTCAAGAAGAACCTTTCCCTAAACCAGTCGGCCCGGTTGTGGAAGCTCACTCCATGCCAAGGAGTATGAGACTTGAGGCACCCCAACATCCTCAAGTGCCCGTATCAGGTCACCAACATCCTCCGACCCAAATCCGACCCTCGGCTCGGAATACCGTGACGCGAGCTCCGACCAATGCCTCGGTTACCTCAGCCTTGACACCAACGAATCTCCGTCACCGGCTGGAATGATGGAGGGGAAGAAGAAATCAAGAGATGGAAAACATCCAGGAAATCGTGGCAGAAAACAGGGACCCGTGGGAGAAGCGGTTTGAGGAGCTCAACAACAAGTTCTTAGCTCTGGAAAAGAAGCAACAATCAATGTCAGTTCCCTCTGCTGTCCAGGCAATGATGGAAGAGACTGAACCTCCCTTCGGCTCGAAAATAATGAACGAAGTGATGCCTCAGAGGTTCCGGATACCTCCTGTCATCCAATATTCCGGGTTCGGGGACCCTTCTGAACACGTGGAAGCCTACCGCTCCTAGATGCAGATTCAGACGGTGACGGATGTAATGATGTGCCGGGGGTTCTCGATCACACTTACGAGGTTGGTACCGATAGCTCAAACTGAACTCCATCAATTCCTTCGCGGAGTTGAGCTGACTATTCTTTACCCAGTTCATTAGTGGTAAGAGAAGTCGAAAACCCAACACTCACTTGCTGGCCATCAAGCAAGGGCCGAAGGAATCGCTAAAAGATTACATCGTTCGTTTCAACGAGGAAGCACTGTTGGTAGAAGACTACGACGACAAAATGGCGCTAGCCGCCATGTTCAGTGGTCTAAAAGAGGGGAAGTTTACTTTCTCCATCGGGAAGAACCCGCCAAAAACGCTGGCCGAACTTATCGCCAAAGCTCAGAAATATACCAACGCAGAGGAATTCACCAATGCCTGGAAAAGTGTCCAGGTGACTGAACTGAATGGCAAAGGGAAGAGGCCCAGGAACGAGGAATCTCAGATGCCTAACAAAGGGACCGACGATCGCGCTCCTCGTGATCGACGTCCGATCAGAAGGCCGGAGGGAAGGTTTCATTCCTACGACCCCCTTAACACCTCTGCCGAACAGATCCTACTAGACATCCGAGGAGAAAAATTATTGAACTGGCCTGTCTGCATGAGAGCCGATCCGGACCATTGAGACAAGCGCAAGTACTATCGCTTCCACCGAGACCACGGCCACAATACGGATGACTATGTTACCTTAAAGATGAGATTGAAGCCCTTATTCGAAAAGGACACCTGCGTCGATACACAAAGGAAGGAAAAGCCGCTCGGAGGAAAGAAAGGGAGCAGAAGCAGCCAAATAACGCCGTGGAGGAGCCCATCGAAATCCGTACCATCTTCGAGGGCTCGTTCGGCGGAAGAGATTCAAATAGAGCACGAAAGACTCACTCCAGGAAGTCTGAAATGGAACACTACATTCACTTAACTGAACGGCCCAGTAAAGAACTTCGGGTCAGTCCGTGCACTCTAACGTTCAGGGAAGAAGATGCGCGCGGGATTCAGCACCCGTATGATGACGCTCTAGTAGTCACCATGACTATAGTGAATAACAAAGTATACCGTATTTTGGTCGACATCGGGAGCTCGGCCGATGTGCTCTACTATGAGGCTTTTGAAAGAATGGGGATTCCACGGTCTCACCTCAGACCTGTGAAGACCCCTCTGCATGGCTTTGTAGGGGAAAAAGAAATTTCCGAAGGAGCCATTTCCCTCCCAGTGACCGCGGGAGAAGGACAGTATCAAGTCACACTTATGGTGGACTTCTTAGTTGTCAATGTTCCATCTGTACACAACATTATCCTGGGCAGACCATCTCTCAAAGCAATGAGATCGGTCGTTTCTACTTACCACCTGATGATGAAATTTCTCGCCGAGGACGGGATAGGTTACCTCCGAGGTGACCAGCGAGAAGCTTGGAGATGTTATGCAGTGGCGGTAAGGAAGGGGTCAGTTAAGCAGGCGCTCACTATCAACGTCCTAGACCCTAGAGGGCCTATGGAAGGCTCGTCCGTGGAAGACCTGAAGAAAGTGCCGCTTGATGAAGCTGATCCGAGCAGAACTATTCAACTTGGGACTTCACTGAATCCTGAACAACGGCTCGAAGTCCTAACATTCCTGCAACAGCATAGAGAAGTCTTTACATGGCCTCACCAAGATATGCCCCGGATTTCCCCGGAAGTCATGGTCCACAGGCTGAATGTAGATCCAGATCATAAACCTATTAAGCAGAAAAGAAGGTCGTTCGATGCCAAACGGTATGAAGCAATAGCTGACGAGGTTTCTGTTTTGCTCGACACAGGATTTATAGAAGAAGTGCATTATCCAGATTGGATCGCAAATGTGGTGCTGGTGAAGAAAGCCAATGGATAGTGGCGAGTTTGCGTGGATTACTCGGATTTAAACAAAGTTGTCCAAAAGATAGTTTCCCGTTACCTCGGATCGACCAGCTAGTAGACAGCACGGCGGGTCATGAATTACTTTCTTTCCTAGATGCCTACTCCGGATATAATCAGATCGCGATGCACCCCCCAGACAGGCAGAAAACTACCTTTGTCACAAACAAGGGACTATACTGTTACTGGGTCATGCCATTTGGCATGAAAAACGTTGGGGCATCGTATCAAAGGCTAGTGAATCAGATGTTCTCCAAACAGATCGGACGCACAATGGAAGTATATGTCGATGACATGTTAGTAAAAAGTGTCAAAGCCGCCGATCATCTGACGGATCTTGGAGAAACGTTCGCCGTCCTCTGAGAATACCAGATGAAGATGAATCCAACAAAGTGCTTTTTTAGAGTCGGGTCGGGAAAATTCCTCGGTTTCCAAGTCAGCCAGAGAGGTATCGAGGCGAACCCCGATAAAATCAAAGCACTCCTCGACATAAGTTCACCTCGGACAATCAAGGAAATACAATGCCTCACAGGACGAGTCGCGGCACTCGGACGTTTTATATCCAAAGCGATGGATAAGTGTCTCCCCTTCTTCCAACAGTTGAAAGGTCACAAGAAGGCAGAGTGGACGTCGGAGTGCGAACAGGCCTTCCAGCAACTGAAGCCTTACCTGTGTTCACCCCCACTGTTGTCCAAACATGAAGAAGGTGAACTTCTATTCCTCTACCTCGCGGTCTCAGCCTCGGCAGTCAGCTCGGCTCTGATCAGAGAAGTCAGAGGTAAACAACACCCTATTTATTATGTGACCAAGGCTATGGTACCGACAGAAACGAGATACTCACCCTTGGAACAACTAGCGCTCAGCCTCGTTGTTTCAGTTCGGACATTGCGCCCATATTTCCAAGCTCATTATGTGATCGTGTTGACAGACTCCCCTCTTAGACAAGTTCTTCAGAGGCCCGAGGTGTTAGGTCGAATGACCAAGTGGGCCATCGAACTCGGTGAGTTCGACATTCAGTTCCGTCCGAAAATGGCAATCAAAGGTCAAGCCGTAGCTGACTTTATCACCGAATTCACTACTCCGAGCACCAGAGAGATCAAAACTGAGGTTGAGACGAGCCCAGCCGCCCTTTCGAGTGACCAAAAAGCAGTATCAGATCCAGAATGGGTTCTCTATGTGGATGGGTCATCCAATGTCAAAGGGGTCGGGGCTGGGATCGTCTTGATCGCACCCGAATCCATGACTGTTCAATACGCAATCAGATTAGGGTTCAAAGCCTCGAATAATGAGGTGGAATATGAAGCTTTGCTAGCCGGACTCAGATTGGCAGCGAGTCTGGGTGTCCAGTCTCTTCAAGTACGATCTGACTCCCAGCTAGTGGTAAATCACATCTCTGCCGAATACGAGGCTAAGGAAACAAGGATGATCGCTTATCTTAATGAGGCGAAAAAATTAATCAAAAAATTTTGGAACTGCACGATACACCAAATCCCGAGAGCAGAAAATTCATGGGCCGACGCCCTAGCGTGGCTCGCCTCAGCCGTGGAGGGGAAGATCCTGCGAATCATCCCCGTCGAATTCATAGAGCAACCAAGCATCAGCAGGGAGGAGAAGGAAGTCAACCCAGTCCGAGCAAGTCCGAACTGGATGGACCCGATCTTTAATTATCTCACTACAGGTGAGATCCCTTCGGAAAGGCTGGAAGCCAGATGACTCAGAGTTAGAGCAGCCCGATACATCGTCCTGGATGGTATCTTGTACAAGAAGGGACATTCTTAGCCCTACCTCAGGTGTCTCCGGGCTGACGAGGCGGAATACGTTATGCGAGGATTCATGAAGGAATCTGTGGAAATCATTCTGGCAGTCGAGCCTTAGCCCTGAAGATACTCAGACAAGGGTACTTCTGGCCAACTATCAAGGAGGATTCTAAAGATTATGTCAGGAAATGTGATAAATGCCAGTGATTCATGGTCGTGCCGAGGCAACCCGCAGAAGAAATGACCCCTATGAGCGGCCCTTGGCCATTCGCTCAGTGGGGAATGACATTATCGGCCCTCTACCCACGAGGAAAGGACAAGTCAAATTCGCCATTGTCGTTGTTGACTACTTCACCAAATGGGTTGAGGCTGAGCCCGTCGCCAAAATTACGGAGCAGAAGGTGATTGACTTCGTCTGGAAAAACATCGCTTGCCGGTTCGGGATTCCGCGAACCATCGTATCAGACAATGGCCGACAGTTCGATAACGACAAATTTTGAGGTATGTGTCGAGGGCTCGGTATCACGAATGCATACTCTTCTCCCCGACATCCCCAGTCGAATGGACAAGTGGAGGTAGTCAATAAGGTCATCAAGCATCATCTCAAGACGAAACTGGAAAAAGCAAAAGGCAGTTGGGCCGAAGAACTTCCGTTCGTTCTCTGGGCCTACAGGACCACAGTTCAGTCCTCAACGGGAGAAACTCCATTCTCGCTCTCCTATGGCTCGGAGGTGATGGTACTAGTGGAAGTTAGTCTTCCTACGGCCCGAGTCAGGAGGTACCAAGAAAAACTGAACTCCAAGCAGATTACCGCAAACCTGGATTTGCTCGAAGAAGTTAGAGATATCTCGAAGCTCCGAGTTGCAGCTCGGCATGAACAAGTGGCACGGTTCTATAATTTGAGAGTTAAGGTTAGGCTATTCTGACCAGGGGACTTAGTCCTTCGTCGAGTGTTCTAGAATACCGCCGAGCCGAGGGCTGGTACACTTGGACCAAACTGGGAAGGGCCTTATCGGGTCGTCCGATCAACCAAGCCAGGCTCTTACCACTTAGAAGACCTCGAGGGTCGTCGGCTCCCCCATCGCTGGAATGCCGAGCATCTGAAAGTTTATTATCCATGACAGGCTAGCCTTTAAGGCTCTCAATAAATGTACGCCTCCGAGCGACAAGCCTTTAAGACTCCTAATAAAATTTGCCTCTTCTCATCCACATGAACGAATCATCTACTAAGGAAAAGTTGCCTCTCATATGCAGGGGCGGACTCAATGGATTAATCCCTCGAGGGGGTTAGTACATTATCCCACAAAAAGTTCTACACGCTATCCCCAATTAGGGGAAAAACCTAAACGCTGACCCGACTCCCCTAACATAGGAGTCGGCTCGCGAATTAATGGGTAAAGCGGAAGGTTCTCGCCAATTGTGGGATGAGCCGACCCCCTGGGGGTCCGGACTCAATAAACAGGCCATAATGGGCTCAAAAACTCTACAAAGCAGCATTGGAAAGAGGCTGACCCCCAAAGGGTCGGCTTGGCCATGCCCTAAAGAAAGTCAGCCTACCAACGAATCAGTTCGGTGATCAAATAATCTACAATAGACATTCGAAAATCGATTACGGATTAACATATAAGGAAAATCATCATTCATAAGCCCTCTCCAGAGGGTCAAAAATCATCACTCAAGAACCTTCATTAAAAGGTCAAAAAGGTTTTAACAGAAAAAGGGGGAGAAAGGTAAATTTGAGCTATGCAGGTGACGGGTGAGCTTGGGTGTCTGGGGCTTGATCTGGACTCCATCTACAGACAACTCTTTAGCTTCCTTAGAGAGTAAAGAGTTAAGGTTGAGGTCCAGATATAAGCCCAGGACCGCCTCGATGCAATCTTCATAGCCGCGGTCGTAGAACTTGGCGGCCTCAGCATCCCTCTCCTTAGACGTTTTGAAAGCTTCTACCGCAGCAGTTATCGCCTCAGCCAGAGAAGTCTTGTCCTCAGCACATTGAGTCTCCCTCGCTTGAGCGACGACTCGGTTCTGCTCTTCCGCTGCCTCGACCTTAGCTCGTTTAAGGACTTCACCCAATCGAGCGTTCTCCTCAGCCAGTGAGTCCGCGTGAGCCCTAGCTCGGGTCAGCTCAGCAATTACAGCGTCGCATCGGGCCTTTAAGTCATCTGCGATCCCTTGTAATCGCAGCTCCTTAGCCTCAAGGTCAGTTACTTCCCCCTGCAGCCTAAGCTCTCTGGACTTCCCGTCTTCAAGTTGCCGACGCAGCTCACCCTGCTCAAGTCGGAGAAAGGTTCCTTCATCCCGTAAGACCCCCACTAGGGTCTTGAGGGCCTCCACCTCAGCTTCCCTCTTTTCTGACTCCCGCGCCCTCTCCCGAGCCGAAAGAAGCTTTGGGATAGACTGAACAGAAACAAAGAAAGTGAGTTCTCGGAAACAACGAACGCTAAAAGGCATGGGGAGTTAGTAAAAATACCGTGTAGAATACGGAAGCCATGTTGTTCAAAAAGGAGCTATCCGACTTGGTGAGAAGGTGGGCTCTGTTCTCTTCCGGGGCGTGTTTGGCCGCCCAAGGTGTCAGACAAGACAGGTGATAGCCCGGTACGAACTTCCCGCCGCTCGTCCCTACATTTGCCGAGTCTGCCGCCTTCGCAAACCCGGTCCTACTACTGGCTGAGGCCTGGGCCTCGGCTCCGAGATTATCTCCAACCTCGGGAGGAGTAATCATGATGTCAGCCATCCGAACGGCCTCCTCCAGCTCGGATGACGAAGGGATAGTAATGCAGGGGCCCGATGGACGGACCTCCCCGATGGGAGGACCAGCGTCGGGCGGAAAGGAAGGAATTATGGTCTCCTGAACGGGAACGATGGCTGCTGAGGCTTGAACCTCGGCAGGCGTCGTAGTCGGAGCCATTGCGACAGAAATTGGGGCCGTAGTTAGAATCATAGCTACGGCTGTAATTGGAGTCGTAGCCACGACCGTAATTGGAGTCGTAGCCACAGTCGTAGTTGCAATTGTAGCCGTAATTCCCAGACCTGAGGAACCTTCTCCGCGAGGGGTTACTTGCCTCCTCCGAGCAGTGCTCTTCGTCCGGGACACGGGCCTCAACAATTCTTCCGCCGTTGGGGCCGCCTTCCTCCTCCGAGGGCCAGATGCCTCGGCTATACCTTCAGGAACGACGAGTTAGTGCCCTAATGGATGAGTCCGATCCCACCAAAATGAACAGAGACTTACTGAAAGATGTCGGGAGAGGTTGGGACCTGCACAACCTAGACCAATGAAGATTGGCGGCAGTGATTAGATCCGACCAGGAACGAAGCTCCCCCGACCTCGCCTTCGCCTTAGCAACTCGGTTCTTCTGGTCCGAATCAAGGATGGGCGTACCTCTAGGGAAGTCTAATAAGATAAAGAACAAAGATTTCAGTCCGACCGACACAATAGGAGAAAGTATGAAGACAAAAGAAATTAACTGGTCCGACCTGGTTTTGAAAATCGAGTTGGAACCCGAGTCATCAAAGTCCCGATTTCGGCCACAGGTGCCTGCCATTCGCCTGCAGCCCAGAACCATTTGTTCTTCCAGTCTTTGTTGAAAGATGGAAGGTTCAGAACCAGTCCCGACCCCTTACTGCCTCAGGTCGCGAAGTAATACCATGGCTCGTTGCTGTCGTGCTTAACCAGGTATAGGCTCATCAGCTCCCCTGGAGTCAGCTCCGAATTCCCGACTTGCCGCCAGATGATGTAGGTAGAGACGAGCACTCTCCAGGCGTTGAGGGTTAGTTGCCCAGGAGCCAATCCGAGGTGCACAGTCATGGCTCGGACGAAGAGGTGCAGAGGAAGTTGAACCCCACATTGCAGTGCGTAGAAAAAAATGGCGACTTCCCACTCAGCAGGTGCGTCAGCGGTATCGAGGGGCCCAGAGGCCCTTATCCGAAAGGAGTCTGAAATTTGAAACTCCGAACGGATCCACTCTATCTGGGACTCCGATAATATGGAGCCTCCGGGAACTACCTTAGAGGCTTGCATACTCGCCGACATTTCAACAACCTCGGCGGTGACGGTCTGGGAGATCCGTGCATATTTCTTCTTGCTAACCTTGTGAGTCCGGGTCCCAGTCTCCTTTTATTTTCGAGGCGGGGGGTATAAAGGCATAGCCTCATAGGGGCCCTTAGAGGCCCCTCCCCCATTGTCAGAACTCTCCGACTTGGAGCCATCACTGTAATCCCGCACGGTCTCCAGGTCGGATGACATCTCAAGTGAAAAGGAAGGAGTGTGGAGAAATATAAGAAGACTCATCGGACGGTCGCCGGGAATCGCTTCTGCTGGAAATACCTAATCGGTCGGAATCGCTTAACGGAAAATCCTGAGCGATCGGAATCGCCTTTGCCGAAAATCGCCTCCTCCGGTAGTAGCTCAAACGCAGTGCACAAAAGTATACCTTGAGTCTCTGAAGGAAAGCTTATATAGACTAAACTGAATCTTCGCATTAATGGTCAGCAATGATGGCCGCAGCCAAATCATCATAAGCATCGCTCAGACCTGATGTGGCCCCATCCCATTGGCTCGAGCTCTGCCGGGCAGTACGCCTCTGACATCAAGCGGCTCATTTCGGATAGATGAAGCGACGCTCGAATGGGGAAAAGTTCCATCCGAAGCATTACTATAGGTGTACATGGCGACAGCTCATAAGCGGACGATGATTCGCAATCTTAACCGTCGCCATGCGTCCACTACACATATGCTCATGGGCGGGAAACCCTGTGAGCATAATGATTCAAAACGCAAGGGTCGTGACGTGCTCGGAGGAATCCATGAACAAGGTGATTGATCTTCCGTGTGGTTACTCTCTAAGCCCTTAGCAGACCTTGAAGAGTAGGGGGCTTCTGTATGGGAAGATCCGAGCTCCTTATAATCCCAAGGCCTGGCTGCATGTTGATCCGATCAAAGGAATTGTTGACAATTCAGTTCAACTAATCAAGAACGGACAACGCTCGATGAAGGCTTACAACTGCTAACGGGAACCTTGCCTAATGAAAGGTCAGAGTCGATTCCACACTCCGAGACGGAGGTGGACGCTCCTCGAATTGAACTTAGAAACTGCCATAAGAAAACGTGGCCGATTTCTCCGGCCACAGATACGCACGACGCGGATGAGATACCTCGCGACCCTTAGATTGCGTATAATATCTCTATGATCCGATAATCTCCCTAATTGAGGGAATCATGGCTAGATTAACGGACCTAGATCATTCAATAGTCAAGTATAAATACACAAAAACTTCATTGCTACAGGTACGCAACATCTTGCACTCTCCCTCTACCTTTCAGCTTAGACCCCGATTCCCTTGACATGACTTAGGCATCGGAGGGTCCCCTGGCTTAGCCAGGGTCTCCTTTTGTAACGCCCTGAAAATCGGGGGTCTAGCATAAACTCAACTCCCGAGTTCCAACGCATCACTTATGCAACATAATGAATGATGATTAAATGTTGTCTGTATTAGTGCATTGAACATGAGTGATATTAAGCCAAAACAGCATATCATACTCCAGAAACAAGTTAAATTTGCAAGCGGAAGACTATGATAGATATATAAAATATATAAACTGTGGTGAGTCTCCAGAGTGTGATAATGTTACTAGGTTAAATAATTATAAGTATAACTCCAAAATGTACCAAAATGTGTAAGGTCATCTACTCGACATCCCTGTAACCCCGTCAATCAAGACACGACTCACATGAAGCCGCCAGAATACAACCAATACGAACAAGCATCATAGTCAATGCAAAGGTCCGGCTCCGCCTCACAAGTATCGCCATCACCTGCGGCTAAGACAGTTTGGTTGGTGTTGCAAGCACCGTCCCGTAACGTGGGAGTGAGTGATCAACTCAGTGGAACAGTAAAGCATAGGTTAACATGTTATTAAAACAGTCAAGCAGTAATGATAAAACAGTACAATCAACAATCCTAAGTACTCTTGTTAATGCAAGTATGAAATGCTGTCATGATGCATGCCCTCACCGACATACTCCCTCATGCGACACCATCTTACGTTCGTGGCATACTTTCATTCCTCAGTGCTCCACATCTTCCAGGCACATGCAGTGCGATGATGAGCATGATTACCGAGTTGTTATAAGTCCATTTCAAACAGTAGGATTGGGAAACTAAGGTACCTCCCTTGTATCATTCCCAAACATGATCCACTCTAGGGTCGTCAAACCTAGATAATCTCATACGATAGTGTGGTTCTAGGGCGCTGCAAAGGCTGCCAAGGCTGTTACCCGCAATCGTTACACCACTCCCCCATCACCTTTTTAACGGTTCATCACTAAATTGATACAGACCTAGTTCATACTCTATTCATCGTGGCAAAACTCATCGCCTCACCGCAAATTCAGAGTATGCTCGAGGTCACTACAAAGGGCTCGTCACCAATCAGTGTAGGCCGACAGCTCGAATATAGTGTCCCATACCACCATAATCGGCTCACGAGTCTTGTTGCTCAATGGACATTACGGGGAGGCATGTGGCCCCAGCATAGGCCGACAGTTCGACTACGGTGTCCCATACAACCATGCCCGGCTCATGAGTCTTAGCGGATCGAGGTACCATGGTTAATTGGATTTTACTAGTAAGTTTGGTACCCTAGGTTCAAGCAGTAGCGTCCAAACATGGTGAACATACATTAGACATATTAGGTTACTTGACGAGCCTGACTAGCTCGAGCGTATAATCAACTGAACGACATGAAGTGCATAAGCACTTCGCGTGGCCTAACCACTGTCACCAACGGAAGAACGACTCGGGTTCGTCAAACATATCCTATGTGGCGAAATGAATCTCAACCACGAACTCAAGTCAGGTACCGATTTTCTGGACTATATCATAGTCCCAATCGCAATCAATCCTCATTCAGAGCATGTGGAGTAAAGCATAATAAACAAAGTAATTCAAGCATGTTAACAAACATGTCATAAAGCATGTTACAAAGCACAATGTAAACAAGGAATACAAACACATATATTTCATAGTAAACGATTAAATTGAACAACCATCATGGAGGAAATCATATACGTTTCTAAGGTAGTTGAGAATCCCATTTCAACTCCTACCTGAACATGATTATCTAAGCATTTACTCTCACAAGCATCTTCACAAACACTTAGAATACACTATTTTAACATACATAGTGTATATTAGCAAAAACATGTATTAGGGCGAACCCTTTCGCCAAGTAAGTATTATACACATATATAATATGTTCATAAAGCAAATAATCATGGCAAACACATTTCCAAAATTTATACGTATACGGTACTTTCTACAAATACCTAGAATACACAAAATTCCATATTCTTCGTATTTAATCGAAACGAAAAACAGACAGCACTTTGTACATGTGCAATTGCATGCAGATCATGAATCTATCATTATCTGACATTGAAAGTGTTGAAAACCATAACCTATACGTCTAAAGTCCTCACCTTTTGTTGTAGAATCGTAACGGAGTCGATAGATTCGCTAAGCTCTAGTATAGGGCAGTTTGGTAACCTATAGCATGCTTTCGGTTAGTTATTTCATAACATACAACTGTCAAAACCCCAAATCAGTTTAGGGTTAGGGTTTCTTACCTTGAAATGACGCCGGAATCGCCAGAAAAATGCTTAGATCAGGATGGTTGAGGTTGGATATAGCAGGGTAGAGCATCAGGGAGATCCTTCCACAACTCTCTTTCTCTCTCTTTTCTCTCTTCTCTCCTAGGGTTTTTCTCAAATTCGTATGGCTAGATGAGAGAGGGTTTTAAGGTCCTTATATAGCCTAAAAAGTCACCAAAATGGACTTAAGGTCAAGGTAAACTTAGGTTATAACCAAAATGAGTCAGTTTTAGCTCAACGGAGGACTTCTAGCGGGCCCCCTTGAGCCGAAGGTCGGACTTAAGCTCACAGACTCTAGATCTAGGTACCATTAAGTTTTCGTTCCAGTAGGGTCCTCAGATCACGCGTGGCGGACCAGTTTTAGTTCAACAGTCAACGGATCTCGATCGGAGATTTCGAGTACATGAATATGTTTGGGGAAATATCCCTGATCCGAGGGTGTAATTTGGCCTGATTCTGACGGTCAGGTTGCTTAATACTGAACCGCAAGCGTCACATGCTAGATTTCGTAAATTCTTATTTATTTTGGAATTATTTTCATGTTTCTCACACTCCTCACTCCGGACTCAAGCGAATTGCACTGGGACACTATCTGGATTTGATTTCCGAGATGGTTGTCAAGCCCAGCAAGGCAGTCCTAATTCCTTAACTTCGTGTCAATCGGACTTTTGACGTGCAGTCCAGATCTGATAAGGAGTTTCGAGATGCTCCCGAGAGCAGCCGGGTAACGAGATTGATCCTAGATTTTAGGGTAACCTAGCATCAATGATTCTACAAGTTCTGGGTCTTGCAGATCGTATTTAAAGTGATTGGTGCTAATTTCACAAGTACTCTAGTTTAATACTAGCTAATTCTCTCATAATTTCTAAAGGATTTAGTCCTGAGTAATTTCTGTCTAAGGTGGTACCTGGGCCTTTGTAGTTTGTATATAAAGTGATCTAAGTTATAATACTTAGCTAGTTTAAGATAGTGTCTAGGGTGAAAGTACTTGGAAAGATTGAAAGAACAAGGTGGTGAAGGGTGGGATTTGTGAAGAAAATGGATTCAAAAGCGGTCTTAGACTTTGGGATTGAGTTCTGACAAGTTAATAAGGTGTTAGGATCGACCCATTGCCTAAGGACGTCTAATTCCAGGTTGGCAAAAATCCGGGATGTTACAATCTACCCTCCTTAAAACAAAATTTCGTCCCCGAAATTGCCTAAGGGTAATAAGGAAAGATTTAATTATTTCTTTGCCTAAGTTTTATTGCATAGGGTATATACTAGCCTGGTTCATTTTAGTCTACCCCCCTTAAAAAATAATTTCTTTATCTCTTACTTATATACTGATGGTTTGCTACAATGGATTTCTGTATCTATTTGGAGTCTTGATTTCGATTCCCAACTAGTTAGAGTAAGATAGCTGTTTTCAATGTTTGACCAACACGGAGAGACAGTCATAGTGGGCTTGATCCCGATACATTGATCATCTACCTGGCCAGGGTAGAAAGCTCATCGTATCCCTTCCTAATCCTAGTGGCTCCTGGTCTTCTGCTCGGCCAAGCAGTGAGTCCATTGGTAGTCGCCCAGGATTGAGAATTGGGTCAAGCCGCGAATGCTTCGCAGTTGTATATTTCAGTAACTCCGTAGACCGATCACTCTAAAAACTTAGGGAATGCCCATCACAGAAAGGTTTAAGTGTCCTATTTCTCGAGTTGCCCTTTAGGTCTTGGTCTAAGAAAATCCTCATCTCATTCTATGTCCGAGATAGGGTAGCTCATCCTATTTAGTGGTCTGTCTTTACGTATAGTCTAGACAACTCCATTCGATCCTGGGCCAGTGGGGTAAGGGTCCACCACGCTTCCGCTGCGTCACCCAGATCAAAGAGGTGTATTAGCCGACCTAACTAAGTCTATCGGTCTCTGGCATTCTCTAATGTAACCGGTAGTCTAGTCTTAATTTAGGAGTAGTGGAAATCCATAGGTGTAGTCCAAAGTCTATGCTCATACGCTAGACGATTTCACATCATTTCTATTACAGGAAGGGTTTTATCACTTAGGGTCAAAGTTGTCTAATTGGAACTGAGTTGTCTGTACTTGACGCTCGAGCATTTCACATATGCTCATTCCAACTAAGAGGGTCCTAAGGTTCACATTATAAATTTGTTGGATTTCCTACACGGTCAGGCCTGTCGAAATCTAGGAGCACCGCTCTAGGTCCAAAACTCTAGGCCCTATTGTCTTAAATGGGACTGCATTGCTAATCTCACTTCGGGATTGGGAATGGCATATTTGGTAGGAGGGTGGGTGGGATAAAAATTAATTTTATAGGCTTTAGAAAATGAGCGGTGTTGGAAAAGTGTGAAATGGGATTTCCAAATCCAAGGATAATGAATTTCTACGTGTAATTTGAAAGGAAAATATGGGATTTACGTTTAACTGCATACATTCCAAACATAGTATTAAAAAACATGGGATACACCCAATCTAGGGACCATATCTTACACATACATTTATTGTTAATTATACAATTCTATCCACCTAACTCACCTAATGCAGTTGGCCGAACGGGCCCTAGACGTCCTCAAACATCTAAAACATTCTACCAACTACTACACCCATCAACATGAAAACAAAAACATCCAAAGACGGTAACCCATGCAAACTACAGACAACAGTATGGATGATTAGGCCTCCAAGAAAATGGCCGTACAAGCTCGGATAAAGCCATGAAAAATGAGGATAAGGGGAAACGGGGGCTGGAGTTTTTGGTTCTCCACGAGTTTGAACCTCAACAGGGATTGTGAAGGCCCAAAAGACAGTGATTGAAGATGAAAAATGGAAAGGTAGGATGGGTTAGGGAGCTTACACATTTTTGAGCTCTAAATGGGGCATGTAAGAGCCCAAATGAGAGTGAATGAAGAGGGTAGGGAGGTAGGGATGGCTGTGAACTATGGATATGGGTGGGTTGTGGCCAAAAATGATAGATCGGACGATTGGGAGACATATTTGAGAGAAAGGACAGCAAGTTTAAAGAGAAATGAGAGCTTGGAGGTGCTTTGAGAGGGAGGGGGCAAAACAGAGTAAAAATAGGGGTCCCCACAAAATTTGGTGGGCACCACACGTAACTAGGGGTCGGGCCGACCCTGACCAGCACCAGGCTGACCAGCCCGGCCCAACCTGACCGCGGTCGACCGCGGTGACCGCGGTTCCGCCGTGGTCCACCAGACCAGCCTCGGTGCCTTCGCGGTAGGGTGGTGTTCACCACCCTCCCATGGTGCCAATGGTACCCCGGGTCTGTCCCGGGTCCCTCTGGATTGCGTCATGTGGCCCACGACTCCGTTTCGAGTCGTTTTGGGGCCAATTTGCAAACCAGAATGAGTTTATGTGATGTGTAGCATATGATTTTGGGGTAGGAGGAGTTAATCTATCTAACTAAGCCATTTATTTGGTTAGATTCCAAAGTTTGAATGGTCAAAAAGTCTAATTTATACATATATTTACTATTTATAGTAACTTTTTGTTTAAGTATTATTCTTCATCATTTACACATTAGAATTTATATCTGGTATGAAAGGATTTAGAAAAAATTAAAGAATGAAGGGGTGCAAGGATAGATTTGAAGGAATTAGATAAAAAGGGGTTCTAGGCTTTGAGATGAAGCGTAAGGTGTTGTGGTTGACCCACAACCTAAGGGCATTCGTTTCAAGGGAACGACTCAAACCCGTCGACTGACGGCCAACTTAGGTCGTTTCACGCGACCAAAGATACGTTGTGGACTAAATTACCGTATAGTCTCACCTGTCGACGAAACTTGGGATTCAAATATGATTTCTACGTTTTATCGCCCCCTTCCTAATTCAGAGTGCGTCGTGTTACCATAACTCATGCCCGGTTTAATCCAAATCATGCTCTGATACCATCTTGTAACGCCCTGAAAATCGGGGGTCGAGCATAAACTCAACTCCCGAGTTCCAACGCATCACTTATGCAACATAATGAATGATGATTGAATGTTGTCTGTATTAGTACATTGAATGTGAGTGAGATTAAGCCAAAACAGCATATCATATTGTAACACCCCAAAAATCGAGGGTCGAGTAGCAACTCAACACTCGAGTTCCAGAACATCACTTAAGCAACATAATGAATGATGATTGAATGTTGTCTGTATTAGTGCATTGAACATGAGTGAGATTAAGCCAAAACAACATATCATACTCCAGAGACAGTTAAATTATGCAAGCGGAAGACTGTGATAGATATATAACATATATAAATTGTGGTGAGTCTCCAGAGTGTGATAATGTTACCAAGTTAATTAATTACAAGTACAATTCCAAATGTACCAAATGAGTAAGGTCCTCTAGTCAACATCCCTGTAACCCGGTCGATCAAAACACGTCTCCCATGAAGCCGCCATCATACAACATATATAAGAAAGTGTCCTCATTGTCGCCAAAGGTACGGCTACGCCTCACAAGCATCGCCATCACCTGCAGCTACAACAGGGTCTGGTGGGTGTTTAAAAACACCGTCCCATAACGTGGGAGTGAGTGATCAACTCAGTGGAACAATAAAGCATAGGTTAACATGTTATCAACTCAGTCAAGCAGTAATGATAAAGCAGTACAATCAAACAATTCTAAATACTCTTATTAATGCAAGTATGAATGCAGTCATGATGTATGCCCTTGCCAAACCACCCTCGTGCGACACCATCTTACGTTCGCGGCATGCTTTCATCCCTCAGTGCTCCACATCTTTCAGGCACATGCAATGCTATGATGAGCATGATTACCAAGTTATTATTAGTCCATTTCAAACAGCAGTATTGGGAAACTAAGTGTAACATCCCGAAAAATCGAGGGTCGAGTAGTAACTCAACACTCGAGTTCCAGAACATCACTTATGCAACATAGATAATGATGATTAAATGTTGTCTGTGTTAGTACAATAAACATGAGCGAGATTCAACCAAAACAGTAATTCATACTCCAGATCCATGTATAAAACATAAGCGGAAGACTGAAAGGTGTATATAGATATATATGAAACAAAACATTCTCGATCTCCAGAGTATGAACACTAACTAAGTCACCAAATATATACATGTTGGTTCTGAATTAAAATGTTAAAATAGTATAAATGAAATTATCAACCCTGTAGCCCCGTAGTACTGGACAGCCTATGTGAAGCCTCCAGCGAACTGCATATAGGAGAACTCCTCCTGATCGTCATAGAAGTCGGGCTCAGTCTCCTGTGCTCCAGTGATACCTACATTTAATACAGGGTCTGGTGGGTGTTTTAAAACACCGTCCCGTAACGTGGGAATGAGTGGCCAACTCAGTGGAACAATAAAGCATAGGTTAACATGTTATCAACTCAGTTAAGTAGTAATGATAAAGCAGTACAATCAAACAATTCTAACTACTCTTATTAATGCAAGTATGAATGACATGATGTATGCCCTTACCACACCCTCCCTCGTGCGACACCATCTCACGTTCGCGGCATGCTTTCATCCCTCAGTGCTCCACATCTTCCAAGCACATGCAATGCATGATGAGCATGATTACCGAGTTATTATTAGTCCATTTCAAACAGCAGGATTGGAAAACTAAGGTACCTCCCTTGTATCATTCCCAAACATGATCCATTCTAGGGTCGTCAGTCCTAGTTAATCTCATACGATGGTGTGTTTTCTAGGTCACTACAAAGGCTGCTAGGGCTGTTACGCACAAAGGTTACACCACTCCCCCATCACCTCTTTAACGATTCATCACTATACAGAAACAAACCTAGTTTATACTCTGTTACTACGGGAAGGCTCATCGCCTCACCGTAGATTTAGAGTATGCTCGAGGTCACTCCACTGACACCCTACCAACTGACAGTCTATTTTCGAAGCCCGACCAGTCCGCTTATTGAGAATGGAACCCGGATGCAACCCGACTGGGGACCACAGCCAGGCTATGCCAGCGTAGGCCGACAGCACGAATATAGTGTCCCATACCACCATAATTGGCTCACGAGTCTGGTTGCTCACTGGTCACTACGAGGAGGCATGTGGCCCTAGCGTAGGCCGACAGCTCGACCACGGTGTCCCATACCACCATGTCCGGCTTATGAGTCTTAGCGGATCGAGGTACCATGGTTAAAAGGGATTTCACTGGTAAGTTTGGTACCCTAGGTTCAAGCAGTAGTGTCCAAACATGGTGAACATACATAAGACAGATCGGGTTGCTTGACGAGCTCGGCTAGCTCGAGCGCACAATAAGTTGAGCGATATGAAGCGCATAAGCACTTCGTGTGGCCAACCACTATCGCCAACCGAAGTACGACTGGGGTTCGTCGAACACATCTCACGTGGTAAATGAATCACAGCCACGAACTCAATTCTGGTACCGATTGTCTGGACTATAATCATAGCCCCAAACACAATCAATTTCAGATAGATAAAGCAATAATGGATCAAGATTCAAATCATACAATCAAAGTCTGGTATTATCCATTTAGGACTGCCAGGGCTGTTGCACGGAATCGTTACACCACTCCCCATCACCCATGATGGATCATACAACGTAAACATAAATTTAAACATATGCATTACATAGATAAATCATACAATCAATTGAGCATGTTATGAAGTACAACATAAGCATGGGTTTGTACATATTCAATTTCTAATCACACAGATATCTAAAGAAATCATACACATAGTTAAAGAAGTTCAGAATCATATCTCAACACCCTTAAACATTACAATTTACTAATTACTACCCATTCAGACATTTCAACAAACACTTTAAAATACATACATCAACATACATGACATATGTTGATCACATAGTCATTAGGCCAAATCCTTTCACTAGGGAGTTGCCCCAATCATAACACGCGTACACCCACGATGGATAGTCATGGCAAGCATGAATGAGAATTCTATACTCATTCAGCCATTTTCACAAACACTTAGAATACACTATTACAACATACATGGTGTATGTTAGCAAAACATGTATTAGGGCTATCCTTTCGCCAAGCGAGTATTTTATCCATGTATAATATATTCATACAACAAATAATCATGACAAATACATCTCCAAAATTTATACGTATACGGTATTTTCTACGAATACCTAGAGTATGTAGAATTCCATATTTTTCATCTTTAATCGAAACGGAAAACAGACAACACTTTGTACATGTACAATTGCATGCAGATCATGAATCTATCATTATCTGACATTGAAAGCGTTGAAAACCATAACTTATACACCTAAAGTCCGCACCTTTTGTCGTAGAATCGTAACGAAGTCGATAGGTTTGCTAAGCTTTCGTATTCGGCAGTTTGGCAACCTATAGAACGAAATAGGTTAGCTATTTCATAACCTACAACCACCCAAGCCCCAAATCAGATTAGGGTTAGGGTTTCTTACCTAGAAACGGAGCTGGAATCGCCGGGAAAGCGATTAGCACGGAGCGATGTAGCTCGTAAAGCGGCAGGGAAGAGTGGCAGGGAGGTTCTCCCACTGCTCCCACACTTTCTCACTCTTTTCTCTCTTCTCTCTCTAGGTTTTCTCTCAAATTCGTATGGCTACAATGAGAGAGGATTTAAGGTCCTTATATAGCCTAAAAACTCACCGAAACAGACTCCAGCTCAAAGTATACTTAGGTTATAACCAAAACGGGTCAGTTTCAGCTCAACGTAGGACTTTTAGCGGGCCTCCTTGAGCCAAAGGTTGGACTTAAGCTCACCGACAATGGATCTAGGTTCTATTAAGTTTTCGTTCCAGTAGGGTTCTCAGATCACACGTGGCGGACCAGTTTCAGTTCAACACTTAGCGGATCTCGATCGGAGATTTCGAGTACATGTAAATGTGTATGAAATTTCTCCTGATCTGAGGGTGTAATTTGGTCTGATTCTGACGGTCTGGTTGCTTAAAACTGATCCGCAAGCGAGAGGTGCCAGATTACTATTCAAGATATTTTATTTTGAAATAATTTCACATTTCTCACACTCTTCACTTCGAGCTCAAGCGAATAGCGCTGGGACACTATCTGGATTTGATTTCCGAGATGGTTGTCAAGCCCAGTGAGGCGGTCCTAGTTCCTTAACTTCGTGTTAATTGGACTTCCGACGTGCGGTCCAGATCCGATACGGAGTTTCGAGATGCTCCCGTGAGCAGCCGGGTAATGAGATTGATCCTAGATTTTAGGGTAACCTAGCGTCAATGATTCTACAAGTTTTGGGTCTGCAGTTCGTATTTAAAGTGATTGGTGCTAATTTCACAGGCACTCTAGTTTAACACTAGCTAAATCTCGCCTAATTTTTAAAGGATTTAGTCCTGTAAGATTTCTGTCTGAGGTGGTACTTAGTCCTTTGTAGTTTGTATATAAAGTGATCCAAGTTATACTACTTAGCTAGTTTAAGATAGTGTCTAGGGTGAAAGTACTTAGAAAATTAAAAAAAAAAACAAGGTGGTGAAGGGTGGGATTTGTGAAGGAAATGGGTTAAGGAGCAATTTTAGACTGTGGGATTCAGTTCTGACAAGTTAATAAGGTGTTAGGATTGACCCATCACCTAAGGACGTCTAATCCCAGGTTGGCAAAAATCCGGGATGTTACACTAAGGTACCTCCCTTGTATCATTCTCAAACATGATCCATTCTAGGGTCGTCAGTCCTAGTTAATCTCATACGATGGTGTGTTTTCTAGGTCGCTGCAAAGGCTGTCAAGGCTGTTACGCACAAAGGTTACACCACTCCCCCATCACCTTTTTAACGATTCATCACTATACAGATACAAGGGAGGTTACACCACTCCCCCATCACCTTTTTAATGATTCATCACTATACAGATACAAGGGAGGTACCTTAATACTGAACCGCAAGCGTCACATGCCAGATTTCATAAATCCTTATTTATTTTGGAATTATTTTCATGTTTCTCACACTCCTCACTCCGGACTCAAGCGAATTGCACTGAGACACTATCTGGATTTGATTTCTGAGATGGTTGTCAAGCCCAACAAGGCGGTCCTAATTCCTTAACTTCATGTTAATCGGACTTCCGTCGTGCAGTCCAGATCTGATACGGAGTTTCAAGATGCTCCCGAGAGCAGCCGGGTAATGAGATTGATCTTAGATTTTAGGGTAACCTAGCGTTAATGATTCTACAAGTTTTGGGTCTTGCAGATCGTATTTAAAGTGATTGGTGCTAATTTCACAAGTACTCTAGTTTAACACCGGCTAATTCTCCCCTAATTTCTAAAGGATTTAGTCCTGAGTAATTTCTGTCTGAGGTGGTACCTGGGCCTTTGTAGTTTATATATAAAGTGATCCAAGTTATAATACTTAGCTAGTTTAAGATAGTGTCTAGGGTGAAAGTACTTAGAAAAATTAAAAGAACAAGGTGGTGAAGGGTGGGATTTGTGAAGGAAATGGATTTAAAAGCGGTCTTAGACTTTGGGATTGAGTTCTGACAAGTGAATAAGGTGTTAGGATCGACCCATTGCCTAAGGACGTCTAATTCCAGGTTGGCAAAAATCCGGGATGTTACACCTTTGCTCACCATTTGTGCAGGACCAGGGTCTATTCAAGGAGTGGAGAGCGATCCAGATTTTGTCCTCAACAGGTAGAAAATTTTTTTTCCTAAATTTCCTTCTGGTGTGACTCACTTGAGTTTATCTCAATTTTTATTGCATAAACAAAGTAATTTTCTCTGTAAACATCACCGTGGCCCACCCCACGTCCTTGTGAAGTAACTCCTTGCCAAAGGTTTCTGCGGGAAATCTGCGTCCGTTGCAATCCCAGCATTGCTACGTCAGTTGGCCAGAGAATGCTATACCCAGGATACGGGTAAGGGATTGCATACCGGTGGTCCCATCATGAGGTATGTGTTATATCCGAACCATCTATCCATTTGGCGAGCTATCCCAAGGCTTGAGCCGAAAAATAAAACAGATCCAAATATCAAGTGGACCACGCTGCAAAAGGTAGTGAGGGATTAAACGTCTATAGTTGAAACCATTTTGGGATCACTGAAGTTTTGGATTAATATGATTTTTTTCCCTCTTCATTCAGGTATGTGTGACCTTATAAACAAATTGGATGGAAAATAAATGGTATGGTGGGCCCTACAAACGTTTTAATGATGAGAATCATTGTCTCCACTGCTATTTGTGGTGTGGTCCACTTGAGCTTTGGACATGACTCAAGTTTGGGCTCATGATCTAACATGATCTCGCCAAATGAATGAACGGGGTGGATATAATAAATACATCATTGTGGCCCATGTAACTTTGATCTCCTTTGAACCCTTAGCATAACTCCAAACTTGAGTGTCAGCGCTTGTCTTCACAGAACAGGTACCACACCAGCCATATTAGTAGTGTGTGGTACACCAGCCAATCCGCTTCCCTTTGTGTGGATGATGTGGGTCCCATGGTAATGTATGCATGTGTTTCATCTATGTTGTCTATTTGTTTTTATCGAATACCTATCATTGAACACTTATCGGGGCGTTGAAGTTTTGGATCAACTAATATTTGTGTTTGTTGTACTATATTTCTGACTATTTCAGAAAAAGCCAATAGGAGGGTGACATGTGGCTATGCAAGAAAAATACAAGGTGGATGAAAAGATCTTCAAGATCCTTAGAGCACTTTTTGTAGAATCATAGCTGGCATAAATCTAATTTTACATGTTAATGGATGGTCGACGGAATGTGTGGTCGAGTTATCCAAAAGTTTAAGTAACGAAGAAAGAAATGTGGTCGAAACATTTCGAGATACAGAAGGTGACCGAGAGAAAAAGAGTTTGACCGGCAGAAGAGGACAATCACAAAAGGGGAAAATAACAAAGAAGGATCCAGAGAAAAGCTTTTCAACTACTGTAACAATTGCAATAATTGAAGAAGGATCTGGAAGAATAAGCTGTGCAATAGAGATCTATAAATAAGAGAGAAAATCTACCGAGAAAAAAACCAATCTCCAATACAACAACAATCAATTAAACAAATTTATCTTCTATTTATGTTTATCCTATAAGTAGTGTTAATTCTTAGTTATAGTCCTTATAATCCAAGTCTACTCTCATATGCTGGAATTGATCTCTATCTAATATCATGCAGCTCTTTCAAGAGACGCATTCTTGTAGTCGCTCCTAGTGACCGATTGTAAGTTTTTCCTTTTAATTGATTGTACTGGTATTCTAAAAGTGCTTTTTTATGGAAGGCACAAAGTAACTCATCTTCGGAGGAAGAACCTTACCCTTCGATTATTGCATGGTCATTACAAAATTTTGCAAGTGACTGTGTAAGTGATCGATCTTCTTAGAATCTAGTCATATACGTTGATATTGGATGTATATGCTTACACTACCAAAAAACAGGGCAACACCAAAGGTTAAAAACCGTCGGCAATGACCTTCCCCGATGGATTTTAGCCATCGCAAGGTCCATCGGTAAAGGGTGCGTCGAGGTTGCTTGCCGATGGATTAAAACCATCGGCGTTATCGACGGTTAAAACTGTTGGCGTTTCCGACGGTAAGAGCGACAGTTAAAACCGTCAGCAATTCCGACGGTGAAGGGTGACGGCCAAAACCGTCAGTGTTATCGACGGCTAAAAACCGTCGACGATTCTCGATAATTAAAAAAATGAAAATTAATTGAATTTGGATGATATATTTGATTTTGATTTTCAATTGTGTAGACTTACCTTCTCAAATAGGTTGGTTTGTTTAAGGCTTTGGAGAAATGAGCATATCTAGTTATGGATGTGTGCGTTGATTAATCAACTCACACATCTAAAACTAGATATACCCATTTCTCAAAAGCCCTGAACGAACCAACCTATTTGAGAAGATAAGTCTACACAATAGAAAAGGAAGAAATCAAAATCAAGTATATCATCCAAATTCCAAAATTTGGATTGGATATATGCTTTAAAAAAGAGAAACAAGAGAGTAGCAGCAGCAATAGTTTTTTCAAAGGGGTTTGGATGGAGAAAACCAAAAGAAGATAATTCCACTCATAAAGATTGCGTACCTAAGAACATAACCAAGACACAATGGTGACATCACTTCTTTGAAGGGCTGAAGTGAATGCTTCCCTATACTTATGTTCATATATTAATCTTGTCAGCTCTTTCCTTGGATCCAAAGGTGCCTTAACCTGTTGCATGGTCATGGCCTGAACAAAATCAGCAATAAATACCCCCAAAATGGATAATATTCAATATGAGACTACTTTCACCAACTGAAACACATTAAAGCATTACAATAAATCACAAATAAATAAATAAAAGGAACACCAAGGTGATGAACTGGCTTTACCACATTGTGTAGCCCACCCAAAGGTCCATCGCTTTGTTTTGTAGCCAAGGGATTCATCACTTTCTGATTTGCTCCAACTACCATGAAAGCTAAGAGATTACGCTGGCCATCGGCTAGTTCACCACTTAAGATTTGCGTGATTGATGATGCAGAGTTCATTGCATCCTGCTATTTGAAAGTGTAGTGAACAATAAAAGGTGAGCGAAGATTTATGCATAGATGCATGCACGTGAAAAATAAACAGAACCGAATGAGCAAAGAGCCTCTTGAATTTGCCCATATACAAGCATACAACATGGACAAAATCAGGGAGCACAAATGTCATATGACACATCCTGCTGAGCCCAATACATCGATTTGTAGGTTAAGCTTATCCTACAAACATCTGTAGTTGATCCAGCCTCGTGCAGAAAATATATATCACATCAAAGACAAAAGAACTGAGCTCCAGTTGTTAAGATGCAATTCTAAAAATTAAGAAACCCATGCTAAGTATGAGAAAGGGAATTTAACAGTGTACCCTCACCCGAATATGGTGGGAGGGATAATCTGATGAAAGGAATTCTACTGTGCCCCCCACCCACCAGGAACCCACCCTATCAACACTTTAGATCACACGAAAGTGGACCCCACATTGACATTTTGTCAGGCTTAACAAAGTTGAAAAGAGAACTGTATATTAACTATAATTTTCAAAATATAATAAATATTACTTTCATATTTGTTCATCTATAGTAATTTATTCATGCATACCTGAAAAGCTTGCTTTATAGATGTTTGGAATTGTGCTTGAATTTGTCTGGCCACTGTCGCTTCAAGTTTTGAGCTAACTGAGTTATCTTTTTCATAAAGATAATTCCACTCAACTTGATCAAGCATTTCCCCTGAGCCCATCCTTCTCAAAGAATAGAGAAGATAATTCCACTCACATGATCATAAGGTCTTCATATCAAATTGACATAGGATAATGAGCTGTCCTGATCTCTTCTTGCAGGTAACGAGCCTTCACCAAGGATCATCAAATCTTGAATTACATGATTCTGTTATATTTGAATCTCCCATGTAGAAAGAACTTCAAAGGAATTTTTGCAATGGAAAGAACTTGTGTTGATTAGATATCAATTAGAATAGAAGAGAAAAATACAAAGGGAATGCATCACAGCAAGCCATTTTGAGTAGAAACAGTTGATAGTAGCTAAGTTGAGACTTGATAAAAACTATAACACCTTTCTTTTAAGAAAATAAACAGGCACAAATCTAAGGCATCCCTAAAAATTATTTGATTGTCACAAATGAAGAGTGAAAAGTGATGAGTTTTATGTATCAAGTTCAGATGCATATGTTAGCACCTTCTAATCAGATAAAGATTAAAGTTTAATGAGCGAATTAAAAACAAAAGAGCATGGGATGATATAATTCTCTTGGTCCTAGACCTCAAGAATTAGTTGAACTCGCATGAAGACCTGAGTAATCATTTCAAATATTTCATGCTACTTATGAATCAGCATACTCTCAAAATTGAAAATCTAGGCACAAGGAACCATGAAGCCATCTAGTTTTCCTCTATCTAGCCACAAATTTTTAGTTGGTGGGTCTGCAACCTAGCAAAGTAGCACATGGGATTTATTAATCATATGATGGAATAATTATATAAAACTCAGTAAACTCTTGAAATACTCCACATGCTCTAATGATTTTATTATTATTATTATTTATTTATTTTTTCCGTTTATAAACAAAAAAGGGAAAAAGAAAACATACACACAAATGCACTCTACACTAGCATGCTGAATCAGCACTGTCAAATGGAATAATATTTTTACAGTCGGTGTATTTAGCAATTCTAAGCAATAGATAGTGATATGTGAGGATTTAGGAAGTTAACTTAAACTGTAAAATAAAAGATTATGCACAAAATTATATATAAATATAAATTTAGTATATATTATGAATAGTGTAACCATGACAAAGGAAAAGAATGAAGACAATGCCTCGGGAATGAGGTTCTAAATTACCTTCATCCAACCTTTTTATTACTTCTAGATATATTTCCCCTGATAAAGAACTCTGTTGAGGCCCGATCATGTCATTGACCATCCGAGCTTCAGGATACTCTGCCAAGACCTTCGATATAGTCAAGTTGAAAGAGGAATTAGGATTATTCACTTGGACCCCCAAAGGCTCTAAGTAAAAAATGCATTTCCAACTATATCGAATTTTACTATAAGAACAGCTGATATAGAGCGCCTACAAGAAAAATAGAGGGTCCTATCTGTCACGCCCCAAACTCAGAGACCGGGCTCACAAAATTCCTGATCGCCAAATCCGGCGCCGACAGCCTCCGTAGTACCCCATTCTCGGCTCCTAGCGCCCATTTACCAGGTTCCGATCCTGAGATGCTACGAGGAGGATTTTCAACATCAATTTGATTCGTAATAAGCATAACCAAAAGTGTAACCCACAAATAACAACCAAAAACTCCATCACATTTTCACTATAATAAAAAATATATAAGTACAGTGTGCGTAAAGGGAAATACAATGATGATAAACAAAAAGCTCCAAGATGATCTGCTATACGCGCCTGCCTCAGCGCTGGTACGGTCCAACGTCACCTGCACGCAACGGTCGTGCATAAGCTTATGGAAAGCTTAGAGGGTAGTGAAAGTGTGTGCGTAAGGTAGAAATACAATTATGTAATATCAGAGTAATGCGGAACATGCTGATGAATACCATTAGTCGTACCAAGGCTATGCGATGCAAGACATGAATAATGTCGTCATACCAAGGCTATGCGGTGCGAGATACAACCCAAGCATACGGATCCTCACCTAAGTCTACATATCAATAAGCTCAAATCTAGAATATCACCGGGGTCTAGTGCACTCCAAACCAGATTGCATCCCCATCGCGCACAATAAGGTGAGTGTATGAGACCTCACTATTCACTTGCCAATATCGGGCTCGGCTCGTCGATAGCGGACCCATTCCTCGAGCTAGTCAAACTCAGCTTAACTTTGCCCCTCCTCTCGGGTGGGTAATGTCGGACCCCCTTCCAACCGACCACGACACAGTGGAAAGCGCGACCTTCTAGTAATCGACACTCGAAGCTCATGCACCCACTCGGTCTAGACGTTGGAGCAACCTCCTGGTACCATAAGGGTTCAGGGATACTCATCCAAGGATATCTATAGCACTCCATGTAGAACAAGATTTCTGGTATCCAATCCTGCCAACTACGATACGCCTGTGGAGGCTACGACCCTGATGTCAGTAGGGCGTACAGTAACCATGTCATGCAATCCAAGATGCATGAATCACGCAATCCAGTCATATAACAAACATGTGCGTACCACGTGCTCGTGCGGGCAACTTCCCTTAGCAGGGAGTCTATAACAATCTGCCTAATGGCATGTGCTATGATCAATCACTCATCTCATCACAGGCATGCAGATGATGCGTATGAACATGTATCATGATGCTATGTTGCCATATACTCATAATCGAAATCGATAATCAAAAATCAAAAATTGGAATTGGCCAATCACATATGGCGAATGGGGCCCACTTATTTGGGTTAATCCACGAAGAGAATGGGCCTAACAAGGCCTAAGGGAAGGTCACAATGAGGACATCTAACCATCATTACCCATCAATGTGGACGTCAAACCATCATTGATCCCAAGGCATGACCACCAAAAGCATCATCACATACATCATGGTGGAATCTTAATCAATGGGCGATTCGAATTGGGCCGAATCAATGGGCCGAATCAATTGAGCCAATTCAAATGGGCCGAGTCAATGGGTTGGATCGAATTGGGCCGAATCAATGGGCTTAACCTTCATCAAGTGGGTCGCGCCATCTACACCATTCATCTATTCCTAGGGATCATTTTTAGAATATAACAAAAAGGAATATATATATATATATATATATATATATATATATATATATATATGTTTAAATCACATGGGCTGCACTCCAAATAACAATGGTGATAATGATTCCCACCATTAGAATTCTCAAGGCCCACCATAACATTTATTTCCCATACAATCTGTTCATAAGGTCACATAGACCTGAATCAAGATGAAAAAACAAATTTCAAATTGATCCAGAACTGCTGTGACCCCAAGAAGATTTTCAATGGTGGACGTTCACTTAACCCTGTTTTCTGCAATGTGGTCCTCTTGATATTAGATCTGTCTCACTTTGGTCTCCAGCCTTAGAGTCGGCTTACCAAATGGATGGACGATTAGATAAACTGTACACAGCAGGTGGGTTCACGGTCACCAAATGGGTGAACGGTATTAATAACACCCTTGCATTGTGGTTGGGACCCATAGAACTTGCTGACGCGAATGGAGAGCAGGTCCCACCAGCTGGACGGCTTGGATGTACACCTACATCACATGGAACCTGCCACTTGCTGACGTGAATGAGAGTGGCTGCATAGCAGCGTTATTGCCCCTTTCTTTCCTTTTTAAAAAAAAAAAAAAAAACAAAATAGAGGGGGGTCCCACGTAGGGCCCACCACAACAGGTATATATATGTAACATACACACACACACACACACACACACACACACACACACACACACACACACATATATATATATATATAATACATATCTAACGTCCAGGCCGTCCAGGGGCCTGGACAAGTACATGCATCAGGGTGTTGCCCCACACATGGGGTGGGTCCCACCATCCAGGGACGGTGGAAACCCCACACGCATCACAGGGTGGCCCACCAAAATGGATGGATGACGTGGGTCCCATGGACCCCACCATCAGCACACACCTCCCTGTTAGCCATCCGTACAGGCAATCAATGCCAAGACCTCAGTGTTGAAAGGAGGTATCCCTTACTCAGCCTACCACTGGAGCTATGGATCTGGGCGTGGATAAATGCATCAAGGAGGGCCCCACACAGATGTGGGTCCCACCGTCTTGGGGCAGTGGACGGTTTGGATAGAACACATACACCATAGTGTGGCCCATCTGGGCAGATGGAGGGCGTGGATGGATCCCATGGACCCCATGGTCAGTCCACACTTCACTTGTCAGTGCGTGTCCAGCGTTCTTGGATGCTGGACAGTGTGCATACAACACAAGCATCATGGTGGGTCCCACTTGGATGTGGCCCACCAGATTTGGATCAATCTGATATTTGTGTTTCTCCTACATCCAGGCCCACCCAAAGATGGTCAGCAAGGTGGGCCCTACGGATGGGACGACGTGGATCATACATCATAGTGCGGTCCACAATACATGAGAGAGAGAGAGAGAGACATCGGCAAGGATGGAGGGGCCCCGCCACTATGGTCCCGTCTTCGATATAAAGCCTACATTAAGGTGGGTCTCTCCATAAGTGGGCCCTTACATCACAAAAGAATAAAGAAATGGAGATCCAAGATCAACCACTGTCTCCTTCTTGCTCCCTAGGCTTCCTTTGCTCCTTAGCTTCGATTTTAACGGAAGATGATGGAGTTTTGATGGTTAAGATAAGAGATGAGAGGGTAGGAAGTGGGCCACATACAAAACTCTCTCATGAAGGTTTGGGAAGCTTGGATGTGTGATGTTTTGGTTGCTTGGAAATGAGCTTTGAGAAATGAGAGAGAGGGGTTGTAGAGAGAGAGAGAGAGAGAGAGAGAGAGAGAGAGAGAGAGAGATGGGTGATCGATGTGGTGAGTAATGGGTGTAAGAACATTTTGACTTTAGGGGTAGATGGTGTAAGAAAGGTATGGGGTGTGTAAGAACTTTTTGACTTTTGGGGTTGCTTGGGGATGGGTGAGAGCTGATGGTATACTTGACATGTACTTGACCCTTGATGGGATTGATTGATTAATGATGTAACATGTTGTAGAGATTCTCTTGGGTTTTGCAACGCGCGACGTTTTCCTCGAACTGAACGCGGGCCTACATCTCCTGGCCTGGGTCTCGCCTTAGCGCGCGAGAAGCGGCACCGGAACCATGGCGACGGTACGGTCGCTAGGGTACAAGTCTCGGGTTGAGTCAACTCTGGTTTGTAGGACTCAGCTTAGGATCGCACGCAAACGACGGATAAAGGTCGAAGGTTGCCAGAATTCGTCCGGGAAGACCACAGAAGCCTACGAAACGATACGGTCTAGGATACAGGTCTTACAGCTCTCTCCTCCAAATAAAAATTTCAACCTCGAAATTTACACAATCATCCCAACTAGACATAACTCATAAGGAAGAAGAAACATAACATCGTCATATAAAATCAGAGATAACATACGAAATACAATACATCATCAATCATCAAAGAGATTGGGATAACGCTATCGAATCTTTGCCTCACGCTCCCAAGAAGCCTCCTCAATAGAATGGTGACCCCACTGAACCTTCATTAACGGAATGACCTTGGTCCAGAGGACCTGTTCCTTTCGATCTAGGATATGAACCGACTGCTCCATATAGGAAGCGTCCTCACGAACCTCTAACGGCTGCCAATCAATAACAAGAACGATGTCTGACCCACACTTCCTAAACATAGAGACATGAAAAACATTGTGGACGTCAGACAACTGAGATGGTAAGGCAAGCCGATAGGCCACGGCGCCAATGCGCCCAATGATCTCAACAGGTCTTTTGAATCTCGGGGCTAGCTTGCCCTTTGCTCCAAATCGAACTACGCCCTTCATGGGCGAGACCTTGAAATACATATGGTCCCCTACGGTAAAATCGAAGGGACAATGCCAACAATTAGCAAAACTCTTTTGCCGGCTCTGAGCTGTATGCATCCTCTGCCTGATGATATCGATAGCCTCTAACGTCTGCTGTACAAGCTTGGGATCTAGGAGACGACGCTCTCCAACTTCGGTCCAACAACTTGGTGATCTGCATGGTCTGTCATATAGTACCTCAAAAGGAGTCATGCCGATGGTCGCCTGATAGCTGTTATTGTACGCAAACTCAGCCAATCGTAGATCGTCATCCCAGTTACCCCCGAAATCAATCGCGTAGGCCCGAAGCATATCTTCAAGGATCTGGTTGACCCTCTCGGTCTGCGGATGGTACGCGATGCTGAGCTGCAAATCAATCCCCATCGTTCTCTGAAAGCTTCCTCAAAACCGAGACGTGAACCTCGGGTCTCGGTCAGAAACGATCGAGACTAGAACGCTGTGCAGTCTCACAACCGCCTCGATGAATAACCTCGCAAGTCGGTCCAAAGGCCAAGTCGCACGAATTGGAAGAAAATGTGTCACTTTGTCAGACGATCAATGACAACCCAGATGATATCATGACTGCGCTGAGTCCTCGGCAATCCCATAATGAAATCTGTCGACACGTGCTCCCACTTTCACATTGGGACACTCAACGACTACAATAGACCAGGGGGTCTCTGAGGATCAGCCTTAACACACTGGCATGTGTCACACTCAGCCACAAAACTGGCGATCTAGTGCTTCATCCCTGCCCAAAAATACTGTCGCCTCATGTCACGGTACATCTTCGTCGAGCCAGGGTGGATAGAAAATCGCTATCGATGTGCCTCGGTCATAAGATCTCTACGTAACTCAAGAATATCCGGGACACATAATTAGCCTCTGAAGCGAAGTCCACCATCTGTACCAATCTGTCAATCCAACTGACTCTCAGATGCCACCTTAGCCATATAACTCTGCAATGACTCATCAGCCTGCTGAGCCTCGATCACCCATGTGACAAGAGAGGGTTGAATCTACAGGCTCGATGATTGCACGATAGAAGACTGCATGCCGAACTCAAAATCATACTCTGCTATATCCTCGAGCATTCTCCACTCCTGAACCATCATATGCGCCAGGCGTCGTGGCTGACGACTGAGGGAATCTTCCACCACATTCGCCTTACCAGGATGGTACTGAAGATCGAAATCATAGTCCTTCGGAGCCCCATCCAGCGCCTCTGTCTCATGTTCAACTCAAACTGCAAGAAGAGGTATTTCAAGCTCTTGTGATCAGAAAAGAGATCGAACCTAACCCCATAGAGATAGTGCCTCACACCTTCAATGCGAAGACAACTACAGCCAGCTCCAAATCATGCGCGGGGTAATTCATCTCATGGACCTTTAGCTGACGAGACGCGAAGGCTACTGGTCTCTCGTGCTGCATCAGGACAGCACCCAAACCAATATGCGAGGCATCAGTGAATATAATAAATTCGTCACTCCTAGAGGGGAGAGTGAGGATAAGAGCGGACATGAGGCGGTCCTTCAACTCCATAAATGCTCGCTCGCAAGCGTTGCTCCAAATAAACTCTGCGCCCTTCCGAGTCAACCTGGTCAGTGGGGCTGCAATACAGGAGAAACTCTCAATGAAATACCGATAGTAGCCCGCTAAACTAAGGAAACTGTGAATCTCGGATGCCGTCATGGGTTCGTCCCACTAATGCACTGCCTCGACCTTTAAGGGGTCTACTGCGACACCCTCCCTCGTCACCACGTGACTGAGGAACCTCACCTCCTCCGGTCAAAACTTGCACTTCTCCAACTTCACATACAGTTGGTGGGCGCGGAGGGTCTGTAATGTAATCTTCAAATGCTGCTCGTGCTCCTTATGGTCCTCGAATAGATCAGAATGTCATCGATGAAGACTACAACAAACTGATCGAGATACGGACGGAAGACCTCGTTCATCAACTGCATGAATATTATGGGTGCATTGGTCAGTCCGAAGGACATGACCTGGAACTCAAAATGACCATAACGTGTCCTGAATGCTGACTTGAGAATGTCCTCCTCTCGAACTCGAATCTGATGATAACCAGAACGCGGGTCAATCTTTGAAAAGAACTGTGTACCCTGCAGCTGATCACACAAATCATCAATCCTCGGGAGCGGGTACCTGTTCTTGATCGTGACTTTGTTGAGCTCGCGGTAATCTACGCAGAGCCTCAACGAGCCATCCTTCTTCTTCACGAAAAGTACCGGCACTCCCCACGGCGAACTACTCCGAAGGATAAAGCCCAACTTGCGCAACTCGTCCAACTGCTTCTGCAGTTCCTACAACTCCAACGGTGCCATACGATACGGGGCCTTCGAATAGGCGCGGTACCGGGCACAAGATCGATCTAAAACTCGGTGTGTCGATGAGGCGGTAATCCCGGAATCTCCTGGAACACATCAGAAAAATCGCAATCCACAGGCAACTGATCAATACAAGCGGCAACAGGCTCCTCAATGGTGCAGGACATTAATCAAGATAATGGCTCTCCCCGGGGCTCTGCAACGAACTGAAATTGCAGCAAGCCTGTATACGAAGCGTGACTGTCCTCCCGGAGTAGTCCAAGATGGCGTGGTACTTGGTAAGCCAAACCATGCCCAAGATAACATCGAAATCTGACATCGGCAGTATGTACAAGTCGACGGGCAAGAAAATCTCTCTCACTAACATGGGACAAGATGAATAGAAGCGGCCTAATACTGTAGTCTTCCCCAAGTGCGTCGATACGGTCAATCCCTCTCGACCAGACTCTGTCGGCATTCCAGTCGAACGACAGAATCCCTCGGACATAAACGAGTACGAAGCACCAGAATCAAATAAAACCCAAGCGATGCATGTAGAGACGGGAAATCTACCCTCAACGATTCCTCCAAATGACTGCGGATCCTGCTGAGCCACATAGAACTTACCTTGAGCCGGCTGGGGAGGTGCCTGTCCCCTCTGAGCATGCTGCTACTACTGTTGTCGCTGAGGTGGTCGAAACTGCTGCCTCTGCAGCTGCGGCCTAGGAGGATGGTGTTGATACTGCTGCTGAGGGGGCCTTGGTGGTGGGGGCTGCTGTCGATGCTGCTATAGGGGTCTCTGCTGTAGCTGTGGTGGAGGCTGCAGTGGACCTCTCTGTTGCTATTGATGCTGCTGGGGGCGGGGACACTCCCACATACGGTGCCCCGTCACACCGCACCCAAAACAGGTACCGGTGAACTACCTCGGAGGTGGTGCTGGAGGTGCTGTTGGCGCTCAGAAGGCTGGGCGACCTGTACGCCACTGCTGCTATGGTCGACGCTGCTAGGAGTCACCGGAAGGAACCTGCCTCTTCCGGTCTCTCCTCTGACCGCAATCAGATTAAGAACCGGCCCACTTAGCCTCATAAATCTGGGCCTTCCGTACCACCTCCTCGAAAGTTGGGAGCTCATGCCCAATAACACGGCCTCGAAGACTGTACCGTAAGTCGTCCTCAAAGCGGCGGGCTCTCCGCTCCTCATCATTTACCAAATATGGCGTAAATCTAGACAGCACTACCAAACGAGCCATATACTAAGCCACTGTCATATCTCCCTATACCAGGGCCTCTAACTCCAATGCTCGCTATCATCGGATGTAATCAGGAAAATACTGTCAGTCAAACCGATCCACAAAAACCTCCTAGGTCCACACAAAATCGGCGTCTGCTGCTCGGGAGACTGATGTCCACCAGTGCTTAGCCTCACCATGGAGGAGAAATATTGCTAATCGGACTCACCGCTGGGTCGTACATCCCATCGTATCAAATATCTTCTCCACATCGGAGCGCCATCTCTCAGCTACTGTCGGGTCTGGCTCGCCCTGAAAATGCGGGGGATCAGCCATTGAAACTCTCGAAGAAGGGCGCTCGTGTGCTCCTGCACGACCTGGTCTGGTGAAACAATGGGGTGCCTGCCCTGCTCCTGAAGTGCGGCCATCACAACCTGTAACATCTACTGTAACTGAGAGGCACTCACAGGTACGATCGGATCCGCACCAGTTTCTGGTAGAGGAGCTGCATCCATAAGATGGGCAGTAGGAATCTCTGGTGGTGGAACGGGGATCGTAAGTGGTAGTGCGGGAGTCTTAGGTGGTGGAGCGTGAGTCTTAGGTGGTGGAACAGGAGTCGATCGAGTCACTCTCCTGGGCGGCATGACCTACAAGAAAGAGTAAAGGCGCCTATCAACCTTGAAAGCTCTTGAAGGCACGCATGTTAAGGGTTTGTAATAGCAGATAACAAACTTATTTGGACTCGGGACTCAATCATTCTAAACTCATAATAGACATGTAATGTTGTTCTTCATTATTCCCAAGTTATGCTCTGATACTAACTTCTTTTGGGCCATAAACTTGGAGACCGGGCTCACAAAATTCCTGATCGCCGAATTCGGCGCTGACAACCTTCGTTAAACCACATTCTTGGCTCCTAGCGACCATTCGCCAGGTTCCGATCCTGGGATGCTAAGAGGAGGATTTTCAACATTAGTTTAATTCGTAATAAGCATAACCAAATGCATAACCCACAAACAACAACCAAAAACTCCATCACATTTCCACTATGATAAAAAAATTTATAAGTACAGTTCGCGTAAAGGGAAATACAATGATGATAAACAAAAAGCTCCAAGATGATCTGCTAAGCGCTCCTGGCTCAGTACTGCTGCGGTCCAACCTCACTGCACGCAACGGTCATGCATAAGCTTATGGAAAGCTTAGAGGGTGGTGAAAGTGTGTGCGCAAGGTAGTAAACAATTATGCAGTATCAGAGTAATGCATAACATGCTGATGAATCCATGAATAGCATTAGTCATACTAAGGCTATGCGATGCAAGACATGAATGATGTCGGCCATATCAAGGCCATGCGGTGCGAGTTGCAATTCAAACATACGAATCCTCATCCAAGTTCGCATATCAATACAGCTCAAATCTGGAATATTACCAGGGTCTAGTGCACACCAAATCAGATTGTCACCCCATCGCGAGCAATAAGTTGAGTATATGAGACCTCACTATCTGCCTACCGATATCGGGCTAGGCTCATCGATAACGGACCCATTCCTCTAGCTGGTCAAACTTAGCCTAGCTTTGCCCCCTCCTCTCTGGCGGGTAAGGCCGCACCTCCTTCCAACCGACCATGACACAGTGAAAAGCGTGGCCTTCTGGTAATCGACACTCGGCGATTATACACCCACTCGGTCTAGATGTTAGAGCAACCTCCTAGTACCATAAGGGTTTAGAAACTTTCACCCAGGGATATCTATAGCACCCCATGTAAAACAAGATTTTCGGCATCCAATCCTACCAACTACTATACGCCTGTGAAGGCTACGACCCTGATGTTAGTAGGGCGTATAGAAACCATGTCATTCAATGCAAGATGCATGAATCACATAATCCAGTCATACAGCAAACATGTGCGTACCGTGCGCTCGTGCGGGCAACTTCCCTTACCAAGGAGTCCATAACAATCTGGCTAATGACATGTGCTATGATCAATCATTCATCTCATCACAGGCATGCAGATGATACGTATGAACATGTATCATGATGCTATGTTGCCATATACTCATAATCGGAATCGATAATCGAAAATAAAAAATCGAAATCGATCAATCACATACGGCGAATGGGCCCCACTTATTTGGGTTAACCCATGAAGAAAATGGGCCTAACAAGGCCTAAGGGAAGGTCACGATGGGGACATCTAACCATCATTACCCATCAATGTGGACGTCAAACCATCATTGCTCCCAAGGCATGACCGCCCAAAGCATCATCACATAAATCATGGTGGAATCTCAATCAATGGGCGATTCGAATTGAGCCGAATCAAAGGGCCGATTCAAATGGGCAAAATCAAATGGGCCGAATCAATTGAGCCAATTCAAATGGGATGAGTCAATGGGTCGGATCGAATTGGGCCGAATCAATGGGCCTAACCTTCATCAAGTGGGTCGCGCCATCTACACCATTCATCTATTCCTAGGGATCATTTTTAGAATAATAAAAAAGAATATATATATATATATATATATATATATATATATATATATATATATATATATATATATATATATCACATGGGCTGCACTCCAAATAACAGTGGTGATAATGATTCCCACCATTAAAATTCTCAAGGCCCACCATAACATTTATTTCCCATACAATCTATTCATAAGGTCACACAGACCAGAATCAAGATGAAAAACAAATTTCAAATTGATCCAGAACTGTTGTGACCCCAAGAAGATTTTCAATGGTGGACATTCACTTAACCCTGTTTTCTGTAGTGTGGTCCTCTTGATATTAGATCTGTCTCATTTTGGTCTCCGGCCTTAGAGCCGGCTTACAAAATGGATGGACGGTTGGATAAACCGTACACAGCAGGTGGGTCCACGGTCACCAAATGGGTGAATGGTATTTATAATACCCTTGCATTGTGGCTGGGACCCACAAAACTTGTTGACGCGAATGGAGAGCGGGTCCCACCAGCTGGACGGCTTGGATGTACACCTACATCACATAAAACCTGCCACTTGTTGACGTGAATGAGAGTGGCTGCATAGCAGCGTTACTGCCCCTTTCTTTCCTTAAAAAAAAAAAACAAAACAGAGGTGGGTCCCACGTAGGGCCCACCACAACAGGTATATATATGTAACATATATATATTAAATAATATAATATAATATGATGATAATATATATATATATATATATATATAAAATACATATCTAACGTCCGAGCCGTCTAGGGGCTTGGCAAGTACATGCATCAGGGTGTTACCCCACATATGGGGTGGGTCCCACCGTCCAGGGAGGGTGGAACCCCACACGCATCACAGGGTGGCCCACCAAAATGGATGGACGACGTGGGTCCCATGGACCCCACCGTCAGCACACACTTCCCTATTAGCCATCCATACAGGCAATCAATGTCAGGACCTCAGCGTTGAAAGGAGGTATCCTTTACTCATCCTACCACTGGAGCTATGGATCTAGGTGTGGATAAATGCATCAAGGAGGGCCCCACATGGACGTGGGTCCCACTGTCCAAGGGGCAGTGGATGGTTTGGATATAACACATACACCATAGTGTGACCCATCTGGATGGATGGAGGGCGTGGATGGGTCCCATGGACCCCACGGTCAGCCCACACTTCACTTGCTAGCACACCCACTGCCAGTCCACACTTCACTGTTAGTGCACCCCACGTCAGTCCACACTTCACTTGTCAGTGTATATCCAGCGTCCCTGGATGCTGGACAGTGTGCATACAACACAAGCATCATGGTGGGTCCCACTTGGACATGGCCCACCAGATTTAGATCAATCTGATATTTGTGTTTCTCCTACATCCAGGCCCACCCAAAGATAGTCAACAAGGTGGGCCTTACGGATGGGACGGCGTGGATCATACATCATGTTGGGGTCCACAATACATGAGAGACAGAGAGAGACATCGGCGAGGATGGAGGGGCCCCACCACTTTGGGCCCCTCTTTGATACAAAGCCTACATCAAGGTGGGTCCCACCATAAGTGGGCCCTTACATCACAAAAGAATAAAGAAATGGAGATCCAAGATCACCCACCGTCTCCTTCTTTCTCCCTAGGCTTCCTTTGCTCCTTAGCTTCGATTCCAACGGAAGATGATGGAGTTTTGATGGTTGAGATGGGAGATGAGAGGGTAGGAAGTGGGCCACATACAAAACTCTCTCATGGAGGTTTGGAAAGATTGGACGTGTGATGTTTTGGTTGCTTGGAAATGGACTTTGAGAAATGAGAGAGAGAGAGGGGGGGTTGTAGAGAGAGAGAGAGAGAGAGAGAGAGAGAGAGAGAGAGAGAGATGGGTGATGGATGTGGTGAGTGATGGGTGTAAGAACTTTTTGACTTTGGGGGTAGATGGTGTAAGAAAGGTATGGGGTGTGTAAGAACTTTTTGACTTTTGGTGTTCCTTGGGGATGGGTGAGAGGTGATGGTGTACTTGATATGTACTTAACCCTTGTTGGGATTGACTGATTAGTGGATGTGACAAGATGTAGAGATTCTCTTAGGTTTTGCAACGCATGGCATTTTCCTCGAACTGAACGCGAGCCTACATCTTCTGGCCTGGGTATCGCCTCGGCGCGCAAGACGCGGCATCGGAACCGCGGCGAAGGCGCATTCACTAGTGTATGAGTCTCGAGTTGAGTCGACTCTGGTTTGCAGGACTCAGCTTAGGATCGCACGCAAATGTCGAATAAAGGTCGAAGGTTGCCAGAATTTGACAGGAAAAACCGCGGAAGCCTACGGAACGGTACGATCTAGGATACGGGTCTTACACTATCACTTATTGGGTGGATCCCATGTCTTCCACCAATAACAAGGCTAAAACTATAATGGACTACCAATCCAATACACCATCTGAGTCAACAATCAACTCGCCAATTACCAGGAAAAAATTCTTGCATTAGGTACAAGAGCTGATGTAACCATGGATTTCTTTCTGCTGCAAGGTTGTGAGATGTTCTAACAGCTTCTGCACTGCATGATTTCTGGGAAAACAGGAAATAAAAGATAAAAAATCCATGAATCATCCCTGCAATCAAAAGACCCAACTCCTAAATCTCTTTACAAGCCAGCTATGTACATGTGATTACATTGAGTGTGATAGATCAGAACAACGATGATATGTAGTAGGCCACAAAATTATGTTTTCGTGGAAGTTACCTTATAAACAGGCCCAAATCCACCCTGTCCAAGCTTATTTGCATCTAAAAAATTATCTGCAACAACAAAAACATTTTTCACTTGCATAAGATGACCTTCAATTTACTTCATAAGCATAAAGTGCAATCTATATTCATAAACAATATAAGGCAATAGTTTTTTGAAAGAAAATCAAACTAGTCAATGAAAGAAAATCTGTGAAAGAAAATTAAACACTAAGTTTAGGATGTATGTTTTGTATCCACATAGCACCGACCATCAACCATTGGCTGGTGCTAGGGGAGTAGCCAATCTGTTTCCGCGGACGCTGATTGGATACTGACAGGTTGAGTAGCGAGACTCGTTATGAAGTTACATCACCAAGTTATATGGGCCCCATCATGATGTATGTTTTATATCCATGCCATCCATCCATTTGGAAATATAATTTTAGGTAAAGATCCAAAGAATGAGTCAAATCTAAAGCTCCAGTGGACCTCACCACAAAAAACAGTGGGGAGAGTGACGCCCACCATTAAAAACTTAAATAGGCCACAAAAGTTTTTGATCAAGCTGGTATTTATTTATTTATTTTCCCTTCTTTCATGTCTGTGTTAACTTGTGAAGGTTGGATTTCAAATAAAAATCACTATGAGCCTTAGGAAGGTTTCAACAGTATGCATCAATCTCACCACTGTTTTTTATGGTGGGGTTAACTACATATTTGGATCCCTCATTCTTTAACTCATGCTCTAAAATTAAATCTCCACACAGATGGACGGTGTAGATAAAGCACATACATCATAGTGGGCCCATGGAACTTAATGACGTCACTTCGGTAGTGAATTTCTCTATTCAACCTGTCAGTAGCTAATCTGCGTCCAAGTAGGATGTGGATTGGTTGGTGTACCTCACACCAGCTATATAGATGTTGTATTGACATCAACAAGTTCTGTGGGTCCCATCATGAGGTATGTGTTATATCCAAACCATCCATCCATTTGACGAGCTCGTATTAAAGCTTGAGACAAAAAATAAGCTGCGAAAAGCAGCAGGGGATTGAACGTCTACCATTGAAACCCTTTTTGGGGTCACAGAAGTTTTAGATCAATATGATTTTTTTTCTTCTTCATACAAGTATTTGTGACCTTATGAACATATTAGATGGAAAGTAAACTTAAATAGGCCATGAAAGTTTTGGATCAATATGTTTTCTCTTCATTCAATTGGGAATGACCTTATAAACAATTTGGATAGCATATAAATATAAGGTGGGCCTTATTTGAAGGTTTTGTTGCTACTGGTGTTCAATCCTATACAACACATAGTGACAATCCACTCCAGCCATCGTGATCTAGTGAAAATGATTAGTGTGCAGCCCACCTTGATGTGTTTTTGACATCCACTCTAGCCATCATGCACACCATACCTCATTAGGTCATGTGCCTAAAAAGTAGGCCAATCCAAACTCAAGGGAAGGCACGAGGGGAGGGCATGTCCTTTTAATTGTTCCCTATGGTGTGGCCCATTTGATGGATTGGCATTACTTTCACTCAGACCAATTGACTTATTGTGAGGGTTATAAGGGGAAGGAGAATGCACAACCGCAGTCTCAAATGCAATTCCATGACTTTGAAAAGTCCATTCATTTATTAAAGTTCACATTCTCATTTCCATGTTCACAAATTAGAAATGTCTAAACATTGTTATTTTTGGACCATTGACCAAATGCTATTGGAAGCATGAAATGAATGGTTTTGATTTGATCCAAGTGGGCCATGCATTTAGAATGTCATGGAGGCCCGGATAATGTCTCCACACATGCTGCACCTTTTGACCTGCATGTCCATTTTTATGAGATAAAAACTTTGATATTCTGGAAGAGTATCATGGATGATATACAGCCATTTAGAAATTTCTTAGAAGTTGGATGATGAACCACTGGAATTGTCATCTTACATTGTTTTGTGTAGTCCATCTTAGGTGGGTTAAGACAAGATGGATGGCTTAGATTAATTTTCCATGGAACATATTAATAAATATGTACTGGTAGAATGCGAAACTTTTTGTTAAAAGTTAAATAATTGATAATACCTGAAATTGACTTGGTATTTGAGAACTCAAGTCTTGTATTTTTATTTGGATTTTAGGTCTTATAAAACTGTCAGCATCATTGGGATTTGAACGTTGCTGTGAAATGAAAAAAATAAAAAAATAAAAATAAAAAAAAAAAGAAAGAAAGAAAGAAAGAAACATTCATGTTATGAAGCAGCATCTTTTATCAAGAAAATCAATACAAATAAGAAAATATCACAATTAAACAAAAAAAAAAAAAAAAAAAAGAAGTGAAAACATGCTCTGCTTGAGTGTGATGGTTGACACTCATGCATTAATAGATATTGTGAATGGGACATACATTGAAACAAATATAACCATCCAAATCTTCTAGTTGGAAAGTTGAATCAGTGCAGATTTTGGTTTAAGATGCATCTACGTGAGAGCCCATGATTTGGATTGATTTGGTTTGACTTGCGTGCTGAATGTTGAATCGGTGCATGTGGCATTTGGAAGACCCTCTCATATGTATGATCCGGAAACAGAATTTGAACAGCAAGAAATGGAAAATGTTGTAAACATGGCAGCATTGCAATTATGATCCACGTGTAAAATAAGCTACGTGTGAAGTACAAACCCCCATCATACATGTGGCAAACATTTACAGTGATTCAGACCATTGATATGGTGGGTTGCCTCATGTATGACCTTTAAGAGAAATTTTAACCATTAGATGACTTTGACTACTTTTTTGAGTGTTTGAAGTGGAATGTAGGCCATTGCTCAATTTTGGTTTAACCCACAATTATTCAGGCCCCTAATGGATGGCCACCATAATCAATCTTCTTGCATTTTGTCAGCTCACCAAACCAATAGTTTTGATCACCATGTATTAGCGTGCAGTCCATGAAGCGTTCAGACACGATATTACTCATTAAAATAGTTGCAGAATACTACTTTTAGTCCTAAAATTCCAGATAGTAAGCTCATTTCCTCAAGCAAGAATCCATTGTGAATAATCACAAAACAGATTGAATGGAAAAGAACTCAAAAATTTCTCACCTCATAACGAGGAAAGGGTGGTTACAAGCACATATAGCAACACATCATGTGGGCTACAAACACAAATAGAATCCAAAGCAACAATTGATGTAGGACATGAAATGTAAATATGATATGCAAGATTTTAGGCTTAGATCATACCAATTCAGAAACAATTACACAAATTCCACATCCCACATGAAAATCCAAACATTCAATTAAAGGGAAATCTATGTGGGTCCAAGCCTACATATGATAGGGCTGGATCAATAAAAATTATGAAGCAAACGATACTCAAAGATAAGAAATAATCCTCCACACATGCATAGTAATCAGTCCCTAATCCAACGGATTCACCAATTTCAAATAAAGGAAACGTAGGGAAAGAAAAGGGGCATATAAGTTAGGGAAAATGTAATCTACGGCTAGGTTTCATGAAAAAAAGGTTATGAGAGGATAAAAGAGGATAAAAACCTGAGTCAAAAGATGATTCCGCGTATAGACAGCGGGCTTGGGGTGCTCGCAAGTGCGCAGGTACCCGGCCGTACGTGCGAGCGGGCGTCGTTTGCAGAAAAACTCTCCTTGGCCCTGGTCGGCCAGGGAGAGGCTCCAAAACCCCGAAGTTTCGGGTCGATCCGAGCTACGGCTTGTGCATGGTGTGCCGTCGAAGTTTCAGCTCGCCTACGGGCCGAAATCTAGAAACCTGCTGTAATGACGAAATCTGATGCAACAAAAGGACGAATTCGAAGTATAGATGGTGGGGGAAGATGGAAAAAAAAGATGATGGGGGACGGGGGTGAGTCGGGATCGATGTGGCTTCGCACCACGGTAGTTAACCCTTCGAAAAGGGAGGGCTTCGCACCCACTTTTGAATTCTTCCACAACTCATGAAGAGAGCAAAAAAATAAAGCAGAAATTTTTTTATTAACTTCAATGAGTTAAAAGAACTACAAGGGGTGCCTATTTATAGGAAAACCCTATACCTCAAAAACTCGCACCATGTGCGCAACCTAATGCCTGGCGGTGAAGTAAACTAAAAATAAAAGTCAAACACAGAAATCTAAAGCGTTCACAATGTTCTAAATAATAATAGTAAGCAAAACTTAAAAAATGAAATCAATCCGACGAGTGGGCCACGATCATGAGATCCCATGATGGGCTTTTCTTGACCATCAGCCCACTTTTCTGAACCAAAACTTGTCTTCTAGCTAGGAGACCCTCCCTGGACATCGTCATTGAGCCAGATCGATGATAGGATCATCCTTCTGCGTAAGTACGTGCGTAGCGGTGGTGGTGTGCGGCCGTGCGTGTGCACGATGTCCTCATCAACTCTCCCCGGCTGCGAAGATTTCGCCACTGGTGAAATAAAACTCCTGAACTTCTTTACGATGTCAGGATCAAGTCGCTGGAGCTTCTCCTCAGTGAGTCATGTGCTGTCTGAAGCTGGATGTGACTTCCATTTAACGAGGTACTTTTGAAACCCGCCATCCGACGTGAAAATTATCTCATGGTCCAGAATATCCTCTATTTCCTCTCTTGGGGTGTGAAGGCTACGTATGGGAGGTAAAGGCTGGGATGAAAGGTCGGGAAGAGGCCATGGATCAAAGGGTAAATCTGGGAAATCAGGATGGGTGGGCGAAGGGCCGGACAAAGTATCAGTGGGTCCCTAAAAAGCAACTAGATCCTCCACATTGAATGTGGAACTAATTCCCATGGAGGGTGGAAGATCTACCTCATAGGCATTGAGACCGTTTCACTTTATAATTTTGAAGGGCCCAGCACTACGCGCGTGTAACTTACTAACGACCCTTGGAGGGTATCGCTTGGGCCTGATGCGGACCATCACAGAGTCTCCAATATTAAACTCTTTAAAACGTCTATGTTGGTCTGTAGAAAATTTGTATTGATCATTACTAGTAGTGATCTTTCGCCTGATTTCTTGATGCAATGAATGTATGTGATGCGTAAAAGACTCTGCAGACTCTGATGGCCTATGGGACAATGACATGGGGATAAGATCAATAGGCTTCCTAGGTTTATAACCAGTAACGACTTCAAATGGACTTAGCCCTGTGGACCTATTAACAGAACTATTGTATGCAAACTCAGCTATGGGTAGTACGGCGTCCCAGGTCCTGGTATGCTCTCCCACTAAACATCGAAGTAAACTCCCTAGGCTCTTATTAACCACCTCAGTCTGGCCATCGGTCTGAGGGTGGTAGGAAGAAGAAAATTGGAACCTAGTATTCATCATGTGCCATAATGTCTTCTAAAAGTAACTCATGAATCTCACGTCACGGTCAGACACTATGGTTTTTGGTAACCCATGCAGTTTGACAACCTCACTAAAGAACAACTTGGCAACATGAGAGGCGTCAGAGGTCTTAGAAAAAGGAATGAAGTGGGCCATTTTGGAGAAACGGTCCACGACAACAAATATGGAGTCATGCTTTCGAATAATCTTAGGAAGTCCAAGCACGAAGTCCTACTGATGTCCTGCCAAGGGATGAAGGGGACTGGCAAAAGTGTATATAATCCTGTATTCTGTTTCCTTTGCTTTGCCAGTTGACAAGTACGACATTATCCTATAATTTTGCCTACGTCCTACTTGAGGCTTGGCCAATGAAATCTATCCTCCACTAGGGCAATGGTCTTGTCACGACCGAAATGACCCGCGACCCCCCGTGAATGTAACTCCTAGATAAGAAAATCGCGAAAGGAGGTGCGTGGTATGCACAAGCGGTCACTCCTAAACAAATATCCGTCCAAAATCAAATACTCACTGTTAGCTCCTAATGGATTCTATAATAAAGACGTATGCACAACCCCAAAATCTGAACACTCAAAATACTCTTCTTTGATGCGCTCAAGGCCTGTAACTTCAACGCTCATGGAGTTAAGTAATGTGACTCGACGACTCAACGCGTCGGCAGACTTATTCTCTACACTGGCTTGTGCTTAACCACAAAAGTGTACTCTTGAAGGAATTGAACCCACTTAGCATGCCTGGGACTTAATTTCTTCTGAGAGCTCAAGTATCTTAAGGCCTCATGATCTGAGAACAAGTCGAATTCTTGCGGTAATAGGTAATGTCATCAATGGCGTAGTGATTGCACTACCGCATAAAATTCCTTGTCATAGGTGGAATATCTTTGCTTCGCCTCGTTTAGTTTCTCACTAAAAAAGGCAACAGGGTGCCCTTCCTGGCTAAGTACTCCTCTTATGCCGACTCTTAACCCGTCATATGCGACTTTGAAAGCTTTTGAAAAATCTGAAAGTCACATGACTGGAGCTTCGGTCATCTTGACCTTTATCTCCTTGAAGGCCTTCGAGGCGGCCTTTGTCCATTGAAACTCTTCCTTTTTTATGCAGATCGTGATGAGAGCCACAATGGAACTGAAGCCTCGAATGAACCGCCTATAAAAAGTGGCTAAGCCATGAAAGCTGCACACCTCATGAATATTGCAGGATTCAGGCCAATTAACGATGGTCTTGACCTTCTCGGGATCCGCAGATACGCCCTCAGCTGACACAATAAAACCTAAGAAGATCACACTACTAGACAAGAACGTGCACTTCTTTAGGTTAGCGTACAACTTCTCGGCCCTAAGGATCCCACAAACTTGCCTCAAATGGTTGAGGTGTTACTCCTTACTCATGCTATAAATCAAGATATCATCAAAATATATGACTAGGAACTTCCCCATGAAGGGTCTTAATACTTGGGTCATCACACGCATGAAAGTGTTTGGGGCATTAGTTAACCCAAAAGGCATAACTAGCCACTCGTATAGCCCATCCTTCGTCTTGAAGGCCGTCTTCCACTCATCACCAGGGTGTATACGAATTTGGTGATACCCACTTTTGAGGTTAATTTTTGAGAAGATAGTAGCATTGGCCATCATATCTAGCATGTTATCAAGACGCGGTATGGGAAACCGATACTTGATTATGATTTTGTTGATGGCCCTACTATCAACACACATCCTCCATGTGTCATCCTTCTTAGGTGTAAGAAGGGCGGGCACGGTACACGGACTCATGCTCTCTCGAATGAAACCCTTCTCTAGGAGTTCATTAATCTGCCTCTTCGACTCAGCGTGCTCCTTCGGGTTCATTCTATAATGCGGAAGGTTTGGTAGAGTTGCCCCAGGGATTAAATCAATGGCATGTTGTATATCCCTCATAGGGGGAAGCTCATTCAGTAAATCATCAGGAAAGACATCACGAAACTCATGTACTACCTGAATGGCCTCAGTGGGTAACTCAACGCTAGTCTCTGGTACACTCTCCCTAGCCACAAGGGTGTATATCATCGAGTCCGCCTCCGTTTCATGCTCAAAGTCTTTGTCATTCAAAATATGGAGTGGTTTGGACTTGGACTTCGACTCCTTCACTTCTTTTGGGCCGCTCACACTACTCTGTGTGGTGAAATCTTTTCCAGTTGTATTCTTGGGTGGTAGAGGATTTAACTTGACCTTCTTGCCCTCAAACCAGAATGTACACACATTTGAACAACCAAATATGGTAACATCCCTGTCATAGACCCACGGCCTACCCAAAATGATATGGCCCACATCCATAAGAACAACATCACACCAAATTCCACATCCCACATAAAAATCCAAACATTCAATTAAAGGAGAATCTATGTAGGTCCAAGCCTACACATGATAGGGCTGGATCAATAAAAATTACGAAGAAAACGATACTCAAATATAAGAAATAATCCTCCACACATGCATAGTAATCAGTCCATAATTTAAGGGATTCACTAATTTCAAATCAAGGAACCCTAGGGAAAGAAAATGGGCATATAAGTTAGGGAAAAAGTAATCTAGGGCTAGGTTTCATGAAAAAAAAAAGCAATGAGAGGATAAAAGAGGATAAAAATCTGAGCCAAGAGACGATCCCGCGTATGGACAGCAGGCCTGGGGCACTCGCACGTGCGCAGGTACCCGGCCGCACGTGCGAGGGGGCGCCATTTGCAGAAAAGCTCTCCTTGGCCCTGGTCGGCCAGGGGGAAGCTCCAAAACCTCGAAGTTTTGGGTCGATCCGAGTTACGGCTTGTGCATGGTGCTCCACCTAAGTTTCAGCTCGCCTACGGGCCGAAATCTGGAAACCTGCTGTAATGAAGAAATTTGATGCAACAAAAGGACGAATTCCAGGTACGGGTGGTGGGGGAAAATGAAAAAAAAATGATGGGGGATAGGGGTGAGTCGGGATCGATGTGGCTTCGCACCACGGTAGTTAGTTCTTCGAAAAGGAAGGGCTTCGCACCCACTTTTGAATTTTTCCACAACTCACGAAGAGAGCAGAAAAATAAAGCAAGAATTTTTTTATTAACTTCAATGAATTAAAAGAACTACAAGGGGTGCCTATTTATAGGAAAACCCTATACCCCAAAAACTTGCACCATGTGTGCAACCTATTGCTTAGTGATGAAGTAAACTAAAAATAAAAACCAAACACAGAAATCTAAAGCATTCACAATGTTCTAAATAATAACAATAAGCAAAACCTAAAAAATGAAATCAATCCGACGAGTGGACCACGATCATGAGATCCCATGATGGGCTTTTCTTGACTATCGGGCCCACTTTTCTGAACCAAAACTTGTCTTCTAGCTAGGAGGCCCTCCCTGGACGTCGTCATCGAGCCAGATTGATGATGGGATCCTCCTTCTGCGTAAGTACGCGCATAGAGGTGGTGGTGTGCGGTCGTGCGTGTGCACGATGTCCTCATCAACAATCCATGTGGTTACACAAATAGGATCAAAGAATAATAACCCTAAACTAACTCTAAAAAAAAAAATATTTGAATGAAAAAAAAAAAAAAAAAAAAAAAAAACACCTAGTCACCATATCCAAGACCACACTGTTAGTAGCATCTATCTCTACATTGTCCATTCTCTACATTATCTCAAAAAATGTAAACAAAATAAGCCAAGTTTCTTCTTCTTCTTCTTCTTCTTTTTAGTATTTTTGTTTTTGAGTGAGTAAATACAGTTAGAACATGTAATAGAAGGAAACTACCATTTTAAAGTATCCATCCATTCTTTTTGGACCTGTACATTCCAAATATCTTTTGGTTTAAAGACTAATTCCTTTCTGCATTTAATGAATTTTCACTAAAAACCAAGGGAAAAAATTAAAAATAAAAATAAAAATGAGAGAGGGCACAATGATGATAATGACCTTCTTAAGCTCTGGTTAGTGGCTTAAAAGAAAGTTTGAGATGTGCGCATGATCAATTGCAGTCTAATAGAGGCTTGAGAGATGAATTGGAGGCTGCAGTTAGAGATCTTACCTCCCAATTGAATGTGAAACATGAGCAGATGCTATCTTTTGATGATCAGAAAGCTTCCTTGGTCCATCTCAGGCAACAATTATTGGATCTGGAATTGGAGAAAGGTGAATGAAGATGATTCATCCCTTTGTCTCAAAGTTATGGATCTGGAAACTTATTTGGAAACCATGCATGCATACCTATTAGTTGCTAAAGTTGAAGTTGTTTTCATAGAAAATCAGTTCTAGAATAGGATGCAAGAGCTAGTTAAAATACTAAGCTCTTCAGAGAGGTGCAATGAGGATCTTCTTTTGAAGCACCAGGATGTAGTGACCAAGCTGAATGGTCACATGGTTGGCGAAGCACAATGCATTAAAGAAAATGCAAAATTGATGATGACTCTCTAGTCCTTGAAATCTTAGTTGGAAACCAATGTCAGTGAGAAGAGAGAGCTTGCTGATTACGTGGATAAAAGAAGTGTTATGTGGTGGAAGCTGAAGCTAGTCAGGAGAAGCATAGGCAGGTTGAACAATTGAAAGCATGCTGGTGAGTTCTGAAGAAGAGATGGATAATCTACAGTCTTGTAGGGATGAGTTGGAAATCACAGTTATAGTCCTTGGATCCAAGTTGGATGAACAAGCTGCACAGTTATCATTGCTGCAGGAATATGAGAATGAGCTGATGAAGTTGTGGCATGAGCATAGTGTGCTTACCTACAGGCTTTCTGAGTAGATATTGAAAATAGAAGAGTTTGAGAATACCCATTTAAAAGAACATGGGGACAAAGCAAATGCTGAGAGTATCCAAGCCTGTGAGAAAAGAGAAACTGAAGAATCAGCCATTGCTATGCAGGTTACTTTTATTAGAGAACAGTGTGAAACTAAGGTGTAGGATGAACTATTGAAATTGCAAGATGCACTTGATCATATTGAGAATCTAAAGAGATGTGAGGCCAGTCACATGAAAAGAAATGAAGAGCTTTCTATGAAAATCTTGGAATTGGTTAGCGATTACATGGTTAGGATCATCTAATCAATGACATTTCTCTGTTTGTTGCCGATCCACAATGTGACCCAAAGTATAACAGTCTAGATCACGGACTGTTATGCCACATTTTCAATATCAACCCAGTGCACTGAATAAAACATTTTCTAGCTGTGCTCAACAAATTTTTATTTTTTATTTTTTAAATAACTATATAACAAAAATGGAGAATTTGGTTAAATGCCATAGAAGGACAACTGAAAGAACTGCGATAGATAACAAGAATCAATCATATAACTAGTTTAGATCCACAAAATGAAGGAAAAATAAGAATAACCATGTGAAAATCAACGTTAGAGAACAGGGACCACATCACACCATCTATCTAATCATAATGGAGGCTTTCGATCCATGGAGTCGATTGCCAACTACAGCAGGTATTCACCTTTACTATGTGAAATTCTGATGTTAATCTTTCATCACTGTATTTATGACCCGATGGCAGGAAATTCGCTGCATTTCAAGATTGCAAATGGTAATCCACAACAAAACCGTGGGTATCTGATGGACTTGCACCAGGTCTATCAAACAGTAGGAGAAAAAAAAAAAAAACTCAGACAACTCCCGTAGAAACTTGAAATGCTTATCAATGTAGTAAGTGTACTCTTCATTATTGATTAGTTTTCTTAAGATAAGTTTTAGGAGCGTTGAGTACCATTTAGTTACTGGTATTAACCTTGATTGGTGTATTTTGTTATGGATCCAAACCGTCCAATTAGTGGACCACCTCTTAGATGACCCATAGCCCAAACAATAGCACCAATTTGATGTTCATTACTCCCAATACTCACCCACTTTGGAAAGTCAAGAAAGGTTTATAGCAAAGCTCCACAAGAAAAAACAAAACAAAAAAAAGGAATCAGGTTATGAACATGAAGAAGATATTATGCAACCACAACTAACCACCCGGCTCACTAGATCAAGTTCGGCATCTAAGTCCATCTCTACATCGTTGCATCACCATCAACCCATCTCTGCATCTTTGTTACATAAACACCTTTAGATAGTTGAAATCAACCCAGCAACAAGCCATTCCTCTACCGGACGCCCAAATCTCTCTACTCATTCATCTCAAAATCGGTAATCTCCATTGCAACCCCTCCCCAAAAACAAATATCTGTCAACATCCGTACCATTGTGGCTAGGGCGATCTCTGCTTCCGGCAGTGATCATTTGATTGCCTGAGAGAGAGGGGAGAGAGAGTGGGAGGGAGAGAGATCTGGATCTTGGGGTTAGAGAGCGCACGATTTTAGGGATTTTTTTGGGGGTTTTCGATTTTGGGGGTAGAGAGCACGATTTTGGGAATTTTTTTATTTTGGGGGGAGAGAGCGACACGGATTAGCTAAAGAGGGAAGCGGACTGTGTGTTACCCCTGCCCGGACAATGATACATCTAGGTAGGGATCTGTGGGGCCCATCGTGATGTAAAGACTTTATCTATGCCATTCGTCCATTTTCTTAGATCATTTTAGTATATGGTAAAAAAATGAGGTAGGTCCACAGCTCCAGTGGGCCACACTGAAGGAAGAAGCAATGATAATGACACCCACTGTTTAAACCTTTTTAAGGGCCATCATGATGATTTTTTACGATCCAACCTATTCATAAGGTCGTGTAGACCTAGATGAAGTGAAAACACAAATATCAGCTTGATCCAAAACTTTTGCAGCTACCAAGAAGTTTTCAACGGTGGGCATTCAATCCCCACTATGGTCCACTTAAACATGAATTCCGCCTAATTTTTTGCTTTAGACCATAAAATAATCTGTGAATATGGATGGACGGTGTGGATTAAACTCTTACATCAAGGTGGGCCCCACAAAGACCTGCCCGGACGAAACATTGTTTAGGCAGGGTCGGACGCAATCCACTTCCATACGCAGTGGAAACGGATTGGCTACTCCCCCTAACACCAGCCAATAGCTGGTGGTTGGTACTCTATGGGCCCCGCCATGGTGTATGTGTTTCATCCATGCTGTCCATCTATTTTTACAATCATTTTATGATGTGAGACAAAAAATGAGGTATATCTCAATCTTAAGTGGACCACATTACAGGAAACAGTGTTGAATGAGCGTCGACCATTGAAAAACATTTTGGGGCCATAAAAGTTTTGGATCAAGCTGATTTTTATTTTTTCCCTTCATCTGAGCCTGTATGACCTAATCAATCTATTGGATGTCAAATAAACAGTACAATGGACCTTAGGAGAATTTTAATGATGGATATCCAATCACTATTGTTTTCATGTGGTGTGGTCCACTTGAGATTTATATACCTCTCATTTTTGGGATCAAGCCATAAAATGATCAGTGAAATGGATGAACGGATAAGATGAAACACATACATCATGGTGGGGCCCACAGAGCATCGACCACTAGCCACAGGGCTAGTGTCAGGGGGAGTAGCCAATCTGTTTTCGTACGTGGTTGGGCTCCCGACGCTGCCACTAATTAAGTGGGTAATGGCAGGTGCTATGTGGACCCTACTATGTTGTATGTGCTCCATCAATGCCATCTATCCATTTATAAAGATCTTTCTAGGGCTTGATAAAAAAAAATGAGCAAGATCTAAATCTCAGGTGGACCACGTCAAAGGAAAAGATTAGTGACTGAATGTTCGCCATTAAAAATCACCTTGCCTTTGCCGATGGATTTTTCTGATTCACCAACGGCTTTTAGCCGTCAACGACGTCGACAGCTAAAAGCCATCGGGGAAACCATTAGACAGTCGTCGGCATTGGTCATTTTTTTGGTAGTGTTATTTTGGTGCTTGGGGTCAAAGTTGATTAGTTTAGATCGAGCCGCTTTATCGATTTTGGCATGCCTGTGCACATTACAAGTGACAAAAAGAAAAATAGAGCGCCAACATTTTTGGCACACCCAATGGGACAAAAAAAACTACTTGGTCATCATCAATATTCATTCTGCATTAACTGTGCAAGAAGAAAACTTTTGATACAAGTATACTTAACGGTGCAGTAATCTCTCGGAATAATGAGCTAAAGGGTTGGTTGAAATGCTTCAATAGTTTCTATTAATGTTGTTATAGCTAACAAGCCTCCACCTCATGAAGAGGAGTGATAATGCCTAAATATTGCATATTTATCCTATCAATTGTATTATCTCTCATTATATTTAACTATTAATTTGATCTAATTATGTAAGTTTTATACATGCGAGGTGATTTTGGATTTAAAGATGAATAGCGCTTAAATGGATGAATTAAAGCTTAAAGAATTACCAAGTGAAGAATTGAATATTTGAAGGACATTAATAAAGAATTCAAGTACCAAAATTCCAAGAAAACAAAGTGCAAAAGAGAGAGAAAAGACTTAAAAAATCACAAAGTGCAATAACAAAAATAATAGACAGTTCGGTCCCACTTAAGGTTGGTTTGGTCTGACTGAAAGTGCAGAAAAAAATCTAGAAGGAAATTGTAATTTTCATATGTAATTTGGCTCGACACTTAGGATTGACCAAAATTATGTTCGGTGCCACCAAAGGGAGGTTCGGTCAGACCTTAAGGAGACAAAGACTTCAGATGTATGTTGGAGAAATTCGGCTACAACCGAGAGTGGGTTCGATGAAACTGAAGGTACGTTTGGCTGCAATCGAATGTGACTATTGGTGCGATCGAAGAATAATAAAAGTGTGAAAATTTAAAGTTGATGAGAGCTTTTTCTATTTAAATGAATGTCTTAGGCTTTCTAAAGTATGACTTAGGGTAGAGGAGAGAGTGTAAGGAGTTGTGGAGCTTCTATGTTATCCTCATTCTCCAACCCATCAGTTTTAATTCAATTTTTATTTATTTATTTATTTATTATTTTAATTCAATCATTTCTATGGTTGGCTAAATCTCTTATCCGGGACTTAGAGATGAAGCTTGTAGTGATTTTTTATTATCTAGTTTACTTTGATTTAAGTTGTTTCATTTGAAAGTTAAACAATTCATTGATATTGGTTTGAATAAAGCTTTATTTTTAGTTTACTTTGATCCATTATTGACTTTAGGCACATTGGATGATTAGGAAAGCTAATAGTGATTGCTTATTTATTTTGCAAGGGATTAATCTATAAAATCCATTTATCTATTGTAAACTAAGGACACAATAGACGCATTGAATTACCTACGATTAATGCTTTGGTGCCTTAATTCAGAACCAAATCAATTGAAGTTCAGATATGTTTTGGATTATAAATGATGTTTTAACCGCTCTATTATCCAGTTGGATAGGATAGGACTTTGATTCTAGTTGAATTATCTAATCGAATTAAGTGAATTAAGAATGACTATAAGTGGATCCATAATGCTCTAGTGTTTTGCCTTATTGATTTCTTCTAAATTTCATTCATATTTTTTCTTAAAATCCAATTCTATAGTTAGCTTTAGTTCGAGTTCTAGTTCTAAAGTATCCTAGGGAATGCACACATATAAGTCCTGTGGGTTTAATCTCAGTCTCACCGAGTTAAAACTACTTAGGGTTGTCATCCTTTTGGATAGATCAAGTTTTTACATCATTGTTGGGGACTTCAACTGTGTTTTTTTTATTTTTTTCTGAATTACTTTAGGATTAGAGTTTGTTTAGGATTAGGATTAGTTTTCACTGTGGTTTTAGGTTAGGGTTTTCTTTAGAATTTAAATACTAACATTGTTTTTATTTCTATTGTTTCACATAATCTAACCTAGAATCATTAATTGGGTATTATCCTTCCAAACCTCTTACTTTAGATTAGTTCTGAATTATTACCTTGTTTTGTTGTAGAAGTTTTTATTATAGTAGAAGTAGGTTTAGGTTTAGAATTAGGTTTTGAATGGTTCAAGCCCAAGTGGGTTCATGACAACACTATCTGTCTCTTAAGTGCTTGTACACATCATGGTTACGAAACTTGGCAGGTCATAAGCATTTTTTATGATGGACTGACTTTGCCCATGTAACAATTCGTAGAGATGATGTGCAATGGGGAATTCATAAACAACGATCCTAATGAAGTGTAAGACTATTTTGACATGTTAGCTAAAAACACGCAATCATGGGATACTGCAACCTAGCCGACCATGTAACATCCCGAATGTTCACAGCAAGAGTTTATACTGGTGCTCGAGAAAATCGGGTGTTAATAATGTAAGAAGTGGATGTCTCGAGGGCTAGCCTTAAGATTTTTCTTATCTAAATCACATCCAGTTACATTCATAATGGTAATCATTTACAAGAATAAAATTAACTGCATTTCTCATTCCATAATTAAATAATTGTCAAATGTTCTCACAATGGGAGCTTATTCCAAGGTTCTGAGTTGCGTAGCGAAAGCATAAATAAAATAAGTCATAAACTACTTTTCTTCTTTTATTCAATGAAATCTTCTATCGGAGACTGATCTTCTAGGTCCTCCACCTGTACGTCACCTTCATCATCTGTATGGTTGGAGAGGGTCAATGCCCTACTCATAATGATGATTATCCTTTAAGATTAACAATAATTCAAGAGATTCATAAGAGTAATATAAGGGTTCTGATATGTTTCATAGTCCACTACTACAAGAAGTATCAGTATGCGTAAACAACCTACATAAGATGCATGCCTAGCAAAATGTGTGTGGCTCATTATACGTAGTGATCATTACAATGTGGAATATGATTCATAGAGAACCCGACTCGACTCGCATTCTCACACTACGAATATTCGCCGGCATGTCCAACACTACCGTGGATTTACGTGAACACCTCGATGCGGCAAAACACATGAGTTGGATGAATTACATGACACGATTTGTTCATGGAGCGACTATTTGCGACATCCAATCCTGAAAGTGATGTAACACGCATTGCGAATTACTTACATCGATTTGTGCACTACTACCCAAAAGACATTAAATTACGCGTCGAACAAGAGGGTCTCTACCTAAAGCGCATTACGTCCATGATATAATAATTGAATCACTAGTTGTGATACCCCATAATACATCACTTGCACCTATAGAGAACATAAGCCAAATCATGGGAGTTCTGGAATATCAAGACACATGTCCAAGCCTTAAAGGTAAATAGCACAAGGTTAGTAAAGTAAGGAAGAGAGTAACAATAGAAAACTCACAAAGAGGAGAGTGACAATGGTCAACTCAATAATAGGAGAGTAGCAATGGCTAACTCAACAGATAGAAGAGTGGTAATGGGCAACTCAATAACAAGGAGAGTGGCAATGACCAACTCAATGAAGAGAAGAGTAGCAAGGTCTAACTCAACAAATTGATAAAGGCAAGGGCAAGGCTTGTATTCATCTCTCCACATAAATTCATAAAGATCACTTGTAATTAACATCATATCATAATTCCCAAAAGGGTAAATAATTGATGTTAGTAAATTATACAATTGCAGAGAACATCACAGTGTCATAGAAGCTTGTAAATGGCAGGATGATAATATCTTAAATCAAGTAAGCTTAAAGGATAAAAACCCTCACCTCTAGTTGTTTGACCGTCCACTTAGAAAGGTTAACGTCCTAGGGAAATCTTAGGATAAAACTCGTCTCGTTTTATCCTAATCCACGGGATTCGAATAGTTAGGATTAGAATTTAGTTTTAACTTTACTAAATTTTGTTTAGGTTTTAGAAATTTGAAGGATATCTCAACATGATCTATCCTAGAATTCTCATGTCCATTATTGAGCAAAGGAGAGAAGGATTTTGGAAAGGAGGAGAGTTTGGAATTTCAGACCTAATCTGAAATCAAGTAGGGCTTGACACACGTTGGATTGACGTTAACTTCTCCTCTTTCCTCCCTCGTTTCTTCTCACCTTCTTGTTTCTTTCTTTCTTTCTTCTCCCTGTGGTGCGTTCTACAGCACAGGTGAAGTCATTTTTATACCGGCTAAGATCTTCCAGGTGTTCTTGCATAAGCTGCATAAGAGCAGGCTGTTTGCGCACATTTCTTAGTTTTCTTGCAGAAACTGATTGTGCTGGTTTCTTCTTCTTTATTTTCAGAGGAAGTTTGTTGGATCCTAGGAGGGGTTTTAGAAAGATTGTGGGCCTTACTAAATGGACGTCTTGGATCGGTCCTTACCTCCCTGATCTTGGCCATAAGTGCTCCCGCAGTTGTCTGTTTTCATTGTCACAGGGGCAACAACGGAGAAGTTTACAGTCTCCTGGAGTGTGGAGGTCGATCTGATTCCTTCGGCGATCTTGATTGGGGTCGGAATCTTCCATGGCGTGGATTGGTGCATTTCTTGGTGGCGTGATCTTCGGGGTTACAAGAATCCACGGGTTCGCTCTTGCGTGAACTCCTTCGCAGATTTGCAAAACGAGAGTGGTTAAATCGAGTTTGACCGCTCGGTGTATTGGGGTGCACACATATCCTATGCTCACTCACTTGGTTGTGGGGCCCACAATGTTATTTTGAGGGATCCACTCCACTTATTCATTTTGTCAACATATATTTAAGGTTTTTTTAAGGTATAGATGGGATATACTTCACAGACTACCTTTAGTCTAAGTCATGGGTTGTTACAATCTACCCCCTAAAAGAAAATTTTGCCCCCAAAATTCAGTTCTTCTTAACAAAGTCAGGGACGAGGGTACTCTACTTTATGTTATTATTAAACATTTGTGAATATATACATGTGTACCTTCATGTATAACTAATTATCATAATTGGAGCTATTATGTCTACCCCCTTAAGGAAATTCCTAACCTTGAAATTTCTTTACCTCTTTTCTTAGTCTCTGTTGAAGAGGTTGGGGTACTTTTCTTTCATTTCGTCCTCGTGTTCCCATGTTGCTTCTTCTTTGTCGTAATTGTGGTGCACATTAGGGAGAAATTGTGAGAGAATCAATGTCATCCCTGTTAACAACCCACCGAGAGACTGCACTCCCAGAGCCACCCTCAGGACAAGCACGCCTGATACCCAAGCCTAGGCACCATTCTATTCCATCTTAGGGCAGATAGAGGCATTCATGCAGAGGACCCAACAAACCATGAAAAATCTACAGTAATAGGTTCACAGTACCCTTCCAAGAGACACGACACCGTTAGTACCACCAACTCGTGCCACCCCATCGGCTCCACCTCGTGCGGAACACCACGATGAATCCTTCATGCTGGAAAAATTCCTAAAGCTACGACTGTAACACTCCGGATTTTTCCCAACCTGGAGTTAGACGTCCTTAGGTGATGGGTCGATCCTAACACCTGATTAACTTCTCAAACACTCAATTCAAAAGTCTCAAATCCCTTTTCAAACCATTTTCTTCAAAACCTCACATTTCCTTAAAAAATCTCACCTTTCACTACCTCATCCTTCAAAATTTTCTAAGTGTTTTCATATTAGACACAAATCTTGAAGTTTAGGTGATGTTGATTAATACTTAACCTAAAAATTACTATGAATAGTAAATAAATAAATAAAACGGGTTTTTAACTATTAACCTTTCGGAATCTCATGAAATAAGTAGGTTATTTGGATAGATCAGCTTCTCCTACCCCAAAAACATGTATTGCATGACTCATCCTGAGTTGTAAAATACACCTATTTCGAATATCGGACGGGAAAATCACCCCAAACAAGATAGCGAACGGTGAGGGACTCGCCGAGTTGGCGAGGCCTCGCCAAAATACGGGCCTAGGCGGGCCGCAGCGCATAGGGCGGCTCATTTCCTGTACTTTTCGTCCAACTTCGAAAAGTCATATCTCATTCGTTATAACTTCGATTTAGGTGATTCAAAAGCCAGATTGAAGATTGATAGACCTAGTTTTATATAAAATATAGGTCATTATGACAACTGTCTGAAAATCATTAGTTTGGATAGCTTCTATTTCTGGAATTTTTATAATTTTTCTACAACACGAAACCTAATGAAATTTGGTGGAGGTGAAGTAGACTTGATGATGAACTACTAAAAAAATAATTAAAATAGTATACTAACTATAAATGCTAGAAAGGGGCATAGAACTTCCCTAGGACCATATTTTGTCATAATTAGGGCAAAATCTGGTTAAGTACTAAACTAAACAATCAATAGAATTAGCTCAAACCACTTTAAATACGATCTGCAAGACCCAAAACTTGTAGAATTGTTGACGCTACATTACCCAAAAATCTAGGATCATCTCATTACCCGGCTACTCTCGGGAGCATCACGAAACTCCGTATCAGATTTGGACCGCACATCGAAAGTCTGAATAATACGAAGTTATAGGATTAGGACTGCCTTGCTGGGCTTGACAACCATCTCGAAAGTCAAAACCAGATAGTGTCCCAGGGCTATTCACTTGAGCCTGGAGCGAGGAGTATGAGAAAACATGATTTTCTTTAGAAATTAAATCTAATTTAAGTAATTTGAGACTTGTCGCTTGCAGGCCAAATATAAGCAATCAGATCATCGGAATCTGACCTAAATACACCCTCGGATCAAGGAACATGTCTGTGTACTTGTAACCCTGATCGAGTTTCAGTGACCATTGAACTAAAACAGGTCTGCCACATGTGATCTGGGAACCCGACTGGAACGAAAACTTAACTCGACCTAGATCCAAGGTTGGTGAGCTTAAGTCTGACCGCACGCAGAAAAGGGGGCTCCAGAAGTGCTCCGTTGAGACGGAACAGTCCGCATTTGGACATAACCTAAGTATACCTTGGCCCTAGGTCTAATTTGGTGAGTTTTTAGCCTATATAAAGACCTTAAACCCTCTCTCATTCAGCCCATACGAATTTGAGAGAAACCCTAGGAGAGAGAAGAGAGAAAAGAGAGAGAATGTGTGAGAGTTGTGGGAGAAAGATCCTGTTACTCTACCCTGCTATCCTACGCGCTTAACCATCACGATCTAATCACTTTTTCGGTACTTCTGGCTTCGTTCTTAGGTAAGAAAACCTAACCCTAACCTGTTTTAGAGTTCTAGGTAGTGTGAGTTGTGAAATAACTAATCTGAGTCATGTTGTAGGTTGCCAAATCACCGTAGACAAAGGCTTATCGATTCTATCGAGTTCTTTACGCTTCTACGGCGTAAGGTGCGGACTATGAACGTATAGGTTAAGGTTTTCAAGGCTTTCAATGTCGGTTAATGATTTATTCTCGACATGGATGCTATTTCACATGCAAAATGCGTCATCTGTTTCCCGTTTCAGTTATATTTGAACGATATAGAATATAGTGTATTCTATGCATATGTTGAAATGTTTGAATATGTTTGGGATTTGGATTTGTGCTTAACATGTTTATTTATCGTGAACATATGCTTGTTACATGTACGACAAATCCTTAGCGAAAGTACTTGCCCTAAATCACGTCACGGCAAAAATACACCTTATGTGTTAAAGTGTTGTAAGTGTTATATTTTATATCCCTATTTGTTGTCAAATTTGTGGTGCCAAAATCACTATTATATATCTTGCATAAGTGAAGCTCTCTCAAAGATCAACATTCATGAACAAGCTAAGCTCACAACAAGCAAAGCTCACAAGTACAAAGATCAACCTTGACTGCAAGAACTGCTCACAAGACATGACTCAAGCTGCATGACTTCAAGAAGAGTACAAGGCAGTTTGTAAAGAACTCAAGATACTTTCAAGATTGAGCTACATCAAGATTTCAAGATTGAACTACATGAAGACTTTAAGGCTCATACTTCAAGGTCACTAGTTCCTAATGTTTCAATGTCCTTACTTCATGGTTGAGGTTTGACTGACCTTAGGTTGACCTTAGAAGTAGGTCACTTTAGATACATAAATCGAATGTTTATTTTACATAAGTTTAGTCTGTTCTTCGACTAGTCTTAGGCCTTCTTCGACTAGTCCTAGAGTTGCTTTGACCAGTTTAAGAAATTCCTCGATCAGTCGTAAGTTTGTTACAAAAATTGGATAATTTCTGTTAGGCTTCGACTAGTCCATGAATCTGTTCGACCAGTTGAAGGAACGGTGTCGACTGCATCTTCGACCAGTTGAAAGTCTTCGACTCAAAGTCCAGCGATGAAATTTAAGTTCTTCGACCAGTCGAAGGTGACCTACGACCAGTCGAAGGAGACCTTCGACCAGTCGTAGAACGGTCAAAGCTTATCGCGCCTGATTTTTCAAATATCTGTTATTGCTTCGACTAGTCGAAGAGCTCTCCAGACCAGTCGAACACGCGATCTGCTCACCTATAAATAGAGCGCGAATCTCAGAAGAAATCATCGAATTAATTAATCTATTCAAGCCAATCTTCGTCAAACTTCTGAGAGATAATTCTGTGCTCCATCTAAGCTAAGTGTGCTTATTTAATATTCTCTTTCCTTAGCTTTATTTAATTGATTTTGTTTCTGCTATTCCAATCTAATTTGATAAGAGGAATTGTTATTCCCTTTCTTTGGAATCAAAATCACTTAAGGCAAGCCCTACTTGGTTTAATTTAAAATCTATTAGAATTAGAACCATTGTAATTGAGTACTGGACATTGAACTTGGACATTCAATCATCTGCTCTAACTTGGTTCTACCGGGCTGCTACAACGAAGGAGATAATCAGGTATTTTACGTTTAATTGTAAATTCCTTTCTGTTTTGGTTTCTTTCAAGATTTGCCAGAAAAATCTTATTGTATTGGTTATCTGAGGAGAGCCAGGAAAACTCAGAAATGGGTTTTTTTTAATTGTGTAAGCCCACAGACAAAGACACAATTGTAAAGGTTTTTGGTGAACATGGGAAAACCTATTTTGTTAGTGAACGCTAATATCCCCTGTGTGAGGATATTAGGAGTGGAGTAGCATTTTGTGTGGCTGTTGTTTAACAGTTGGTGAACACACAGGCGAACCACTATAATCCCTTATGTTGTGGTTGAATGATTTATAATTCTAATCTTTAATTATTCTTTTGTGGGATCTATGTCTGGTGGTGAATGTTGTAATCATTTAATTCAAGCATTGTGAGAATTTTGTAATAGTTTAGAATTTATTTTCTGCTATTCCTTTATTAGCTTGATATTCAATTTCTTTTAAAAGTTGTTCCAGCAAGGTTGCCCTGCCATTTTTATGGTGTATGGCTGTCCCTAGAACAATACATTTGTGATTATAATTTATTTCAATTCAGTTTGTATTTATTTCTTTATTCCTCTTTGGCTTGAGATTTGATGCAAAGATCTTTCTAGAAATAAGGTTGTCCTACCATAAACTCTGGTTTTTGGTGAAAGGTTGTCCTTAGAACAACATTTGTATCAACCTCTCAAGATCTAAATTTTGAGGTTGTTTCACTTTCCTGCATTGTGATTTACTTTAGCTATCATATTCTTTTTAATTCCGCTGTTATAAGTTTTATTTGGCATTGTCTTATTCACCCCCCCTCTAGGACATATAGCTAGGCCTTTTCAAGTGGTATCAGAGCCTAATAGCTCTTTTTTAATTCTTGGATTTAATTCCTGAGCTAACGATTTAAGCTATTTAAGATGTCAAATTTTGATAGCCTTTCAGTCACAAGGCCTCCACCCTTTGATGGCTCCAACTATGCCTATTGGAAAGCCAGAATGAGGATCTTCCTCAAATCAATGGATGAAAATGTGTGGCAAGCCACAGTGACTGAATGAAAACCTCCTATCATGGAAGTTACTGGGGTTGATGGTTCAAAATCTATGAAAGTCACACCATATTACCAATGGACCACTCTTCAGAAAAGTGAGAGTAGTGCAAATGCTAAAGCACTAAATGCAATCACTTGCGCACTATCACCGGATGAGTTCAAAAGAATCATTTCCTGTGATACTGCAAAGCAAGCTTGGGATATATTAGAAATGACACACGAGGGTACTACAATTGTCAAAAAATCTAAAGTCCAACTCCTCACAACCAGATTTGAAGAAATTCATATGGAGGAAAATGAAATGTTTATGGACTTTTACACTAGATTGAATGACATTGTAAACTCAATGTGGGGTCTTGGCGATAAAATCCCAGAAAGTAAAGTGTGTGCAAAGATATTACGCTCACTTCCTGAACGGTTCAATTCTAAAGTAACCGCAATCCAGGAACTTCGTGATACGGATAATATGAGGGTAGAAGAACTAGTTGGTTCTCTACAAACCTACGAGTTAAACTTTAAAGCTCCTAAAGGTAAATCCATCGCACTAAAATCTTCTAAATATAATTCAGAAGAAAATTCTGATTTAGAAGATGATATGGCTCTTTTAGCTAAGAAATTTTACAAGATTTTCAAAAGCAAGAAAAGGGTTGATTTTCAAAAATCGAATGATAAAAAGAAGTTTGGACCCAAATCTTGAAAATCTTTGAAAGATAGTCAATGTTACAACTGTCAAGAATATGGGCACTTAGCAAATAGATGTCCTAAAAAGGACAAACCCAAGAAGAAGGGTATGTTGGCTACATGGGATGAATCATCTGATTCTGAAGCTTCTTCTGAATCAGAAGATTCCGAAACTGAGTTGGACAATTAGATTAAAGCTCTTATGACTCTAGCCAAATTCACATTTTCAGATAATGACTCAACAAGTGAAGAAAATCTGAGTAGTGAATGTGAAAATGAAGATGATCTTCAAGACGCATATAATGCCCTATATAAGGAAAGTTGTAAAATTGCTGTCAAACTTAAACTTCAAAAAGAAAAGTTTTCTAAACTCAAAGAATGTTTTGAATCACTTGTCTTAGAAAAATCACAAATTTCAGATTGTTTTAAAAAATCAAAATGCGATTTGGAATTCAAGAACTCCCTAATTATTGATTTGAAATCTGAAATTGAGAAACTCAAAACTGAAGTATCTTCTCTTCTGAGTCTAAAGGACACATGGAAATATGCCCAAGGAGATCCAAAGTTAGAAAAACTTTTATCCGGATCAAGAAAATGTGGCGATCTATCCGGGTTGGGCTACGATAAAAATCTACCTCCTGAACAAAAGTTTACTCCTCCTATGTTTGTTAAAGGAGAGTCCTCAAACTCAAAAGGAAAAAGTACTTATCAAGATTTTTCTAGAAATTCAAAAACTTTTCAAAAACCTAGAAGCAGCCATGTCAACTTTAATCAGAAATGAAATCCACTAGCTGAAAAGATAGTTGATTTACTCAAGGAGCTCTTAAAATCTAACTCTATAGGTCATTCTTACAACTATAAACAAAAGAAGACCAACTATGTTCCTAAACCCAAAACTGTTTTGAAATGAGTTCCTAAAGTTGCCTGCTTGGTTGCTCACACTGCTTTCAAAGCAACAAGTCATTCAAAGTGGTACCTAGACAGTGGATGCTCCAGGCATATGACAGGTGACAAAGCTTTATTCACGGATCTGAAAGATATGACTGATGGTTCAGTCACATTTGGTGATGGTAGCAACTGCAAGATTATAGGCCAACGGTTCAACTTTTTAATATTCCTGTGTTTAAAAATGTCTTATATGTTGAAGGCTTAAAACATAACTTGCTTAGTATATCTCAAATATGTGATAATAACCATAGTGTTCGGTTTCTAATCAAAGCTGTGAGATACTAAACAATAAGGGTTTTGTAATATTAACTGGACGTATAACGTCTGAAAATTGCTATATTATTAGTGAATCCATTTCATCTAATCAAACATGTTACATGGTCCATACAGACGAGACTGATTTATGGCACAAACGTCTTGGACATGTACATTATCGAAATTTATATAGATTGAGCAAATGAGAACTTATAAGAGGTTTACCCAAACTTCAGAAATTAGATAAGATATGTGGTGAGTGCCAGATAGGCAAACAAACAAGAAACTCACACAAAAAGGTGAATTCAAATACCACATCAAGACCACTCGAACTCCTCCACATGGATCTGATAGGACCTGTCAGAACAGAAAGTCGTGGTGGGAAAAAGTATATCCTGGTAATAGTTGACGATTTTACCAGATTCACTTGGGTAGTCTTCTTAAGGGATAAATCTGAAACCCTTGAAGAAGTAAGAAAAGTTTTCAAAAGGATTCAAACTGAAAAATCTTCTCAAATCAGTAAAATTCGTAGTGATCATGGATCTGAATTTGAGAATAGCAATTTTGAGAAGTTTTGTACTGACCAAGGAATATTACCTGAATTCTCCGCTCCCAAAACTCCACAACAAAATGGAATTGTAGAAAGAAAGAATAGGGTGCTTCAAGAAATGGCTAATGTCATGTTGAATAGCATGAAGCTCTCTAAAAATCTTTGGGCTGAAGCAGTCAACACAGCTTGCTATATTATTAACCGAGTCCACACTAGCAAAGATAATAATAAAACGGCTTACGAATTGTGGTTCAATAAAAAGCCTGCTATTAAATACTTTCGAGTTTTTGGTAGCAAGTGTTATATTTTACGAGATCGTGAAGATTTGGGAAAATTCGATACGAAAAGTGATGAAGGGATTTTTCTAGGATATTCCTTAAACAGTCAAGCTTATAGGGTTCTGAACAAAAGAACTGGTGTGATTCAAAAGTCCATTAATGTTGTCATTGATGATCACTTAAACACGCCAATCTCTAATTCAGATAATGATGAAGTTCTAATCATTGATAGACCCGATACTTCATCGAATCAGACTGATTCTGAGTTAAGGACTGTTAAAGATCATCCAACCACACAAATTCTTGGAAATCCTCTCACCGGTGTTCGCACCCGTAGACAACTTGAGGATATATGTAATTATGTATGTTTTACATCCCAAATAGAACCATCTAATGTAAAAGAAGCTCTTGCTGATGAGAATTGGATTGTTGCGATGCAAGAAGAACTTAACCAATTCGTAAGAAATGATGTTTGGTATCTCGTACCAAGACCTAAAGATAAACACATCATTAGAACAAAATAGATTTTCAAAAATAAGTCTGACGAATGTGGAAATATAATTAGAAACAAGGCTAGACTAGTGGTACAAGGTTATACTCAAATTGAACGGATTGATTTCGATGAAACTTTTACACCAGTAGCATGTCTTGAATCTATCAGACTATTTATATCCATTGCATGTTTTAAAAAGATAAAGATCTATCAGATGGATGTAAAAAGTGCTTTTCTAAATGGCGATTTACATGAAGAAGTCTATGTTGAACAGCCAATGGGTTTTGAAGACCCCAAAAATACTGATTATGTGTATCGGCTTAAAAAGACACTTTATGGATTAAAACAAGCACCTAGGGCATGGTATGAGAAACTAACGAAATTTCTTTTAAGTCATAATTTTCAAATGGGATCTGTTGATAAAACTTTATTTGTTAAAAACATAATGATCATATCTTAATGGTACAGATTTATGTTAGGATATCATTTATGGATCAACTTATACTGACTTGACTACTGAGTTTGCAGATTTGATGAAATCACAGTTCGAAATGAGTATGATTGGGGAATTGACTTATTTCCTTGAATTACAAGTAAAACAACAACCTGAAGGAATATTCATTTCTCAATCTAAGTATGCTTTGAATCTAATCAAGAGATTTGGATTTGAGAATGGCAAGAATTTTGATACTCCTATGAGTACTACCCTAAAACTCTCAAAAGACTCTAATGGTAAAAATGTTGACTCAAAACTTTATCGGAGTATGATTGGTAGTTTGTTATATTTAACTGCTAGTAGACCTGATATTTCTCTAAGTGTTGGTATTTGCGCAAGATATCAATCTGATCCAAAAGAATCTCACTTGATTGCTGTCAAGCGAATTATTAGATATGTAGCAAGTACTGTAAATCTCGGTCTCTGGTATCCTCATGAGACTAGTGTCCAATTAGCTGGGTACTCGGATGCTGACTGGGCTGGTAATCTAGATGATAGAAAATCAACCAGTGGTGGTTGTTTTTACATTGGAAATTGTCTAGTTTCCTGGTTTAGTAAGAAACAAAATTCTATATCACTATCAACAGCTGAAGCTGAGTATATCGCAGCTGGTAATGCATGTACGTAGCTAGTTTGGATGCAACGAATGCTAAGTGATTATGGAATTAAATAGGATTCTATGTTATTACATTGTGATAATTTCAGTGCGATAAATATTTCAAATAATCCTATTCAGCATTCTCGTACTAAGCACATTGACATTAGATTTCATTATATAAGGGAATTAGTAGAAGAAAAAGTTATATCTCTAGAATATATTCCTACCGAAGATCAACGAGCTGACATTTTCACAAAACCTCTCGATAAAAGCAGGTTCAAAAAGATGAAATTTGATCTTGGCATATGCATTTTGAAATGATTATTTATGCCTACTTGTATCATAGTGTATATATTTGCTAGATTGAATTCTAATTTTTGAATAATTTGCAAGAAATATGAATTTTTGGACATTCCTCGACCAGTCGACCTTCGACCGGTCGTAGATATCCACGACCAGTCGTAGATCTCGAAAATCACTTAAAATTTGGGGATTTTTGCTTTCTTCCTCATTTCGTTTTTCCTCTCTAAGGAGCCGAACTTCGACTTGTCGAACCCATCTTTCATGTTCTTCAAGGTTAGTGTTCCAAATCATGTTTTTCTTGCAGATTTGTGTCTAGATTGTTTACTTTTCAAGCTTTAAGCTTTGTATTTTGGATTTCATTGAGATTTGGGGTTTGGATTTTGAAATATCTGTTTTGTGTAAACCCACTTCTCAATCCTTTGCAACTTCTTAATTCCTTGATATCCTTGTTGCAAATGCCTTCTAGAGATAGAAAAACTACTTCCCGTGGTCCTTCTTCTTCCTCCAGATCGACCATTATCACTAAGCGTCATCTTCTTGTTACCAATGATGATCCATCGTATGTTAGGGACATTAGATTACGTAATGTTATTGTTGAACATCCTGTTGATGTTAATCATATTGCACCTTTTGACATCCTGCCTATGCTTGAAGCTGTAGGTTGGGTTAACTTATTACATTGGGGTGGGCCTGCATACCTGTCCATTGCCCAATCCATGTTTACATGTATTAGTGCTTTTTCACAGGATAATTTAACTTTTAAAATATCTACTAGAGAAGGGCTTTTGACATTGATCGTCATTTAATTTCAGCCCTTATGGACATTCCTGTGAATGATGAGGGTATTCCTATCCATAACTTAATTGATAAACCCTCAATGTCTGAAAAACGCATGCTCACTAGAGACTTGTGCAACATGGATGTTCAATGGACACAAAAAGGGAATGCACTTCCCGCAAGGTATTTGTTACCCAAGTACAGAATTCTCCACAAAAATCTTTGTGTCGAATCTGTATCCTCGTTCGGGTAATAAAACTGACTAGACTTCGTTTATGGTTCGTGTTATCCATGCTATCTCCAAAGGTACTCAGATTTGTTTACCATCCTTAATCTGTCATTTCATTCTTCAGTTTAGACTCCATCCTGGTCATAGTGACATTCCTTTTGCCTATTTAATGACTGAATTGGCTACACATATGTTAGTCGATATGTCAGTTGATGAGGCATCAATCCATCATTTGATCTTCAACAATACTAATATCAATAAGATGAAGCTAGATCTACTTCCTGAACAAGGTGGTGGTGGTGGTGGTGGTCATGAAGAAGCTGGTGATGACATTAATATGGATGGCATTTTTGAGAAACTGGATTCTGACTCAACAAATGATCCAGATTTTGAACCATCTGATGTTGATGCTCGTTTAAGTGCATTAGAGGACAAAGTTGAGAATATCAATGTAAAGATGGAAAACATGTCTGTTGCTCATGATTTACAATTCAAGTACATGCGCAAATATCTTAGGCGATTGAACAAAGGCATGCACCAACTTGATCCCTCTATTCCTGCTCCGTCATCTGGTTCTAGTTCTGATTAATTTATATGAGACTTCTGATCTGTAATAACTTTTTAACTTAGCACTTGGTTGACTGATTTTGAGTTGGATATTATCTATGTTTTATGCTGGATATTTATTCTATGTGAAGCTATGTTGAGTATCTCTATCTCTGTTTTGCTATAATCTCATAACTCCTCATGTTTACTCTCATATATCCCTTTATTTAGTTCTCCTTTATTGTTGTTTCCTTTGTCATATTGTGACAAAAAGGGGGAGAATGGTTTATTCTTAACGATATGATTATGAGAGGAGTAGCATTGGTTATGTTACTCAGGGGGAGTATGTTTGAACTAGTTGAATGAAGCTGGTGAATGTTGAATGTTGGATATTGAATATTGATTTGTAGGTAAGCCAGTTGATATGAACTGGTTCATATCTCTTTAACCAATTGTTTTATTTTATGTTTATCTTAGTTATGTGTTTTGTCACTAATTTGACAAAGGGGGAGATTGTAAGTGCTATATTTTATATCTCCGTTTGTTGTCAAATTTGTGGTGCCAAAATCACTGTTATATATCTTGCATAAGTGAAGCTCTCTCAAAGATCAACATTCATGAACAAGCAAAGCTCACAAGTACAAAGATCAACTTGACTGCAAGAACTGCTCACAAGACATGACTCAAGCTGCAAGACTTCAAGAAGAGTACAAGGCAGAGTTTGTAAAGAACTCAAGACACTTTCAAGATTGAGCTACATCAAGATTTCAAGATTGAACTACATGAAGACTTCAAGGCTCATACTTCAAGGTCACTAGTTCCTAATGTTTCAATGTCCTTACTTCATGGTTGAGGTTTGACTGACCTTAGGTTGACCTTAGAAGTAGGTCACTTTGGATACATAAATCGAATGTTTATTTTACATAAGTTTGGTCTGTTCTTCGACTAGTCCTAGGCCTTCTTCGACTAGTCCTAGAGTTGCTTCGACAGTCTAAGAAATTCCTCGATCAGTCGTAAGTTTGTTACAAAAATCGGATAATTTCTGTTAGGCTTCGACTAGTCCAGGAATGTTCGACCAGTCGAAGGAACAGTGTCGACTGCATCTTCGACCAGTCGAAAGTCTTCGACTCAAAGTCCAACGATGAAATTTAAGTTCTTCGACCAGTCGAAGGAGACCTTCGACCAGTCGAAGGTGACCTACGACCAGTCGAAGGAGACCTTCGACCAGTCGTAGAACGGTCAAAGCTTATCGCGCTTGATTTTTCAAATATCTGTTATTGCTTCGACTAGTCGAAGAGCTCTATAGACCAGTCGAACACGCGATCTGCTCACCTATAAATAGAGCACGAATCTCAGAAGAAATCATCAAATTAATTAATCCATTCAAGCCAATCTTCGTCGAACTTCTGAGAGATAATTCTGTGCTCCATCTAAGCTAAGTGTGCTTATTTAATATTCTCTTTCCTTAACTTTATTTAATTGATTTTGTTTCTGCTATTCCAATCTAATTTGATAAGAGGAATTGTTATTCCCTTTCTTTGGAATCAAAATCAATTAAGGCAAGTCCTACTTGGTTTAATTTAAAATCTATTAGAATTAGAACCATTGTAATTGAGTACTGGACATTGAACTTGGACATTCAATCATCTGTTCTAACTTGGTTCTACCGGGCTGCTACAACGAAGGAGATAATCAGGTATTTTACGTTTTATTGTAAATTACTTTCTGTTTTGGTTTCTTTCAAGATTTGCCAGAAAAATCTTGTTGTATTGGTTATCTGAGGAGAGCCAGGAAAACTCAGAAGTGGGTTTTTTTTTTTAATTGTGTAAGTCCACAGACAAAGACACAATTGTAAAGGTTTTTGGTGAACCTGGGAAAACCTATTTTGCTAGTGAACGCTAATATCCCCTGTGTGAGGATATTAGGAGTGGAGTAGCATTTTATGTGGCTGTTGTTTAACAGTTGGTGAACATACAGGCGAACCACTATAATCCCTTGTGTTGTAGTTGAATGATTTATAATTCTAATCTTTAATTATTCTTTTGTGGGATGTATGTATGGTGGTGAATGTTGTAATCATTTAATTCAAGCATTGTGAGAATTTGTAATAGTTTAGAATTTATTTTCTGCTATTCCTTTATCAGCTTGATATTCAATTTCTTTTAAAAGTTGTTCCAGCAAGGTTGCCCTGCCATTTTTATGGTGTATGGCTGTCCCTAGAACAATACATTTGTGATTACAATTTATTTCAATTCAGTTTGTATTTATTTCTTTATTCCTCTTGGTTTGAGATTTGATACAAAGATCTTTCTAGAAATAAGGTTGTCCTACCAAAAAACTCTGGTTTTTGGTGAAAGGTTGTCCTTAGAACAACATTTGTATCAAGCTCAAGATCTAAATTTTGAGGTTGTTTCACTTTCTTGCATTGTGATTTACTTTAGCTATCATATTCTTTTTAATTCCGCTGTTATAAGTTTTATTTGGCATTGTCTTATTCACCCCCCCTCTGGGACATATAGCTAGGCCTTTTCAAGTGTAGCCTAAGTGTTTATGGAAATGCTTAAATGAATATGGAACCCGGATTCAGCATGCCATGATGTCCATCGTGGTTATATGCAAATGGATTACGGGCAACTACCTAGTAAAGGATTTGGCCTAGTACGTGTGAAATAAATATATAACATGTTTATGATGTTTGTAGGCTAAGTGTTTGTATAAATGTCTGAATGAGCTAAATGTCGCAAAGGAATACTTTGTATGAGGATCGAGATACGAATCTCGGTTACCTCAATTATGTGTATGATTTCCTACATATACGTAAAACATTACGATTTTGTATTCACGAAGTGAATGGGTGGTGCAATCTTGTTTGTGTTGTATTTCATAACATGCTTCTTTGATTATAGAAATTGAATTACTTATTTATTACTGCTTTCACTATCTCATATGATTTCCTGTTGAAATAGAATGAAGTTGGGACTATGATTTAGTCCAGGCAGTCGGTAACGGGATTGAATTCGTGGCTGAGATTCGTTCGCCACGTAAGATGTGTTTGACGAACCTGAGCCGTACTTCGGTTGGCGACAGTGGTTTAGGCCATTCGAAGGGCTTATGCACTTCATGTCGTTCAACTTGTCATGCGCTCGTGTTAGTCGAGCTCGTCAAGTAACCCGATCTGTCTAATGTATGTTCACCATGTTTGAAAGCAACTGCTTGAACCTAAGGTACCAAACTTACCAGTGTAACCCCGTTAACCTTGGTACCTCTATCCGCTAAGACTCATGAGCTGGGTATGGTGGTATGAGATACCGTGGTCGAGCTGTCGGCCTACGCTGGGGCCACGAGCCTCCCCGTAGTGACTATTGAGCAACCCAGACTCATGAGCTGAATATGGTGGTATGGGACACTGTATTCGAGCTGTCGACCTACACTGATAAGGTGATGGGGGAACGGTGCAATGAGTGCGTGTAACAGCCCTGATAGCCCTTTGTAGTGACCTCGAGCATACTCTAAATCTGCGGAGAGGCGACGAGCCATCTCGTAGTAAACAGAGTATAGACTAGGCCTATAATGATAAGGTGATGGGGGAACGGTGCAACGAGTGCGTGTAACAGCCCTGACAGCCCTTTACAGCTACCTAGAACCGCATCATCGTATGAGATTATCTAGGACTGACGACCCTAGAATGGATCATTGTTTGGGAATGATATAAGGGACCTTAGTTTCCCAATACTGCTGTATGAAAAAGACTAACAACAACTGGTAATCACGCTCATAACATATCACTGCATGTGCCCGGCGTTATGGAGCACTAAGGGATGAACGCATGCTGAAGACGTAAGATGGTGTCGCACGAGGGAGCATGGAGAGTGCATGCATCATGACTGCATTTCATACTTACATTAATAAGAGTATTTAGGAGTGTTTGACTGTACCGCTTTATCATTACTGCTTGACTGAATTGATGACATGTTAATCTATGCTTTATTGTTCCACTGAGTTAGCTACTCACTCCCACGTTACGGGACGGTGTTGTACACACCAACCAGACCCTGTCTTAAATGTAGGTGTTGACGAGACGCATGAGGCTAGGCCTGATTACTACGATGATCAGGACGAGTTCTCCTACAGGCAGTTCTCTAGAGGCTTCGCTTAGGTCATTCAGATGACGGAGCTACAGGGTTTACTATTATAGTTGTACCACTTTTTTTTGGCATTTTGATTTGGAACTAATACATGTATATGGTGACTCAGTAAGGTGTTCCTACTCTGGAGACCGATTATGACCGTTTCTGGCTTTATATACATTTATATACATCTTTCAGTCTTTCGTTTGCGTTTTATAACTTGATCTGGAGTATGATTTATTGTTTTCGTATAATCTCACTCATGATTAATGTACTAACATAGACAACATTCAATCATAGGCATTTATGTTGCATAAGTGATGTTTTGGAACTCGGGTGTTGAGTTGCTACTCGACCCTAGATTTTCAGGGCGTTTCAACGACCCCCCAAGTTCTCTGTCACCCCCGACCCAGTGGCAGTCAAACAATGGATAAAGTAAATTAAGAGGACATTAAAGACCATCGCATGCCCAGAACACCTCAAGGTTTCTTTAGCCATGTTCAAACTCGAAGGAGAGGCCGTTGACTAGTGGGAGGCAGAAAGAACTGTATTTGAGAATCACGCCTAGGCCTGGGAGGAATTCCAGGAGAAGTTTTTTGAAAAATACTTTCCAAAGTCATATAGGGATGAAAAGATGTCCGAATTCTTAAAACTCACCCAAGGAGAAATGACCGTCATGCAGAAGTATGAATTCTGGAAGGAAGAAGTAAAATTCCCAGGACATGTGGTGAACTGCCAAGGAATAGCAGTCGATCCAGCTAAGGTTAGGAGTCATGCTTCAATTGGCCAGACCCGATACCGTTACCAAAGTTAAAAGTTTTCTAGGGCTAGCAGGATACTATCGTCGCTTTATCAACGAATTCTCCAAGATAGCTCGACCACTAATAAATCTAACGAAGAAGAATGCGTGTTTCCAATAGGATGAAAAGGTTGAAGAAGCTTTTCAGGAACTTAAAGGTAGGCTAACCTCTTCACCTGTACTCATGTTGCATGAAGGAGTAGAATTCACTGTATACACAGACGTCTCTCATGAAGGATTGGGGTGTGTACTCATGCAGAACAATAAAGTAATTGCATACGCATCTTGACAGTTAAAGGTTCACGAACAAAATTATCCGACGCACAATTTAGAACTAGCAACAGTAGTATTTGCTCTCAAGATGTGGAGACATTATCTTTATGGCGAACAATTTTGTAAGTGCTATGTTGTAGATCTAGCACCTTGTATTGTCAAATTTAATAGTGCCAAATTACTTTGGAGTGATTGACTTGTTTTGATAGATGGAAAGTTCACCTTCATTCGAAGATGCATTTTAAGTCATCTACATCAACATAAAGAGCTACGACAACTTCAAGTCAGTGTGCATGTTCAACTACTAGAACAAGTTCAAGTTCACCTAGTATAAATATGACTTCAAGTTCAAATTCCTAAGTACTCAAGTCTCAAGTACACAAGCTCAAGTGTAAGTACACAAGCTCAAGGCTCAAGTACACAAGCTCAGGTTCAAGTATACGAGGTCAAGCTTCATGTTCTTCAAAGCTAACTATCTACCGAAGCGACCGATGTTACAAGTTCTATGCTCACATTTAAGGTATATGTGACCCTAGAAAGACCTTAGGCTTAAGTCATTAATGTTACATATTTAAATTGGGTCAATGTACTTATTTTAGACTTTGCTTCACTAGTCCTAATCATTGTTGACTAGTCCAGGCACTGGCTCGACCAGTCCAAGGGTTTTTCTCAACCAGTCCAGGATTTTACTAAAAATTTTGGATAAGTTTGTTAGGTCTACAACCAGTCAAGTACCCTGCTCGACGGGTCGTGGAGTTTCGCTCGACTCAAACTCTAGCAATGCGATTTTTACCCACCCGACCAGTCGAGTGCTATGCTCGATCAATCGAGCTGGCCACTCGACCTGTCGAGCGAGCCAATCGACCAATCGAGGGTCTATTTTATCCGATCACGCCAGAAAATTTAAAATTTGGTTCTGCCAGGACCAGTCAAGCCGAACCTTAGACCAGTCAAGGGAACTGAATTACAGCTTATAAATAGAGGACATTTCTCAAATATCTTCATCAATTCCAAGCCAATTCAAGCCACTACTCTGAGAGATTAGTCCCCACTATTGTGAAGCTATTGTAAGGTATTTAAAATTATTTTATATAGCTTTTTGGTTTCTTAATTTCTTGATCTCTTGTTATTCCATTCTACTTAATATAAAGGGGATTTTGCTTTAACTCTTTTTGAGATCCAAGAAATTGAATCGAAGTAGCCAAAGGTTGGATTTAATTTAAAATACTTCTAGACCTAGAACTCCTTCATTTGTGAGATTGAACATTGCACATCTTCATCTACAAAGAAGCAGTTCTACCGGCTACATCGAAGAACATTTTTCAGATAAGTATTGTTTTCAGTTTTCTGTATTTGGTTTGAGAGACTCAGCTAGAAAAACCTCCATTTGTGGTTTTGACTGAGATCAGCCAGGAAAATTTCAGCGTGGGGTTTTTTATTATGTAAGCCCAATTGAAAAACACATCTGTAAAGGTTTTAAGGTGAACCTTGGAAAACCTTCTTTCATAGTGAAAGCCAATACCACGTGGGTTGTGGATATTGGGAGTGGAGTAGGTGTGGCTATTTGCGAACAGTTGGTGTACACACCGAACCACTACAATTCTTGGAGTTGTGGTGGATGTTGTATTTGATTTATGTGTGTGAATGCTTGTATTTCTTTTATGTATTTGTAGTGAATGTTGTAATAGCCAAATTTATTTCTTTTGCCTTTATATCAGTTTAAGTTTTTGATACTTACCGAAGTTCTAGAAATCAGGTTGTCTTACCATAAACCTTGGTTTTTGGTGTAAGGTTGTCCTTAGAACAACGTTTGTATCAACCTCTCAAGACTAGCACATTTGAGGTTGCTATTTATTTATGCTATTTGCATTTATTTTCCACATTTTATTTTTATTTGGCATAGTCGTATTCACCCCCCCCCCTCTAAGACTTAGAGCTCGTCCTTTTCAAGTGGTACCAGAGCCTAATAGCTCATTCCATTAGATTTATTTCCTAAGCTAAGCGATCTCGAGCTCTTATTATGTCAAATTTTGATAGCCTTTCTTTCACTAGGCCACCACCGTTTGGTGGCTCCAATTATGCTTATTGAAAAGCCAGGATGATGATCTTTTTGAGGTCCATTGATGAAAGCGTGTGGCAAGCCACAATGACTAGATGGAACCCACATACGTCTAAAGTTCTAGGCACTGATGGAACTAAGTCCCTTAAAGAAACACCGTATTATATGTGGACTACTCTTTAGAAAAATGAGAGAAGTGCAAATGCCAAAGTTTTAAATGCAATCACTTGTGCACTATCACCAGACGAGTTCAAAAGAATTATATCTTGTGATACTGCAAAACAAGCTTGGGACATCCTTGAAATGATACACGAGGGAACAACTATTGTCAAAAACTCAAAAGTTCATAACCTCACCACTAGGTTTGAGGAAATACGTATGGAAGAAAATGAATCATTCATGAACTTCTATACAAAACCGAATGACATAGTCAACTCTATGTGGGGTCTTGGAGATTACATCCCAAAAAGCAAAGTTTGTACAATACTGCGATCACTTCCTAAGAGATTCAATTCCAAGGTGACAGCCATTCAGGAACCTAGAGACACTGATAATATGAGGGTGGAAGAACCTCGTAACTTCAAACCTACAAGTTGAATTTCAAAGCTCCAAAAGGTAAGTCTATAGCCCTTAAATCATCCAAATGTATTTCTTAAGATAATAATAATTCTGATCGTGAAAACTTAGAGGATGATATGGCCTTATTAGCTAAAACGTTTTATAAGATTTTCAAAAGTAAAAAGAGAGTTGATTTTTAAAAACTGTAAAACCCGTATCTTATCCTGTACTGTTCCGTAGGCTTCCGCGTCCTCCCAATCGAATTCTGGCGACCAGCGATGCGTAGACAACAGTTGCGCACGATCCTGATTTATATCCCATATTCCAGAGTCGGCTCGACCCGAGACTTGTACCCTATCGACCGCGTCGTTGTCTTTGTTCAGACATCGCGTATTACGCGTCGAGGTGATACCCAGACCAGGAGATGTGGGCCCGCGTGCAGTTCAAGGAAAACGCCACGCATTGTGAATATCAAGAGAATCTCTACAACACATCACATCAATCCATTAATCAATGTCAAGTACACAACCTTACCTAGCCCATCCCTCTCCCATTCCCCAAGTCAACTCTCTCTTACATAACCCATACCCATCCCATTCATTTCTTACCATAAGTCAACAAGCACCAGGCCCTCTCATCCCATCAGTCCATCCCACCACCCCTCTCTCCCTCATTTTCTCACTCCATTCCATGCAACCATGAGAGCAACCATCCAAGCTATCTCCATGAGAGAGAGCTAATGTAGCCCACCTTCCTACTAACCAATCCCACCCTCCAAGCCTCATCTCAACTATTGGATCACATTCTTTGGAACTATAAAATGCATTGATGAAAGGAGAAGTCCATGATCAAAGGTGGGTGCTTTTATTTATTGATTTTATGATTTGAGGGCCCACATATGTGGGACCCATCTTGATGTATGTATTATATAGGGAGGGCCCATAGTGGCGGGGTTCCTCCCCTCCTCGTTCTCTCTCTCTCTCTCTCTCTCTCTCTCTCTCTCTCTTCCTATTTTGTGGACCCCACTACGATGCACGTATCTAACCCATGCCGTCCACCTACATGGGACCCACCACTGATGCTTATGTTTTATACCCACACCGTTAATCTGTTCATTAAAACCATCCAGCAGCAAGGTTGCTGCAGTGAGGCCCTGATGTGTATGTTTCTCCATGCTATCCATCTATTTTGGCAACTGCCACGTGGGGCCCACATGATAGTATGTGTGAGATTCACACCATTCAGAAGATGTGGGCCCAACTTAACTTGTACGTGTGGCACACCACACCGTCCAGCAGTAAGGACGGTGGGTCCCACCTGGAGCATTGCATCCAGGCCGTCTAGGGCCTGGACGACGCTGACATGTATTATATGTAATATATTATATACAATATATTGTATTATATATATATATTATATAATATAATATAACATATATCATACATTGTATTTGGTGGGTCTATATGTGTTTTATCCTTCTGCCCAGCAGCGTGGGATCCACACACACGTGTGGATTATACCGTGATGTGAGACGTGGACTCACCTTGATGTATATCTGGCCGTCCACCTGGCAGTAGGAGGGGCCCATCATGATGCGTGTTATATCCACACTGTCCATCACCTAGACGGTGGACCAGCGACCCTCACTCCAGCAAGGGTCTGATGATCCAAACCCTCCATTCATGTGGAGCCCACCTTGCATGTATGTATTCTACGTCCAGGCTGTCCGTCCATCTCTGGACGATGGATGTTGGATGAATTTCTATATAATATTATATAAATAATATATATTATAATATTATATTTTATGGGCCAAACCCACGTGGGACCCACCTGATGTGTCATTTATCCACTGTCGTCCATCTGTTGAGAGGGTGGACCCACCCCTCACGTGTGGTAGGTGGGACTCACCTTGATTTATGTATTATGTATTCACATCATCCCTGGTGAGGGACGTAGATATCCACCATGATGTATTTATTTCATCCACACCGTCCAGATTGAGTTGGACGGTGTTGGACAGTGCTGGACGACGCTTGGACGAGGCCGATTTACATAGACAATGTTTGAATGGTGCTGATTTACCTGGACAATGTTGAGACAGTGCTGATCATCATTAGTGGGCCATGTGCCCCATGGAATGGCAGTGTATAGTGATACATATATTACACCTACAATTAGTGAAATGATTTTTAGTGTGGTCCAAGCCCATTTGAGGGCCATTGGCGCAGCCCATCCATGAGGCCCATCATGATGTATTTTTAGCCCATGTACAGAGCCCACTGGTTTGTATTTTTAGCCCATGTGCGGGGTCCACCTGTTTGTATTTTTAGCACATGTGATGAGGCCCATCTGTAATGTATATTTGAGTCTCACCTGCTTGAATCTAAGGCCCATAGGCAAGGCCCATTATGATGTATTCATGGCCTATGGGCAAAGCCCATTGTGATATGTATTGGGCCCATGACGCGTGGCCCATTTGATGTATTCGAGACCCGGATACGTGGCCCATTTGATGCATGCAAGGCCCATGTGTAGGGCCCACCTATATAAGGCCCACGAGTGAGGCCTATTGTGATGTATTTTCGGCCATTATGTCGTAGCCCATTAATAAGTATTTCCTACCCATATGTCGTAGCCCATTGAGATGTATTTCCGGCCCATATGTCATGGCCCATTGTGATGTATTTTCGACCCATGTGAGGTGGCCCATTGTGATGTAATTGAGAGTCATGTGCAGGGCCCACTTGTTATGTAATTGTAACCCATTGTGATGTAATTGAGGGTCATGTATAGGGCCCACTTGTTATGTATTTGTGGCCCATTGTGATTGTATAAGGCCCATTGAGATCGTATGTGACCCACTGTGATATGGCCCATGTGATGTGGCTTATGTGATGTGTATTATGGTCCATGTGCCGAGGCCCATTGTGATATATATGTGGCCCACGAGTGAGGCCCGTAGTGATGTGTACTGTCCTTGTATGAGGTCATGGGCCCATGATACGTTTGGCTTTATGTGGGCCACTCATTGGGAGTAATGTTGGTTGAATATCCACATTGATGGGCAATGATGGTTGGATGTCCACATTGTGACATTCCCTTAGGCCTTATTAGGCCCATTCTCACCGATTGTCGAGGCCTATTCCGATCATCGATTCTGATTGTCGAGGCCGAGTCAGATTGTCGAGGTCGATTCTGATTCTGATTGTCGATTCTGATTGTCGATTCCGATTGTCGAGGCCGAGTCCGATCGACGAAGATGATTCTGTATGTTGAGGTCGATTGTCGAAACCGATTTCGATTGTCGAGGCTAAGTCTGATTGACGAGGCCGATTCCATTTGTTGAGGCCAATTGTCGAGGCTAGTTCGGATTGTCGATTCCGATTGTCGAGGCTGAGCCCAATTGACGAGGTCAATTCCGTTAGTCGAGGTCGATTGTCGAGGCCGAGTCCTATTGACGAGGCCAATTCCGTTAGTCGAGGCCGATTGCCGAGGCCGATTCTGATTATCGAGGTTGATTCTGATTATCGAGGCCCAATCTAATGTATATAAGGCCCATGGGATGTGGCCTTTTGTGATGTATATTAGGCCCGTGTAAAGGCCCATTGTGATGTATATGTGGCCCATGTGATGCAGCCCACTTGATGAATATGAGGCCCAATGTGACGTATTTATGGCCATCCATTGAGGCTCACCTTGATGTGATTCATAATGGACCTGTCTGAGAGGCCCATTGCGATGTGTTTGGGGCCCTTGGGACGTGGCCCATCTGTATAAAGGCCCATGTGATGCAGCCCATGTGATGTGTATTAGGCCCATGTGACGCAGCCCATTATGATAATAAGAGGCCCATTGTGGTGCATTTGAGGGTCAGGCTATGGAGCCCATTGTGATGTATGTAAGGCCCCATGTGAAAGGCCCATCATGATGTGTATTAAGCTCTTGAGTGGGGCCCATGGTGTTGTGTGTTTGGCCATTTTATGAGGCTATGGGTCCACTATATGTTAGGCTCTATGCGGGCCACTCATTGGGAGCAATGTTGGTTAAATGTCCACGTTGTTGAGGTCGATTGTTGATGTCAGTTATTGATACCGAATATGAGTATGTGACAGCATAACATCATGATACATGCACATACACATCATCTGCATGTTTGTTATGAGGTGCGGTTGACCATTGCATATGTCATTGGGCAGGTTGTTATGAGACTCCCTGATAAGCGGAGGTTATCTCACATGAGTGCATGGTATGCGCAGGATTGATGCATGATTGGATTGTGTGACTCATACATCTTGCATTGTGTGTTATGATTACTGTACGCCCTAGCGACATCAAGGTCATAGCCTCCATAGGCATATCGTGGATAGCCAGATGGGACACTGAAAATATGTTATTAGCATCGGGCTGCCATAGATGGCCCTGAGTGAAAATCCCTAAACCCTCTTGGTACCTGTAGGCCGCGTCTCCCATTGTGACGTGGTTGGTTGGGAGGGGGTGTGACCTTACCTGCCTGAGTGAGGGGGCAATATCTAGGTTTAGTTTGACCAGCTTAAGGAATGGGTCCATTATCGACGAGCCGGACCCGATATTGGCAGGCGGATAATGAGGTCTCTTTCACTTACTTAGTTGTGCGCTTGGATAGGGGCAGCAAGCTGGCGTAGAGTGTAATAGACCCCGGTGATGATCTCAAAGAGGAACTGGACAGATATGTGGACATATTGAATAGGAGTTGCATACTCATTCATTCATTCATTCACTATCCACTCGATCTGGTGGTGCGCAACTATTTGTTACGGGCACCTTCGCAATGGTCCGGATTTCGGTTCGGGCGCGCGACTAACCTAAGATCAGGAGTCTACCACATTAAGTTTGACTATCCAAATTTAGGTATGGGACTGGTTTGGATAGAAGTCCCTTGTGATGGACCCCATAGCCTCCGATACTACGTACTATCATCCTGACTTCACATTCCAGCATGGTCATTCCATTTGCACCGCATATTGCATTACATTCATGGCATATGACAATTTGGGTTACTATATTTTGCATTTATATTACCTAGATAAGGCTGATGGTATTCGTAGCTCTTTCGAATTGCATATTGTATTGATTTATGATATCTGGTTCATTATGTTTCTACGTTACACAGCCGATTTACATTACCTTCTCAGTATATGACATTGACTTGCCATGTCTTTTCATCGCATATCCTAGATGAGGTTGATGATATTTTTTATGGACTTGCAGTATTTCCACTTACTCTGATATTGTATGATTCATGCCAGTAATTCCGATATTGTATGATTAAGGCAGTGTATTGAGTACTTGGCACTTATCTTATGCACACACTTACACCACCCTCTAAGTTTTCTATATACTTATGCATGATAGATGCATGCAGGTGACGATTGGATGTAATCGAGTTGGGGCAGGAGCGTGCGGCAGAGCTTCTAGAGATTTTATTATATGCATGTATTTCCTTTTTCAGTATTGCACTCAAATGATTATATTAGTGGATATGTGGTGATGATATCGTTCTTATAATTTGGGTATACTTGTGGGTATGCTTCTTATGAAATAAATTCATGTTAAAAACCCTCATTGTAGGATTCTAGGATCGAAATCTAGCGTATGAGCGCTGGGAGCCGAGAATGGGGTACTGTGGAGGCTGTCGACACCAGATTCGGCAATCAGGAATTTTGTGAGCCCGGTTTTCAAGTTTGTTTATACTCTATGATTGTTGAGAACTTAATATGATTAGATCCCCGAGTTCGAATAACTTAGAAATTTTCTGATATAGCTCCCTACCATTGAGATTGTTAGGTTGCATAGTATTCCAGTTTTGATCATTTTTTATCCAGGATCCGAGGTTCAGTAGAGTCATCGTAGTACTGATGAGGAGTTTTGGGTGCGCGAGGCTGAGGTTCGTGGGCGTTATCCCCATCTCTTGGGTGTTTTATGATGTTGCTATGTTGTGTTCTGATTATAACTATAACGATAGGATTTCACACCCTTGTGAACTCTGTATTGGTTGTGTCATGTCTTAAATTTCGAGGATGAAATTTTTATTAAGAGGGGAGAGCTGTAAGACCGACATCCTAACCTGTACTGTTTCATAGGCTTCCGCGGTCCTCCCAGTCAAATTTTGGTGACCCATGATGCGTAGACAGCAGTTACGCGTGATCCTGTGTTGTATCCCATATTCCAGAGTTGGCTTGACCCGAGACTTGTACTCTAGCGACCGCACCATCGTCACTGTTCCGATGCCGCGTATTACGCATCGAGGCGATACCTAGGCCAGGAGATGTGGGCCCGCGTGCAGCTCGAGGAAAATGCCACGCGTTGCGAATATTGAGGGAATCTCTACAACACATCACATCAATCCATTAATCAATGTCAAGTACACAACCTTACTTATCCCATCCCTCTCCCATTCCCCAAGTCAACTCTCTCTTACATAACCCATAACCATACCATTCATTTCTTACGATAAGTCAACAAGCACCATGTCCTCTCATCCCATCACTGCATCCCACCACTCCTCTCTCCCTCATTTTCTCACTCCATTCCATGCTACCATGAGAGCAACCGTCCAAGCTATCTCCATGAGAGAGAGAGAGAGAGCTAGTGTGGCCCACCTTCCTACCACCCAATCCCACCCTCCAAGCCTCATCTCAACCATTGGATCACATTCTTTGGAGCTATAGAATGCGTTGATGAAAGGAGAAGTCCATGATCAAAGGTGGGTGCTTTTATTTATTGATTTTGTGACTTGGGGGCCCACATATGTGGGACCCATCATGATGTATGTATTATATAGGGAGGGCCGATAGTGGCGGGGTCCCTCCCCTCTCGCTCTCTCTCTCTCTCTCCTCTCTCTCTCTTCCTATTTTATGGACCCCACTACGATGCACGTATCTGACCCATGTCTTCCACTTATGTGGGACCCACCACTGATGTACATGCTTTATACCTACGTCGTTAATCTGTTCATCAAAGCCGTCCAGTAGCAAGGTTGCTGCACTGGGGCCCTGATGTGTATGTTTCTCCATGCTGTCCATCTATTTTGGCAGCTGCCACGTGGGGCCCACATGATAGTATGTGTGAGACCCTGACCATTCAGATGATGTGGGCCCAACTTGACCTATACGTGTGGCACACCACACTATCTAGCAGTAAGGATGATGCGTCCCACCTAGAGTATGCATGGACGGCCTGGACAGCGCTGACATGTATTATATGTGATATATTATATACAATATATACTATTATATTATATATATTATATATTATATATAATATAATATAACATATATCATACATTGTATCTGGTGGGTCTATATGTGTTTTATCCTTCTGCCCAATAGCGTGGGATCCACACACACGTGTGGACTCCACCGTGATGTGAGACGTGGACTCACCTTGATGTATATCTGGCCGTCCACCTGGCAGTATGAGGGGCCCATCATGATGCGTGTTATATCCACACCGTCCATCACCTGAACGGTGGACCAGCGACCCTCACTCCAGCGGGGGTCCGATGATCCAGACTGTCCATTCATGTGGAGCCCACCTTGAGTGTATGTATTCTACGTCCAGGCCGTCCGTCCATCTCTGGACGATGGATGCTGGATGCATTTCAATATAATATTATATAAATAATATATATTATAATATTATATTTTGTGGGCCACACACACGTGGGACCCACCTGATGTGTCATCTATCCATTGTCGTCCATCTGTTGAGAGGGTGGACCCACCCCTCACATGTGGCAGGTGGGACCCACCTTGATTTATGTATTATGTATTCACATCATCCCTGGTGAGGGACGTAGATATCCACCATGATGTATTTATGTCATCCACACTGTCCAGATTGCGCTGGACGGTGCTGGACAGTGCTAAACGACGCTTGGACGGTGCCGATTTACATAGATAATGTTTGGATGGTGCTAATTTACCTGGACAATGTTGAGACAGTGCTGATCATCATTAGTGGGCCATGTGCCCCATGGAATGACAGTGTACAGTGATACACATATTACACCTACAATTAGTGAAATGATTTTTGGTGTGGTCCAAGCCCATTTGAGGGCTATTGGCGCAACCCATCCATGAGGCCCATCATAATGTATTTTTAGCCCATGTGCGGCGCCCACCTATTTGTATTTTTAGCACATGTGATGAGGTCCATCTGTAATGTATATTTGAGGCCCACTTGCTTGAATCTGAGGCCCATGGGCAAGGCCCATTGTGATTTATTCTTGGCCTATGGGCAAGGCCCATTGTGATATGTATTGGGCCCATGACGCGTGGCCCATCTGATGTATTAGAGACTCGAATACGTGGCCCATTTGATGCATGCAAGGCCCATGTGTAGGGCCCACCTATTGTGTATATAAGGCCCACGAGTGAGGCCTATTGTTATGTATTTTTGGCCCATATGTCGTAGCCCATTAAGATGTATTTCCTGCCCATATGTCATAGCCCATTGAGATGTATTTCCGACCCATATGTCGTGGCCCATTGTGATGTATTTTCGCCCCATGTGAGGTGGCCCATTGTGATGTAATTGAGGGTCATGTACAGGGCCCACTTGTTATGTACTTGTGGTCCATTGTGATTGTATAAGACCCATTGAGATCGTATGTGACCCACTGTGATGTGGCCCATGTGATGCGGCCTATGTGATGTGTATTATGGTCCATGTGTCGAGGCCCATTGTGTTATATATGCGGCCCACGAGTGAGGCCCATAGTGATGTGTACTAGGTCCTTGTATGAGGTCATGGGCCCATGATACGTTTGACTCTATGTGGGCCACTCATTGGGAGTAATGTTGGTTGAATGTCCATATTGATGAGCAGTGATGGTTGGATGTCCACATTGTGACCTTCCCTTAGGCCTTATTAGGCCCATTCTCACCAATTGTCGAGGCCGAGTCAGCTCGTTAAGGTCGATTCCGATTCTGATTGTCAATTCCGATCGTCGATTCCGATTGTCAAGGCCGAGTCCGATCGACGAGGCCGATTCCGTATGTTGAGGCCGATTGTCGAGGCCAATTTTGATTGTCGAGGCTAAGTCTGATTGACGAGGCTGATTCTGTTTGTCAAGGCCAATTGTCGAGGCTGATTCAGATTGTCGATTCCAATTGTCAAGGCCGAGTCCGATTGACGAGGCCAATTCCGTTAGTCGAGGCCGATTCTGATTATCGAGGCCGATTCTGATTATCGAGGCCGATTCCGATTATCGAGGCCCAATGTAATGTATATAAGGCCCATGGGATGTGGCCCTTTGTGATGTATATTAGGCCCGTGTTAGAGGCCCATTGTGATGTATATGTGGCTCATGTGAAAGGCCCATCGTGATGTGTATTAAGCTCTTGAGTGGGGCCCATGGTGTTGTATGTTTGGCCCTTCTGTGAGGCCATGAGTCCACTATATGTTAGGCTCTATGCGGGTCACTCATTGGGAGCAATGCTAGTTAAATGTCCACGTTGTCGATGTCGATTGTTGATGCCAGTTATTGATACCGAATATGAGTATGTGACAGCATAGCATCATGATACATGCACATACGCATCATTTGCATGTTTGTTATGAGGTGTGGTTGGCCATTGCATATGTCATTAGGCAGGTTATTATGAGACTCCCTGATAGGCGGAGGTTATCTCACATGATCGCACGATATGCATAGGATTGATGCATGACTGGATTGTGTGACTCACGCATCTTGTATTGTGTGTTTTGATTACTATACGCTTTAGCGACATCAGGGCCGTAGCCTCCATAGGCATATCGTGGATGGCCAGATGGGACACTGAAAATATGTTATTAGCATCGGGCTGCTATAGATGGCCCTAGGTGAAAATTCCTAAACCCTCTTGGTACCAGAGGATGCCCCAACGTCTAGATCGAGTGGATATATATGAGCGCATAAGCGCCGTATACCTGTAGGCCGCGTATCCCACTGTGACGTGATCGGTTGGGAGGGCGTGTGACCTTACCCACCTGAGTGAGGGAGCAATATATAGGTTGAGTTTGACCAGCTTGAGGAATGGGTCCGCTATCGATGAGCCAGGCTCGATATTGGCAGACGGATAGTGAGGTCTCTTTCACTTACCCAGTTGTGCGCTTGGATAGGGGCAGCAAGCTGGCGTAGAGTGTAATAGACCCCGGTGATGATCCCAGAGAGGAACCGTACTGATATGTGGACTTATTGAGTAGGAGTTGCATACTCATTCATTCATTCATTCACTATCCACTCGGGTTGGTGGTGCGCAATTATTTGTTATGGGCACCTTCGCAATGGTCAGGATTTCAGTTGGGGCGTGCGACTAACCTGAGATCAAGAGTCTACCACATTTTTTCTGACTATCCAAATTTAGGTATGGGACTGGTTTGAATAGAAGTCCCTTGTGATGGACCCCATAGCCTGCCATACTACGTACTATCATCCCGACTTCACATTCCAGCATGGTCATTCCATTTGCACCGCATATTGCATTACATCCGTGGCATATGGCATCTTGGGTTACTATATTTCTGCATTTATATGACCTAGATAAGGTTAATGGTATTCGTAGCTCTTCCGAATTGCATATTGTATTGATATCTGATATATGGTTCATTATGTTTCCACGTTACACAGCCGATTTACATTACCTTCTTAGTATATAACATTGACTTGCTATGTCTTTTCATCGCATATCCTGGATGAGGTTGATGATATTTTTTATGGACTTGCAGTATTTCCACTTACTCTGATATTGTATGATTCATGCCAGTAATTCTGATATTGTATGATTAAGGTATTGTATTGAATATTTGACACTTATCTTGTACACACACTTACACCACCCTCCAAGCTTTCTATAAGCTTATGCATGATAGATGCGTGCACGTGACGATAAGATGTAGTCGAGCTGGGCAGGAGCGTGCGACAAAGCTTCTGGAGATTTTATTATATGCATGTATTTCCTTCTTCAGTATTGTACTCAAATGATTATATTAGTGGATATGTGGTGATGATGTTGTTCTTATGATTTGGGTATACTTGTGGTTATGCTTCTTATGAAACAAATTCATGTTAAAAATCCTCCTTGTAGGATTCCAGGATCGGAATCTGGCGTATGAGCACTGGGAGGCGAGAATGGGGTACTGCGGAGGCTGTTGGCACTGGATTCAGCGACCGAGAATTTTGTGAGCCCGGTTTCCGAGTTTGGGGCGTGACAAAAGCCCTCTGAGAAGAAAAAGGGTAAAACTAAAAACTAGAAATCTCTAATGACAGTCAGTGCTTCAATTGCCATGAATATGGGCATCTGACAAATTAAGTGTCCTAAAAGGGACAAGCCAAAGAGAAAAGGCATGTTAGCCACATGGGATGAATCGTTCTACTCTGAAGCCTCTTCTGAGTCGAATGATTCAGAACCCGAATCTACAATGAAGTCAAGGCCTTAATGACTCTAGCCAGAGTCACTTCCACAGATAGTTGTGATACATCTGAATATGAAAATCTGAAGAGTGATCCTGAAAACGAATATGATCTTCAGGATGCCTACAATGCCCTATACAGGGAGAGTTGTAAGATTGTTGTCAAGCTTAAAGTTCAAAAAGAAAAATTCCTAAAATTAAAAGAGGATTTTGAAAACATAGTTTTAGAAAAGTCGCATATTTCTGATTGTTTTGAAAAAGCTAAATGTAACTTGAATTTCAAAACATCTAAACTTGAAAAATTAAGATCAGAGAATGAGAAACTAAAATTTGAAGTTTCTTCCATCTTGAGTTCAAAGGATACATGGAGGTATGCTCAGGGAGACCCTAAACTTGAAAAGTTACTAACCGCATCTAGAAAATGTGGAGATAGATTGGGTCTGCGTTATGATAAAAGCATGCCTCTGAAAAAATAAGAGTATATCTCATAGGTTTGTTAAAGGAGAATCCTCTAACTCAAAAGGAAATGGCTTGAATAAAAATAGCTTTAAAAATCCAAAAACTTTTTAAGCGCCCAAAGTTAATACTAACCATATTAGCCGTAGAAATCAAAATTATAACCCTTTAGTTGAAAAGATTATGGACATACTCAAGGAGCTTTTCAAATCTAACTCGAATGTGAGAGTTAATAATAATTATTAGCGAAGGAAAACCAATAGTGCTCCAAAACCCAAAATGATAATGAAATGGGTCCCTAAGGTTACATGTCTGGTAGCCCACACCGCCTTTAAGGCTTCGGGTCAATCAAAGTGGAACCTATACAGTGGTTACTCTATACACATGACAGGTGACAGAGATTTGTTCACCAACTACAAAGAAATGACTAATGGGTCAGTCACATTCGGTGACGGCAGTAATTACAAAATAATCGACCAAGGTACGGTTCAACTTTTCAATCTTCCTCCTTTTGAAAATGTTTTATTTGTAAAAGGTCTTAAGCACAATATTTTGAGTATTTTTCAAATCTTCGATAATAAGCATAGTGTTAAATTCACTAATCAAGGATGCGAGATCTCAAATGAGAAAGGTTGTGCGATATTGAATGGTAGAAGAACATCTGAGAATTGTTATATTGTAAGTAATTCTAGCTCGTCTAAATTATCTTGTTACATAGTCCAAACCAATGAGACCGAGTTATGGCACAAACGCCTTGGACATGTAAACTACCAGAATTTATATAGACTGAGCAAGGCCGATGTAATAAGAGGTCTACCCAAATTGAAGAAAATGAATAAAATTTGTTGCGAATGTCAAATCGAAAACAAACAAGGAGTAGTCACAAGAAAGTGAACTCCCGTGACATATCTAAACCCCTTGAACTCCTCCACATAGATCTTGTTGGACCAACTAGAACGGAGAGTCGAGGTGGGAAGAAATACTTTCTGGTAATTGTGGATGATTTTACCAAATTTATATGGGTAACTTTCATGAGAGAAAAGTCTGAAACTCTCGATGAAGTGAAAATGATACTTAAGCGTATCCAAACTAAAAAAGAAATGAATATTTCTAAGATTCGAAGTGACTATGGATCGGAGTTTAAAAATAGCAATTTTGAGAAGTTCTTTAGCGATCATGGAATATCGCATGAGTTTTCTGCACCTAAGACACCTCAACGAAATGGGATTGTTGAAAGGAAAAACTGTGTGCTGTAAGAAATGGCTAATGTTGTGTTGAATAGCATGAAGTTACCTAAAAATCTATGGGCTGAAGCTGTTAACACTGCATGCTATATAATAAATCGAGTTTATATCAAAAAATCAAAAGATAAAACAACTTATGAACTGTGGTTTAATAAGAAGCCCATAGTCAAATACTTTTGAATTTTTAGAAGTAAGTGTTATATTTTGTGTGACCACGAAAATTTGGTGAAGTTCGACACTAAAAGTGACAAAGGGATCTTCCTAGGGTATGCTCTAAATAGTCGAGCGTATCGAGTTCTTAACAAGAGAACCGGTATCATTCAAGAGTCCATAAATGTGGTTATTGATGATCACCTGAATACACTAACTACTAGTTCAGAAGATGATGAAGTCAATATAATAGAATAACCTGACTCCTCATCTAGTTAAATTAGCACTCAACTTCGATTAGTTAAAGACCATCCTACTGATCAAATTTTAAGTAACATTCTCACTGGTGTGCGTACTCGAAAACAATTAGAAAATATATGTAATTATGTGTGTTTTACTTCCCAAATTGAGCCGGCCAATGTAAAAGAGGCACTTACTGATGAAAACTGGATAGTAGCCATGCAAGATGAACTGAATCAATTCATTCGGAATGATGTATGATATTTAGTTCCAAGACCATCTGATAAACATATCATTGGAACTAAGTGGATCTTTAAAAATAAATCTGATGTGTCGCGCCCCAAACTCGAAAAACGGGCTCACAAAATTCCTGATCACCGAATCCGGCGCCGGCAGCCTCCGTAGTGCCACATTCTAGGATTCTGGCACTCACATGCCAGATTCCGATCCTAGGATCCTACAAGGAGGATTTTCAATATAATTTTTTTTTTGTAATGGAGCATAACCAAGTCATAAAACAACATCACCACATATCCACTATATCAAAAACTTTAAGTACAATGCGGAAAGGGAAATACAAGGTAATCTGAAAGCTCCAAAATGATCCAACACGTGCTCTTGTCTCCACGCTGCTGTGATCCAATGACACCTGCATGCAACAGTCATGCATAAGCTTACAAAAGCTTAGAGGGTGGTGTAAGTGTGTGCACAAGGTAAGCGCCAAGTGTACAATATCAGAGTAATGCAGAAATATGCGGTAAGTCCATGAATGTTATAAGTTGTACCAAAGTTATATGATGCAAGATATGAATGCTATCGGCCATACCAAGGCCATGCAATGCGAGGCCTATGTAGCCAAATGTCATATGCAAGATGCAAAGCAAGCATGTCAGTCCTCATCAAATACACATATCAGTACAGTTCCTCTCTGGATATCACCGGGGTCTAATACACTTCACACCGACTGCCTCCTCCCTAGCTGCACAGACAAGCAAGTAGAAGAGACCACACTATCCGCCTGACCAGTAGTCTGACAATACCTACCCGGCTCGTCGATAGCGGACTCATTTGCTAGCTGGTCAAACTCAACCTAGTTTATAGCCCCCTCGCTCGGGCGGATAAGGCCACACGACCACGACACAGTGGGAGACGCGGCCTACTGGTATTCGGCAATCGGGCGCTCGTGTATCCACTCGGTCTAGACGTTGGAGCATCTCCTGGTACCAAAAAGGTTCTGAAATTTTCACCCAAGGACATCTTAAGTGCCCACAATGCTAGAGCCAATATTTTCGGTATCCGATACGACCATCCACGATGTGCCTGTGGAGGCCACGGCCCTGATGTCGCTAGAGCGTGCAGTGATCACGACACAATGTGAAATGCATGAGTCACACCATCAGTCATGCAGCAATCTCGCGCGTACCTTGCGCTCATGTGGGTAACTCCTATCAATGAGTCTCATAAGTAATCTGCCCAATGACATATGCTATAATCAGTCACTACTCATATCAAGCATACATATGATGCGTATGGCATGAGGCATAGAATTATGCTAAGCATGTTAAAAAGTGATGAACTATCAACAAGTATGGGCCTAACGATGGGCCCTAAGGAGAGTTACAATGCGGACATTTAACCAACATTGTACTTACAATGTGGGCGTCAAACCATCATTGTTCCCAAGGCATGACCCGCCATAAAACATCATTACACAAACCATGGGGAATCACACATTGCAATGGACTTATATACATCTCACTGGGCCTCGACCCATAGGCCTCAGATACATCAAATGGGTCGCCTCATATGGGCCTTATATAAATCAAGTGGGCCGCATCAATGGGCCTTATGTACATTGCAATGGGCCATATCCCATGGGCCTTTGAAAACATCACAATAGGCCTCGTAACATGGGCCTTATATATATCAAAGTGAGCCTCAACAACGGGCCACAAATACATCAAATGGGCCTAATCACAAGGGCCTTATGTATATTAGATGGGCCACACCAATTGGGCCCCATATATACATCAAATGGGCCATAACCAAATAAGAGTGGTGATAATGATTTCCACCATTTAAAGTTCCTAAAGCCCACCATAACATATGTTTCTCATCCAACCTGTTCATAAATTAACATAGTGAACTACTATGGCCCTTAGAAATTTTGAACGGTGGACGTCATTGTCCACTTGAACTTTAGATTGACTTATTATTAGTCTCAAGCCTGTTAAGACGAGCTTGCCAAATGGTTGGACGGTTTGGATGCAACACATACATCAATGGTGGGGTCCACTGAACTATGGATCTGACTCATTCTTTAGCCCATGCCATAAAATGAGCTTTCACAGTGGCTGGATGGTTTGGATGCAGCACATGCATTATGGTGGGTCCCACCGTCCAGGTGTGGACGGTGTGGATTGAACACATACATCATGGGGTCCATTAGCCGTCTAGCAGCCCAGCAAAATGGCTGGACGGCATGGTAAAACACATACATTTTGGTGGGTTCCACCGTCCACCTGGACGGTTTGAATAAGACACATACATCACTGGTGGGTTCCACGTGGGGCCCACCACAATGCTTACTAGCCATCCAATCTGTTGATTAGGTCATACGGACCTGGAATGAAGAGGAAAAGCAAACTTCATGTAACATCTCGGATTTTTGCCAGCCTGGAATTAGACGTCCTTAGGCAATGGGTCGCTCCTAACACCTTCGTAACTTGTCAGAACTCAATCCCAAAGTCTAAAACCGCTTTTGAACCCATTTCCTTCACAAATCCCACCCTTCACCACCTTGTTCTTTCAATTTTTCTAAGTACTTTTACCCTAGACACTATCTTAAACTAGCTAAGTATTATAACTTGGATCACTTTACATACAAACTACAAAGGCCCAGGTACCACCTCAGATAGAAATTACTCAGGACTAAATCCTTTAGAAATTAGGTGAGAATTAGCAAGTGTTAAACTAGAGTACCTGTGAAATTAGCACCAATTACTTTAAATACGATCTGCAAGACCCAAAACTTGTAGAATCATTGACTCTACATTACCCTAAAATCTAGGATCAATCTCATTACCCGGCTGCTCTCGGGAGCATCTCGAAACTCCGTATCAGATCTGGACCGCAGTCGAAAGTCTGATTAACACGAAGTTAAGGAATTATGATCGCCTTGCTGGGCTTGACAACTATCTCAGAAATCAAATCCAGATAGTGTCCCAGCGCTATTCGCTTGAGCTCGGAGCGGGGAGTGTGAGAAATGTGAAAATAATTTTAAATTAAATCCAAAATAAATAAATCTGGCACATGTCACTTGCGGATCAGTATTGAGCAACCTGACCATCAGAATCAGGCCAAATTACACCCTCGGATCAGGGATATTCCCCAAACATATCCACGTACTCGGAATCTCTGATCGAGATCCACCGACAGTTGAACTGAAATTGGTCCGCCATTTGCGATATGGAATTTTGACTGAAACAAAAACTTAGCCATACCTAGATCCAGTGTTAGTGAGCTTAAGTCCAACCGCACACTGAAAAGGGGTCGCCAGAAGTCCTCCGTTGAGCTGAAACGGACCCACTTTGGCTATAACCTAAGTATACCTTGGCCTTAGGTCTATTTTGGTGACTTTTTAGGCTATATAAGAACCTTAAAACCCTCTCTCATTCAGCCATATGAATTTGAGAAAAATCCTAAGAGAGAAGAGAGAAAAGAGAGAAAGTTAGAGAGTTGTGGGAGGATTCTTCCAACCCTCTTTCCTTGCTGCTACACAACCTTCACCACTCCATTCTCATCACTTTCCCGACGATTTCAACCTCGTTTCTAGGTAAGAAACCCTAACCCTAATCTGTTTTGGGGTTGTGATGGTTGTAGGTTATGAAATAGCTAACCTATTTCATTCTATAGGTACCAAACTGCCGAATACGGAAGCTTAGCAAACCTATCTGATTCGTTACAATTTTAAGACGAAAGGTTCGGACTATAGGTGTATAGGTTATGGTTTTCAACGCTTTCAATGTCAGATAATGATAGATTTATGATCTGCATGCAATTGCACATGTACAAAGTGCCGTCTGTTTTCTGTTTCGGTTAAATATGAAGAATATGGAATTTTGTGTATTCTAGGTATTTGTAGAAACTACCATATACGTATACATTTTGGAAATGTGTTTGCCATGATTATTTGTTGTATGAACATATTATATATGTGTATCACACTTACTTGGCTAGAGGGTTCGCCCTAATACATGTTTTTGCTAATATACACTATGTATGTTAAAATAGTGTATTCTAAGTGTTTGTTGAAATGACTAAATAAATATGGATTTATGATTTATGCCTGTCATATGTATTGAATGTAAGAGCATGATTGTTGTGTATGCGACAACTCCTTTCTATAAGCATTTGTCCTATTCTATGTTGAAATCAACATACGTCATGTATGTTGGAGTGGTGTAGTTTAAGTGTTTGCTAAAATTCCTGTGTGAGAAATTGTGTGACGAACTAAGTTTAATAGGGTGTTGAGATAGGATTCTCAGCTATCTTAGAGATGTATATGATTTCCTCCTTGTTGCTTGTTTAATTTAATCGTTTACTTATGAAATATAGGTGTTTGTATTTCCTGTTTATATTGTGCTTTATTACGTGTTTTATGACATGCTTGTCAACATGCTTGAATCACTTTGTTTATTCTGCTTTACTCTACATGCTTCTGGTCATGGATTGATTGTGTTTGGGGCTATGATTATAGTCTAGGAAATCGGTAACGGGATTGAATTCATGACTGAGATTCATTTGCCACGTGAGATGTGTTCGACGAACCCGAGTCGTACTTCGGTTGATGATAGTGGTTGGCCACGCGAGGTGCTTATGCACTTCATGTCGTTCAACTTGTTGTGCGCTCGAGCTAGCCGAGGTCGTCAAGTAACCCGATCCGTCTAATGTATGTTCACCATGTTTGGACGCCTCTGCTTGAACCTAGGGTACCAAACTTACCAGTGAAATCCCGTTAACCATGGTACCTCGATCCGCTAAGACTCATGAGTTGGGCTTGGTGGTATGGAACACTGTGGTCGAGCTGTCGGCCTACGCTAGGGCCACGTGCCTCCCCGTAGTGACCAGTGAGCAACCTTGACTCGTGAGCCGAATACGGTGGTATGGGACACTGTATTCGAGCTGTCGGCCTACACTGATTGGTGACGAGCCCTTTGTAGTGACCTCGAGCATACTCTGAATTTGTGCTAAGGCGACGAGTTTTGCCGCGGTGAATAGAGTATGAACTAGGCCTGTATCAATTTAGTGATGAACCATTAAAAGGGTGATGGGGGAGTGGTGTAATGGTTCTGTGTAACAGCCCTGGCAGCCCTTGCAGCGACCTAGAAACACACCATTGTATGAGATTAACTAGGACAGACAACCCTATAATGGATCATGTTTGGAAATGATACAAGGGAGGTACCTTAGTTTCCCAATACTGTTGTTTGAAATGGACTAATAACAACTCAGTAATCATGCTCATCATCGCATTGCATGTGCCTGAAAGATGTGGAGCACTGAGGAATGCAAGCATGCCGCGAACGTAAGATGGTGTCGCATGAGGGAGTATGTGGTGAGGGCATGCATCATGAATGCATTTCATACTTGCATTAACAAGAGTATTTAGAATTGTTTGATTGTACTACTTTATCATTACTGCTTGACCGAATTGATAACATGTTAACCTATGTTTTATTGTTCCACTGAGTTGATCACTCACTCCCACGTTACGGGACGGTATTGTACACACCAACCAGACTTGTTTGAGTTTCAGATGATGGCGATGCTACGAAGTGGAGGCGGACCCTTATGAGGATGAGGAGGATTCCTCCTTTATGCTGTTTCAGGCGGGTTCCTGTGAGCCATGTCCTGATCGACGGGGCTTTCTGGGATATTGACTAGATGACCTTACACAACTTGGTATAATTTGAAATTGTACTTGTAAATAGTTAACCTGGTAACATTATCACACTCTGGAGACTCACCACAGTTTTTATATTTTATATATCTATCACAGTCTTTCGCTTGCAATCTCACTTGTCTCTGGAGTATGATATGCTGTTTTGGCTTAATCTCACTCATGTTCAATGCACTAATACAGACAACATTCAATCATCATTCATTTTGTTGCATAAGTGATGCCTTGGAACTCGGGAGTTGAGTTTATGCTCGACCCCCGATTTTCAGGGTGTTATAAGATGGTATCAGAGCATGATTTAGATTAAAATGGACCTGGGTTATGGTCACACGACGTACTCTGATGCACTCTGACTTAGGAGGGAGCGACGGAACGTAGAAACCGACTTAGGATTTTCCAAATTTGCCGAACGGCGAAACCGACCGAAATCGACCCCTGAGATTGGGCCTGTACACACCCATGATCACGCGAAATCGTGCACTCTGACTTATGCACGATTGATGAATGCAAGTGACACTAGGCAGTAGCTGGTGCTGGAGCAGGAGCTTGATGAGGAGCTATCTATTTTGGAGTTTTATCATCTATCATTGTATCTTTCTTTATTTTGATCCATGTATTGTAAAAAGTTTTAATTCTTTGTGGATTTTGTAATAGTGTTTTTTGTAGTTATTTTCTATGGTTATGATCTTGGGTATGACGATTATGAAACAGACTTGTGATATATAAATCCTCCTTGTAGGATCCCAGGATCAGAACGTGGTATATGGGTGTCAGGAGCCGAGAATGGGGTACTACGGAGGCTGTCGGCACTGGATTCGGCGATTGGAAATTTTGTGAGCCCAGTTTCTAAGTTTAGGGCGTGACAAATTAGCTAGTTACTCAGATGCTGACTGGGCTGGGAATATAGATGATAGAAAATCCACTAGTGGTGGTTGCTTTTATGTTGGGAACTGTTTGGTTTCCTGGCATAACAAGAAACAAAGTTTTGTATCTTTATCCACAGCTAAGGCTGAATATATTATAGCCAGAAATGCCTGTACCCAACTGGTGTGGATGAAAATAATGCTCAATGATTATGGTATTGCACAAGACACAATGATAATGTATTGCGATAACTCTAGCGCAATCAATATTTATAAGAATTAATTCCATCCAGCATTCCCGTACAAAACATATTGACATTCGGTACCATTATATTCGGGAATTAGTAGAAGATAAAATCATTTCGTTGGATTATGTGCAAACTGAAAATCAACTTACAGACATATTTACTAAACCACTTGACAAAAATATGTTTTCTAAATTAAAAATGGATATTGGTATGTGCAATTCAAATTGAGATTATCATGTTTACATGCTTTTATTTTTTTGTATATTTTTATGTAAATTATTTTGAATTAAAAATGATAAAATATGCAATTTTTGTGCTTGTATGACCGGTCGAGCACATACTCGACTAGTCGTAACACGACCGGTCGAGCATGTACTCGACCAGTCGTGATGCATGGGCGGAAACCCCTTTTTAATGGTAAAAGGTCATTTTTCTCCAAATTTCTCATCTTCCTCACTCGCCCCTTCTCTGACCCGTCAAACCCATCTTCAATTCGTGTAAGTAAGTGCTCCATTTTCAATTTTCTTTTGGATTTAGGTTCTTTGAGTCTCACTTTGCTTAAATCTTACTTTTATTTCATCTTTCCTTATGGTTTATTGGGTCTTTTTGAGAAAAAATTGTTGGGTTTGAAACCCTTGCTTTCTTTGTTGGATTTTCTTATTTGATCTTGTTATGGAAGGCCGTCTAAAGAAAACTAGAGCTTCATCTTCTCAGACAACTCATGTTAGGGTGAGGACCCTACGGCCTCCCGATGATGACCCCGAATATGTGTGGGATTTTTGTCAATGTGAGGTCATTGTTGAGCGGCCGGTAAATGCAAACCATCTTGCTCAATTTCAGATTATTCATATCCTTGTTGGTGTAGGATGGAAAATAATTCTGAATTGGGGCAGACCGGCATACCGCTCCATTGCTAAGGCCATGTTCGCTTATATAAGTGATGTCTCGATTGAAGAATTAACCTTCACAATCACATTTAGAGAAGGTTTATACAAAGTAAATCGATTCATTATTGTTGACCTACTTGATGTTAATATTAGTGAAGTTGGTATAGATATACCGGTTTTAGCCGAGAAAATAACTGAATCGGAAAAATGTCTTTTGACTCGCAAACTGTGCAACATGGACTCAGAATGGAATTCGGGGAATGCACTCCGGGCCAACCAAATGTTGCCCAAATACAGTGTTTTGCATCGGATCTTTATTTCCAATGTTTATCCTCGATCCAGAAACAAAACCGAGTCGACATCTTTTATGGTTTGTATTCTTCATTCCGTAGTGTCTGGTAATCCTGTGTGTCTTCCCTCTTTAATTTGTTATATCATCATCCAATTCTGACTTCATCCAGGTCATAGTTATATTCCTTTTACTTATTTGATGACCGCACTTGCTTTGCACTGCAATGTGGTCTTGCCACCTGGTGAAGCTCCTTTTACGCTTCTCTCGTTCAACAATTCAAACATCAATAAGATGAATTTGAAGCTTGCTCCTGGTCAAAATGATGGGGAAACAGAGGAAGTTGGAGAAGAAGATGTGCTACCCACTGACACTATAATGGATGACGATTTTGATGAATTAAAAGAAGAGTATGCTGAGGCTGATCCTGATTTTCAACCTTCTGGCTTTTGATGAGCGCCTTCGCGCCTTAGAGGAGAAGGTGGATGGATTGAAAATATCCCAAGATAGTCAAATGAAGTATATGCGTAAGTATTTTAGACACATCACAAAGGGATTACATCAGATTGATCCATCCATTCCACCTCCTTCTTCATTTAGTTCTGATTAGATTTCTTTATATTTGATTCTGGTCATGTATAAATGCTTATCTTTACTTGGTGACTACTTCGACATTTGGACATGTATAATTGTGTGATGTTGATACTCTACATTCGTATGTTTTAAACTGCTAACGTTCACTCTCTTTCTCATACTCTTCACATATTTTTATAACCATAATCTTGGGAGTGAAGTAGGTGATGTTTCCAGTGAAGTAATTTTGTTGACACATCGAACTACTATAATTCTTGGTATTTGTGGTGGATGCTTTTTATTATTTTTGTGGCGAATGGTTGTAATTTCATTTCAGTGCATATGGTGAATGATTGTAATATTTATTTTATTTACTCTTGCTTAGTTTGGGGCTTTGATTCTAATCACATATGTGAAATAAGGTTGTCCTACCTAAACTTGTTTGGGTGAAGGTTGTCCTATGAATCAGTTTGAATCAACATTTTAATACTAAGCAATTGAGATCTCTGATTTATTTATTATTCAGCACATTATTCGATTATTTGGCATAGTCCTATTCACCCCTCCCCCCTCCCCCTTAGGATTTCTTAAGCTCTCCTTTCAAGTGGTATCAGAGCGGGTTACTCTATCTTTTAGATTAACTTCCTTGAGTTTAGATCCAGAGCTTTATTATGTCAAATTGTGACAGTTTATCTATTACTAGGCCACCTCCTTTTGATGGCTCTTATTATTCATACTGGAAAGCCAGAATGAGAATTTTTCTAAAATCCTTAGATGAAAGTGTGTGGCAAGCCATTGTGACTAAATGGAAACCTCCAATGAGTGATGTAGTAGCCGAGGATGAATCCAAATTTATGAGAGAAACTACATTCTATTTATGGATTGCAGGTCAGAAAGTGAAAGTAGTGTTAATGCTAAAGCCTTAAATATCATAACTTGCGATCTATCGCCTGATGAACTCAAAAAAATTATTTCATGTGATATAGCTAAGCAAGCTTGGGACATTTTCAAAATGACACATGAAGGAATAACTATAGTCAAGTAATCAAAAGTTCAAATCCTCACTACTAGATTAGAGGAAATTCGTATGGAAGAAAATGAAATTTTCATAGACTGCTATACGAAACTAAATGACATAGTAAATTCCATGTGGGGTCTAGGAGATGGAATTCCAAAAAGCAAGGTTTGCACAAAAATACTGCAATATCTTCTTGACAGATTCAATTCTAAGGTTCCTGCTATTCAGGAATTAAGAGATACTAATCTTATGAAGGTCGAGGAGTTAGTTGGATCTCTTCAAACATATGAGCTTAATTTTAAGGCTCCTAAAGCTAATTATATTGCTCTTAAATCTTCTAAATCTGTTTTAAAATAAAATAGTACTAATTCTGATTTTGAAGAAAATGAAGATGATATGACAATGTTAGCTAAGAAATTTTATAAAAGTTTCAAAAACAAGAGGATATCAGATTTTCAAAAATCAAGTGATAAAAAAAAAGGGATAGGTTAAAAAGAAAGGGTATGATAGCAACTTGGGATGAATCATCTGACTCTGAAAGTTCTTCTGAGTCTGATGAATCAGAGCAAGAAAATACAAATGCAAATGATGTGAAAGCCCTTATGACTATAGCCAGAGTCACTTCATCAGATAGCCCGTAATATATCTGACTATGAAAATCTCAGGAGTGACCCTGAAAATGAAAATGAAGATGATCTTCAAGGTGCCTACAATGCCCTATACAGAGAAAGTTGTAAAATTGATGTCAACTTGAAAATTCAAAAAGAAAAATATGTTAAACTAAAAAAAGAACTTGAAAACACAGTTTTAGAAAAATCTCATTTTTCAGATTGTCTTGAAAAAAAAAATTAGATTTAAGTTTTAAATCTTCTGAATTGTAAAATCTCAAAACCGAAATTGAGAAACTAAAACTTGAAGTTTCTTCCCTTCTGAGTTCTAAGGACATTTGGAAATATGCCCATGATGACCAAAAAATGAAAAAATTGTTAACCTCATCTAGAAAATGTGGTGACAAATCTGGTCTGGGTTATATTAAAGGTAATTCTTTAAAATCCAAGGATTTTACTCCTATCTTTGTAAGAGGAGAATCTTCGAACTGTAAAGGTAAGACTTTAAGAGATTTTAATCATAATGATTTCAAAAACTCGAAACCCTTTCAAATTCCTAAAATTAATAATAATACATTCAGTTATAAACATCAAAGAAATAATAAATCACCCTTAATTGAAAAATTGTGGATTTGCTTAAAGAGCTTTTGAAATCCAACTCAGATGAAAATGGAGTTCATAGAAGAAGGATAAATCCTAACTCTCAAATGCAGTGAAAATCAAGAGATATTCCTAAATCTAGAACTGTAATGAAATGGGTTCCAAAGGTTACGTGTCTTGTTGCCCACACAGCTTTCAAAGTCATTAACCACTCAAGATGGTACCTGGATATTGGATATTCGAGACATATGACAACCGACAAGGGGATATTCACGAACATCAAAGAAGTAAATGGCGGCTTAGTTACCTTCGGTGATGGAAGCAATTGCAAAATAATAGGCTAAGGTACTATACAACTTCCTAACTTACCTCTCTTTGAAAATGTGCTTTATGTTGAAGGTTTAAAACATAACCTCTTAAACATATCTCAGATCTATGATTATGAACACAATGTGAAATTTTCAGATCATGGATGTGAGATTACAAATGAGATGGGTAGTGTAATATTAAATGGTCGCGGGACCTCTGAAAATTGTTATATAATTGATAACTCTTGTTCATCAAACCATTCATGTTACATGGTCCAAACAGACGAAACTGTGATATGACATAAACGACTTGAATATGTTAACTATAGAGATTTGTATAAATTGAGCAAAAGAGATCACTTACGTGGCTTACCCAAGCTAAAAAAGATAGAAAAAGTTTGTGGCGCATGTCAAATTGGCAAACAGATCAGGAGTAGTCGCAAGAAAGTGAACTCCTTAGCCACGGCCAAACCTCTAGAACTACTCTACATGGATCTAGCAGGACCAACTAGAACGGAGAGTAGAGGTGGAAAGAAGAATTTTCTGGTCATTATTGATGATTACACCAGATACATGGGTAACCTTTTTAAGAGGAAAATCTGATACTCTCGATGAAGTCAGAAAATTTTTAAAGCATATTCAGACTGAAAAAGAGATATTTGTGGTCAAAATTAGAAGTGATCATGGCACCGAATTTGAGAATATCAATTTTGAGAAATACTGCAATGGTCATGGTATATCACATGAATTCTCTGCTCCTAAAACACCTCAACAAATGGAATTGTTGAAAGGAAAAATAGAGTTTTACAGAAAATGGCTAGTGTAACGCTAAATGGCATGAAACTCCCAAAAAAACTTATGGGCTGAGGCTGTTAATACTGCTTGCTATATTATAAATCGTGTTTACATTAGAAAAGCCCACTTCTAATTTTGACTTATGGTTTAATAAAAAAGCCCACTATTAAATATTTTCAGACTTTTGGAAGTAAATATTTTTTTTTACGTGACCGAGAAAATTTGGGAAATTTTAAAGCTAAGAGTGATGAGGGAATATTTCTAGGTTATGCCTTAAATATCCGTACATATAGGGTTCTTAATAAAAGAACTGGGGTGATTCAGGAATCTATAAATGTAGTGATTAATGATCAACGAATCACACCCATTCCTAATCAAGATGATGATGAAGTCAAAGTAATTGATATACTCGAGGCTTCATCTAAATCAGTCAATACTGAGAAAAGATTAGTCAAAGACCATCCGACTGATCAAATTCTTGGTAACCCTCATATACAGGTGTACAGACAAGAAGACAATTAGAAAATATTTGTAATTATGTCTGCTTCATTTCCCAAATTGAACTAGTAAATGTAAATGAAGCACTTGCTGATGAAAGTTGGATAATAGCCATGTAAGAAAAGTTAAATCAATTTGTTAGAAATGATGTACGGTACTTGATTCCTAGACCTTCTGATAAACATGTAATTGGAACCAAATGAATTTTTAAGAATAAAACTGATAAATTGGGTAATATTATCAGAAATAAGGCTCGACTAGTTATACAAGGGTACACTCTAATAGAAGGTATTGATTACGATGAAATCTTTGCACCAGTTGCACGTCTTGAATCCATAAGATAATTTATTTCAATTGCATATCATAAGAAATTCAAAATATATAAAATGGACGTCAAAAGTGCTTTTTAAAAGGTGATTTACATGAGGAGGTATATGTTAAACAACCAAAGAGTTTTGAAGACCCTAAATCTCCTAATCATGTATACCGTCTTAAAAAGGTACTTTATGGTTTAAAACAAGCTCCCACGGCATGGTATGAAAAACTGACTAAATTTTTACTTAGTCATAACTTTATTATGGGCAGTGTTGATAAAACTTTATTCGTCAAGAAATATAATGATCATATACTGATAGTTCAGATCTATGTCATTTATGGATCTACATGCACTAACTTATCTATTAAGATTGCAGATCTGATGAAATCCAAGTTTGAAATGAGTATGGTTGGTAAATTAAACTACTTTCTTAGATTACAAGTTAACCAACTTGAAGATGGTATATTCATTTCACAAACCAAATATGCCTTGAACCTTGTAAAAAGGTTTGGGTTTGAGAATGGAAAGAATTTTGAAACTCCAATTAGTACAACTCTTAAACTCTCAAATGATGAATCAGGTAAAAGTGTAGACTCCCGTATATATTGAAGCATGATTAGTAGTCTCTTATACTTAACTGCCAGTAGACTTGATATTGGTTTTAGTGCTGAAATATATGCTAGATATCAATCTAATCCTAAGGAATCACATCTAATTGTTGTTAAATTGATAATTGGATATGTCACAAGTTCTGTTGACTTAGGACTTTGGTATCTGCATGATACATCCATACAAATTGTCGGATATACTGATGCAAACTGGGCATGAAATATTGACGATAGAAAATCTACCAGTGGTGGATGTTTCTATGTAGGGAACTTTTAGTTTTGTGGCTCAGTAAGAAACAAAATTTTGTACTCTCTCACCAGCTGAAGCTGAATACATCGAAGCTGGTTATACTTGCACTCACCTTATTTGGATGAAAAGAATGTTAGTTGATTATGGTATTGTGCAAGATACAATGACACTATACTGTGATAATTCGAGCGCAATTAATATTTCAAAAAATCTAATCCAACATTCTCGTACAAAACATATCGATATTCGGTACCATTATATTCGAGAATTAGTTAAAGACAAGAGTATCATGCTTGAATACATTCAAACCGAGAAGCAGCTTGCAGACATACTAACCAAATTGCTTAACAGAAATAGATTTTCCAATTTAAAGCATGATATTGGTTTGTGTATTATTAATTAATTATCTTTCTTATGCATTTATTTTCATTGTATGTTTATATTGTCTAAATGCATAACTTGATAATAAATAAATAATAAATCATATATATATATATATAAGAAAATCAGATTTTTTGAGGCATCTTTGACCAGTCGAGTGCATACTGGACTGGGTAAGGACCGTGTAATTTCATCCTAAAAAGGGAAAAACACCTTTATCATTTCATTCTCCACCTTCTTCCTTGACTAGCCGGTGCCTCTCTCGACCAACCCAACTTCCAATCTTGGTTGTAAGTGTTTATTTTTCAATTTCCTTCAAGTTTTGAGTACATGTTTGGTAGTTAATCTCATATTTGGGTTATATTTGTGATTTCAAACCTGCTTTGGAGTGTGCTTTATTTCAAATCTGTTCTAGCTTCAATCCACTCTCTCTCTTTGATTTCTTTCTTGTTCTATACTTAATGGAGCATTGTTCAAAGCGAACGGCAACACGAAAGAGCCGTGGTAGCTCTTCTTCTAGATCCACTCCATTAGGTGTAAGAACCCTATAGGCCACCGACAAAGATTCAGAGCATGTCAAGGATTTTCGCACTAAAGACATAATCATAGAGAGATCACTCAATATTGATCACATTGCGCCCTTTGGTCTTGTTCCTATTTTAACCAAAATTGATTGGGAGTGCATCTTTGGTTGGGGCAGAACGACTTACCGTTCCATAGCACAAGGAATGTACGCTTCCATTTGTGATGTGTCTCTTGAGGATCTTACGTTCACAATTAAATTTGTGGAAGGGACCCTCGCAGTAAATCGATATACTATTTCGGCATTGACTGAGATTTCCATTGCGGAAGATGCAATTCCTATTGCAAATCTAACTGATAAAATGACTAATTCTGAGAGGCAAGTAATTACACGTAATTTGTGTAACTTTAATGCTGAATGGAAGTTAGGTAATGCCCTTCCAGTTAACCAAATGTTTTCCAAATATCATGTTCTTCATAGGATTTTCACTTCAAATGTCTATCCTAGGTCAGGGAATAAGTCTAAACTTACTCCCTTCATGACTCGAGTTCTTCATTTTATACTATGTGGTATTCAAGTCTGTCTTCCTTTATTAATGTGTTACATTATTATTCAGTTCCGTTTACATCCTGATCATGGATCGATTCCATTTGCTTATCTCATGACTTGCATTGCTTTATATTGTAATGTTACCATTCCTACGTCTGAGGCACCAAAATTTGTACTACCATTTAACAATATCAACCTGAATAAGATGAATCAGAAACCTCTTCCTTGCCAAACTGAAGAAGAGGAGGAAGCATAGGCTCCCACCGATACTACTATGAAAGATATTTTTACTGAGTTTGATGAGTCTGATGATCCAAAAGATCTAGACTATCAACCTTCTCAGATAGATGGTCATCTTAAATCTTTGGAGGAGAAGTGCCACGCCCCAAATCCGTGGACAGACAGCTTTCGTGATACATCGAATTCGGCACTCGACTTCCATACACCAAGTCCCGAGTTCAGCGCATCACAATGAAGATTTTTAACTAATTTTTTTTATACGCATATAATTATACCTGAGCATGAAGATCCATGATCAAAATACCAAGCAACACTCTCCATTATAAATCCTGATAGTTACAAGTACAATGCTTTCCTAAAGATACACAACGTCAAAATTCCCAAATCCACTTAGGCAAGTATGTCTTCCAAGCTACTCCAGCCCTGAAAAAATGGGAATAGGAAGGTTAGGCAAAAAGCCTAGTGAGTACATTCGTGTGTGCAGTGTGTCCTACATGCAAGCAAGATAAATATGCCATAAAAAAATCATGTATGGTGAAAGGCGTGTAGTATATAAAGTATGATGTCAATGTCAATGCAATGCATATGCAACATAGGAACACTCCGAGTCAACGCTACCAGCATCACTAAGTCATATTTTCATTTCTCTTATACCACAACCATAACCGTATTACACGCATTGGTAATTACATCATCATCATCTTATTGTCATCTATAATCATACAATATCGGAAATACTGGCAAGATCATGAATCATACGATATTAGAGTAAGTGAAAATACTGACAAGTCCATGAGTCATACAATATCAGAGTACATAATACAGATCAGCTATGCAAATGAGGAGTCATAAAGAGTCAAATATCAGGTGCCAAGGATGCAATACAATATACAATTCCTGATGAGTTCACGAATACCGTCAGCCGTATCTAGACCATATAAATGCAGAAATACAGTAACCCAAAATATCATATGTCGCGGATGTAATGCAATATGCGGTGTGAATGGAATGACCATTCTGGAGTGTGAAGTCGAGATGATAGTACGTAGTATCGCAGGCTATGGGGTCCATCACAAGGGACTTCTATCCAAACCAGTCCCATACCTAAATTTGGATAGTCAGACTCAATGTGGTAAACTCCTGATCTCAGGTTAGTCATGCACCCCAACCGAAATCCTGGCTACTGTGAAGGTACATGTAACAAATAGTTGCGCATAACCAGCCCGAGTGGATAGTGAATGAATGAGTATGCAACTCCTGCTCAATAAGTCCACATATCAATACTGTTCATCTCTGGGATCATCACCGGGTCTAATACACTCTACACTAGCTTGCCGCCCCATCAAGCGCACAATTGGGTAAGTGGAAGAGACCTCACTATCCGTCTGGCCAGTAGTCAGCCAATATCTACCCGGCACATCGATAGCGGACCCATTCATGAGCTGGTCAAACTCAGCCTAAGTATGCCTACTCCCTCAGGCGGGTAAGGCCACACCCCCTCCCAACTGACCACGACACAGTGGGAGACGCGGCCTACTAGTATACGACCCTCACGCGCTCATATATATCCACTCGGTCTCAACGTTAGGGCGTCCTCTGGTACCAAGAGGATTTAGGGATTTTCACCCATGGCCATCTATGGCAGCCCGATGCTAGTAACCGATTTTCGGTGTCTCATCTGGCCATCCACGATATACCTGTGGAGGCTACGGTCCTGATGTCGCTAGGGCGTACAACACAATGCATGAGTCATACAATTCAGTCATGCATCAATCCTGCGTATACCGTGCGCTCATGTGAGACAATCTCTGCCTATCAAGGAGTCTCATAACAATCTGCCCAATGACATATGCAATGGTCAACCACATCTCATAATAAACATGCAGATGATGCATATGGGCATGTACATGATGCTATGCTGTCACATAATCATAATCGGTATCGACAATCGATATCGACAATCGGCACCAATAATCGGCCTAACAAAGGGCCTAAGGGAAGGTCACAATGTGGACGTTTAACCATCATTGCCCATTAATGTGGACATTTAACCAACATCACTCCCAAAGAGTGGCTCACATAGAGCCAAACCTATAGTGGGCCAATAGCCTCACACAATGGCCTAATGTACATCACGTTGGGCCTCACTCAAGGGCCTAATACACATCATGACGGACCAAATACACGGGCCTAATATACATTACCATGGGCTACGACCCATGGTCCTTAATATACATCATAATGGGCTACGACCCATGAGCCTCAATATACATCATAATGGGCCACATAATCATCACATCGGGCCTCGTCAAATGGGCCGTAAATACATCATATGGGCCTCGACACATGGACCATAAACACTAATGGGCCTCATATACATCAAGTGGGCTGCATAAATGGGCAGCACTAATGGGCCTCATATACATCAAGTGGACTGCATCAATGGGTCGGACTAATGGGGCAACCACTTTGCTTAAACTTTCACATAGTTAGGCGACCAGTACCATAATTTCACATAGTTTAGTATGTATACGATTACTATCATGATCTAGTGTCCACATTTCAAAATATCCAAACATAATTGAGCAATCGTAATCATACATGCAAATACAAGGTTACACCAATTATGATAAGTCTTATACTATAAGCACTTCACCCGTCACATAGTTAATGACTCATATTTGGTGTCACATGGTTAAGGGCCAAGGGCCACATTTCATCATACCATTTACGGTTTAGAGATCACATCGCATAGAATCCAGGACCTTAATAGCATTAGCTTGGGTAACATAACCCTACATCACATTCGGTCTAGTGTACAACTTGGTCATACATGATTCAAGTGGCGGTGTCTATATCAATAAGCACAAACCTACATTGTTGAATGGCCATCAATGCCACTTGGTTTCATACGGTTAGGTGGCCTTGTGCGTATTTCACATTCATACAGTTAGATGACTACATATACTCCACCATTGCCTATGATTAGGTGGCAATACATACGTCACATGCCCACATGTTAAGGAGCCAAACACTTATAAGGCACCTTCACACAACTAGAGTCTACACATTTATTATAATTGAACATGTTTAAGGGTTTAAACACATATCATATGATATTACTACTTAAGGCCGCACTCTAACCAAAGTGCCAAGTGATCAAGGGCTGATCACAATCAGCCCATTTAAGGGATTAATCATCATTACTCCAAAAATTACAATACCAGTTCGTCATACATTCAACACATGGAGATTACAAACTCTTGTTAAAGAGGTCCAATGGTTGGCCCAAACAAGGCTACCACTGATGGGCCCACATGGCATTCACTCAAAATAGGCCTTAACGTTCTTGGGCCCACACACCAATGGAATTCACAATGGGTTCTATGTGGTGGAGTCCATGGGGATTTCCCACGAGGTTGAGTTGTGTGTGACCCACCTGAAATTAGGATCCGCTCTAACAATTCAGTGAAGTCGATGGATGGTAAGGATATACATTGCATCATTAACCTCGACCCTAAGAAAATTTTTGTGATAAGAGTTCGTTCCTTACCGTTTCAGGTGGTAGGTCTAGGTGGACTTTGGATCGGCCTGATTTTTAAAACCATACCATGCAATGGGCTAGTCAAGGATGATGTATGGATTCAATGAATCAGATACATCGTGGTAGACCCACAGGGAGTCTTCAATGGTAAATGTTCAATTCCCACTGTTCGTGTGGTGCATCCTACCTAAAATTTGGATCAGCTTTATTTTTTTTGGGCTCATGTACTAAAATGGTCTATTAAAGACAATGTACAGTGCAGATCTGATGTAGACATTACGTGGGCCTCTTGGCTTAAAATCAAGTCATTTTGTGGCTCGTGTGGGCTACACCCCATACAAAAGTTGAGAGGGTTACCCTCCATTAAAACATTCATAATCATTTGTTGAGCCACCAACGCGTGGTTCACAAATCTAGCTCATCCATTATGTGTGTCCCACTTGGTTGAGGGTTCAGATCAAGTTTCAGATGCATCCAAATTTCAAGTGGACCCCAACAAGTGTTTTTATATGCTCAAGCTCCGAGTTGTACAAACGGTTTAAGGAGATCAAAGTTACATGGGTTCCAAGGTGATGTATTTATTATATCTACACTGTTTATCTATATTTAGAGATCATTTTAGAGAATTATCCAAAAATTAATGATATCCAAAGATTATGTGGACCTCACCACAAACAACAGTGAAGATAATGATTTCACCATTAAACAATTCACAGGGCCCAGCATAACGTTTATTTTCCATTTAATCTGTTCATAAGGTCACAAAGACCTGAATTAAGAGGAAGAACAAATTTCATATTTGTCCAAAACTTCTATGACCCAAAAAGGGTTCCAATGGTAGACGTTCAATCCTTGCTGCTTTTGTAGTGTGGACCACTTGATAGTTAAATCTGTTTTGTTTTATTTATTATTATTATTATTATTTTTTAGAGCCTTGAGACAAGTTGGCCAAATGGATGGACGGTTTGGATATAACACACACCTCATGATCAGACCCACAGAACTTGCTTATGTCAAAACAAGTCTTTACAAGTTTTTAGATGGTGTGGGCCACCTGAGTCCCGTGTACGGCTGATTTTTGGGGGATCCCATCATTTAAAGGGGACCTGTCAAATGCACGGTGCTGATGTTCCACATACATCATGGTGGGGCCTATGGCTGGGATCCACAGTCCCTGCCTACCATAAGCAGCAGAAGCTGCAGTGTCTAGAGGACGCTGGACATCAACAGCAGCAAGGGGCTAACGCCTCTTGCCTCTCTCTCTCTCTCTCTCTCTCTCTATATATATATATATATATATATATATATATATATATATATATTAGTATGGTTTTTCATAGGTGGGGCACACACCAGGATGATCCACTCCATCTGTTAGATTCTATGGCTCGGTATGGATCTAACAAGCCCAATATTCAGCATTTTTTTTTTTACGTACAGAAACATTACAATGGGCCCTAACAGTTTATCACTATTAAAATAGTCTTTTTTTATGGTGTGGCCTACTAGAGATTTGGATTAGCTTCATTTTTCGGCTCCACGCCTAAATTATGCTGGGGAATCGGATGGATGGCATGGATTAAATATATACATCATGGGTGGGGCCCGTTGTGGACCCACATCCTAGCCCCTTTTATTCAAAAGCAGCTGGACGCTGCTTGCTGGGACACCGGCAACAATCAAAGTCCATTCTCCTTTTTTTTTTAATTAATTAATTTATTTTAATGTGATGTGTGTCACGTGTGTGTATGTGTGAGTATGTGGCCAGCCCAATGGGTCACACTTTGGACAGTTTGGATGGCCTAAAAAATTCTGGTGGGGCCCACTATCAATGGGTCCCACATAAAGTCTATAATAAATTATTTTTATTATTAATCTTTTTATATGTATTTTCTCATGAATCCACACCATTAAACACATCATTATCATCATATCATCACCATTTTTTATCATCTTTTTATATGTACTCTCCTATGTATCCACACCATTGATTACATCATTATCATCAAATCATCACCACTAATAATTATACAAATAATCAAAAAGAAAACAAACCAAGAGTGGAGCGGGTGTACTCACTTTAATGGACTAGATGGATGGTTGAGATGGATGGAAGCGATGGGATTGATAGAGTTGATAGCCCACCAAGATCACTCCTCTCTCTCTCTCTCTCTCTCTCTTGTGTAGAAAAATGGTAAAATGCTAAGGGATGAAGGACTATTTGTAGAGAAATTGTTAAAATGTGGTTAGATTCAATTAATGTGATCTTGGTTAGCTTAGATTAAGATTATGACAATTAATTCATGATTTGTAATTAATGGTGGATTAAAGGAGCATGGGATGGCATGGTGTGATGATGTCATACATAGGGTATGGAATGGAGAGAAGTTGACTTAAGGGAGCACATGAGAGAGGGGAGGTATGGGAGTGTGACATCACACACATGGGTAGAGATTCTCTCACCCATGTGTGGCATGTACATGTGTGCATGGCATGTATTGTGCATATGTGTGAAATGGGGTACATGGCACCATGCACATATGATACAACAACGATTCTTCGCGACGTATCTCACTAACGGAGTATCGTACAGACGCACGGGTGGTACCTCAACGATCGTGGCGATGGGGCAGTCAATATGAGATAGGTTTCGAGGTCTTGGGGTTTCGGTCAGTTGGGTGTGTACTATGAACGGCAAATCCAGGTCTAGTTAAAGGCGTCGATCATCGTGTACATAAGCATAAAAAGTCGTACGGAATAGATGGGGTCTTACAAGAAGGTCAGTGTACTGCCGGTCTCTCAGGACAACTTGGTTCAAACCTAAAAATCTGTAATGAAGTACATGAAGAAGTACTTCCATCGCATCAGCTGAAGTTTGCATCAGCTTGACCCTTCTATGTCTACTCCTTCATCATCTGGATCTGATTAAGATCTTATCTTTTTATGTACTTTTTATTTCAGTGATGTAAAACTTAAACTTTACTTGCTTGCTTGGATGATTTCTTAATACTCGCTCTTAACCTCTTTAATGTTATTTCCCTGACATTTATACTTTCATAGTTGATATCTGTTCTCTTCTTATTACATATGCTCACCTGTTCTTCTATTAAGTTTAATGGCTGATACTTTACTTTCCTATCTATCTTATTTGATTGTTATCTACTTCTTCCTTTGTCAACTTGTGAAAAAAGGGGGAGAGTTAATTAATATTTGGAATGCATATTAATTAATTATGGAGAATGGGAATGATGGGCATGAATGCTTAATTAGACTATGTATGCTATGGAATGTGTTATATGTTATAAATGATACAGGGGAAGTACTAATTGAGGGAGAGTAGAAAATATTTTGAAATCTTCAACAATCTTCTACAACATGAGTACAAGAGTACAAGGCGTCATTCTTATAATTGTAAAATTATGTGTTTTGTCATGAAATTGACAAACGGGGAGATTGTAAGTGCTATAATGTTTAAAGCACACTTTGATTGTCAAATTTTCTTTAGTCAAAACATATTATCAAGTGATCTTCAAATATGGTTAAAGATCAAGGTTTAAACCAAGTCCAAGTTCTATTAGAAGATCAAGTTCAAGTTCTGGTAGAATATCAAGTTCAAGTTATAGTAGAAGATCAAGGTAGAAAGACGACATGAAGTCAAAATCAAATGATGTTCAAGTAGAAGATCAAGCTCCATAAAGAAGTTCAAGCCTTTAAACTACTTATAGACAAAGAAGTTTAGTCATTCAGGTATATTATAAACCCTAAAAAGACCTTAGGTTTAGGTGCTTTCAAAAACTACTTAAAATTGAATTTTTATGTTTTTGGTTAAGTTTCGACCAGCTTAAGGTTTGGCTTGACTAGCCTAAGTTCTATTAGGCCAGTCCTAGAACAAACCGAAGTAAAACAAAAAATTTATTACTTCTTCGGCCAGTCGAGTGGTCTGCTCGACTAGTTGAAGGGCAATCTTCGACCAACCCTAGGTTTCTCTACTCAAAGTTTAGCAACTGAATCATTTCAGATTTTAGCACCTTCGGCCAGTCGAAGACCACCTTCAGCCAGTCGAAGCCCACCCTTGACCATTCAAACAGGGCCTTCAATCAGTCGAAGATTTGTTATATCTTATCCCGTTCAAATTTGAAATTCTATTGGAATAGAATCTGATACTTGGGCCAGTCGAAGACTGTCTTAGGCCAGTTGAAGAACTAACTTCTTTGCCTATAAATTGAGGTTCTCTCTTAATCTGAAAACTCATTCAAGACTATTCAAATCCTTTTACAAGTAAGAGAGAAGCTCTATTTATATTCAACCTATTGAACGATATTTATAAATTACTTTTTATAGCTTTTTGTTTAATTCCTTAATCTCAGACTCTGTCATTCTAATTCTACAGAGAGTGGATCTTACTCTTCTTATTGAGATTTAAAGGAATTAATACAAGTAGCCATTGATTTAATCTTAATTAAAATCAATAGAACCCTGGACCTTTTCTATCGAAGTGAACATTGAACATTGAACATTCAAGAAAACAAGTTCTTCGACTACAACTTCTTCTACGGTGAAGATAAGTATACATTTGTTTACTTTCTACATTTGGTTTTTCTGAGATAGCTAGAAAATCTCAATGTTAGTTTTTTTGAGATATCCAGAAAATCTCAATGTTGGTTTTTCTGCGATAGCCAGAAAATCTCAGTGAGGGTTTTTATTTGTGATAGCCCGGTATAATCACAATTGTATCACGTTTTAAGGTGACCCTAAGAAAACCTTATTCATAGTGAAAGCCAAGATTATGTAGAGAGTAATTTTGGGAGTGGAGTACGTGTGGCTGTTTGAGAACAGTTGTTGACACACCGAACTACTATAATTCTTAGTGTTTATGATGAATGTTTTTATTATTTTTATGGTGAATGGTTGTAATTTCACTTCAGTATATGTGGTGAATGATTGTAATATTTATTTAACTTACTCTTGATTAGTTTGAGGTTTTGATTCTAATCACATTCGTGAAATAAAGTTGCCTACCTAAACTTGTTTGGGTGAAGGTTGTCATTTGAATCGGTTTGAATCAATGTTTCAATACTAAGGCAATTGATATCTCTGATTTATTTACTATTCAGACATTATTTGATTATTTGGTATAGTCCTATTCACCCCCCCCCCCCTAGGACTTCTTAAGCTCTCCTTTTCAACAACGATCCATGATGGCACATGGGTTCGGACAGTGGAATCAAATGTCACGATAGGATATGCATACCAAACAAACCGGAATGTTAGGTGCCACCGAAAGGGACTGTTTTCAGACAACAACTTTGGGAATTTATTAGGTACTACTGAAAGATATTTCGGTACCACCGAAGCTGGCTTCGGTAGCACCATAAACTAGTTGTTTTCTATCCGTTGGAACTTTTTATCTAAAAAAGCAGCTTGTAAAAACTTGCAAAATTAGTAGAAATAGGTACCATATAGTCTCTAGTGTATCCCAAGCTTATCTTAGCCCATTTAGACTCTATCCATATGAGTTTCATGTTCTCTTGATTGTGATCTTACACTCTTATGAGCATTTAAAGCTCATATTAATGAAGAACATGAACTCGTGCCTTCTCTAGAGTACAAAAGCCAAACCAATAAGAAAACCCTTGGCCTTTTGATACTTTAGAGTATTCATAGGTTGAATCCCTTAGAAAATCCACTCATTATCCTAGATAGGAGATTCAACAAACTCTCATTACATTGGTCACCTTTATAGGTACATCTTATGTAAGGTTTTTTGTCGTGAAGCCAAACCTAACACGTAAATCCAAGCGACACAATCAGGTGAGCATCGAGAAATTGATTCAAACACGAGAACGCGAAGATCAAGCATCCCAAGACGAGCTACAAAAGAGAACTCTATCCGACAAGTAAGTGTCATAGTTAAGAGTTCAAAGTTTAGTCTCTTTCCTTGTGCAGGATTGATGCTACAAGTTTGCTATTAACAAACTCGTTTAGGTTCCTTGTATGGGACCTTGGTCGGTGGGCCTAAACAGTAGGTGCCTAGTGTGAGACCTTATGTAATGCCCCGGGTTTTGGAACCCGAGTATATGACTCGTTCTCCAAAAACCTAAGTGTTAGCCTATAAAAATTCAGTGTAAATTTGAACCACTTATCATAAATCTGAGTTAACAGCAACGAATCTAGAGTAAACCATGCATTGAATAAAAACATTCTGATCGTCACAAAATTCCCAATGTAGCGCCCATACATGACTTATACAATCCCAAATAACAAAGTTCAAATAAGCAAAAATAGGAACCTATTAACTAGTGGTGGAGCTCAATATATTCCGCAGAGACCCTCAGCTACCTGATCTGTTCTATCAACCTAGTGAACAGCTTCGGCTCGCTCTATACCTACATCAACTGTTACGGTTTGATAGCGTCAAAGGCTATCGCAGTGAGGAGCACCCTCTAAGATTGTGCACTCATCATTCATAATCCATTATAGATCGCAAGTCATGAAATTAGATATATTAAACAGGGCATTTTGTAATCATGCTCATATATTCAAAAAATTATCCAATCAATAAAACCTCATCCTAAGCAAAATATAATAGCAATCACAATATAAGGGAATGTATTCAGATGTCAAATAATCAATCATACGACTTTCTATTGCACTTGAAATCACATTGTACGTGAACTCGGTAAGATGGCTAGAAAATCGATAAACAAACTTCAGTTCCACCTGAAAATCATGGTACAAACGAAATCCATAAGGTGAATAGGAAATCAACCTTTAAACTTCTACTTCACCCGGAGATCATATCATATGTGAACACCACAAGATGGCTAGAAAATCGATAATCGAACTTCAGCTCCATCTAGAAATCATATACGAATGAACACCGCAAGATGAAGAGAGAATCAACATAGGAACTTCGGCGTCATTCGAAAATCATATGAAGTCCGCAAGATGGCTAGAAAATTGACAAGCAAACTTCAGCTCCACCCGGAAATCATAACAAACTCTGCATAATGACCCAAAAATCAACCAGATATGCAAATATAACCAATAAGCCATGAAAGGGCACCAATAACCCATCAAAGCCACGAGGGTAAACATGCGACCCAAGCCGTGTAAGGCAGATGTGTGATTAAGCCCGTATAAGTCACATAGGGGCCACAAGATGGTAAGTCCTTAACATGTTATATTCAATCCATAAGATAATCACAATGACAACATCTAATTATTTGGCAAACTCTACAACTCGAGATAACATGTGGCAACCGAATTATTTATATTTTCTAACAATAAAGAAACATAACAATTATACGTTACATGAGTCAATCGCGCAACATATTAACATATTTATATAATGAGATAAGTAAAATTATAAACTAACTTAGAGCTACCAACTACATGGAATTTAAGCATCGTTCATGCCCAGGTTGGTGAATTTAAGTGGGAAGCTCAAAGGGTGAGTCCTCACCTTAGGATGTAAGTCCACTCGTTCGTAGGGTTTGAAGGTGTGAAGTAGCTGATTTGACCGATCCAATCTAGTCCTGATTGCTCATCTTGACTTGAACCAACACAACCCGAGCTTGGTTTGTTCTTGGTTTGGAACTCGACTCAGCTAGCCCGACTTGCACCTGAATCGAATCTAGCCTGACCGAGTGTCCGAATCTCCTTTACTCGACAACGAGTCGACTCACTCCCTCTCTCTTGCTCTCTTCTCTACCCTCTTTCGCTCTCCTTCTCCCTTCATTTCTTTCTTTCTTTTCTTCTTCCTAGCACACTTTCTCTTCTTTCTTTCTCCTATCCCTCTTCTTCTTCTACCCCTTTTTTATATTGCCGGAACGTGCAGCAAGCACCTGTACCGAGTTTACTCGACTCCCAACTCTCTCTCTCTCTCTATCTCTCCCCCTCTCTCTCTCCTCTTCCTTTCTCTCTTTATTTCCTTGCTGGAATCCCAGCTGGACTAGGCCACTCGACCCATTCAACTCAGTTCTAAAACCGAGCCAACTCAATTTTTTTACCATACAGCAGCCCTAACCTCCCTTCTCCTTCCTCTTCTTCTTCTCTTTCCTTTCTTCTGATTCTCCTCTTTTCTTCCTGGACTACAGTAACTCGAGACCGGTCCAGACTCTCCAAGCTCAGATAGACCAAGTTTCGCAACTCAATGAGGCACGACGAGTGCAACAATGCAGCACCGTCACCACCTCACACCTCTCTACTCTTCCTGCTTCCTACTCCCCTATTTTTCACGTCTGATACCAACAGCAAGGCCTATAGTTTGCAGTGGAACGGAAAGACTCGATTCTAGCTTACGTAGAACCCAACAGGTGCGACAATGCTCTCAGGGAAGAAGCTTCGGCTTCAATGGCAGAGTGCCATCTGATGGAGTTTTCTCCAATCCGAGTCGTGGAGATGGTAGGAATTAATCCAAGGAGCTTACAAGAGGGAGGTTTCAGAGTGACTTTCCTGGTGGTTTCGACGAACAGAAGTTCAGTCGATTTATAGGGCTATGGTAGAACCAAGGGAGAGGACCCGGATTGCACTCAGCTCCTACTATTTTTATAGGATTTCCCTAGCCCGATCAGAACCCTAGGATTGAAAATAGACATCCCAAATCTATTTCCTTACTGGGAGGTGGTCCTACATAGCTGGTATAGTGAAACCAGCCGCGGTTTTCTCCCAAGTATAAAGGAACCTCAAAACCATGTTACTTTGAGTGGAGGGCTAGGATCGCGTTGTGGTGAATGGCTATGATGGAAAGAAGTACCGTCGCACGGATTGCTAGCGTGGAAAGGTTTTTTCCATTTTCGGAAAGTGGTTGCACACAACCATCTTGTACTCGTGATCGTATAGTTTCACATGGGAGGAAGCGTGTGAAACTCCGGCGGTTCGGTCTGAATTTCCTCCTCTCCAAGATGGACAGTTCAGATCATCTGATCGATGACTGATGGTGGGCCATCTAGTGACAAAAATGGACATTGTCCGCAAGCTGCTCGCGGGCGGGAGATTTTCGAATGAGGGAGAGTTTTTCTCCTCTTCGAGAAGGCTCAGTCAGCATCCGATTTGTCTAAGTCCTTGGCCTGGTGCTCCACAGATACACGCACATGGTGTACACACTCCACACAAAAGTGGGGTCCACGATAGTTTGTGATCCAATCCGCTCCATTCATCTATTTTGTCTGCTCAAAATAGGGCCCAGTACAAAGAATAACGCAGATTCATGACTTAGGTGGGTCTTACTTCATCATTTCGAGCTACCCAATCGATTCCAGTTAATCCAACGGTCCGACTGTTCCAAATTCAAACATTAGTGGTAGAAAGTGTCTCTGAGACCGATCATTAATCCAATAACCCCTTACTGGGCCCCATGTTCATGATCTAACACTTTATGAGTCATAAAACATGGGGTTTTGCATTTAATTGGTGTCCACGATCAATCCAACGATTGATATTATAACCTGATGGTCAGATTCTTACAGAATTACTCCTCTACGGCTCTACACATTATATTGTCTGTCTGAAGTAGATATAACTGTATAATCTCCTGTTTAATAGTTGATTATCATGTGGGCCACGGTAGTGAGATGGAATGGCTGGATTGCTTCACCCCGATCGTTAGTGGTCCACCGAGGTGTCTACTCGAAATCTAGCCCGTCCATCAGCTCCGACAGCTTAATATGGGTCACCTATCTAATTGTGAGGTAGATCCATAATCCAAGTGGGCCCATCTAGTAGTTTTACATTCTATCTAGTGATACCCAACAACCCAACTGTCAGATCATGTTCATACTTGTTTTTTTTCAACGTCCTTAAACCTCCCCTACCTAATATAGAGGAAACGTAACGGCTTACTCGCGTGTTTAGCTTATAAGTAACACAGATCATAAATCCTTGGACCTACGGCTTGATGGACTGCGAATTTGATAATCCAGAGTTTGATATTGACAATGGACTATTAGATCTGTCTACCAAGGTGATTTAAACACTGTGATAGACTCCTCTTGTGGTGTGATACTCCTTGAGGATTTAATGGAAGGGTTTGTTGGTCCATCTTGAAAATCGACGGATGGACGCATTGATACGTGGTCCTAAAGTCAGTATAAGTGGAGATCTAATAACTAGTCTTATGCTTAGAGGGCCAGATGGTTCGATCTACAGATGAAGATCCTCCTAATGGTTGGATGGCTTGATCTTTGCCCCAAACTACCAACTCAAGCTAGAACGATGGTGACCGTTCAGATGAATTGAGTTTTCGTTTACTCTAACCTAGGTCCTCATGGAAACACCCGAGTACTAAAAAGTACGGGGTGTTACAATCTACCCCCCTTAAAGAGAATTTCATCCACGAAATTCAACACTCCTAACTTAAATGGGAACGAGGAAAATCCATTTTACTATGTTTGTTAGCATTCACCACCTTCTTCGTGAAGTATGTTTGTATTCACGACTGACTACTAGGACTGGGGTTGTTACAATCTACCCCCTTAAAGAAGAATCTCGCCCACGAGATTCGTTTATGCTCATCCCAATTTCCTTCAGTGTCGATTAGGATTAAAGGTTTACTCACATGACGTAAAGAAGAGTTTTACTATTTATTCTATATTTATATATTTGTGTGTGTATGTTTGAAGTTCACAATGACAGTTCTACGTCATCTAAAAGAAGAGTAATAATTTTATGTTTTCAGTGTTTGGGTAAATACAAACGGACAGTTATAGTTGGTCTGAGCCTGATACGTCAAACTTCTGCCTGGCCAGGCAGTGAGTTTACTAGTATCTTTCTTAATCCCCGTGAGTATCGATTTTCTGCTGGATCAGGGCATTGAGATCATTGTAATCACTAGGATCTAGAATTTGTGTCAAACCACGCATATTTCGCTTAGACATAGTTCTGTCGGTTCGTGTTCCCAATCACTTTAGTCTTTTGAGATAGGCCATTTAATTTCCTGCTTCCCTAAAGAATAAGTCTAAATGATTCATTACACTTCGACATTGCGATTTAGCTATCTTGGGTGCTATCCTAAAATCTTTAATTTAATCATTTCTAATTGTTTTAGTCACATTACTATGCATTCTTAACAATTTATAATCCTTACGAACTATCTTATAACTACTAAGGAAGATTTATAAAGGTCGTACCTTGGTGGCTAAAGTCGTTGTACTAGAGGGAAGATCCTCTCATCTCTTTGTTTCTTAAAACACTGCTTTAATAAGTGACCTGGCCTTCCACAATAGTCACAAAGCTTATCCTAACCCGAAGAGTGAGTTGGGTGAGACATTGATTCCATCCTCTCTTCAGCCATAGGAGATGCAATTGGCGCCATCTTGGCTTTTGCTTGCTGAACCTCGAATAAGAGTACGTGTTTTGGCCCTACGTTCGAAGTCCTCTATTCGCATGGCTTTGTCCACGATATCAGCAAAGTCAGTAAAGTCGAAGGTGCACAATCTCAATTGCATTTCAAATTAGAGACCTTCCATAAACTTTTACAATTTATATTCCTCGTCCTCAATAGCCTTTGGTACATATCGTGACAATTTGTCGAAGCGCACTTCATATTGTGGCACTGTTGTATTCCCTTGTTCCAACTTGAAAAACTCGGATATTTTCTCTTGACGATAGCATAAAGGAAAGTATTTTCCATTGAACCTCTTTTTAAACTCACTCCATGTCCACTCATAATCAGGTGGGACTCTTCGAAGCACGCCCTCCCACCATATATCATCCTTGCCTTCCAAGGCATACGTGGCGAGAACAACCTTCTGGGCGTCTGAACAACCTAGCGATCTCATCATCTTGGCCATTCAATTCAACCAGTGTTCTGCTAAAACTGGATCTGGTGCTCCCGAGAAGGACGGTGACCTCAGCCTCTGAAACCTTTCAAACATATCTGTCCCACTAACTTCTTCAGTCTTCGAGGCCGATGCACCCATATTATGTTGGAGAGCTTCCAACATTGTGGCCATCGAAGCCTGTTGTTGTTATACAATGGTAGTCAGCTGACTAATAACATCGCCAAGTGGGGCTTCGTACAACGAATTTGATGGGGGTGTTCTAACTAGACCCACGGATGGTTGAGAAGGGATTATTCCTGATGATGACTCTCTTTCAGGACTGCTTAGCCTAACTGGAGGTACGAGAGAGCGTTCAGGACCCTCTTCCCTAACAACCTCGTTCATCGGCAAAGTCAACAAATGTACAGTCTGCGGTCTCGGGTGACAGGATGGGACCATAATCTTGTTAAAAGAAAGGATTCATCGTGGTCACATCCTCCTAAGTTTAACAAGTCTTAAACCAAGATCATAAGACAGTTTATACGAATCATACAACTGGAGTATTGTCCAAATTGATGGGCGTTCGACAACTCCCTATCCTTTGTAATTAGGTCCAACAAGACTCCAAAGATCTTAAGATGACCATCTAAGCATCCTTATACCCAGTTCTTCTAGTCTTCGACCTACAATTAAAGTCCTATGATAATCTTAAGGTTATATTTATATCCTGAGATGGATTACAGGGGGTGTAAACGGGTGAGTTCTTAAGTTTAACCAAGCTTTTTACAATGCCTAAATTTCGGGTTTGAGATCTGGCAACTTATCTAAATTTCAAGGTTTAGTCTTAATAAGCCTAGTCTAGGGTTGACAATTTTACCTAAAATTCTAAAATTTCACTTTTAGTTATTTATGCTTGTTGGAACATGCGAGGGAATGTCTCTTCTAATTAAAGAGACATATTGAGGTATTCGAATTATAATTCCTAGTATGAATTCTTAAGTTTATTGAATGCTTATATTTGATCTAATGTACAATGTCCTTTAGTTGCTGACTTCAGCAATCATAATTTTCAATGGAACTTAGGTTTTTTTTTTTTTTTCCTTCTAAGTTCAATACCTGCATCAACTGTTACGGTTACGGTTTGATAGCGTCAAAGGCTATCACAGTGAGGAGCACCCTCTAAGATTGCGCACTCATCATTCATAATCCATTATAGATCACAAGTCATGAAATTAGATATATTAAATAGGGCATTTTGTAATCATGCTCATATATTAAAAAATTTAGCCAATCAATAGAACCTCATCTAAGCAAAATATAATGGCAATCGCAATATAAGAGAATGTGTTCGGATCGTCAAATAATCAATTATACGAGTTTCTATTACACTCGAAATCGCATTGTACGTGAACTCGGCAAGATGCCTAGAAAATCGATAAACAAACTTCAGCTTCACCTGAAAATCATGGTACAAGCAAAATCTATAAGGTGAATAGAAAATCAACCTTTAAATCTCTACTTCACCTGAAGATCATATCATATGTGAACACCGCAAGATGGCTAGAAAATCGATAAACAAACTTCAGCTCCACTCGAAAATCATATATGAATGAACACTGCAAGATGAAGAGAAAATCAACATAAGAACTTCGACGTCATTCGGAAATTGTATGAAGTCCGCAAGATGGCTAGAAAATTGACAAGCGAACTTTAGCTCCACCCAAAAATCATAACAAACTGCATATAATGACCCAAAAACCAACCAGATATGCAAATATAACCAATAAGCCACGAAAGGGCACCAATAACCCATCAAAACCACGAGGGCAAACATGCGATCCAAGCCGTGTAAGGCAGATGTGTGATCAAGCCCGTATAAGTCATATAGGGGCCGCAAGATGGTAAGTCCTTAACATGTTATATTCAATCCATAAGATAATCACAACGACAACATCTAATTACTTAGCAAACTCTATAACTTGAGATAACATGTGGCAACCGAATTATTCATATTTGCTAACATTAAAGAAATGCAGCAATTATACATTACATGAGTCAATCGCGCAACATATTAGCATATTTACATAATGAGGTAAGTGAAACTATAAACTAACTTAGAGCTACCAACTACATGGAATTTAAGCATCGTTCATGCCCAGGTTGGTGAATTTAAGTGGGAAGCTCAAAGGGTGAGTCCTCACCTTAGGATGTAAGTCCACTCGTTCGTAGGGTTTGAAGGTGTGAAGTAACTGATTTGACCGATCCGATCTAGTCCCGATTGCTCGTCTTAACATGAACCAACTCAACCTAAGCTTGGTTTGTTCTTAGTTTAGAACTCGACTCATCTAGCCCGACTCGCACCTGAATCGAATCCAGCCTGACCGAGTGTCCGAATCTCCTTGACTCCACAACGAGTCAACTCACTCACTCTCTCTCTCACTTCTTTACCCTCTTTCACTCTCCTTCTCCCTTCATTTCTTTCTTTCTTTTCTTCTTCTTAGCACTGTCTCTCTTCTTTCTTTCTCCTATCTCTCTTCTTCTTCTACCCCCATTTTTTTTATATTGCTAGAACAAGCAGCAAGCACCTGGATCGAGTCAACTCGCCATACACAACTTGACAGCGAGTTAACTCGACTCCCAACTGTCCCTCTCTCTCTCTCCCTCTCTCTCCTCTTCCCTTCTCTCCTTTTTTTCTTTACTGGAATCCCAGCTAGACTAGGCCACTCGACCCAATCAACTCAGTTCCAAAACCGAGTCAACTCGATTTTTTACCAGACAGTAAACCCCAACCTCCCTTCTCCTTCCTCTTCTTCTTCTCTTTCCTTTCTTCTGATTCTCCTCTTTTCTTCCAGGACTATAGTAACTCGAGACCGATCCAAAATCTCCAAGTTCAGATAGATCGAGTTTCACAACTCAGTGAGGCACGACAAGTGCAACAATGCAACACTGTTGCCACCTCACACCTCTCTACTCTTCCTGCTTCCTACTCCCCTATTTTTCACGTCTGATACAAACAACAAGGCCTGCAGATTGCAGTGGAACGGAAAGACTCGATTCTAGCTTACCTAGAACCCAATAGGTGCGGCGGTGCTCTCAGGGAAGAAGCTTCGGCTTCAATGGAAGATTGCCATTTGATGGAGTTTTTTCCAATCTGAACTGAGGGGATGGTAGGAATTTATCCAAGAGGCTAACAGGAGGGAGGTTTCAGAGTGATTTTCCCGGTGGTTTCAACGAACAGAAGTTCAGTCGATTTCTAGGGCTGTAGTAGAACCAAGGGAGAGGATCCGGATTGCACTCAGCTCCTATTATTTTTAAAGGATTACCCTAGACCGATCAAAACCCTGGGATTAAAAATAGACGTCTCAGATCCATTTCCTTATTCGGAGGTGGTTGTACGTAGCTGGTATAGTGAAACCATCCGCGATTTTCTCCCAAGTACAAAGGAACCCCAAAACCATGTTGCTTTAAGTGGAGGGCTAGGATCCCGTTGCGGTGAACGGCTATGATGGAAAGAAGTACTGTCGTGCGGATTGCCAGCGTGGAAAGGATTTTTCCATTTTTGGAAAGTGGTTGTACACATCTCGTGACAAAAATGGACATTGTTTGCAAGCTGCTCGCGGGCGGGAGATTTTCGATTGATGGAGAGGTTTTCTCCTCTTCGAGTGGGCTCGATCAGCGTCCGATTTGTCCAAGTCCTTGGCCTAGTGCTCCACGGATACACGCACACGGTGTACACACTCCACACAAAAGTGGGGTCGACGATAGTTTGTGATCCAATCCGCTCCATTCATTTGTTTTGTCTGCTCAAAATAGGGCCCAGTACAAAGAATAAAGCAGATTCATGACTTAGGTGGGCCGTACTTAGTGAGCTTGAATGGCTGGATCACTTCACCCCGATCATTAGTGGTCCAGCAAGGTGTCTACTCAAAATCTAGCCCGTCCGTTAGCTCCAACAACTTAATATGGCCACCCATCTAACTGTGAGGTAGATCCATAGTCCAAGTGGCCCCATCTGGTGGTTTTGCATTCAATCTAGTGATACCCGACAACCCAACTGTCAGATCATGTTCATACTTATTTTTTTTCAACGTCCTTAAACCTCCCCTACCTAATTTAGAGGAAACGTAATGGCTTACTGGCGTGTATTGCTTATAAGTAGCACAGATCATAAACCCTTGGACCTACGGCCTGATGAACTGCGAATTTGATAATCCAGAGTTTGATATTAACAATGGACTGTTAGATCTGTCTACCAAGGTGATTGAAACACTAACATAGACTCCTCTTGTGGTGTGATACACTTTCTTGAGGATTTAATGGATGGGTTTGTTGGTACATTATAAAAATTGACGGATGGATGCATTGATACGTGGTCCTAAAGTCAGTATAAGTGGAGATCTAATCACTAGTCCTATGCTTAGAGGGCCAGATGGCTTGATCTACGAATGAAGATCCTCCTAATGGTTGGATGGCTTGATCTTTGCCCCTAACTACCAACTTTAGCCAAAACGACAGTGAGCGTTCAGACAAATTGAGTTTTCATTTACTCTAACCTAGGTCCTCATGGTAACACCCGAGTACTGAGAAGTACGGGGTGTTACACCTTAGCCGGTGGGCCTAAACGTAGGTTCAAGGTGTAGGTCCCTTGCTCTTACTGAGAGCTTAAATTGTGTCCTTAGTATAGGACTGTAAAGGTTATTGGTGAACCTATTTTAAAACCATTGATAGTGAAATCCGCTGCACTCTGGGATTGAGTGTGGATGCCAGGAGTTGAGTAGGCACATAACTAAACCACTATATATGCTTGTGTTTAGAATTGTCATTTGCGCATCTGTTTAATCATACTTATATATGCTTGAATGTTTTAACTTATCATACATATTGGATGAATGCTATGGATTGATAGGAAATACGTTCTGTTGGAGCATAAAAATTGGTTAAGGAAGATTGAAGAATGACGAGTTGCGCGAGTGACAAGTTGCACTGGTGGCAAGTTACGCTGGTGCATGAGTTGCGCGGACCCGCACAACTCATCATAGGTGCGCCGGTCTGCACTACTCCCTTCAGGATCGGTTGAATCGAGAATACAAAGTGAGGTCCACAGCTTGAAATTTGAGGATCCACACATGTGGAAGCCTATAAATACCCCTTACCCCCTCATTTGGAAGATCAGATTTCCAGAAGACATGTGCCTTTGATAGGTACTGGAGGGGAGAGAGAGAGAGAGAGAGAGAGAGAGAGACAGAGAGAGACAGAGAGAGACAGAGTTGAGGCTCGGCCGCACTACTCTTCATGAGTTGTGCGGATGCTATATGAAGCAACAACATATTGATTTTTTAGGAGTTTTTCAAGTCATTGAAAATATTTCAAGGGTCCTGACATTTCCTTTATCATATTAATGAAGGAAGAAGTGCAAGGAAGACCCACACAACTCATCTCTGACAGAGATATAAATGATATGAGCCAGAAGCTGCCAAAATTCAATATTGAATCTATTTAGCACTTATAATTTTGGTTATAAAACTCTATCCTAGAATCAACGGATCAAAAGGATGTAGATGAACTCAGAATGAATAAATTTAATGATTATTCTCTCTATTCTTTCTTTTATCATGATTAAGTAAGATGATTCCCCTGAATTAAATGCTTTTCGTTTCTTGTCGAAACAAAATGGCGACTCCACTGGGGAATTCTTTATCTTATTTGATTTTGACTTATGACTAAAAAGAGAATTTCATCATTGTTTGGCGTCTTATAAGACGCCAAAATGACGACTCTCGACAGGAACATCCTTCCTTTCATCTCCGAGATAGAGTATGTCAGTGAATGGATGTTAATTAACATCGTTTGTGTCCTCTGATAGGATTACGATACGATATACATATCCAAGCTACAATCAATGGCAATCCCAGTGAATGAAAGGATCTTCTATTTTACACCCACAGGATTCGTAGTGGAGTATGCCTGCGACCAGCTTTTGGTCCAGCCAAAGCAGAAAGATGAGTTTCAAGCCACTGTTGGAGTCGTAACAGTCTCCCAAATAGCTCAAGAGAATGAAAATGATTGGATTGTCGTATCATGCCAGCGACCAAGGACTTGAAATATCGCAACTACTAGAGCAAGTTCACTGACATTAAAAACTAGAGGACCAATAACATGAAACACGATAAGAAAAAACCCTGAACTTGCCTCTCCAGCAATATACCCAGCAAAATCTTTGTCCTCGCCGACGTCATGAGATTTCCTGGCCCTACCCATTGCAAATGCAATGGTGGACAATGAAATAGAAGGGTAAATCACCTATGGAAAGCCCACCAGTCTATGGACCGCACCAGAGCGTATCACCCCAAGTTGCATCACAGTTGGCTGAACTCTGTGGAAGCACTGAAGAAATAAATGAAACTCCTTTTTCAATAAGTCCTATTACATTGTCATTTTCTCACTCCATTGCATTCGGACTCACCAGTGCCAATATAAGAACATTTCAAGACATGGCGACCAAAGCACACGTATTGGAGCTGATGACTAAAAAGATGTCAACATTTCAAATCTGTGCAAAAAAGAGAGAACCACATGGAGCAATGGTAAATGTCGTTGATCAAGAGAAAAGGAAAAACATTTTTCAAGACAAGCGGGAAATGAGAAGAAGGGAAGATTCGGATCGACAAAGAGATTATAAAAATGACAAACGACCGTGGCCGTACGATTCCCATAGGGAATATGCTTTCGATTAAGAAGGTGTGTAGCCAATGATGGAACAATTGGTAGCCGTTGGAACTATCAAGTTACCTTCACTGAGATATCCAGTAGAGGTCGAAATGACTAAAGAGAAAAATTATTGTCATTATCATCATTGTTTCAGACATCATACAGATGATTGTTTCACACTAAAGAATATATTGCAGAGGATGATAAAACAAGGAGAAATAGTCCTGAAAAAGGACAATGAACAACATAGAAAGGCAACCATAAATACGACGTATGCGATCGAATTGTCAAAATCTTCTATTAAGAAAGTTAGCCTGGGGGACTCAACTTCTACTCATCGACAAAAGGATGGATCGGTAGAAGAATCCATTAGGCAGGTGAGAATTTTGGGGGCATCCGCATTCGAGGAAGATGATATGCTTCGGATATTGAACTGATTGTCAATAATGGATAAAATAAAGTTGCCATGGTCCAAATACCTGAATGCAAAGAAAAGAGTGAGAGAAACATACGAAGCCATAATTAATAAATTTTGGGTTTGTCAACAGCACATCAATCTAGAAAAGCGTGATTTTGGTTCTGAAGGGTATCGGTCCGATACTTCCAAACCAAAAGGGGGAAAGACAGGTGAACAATAAAAAGTTATAGAAGTTAGAACTCCGTATTTCCCTTTGTATATGAATAAAAATGCAGATTTTCAGGTTATCGCCAAACAAAAAGCGCCAATGGTTATCGCCACATGAAAAGATCCAATAATTATTGCCAGATGGTTATCACCAAACAAAAAGCGCCAATGGTTATCACCAAATGAAAAGCGACAATGGCTATCACCAAATGAAAAGCGCCAATGGTTATCGCCATGTGAAAAGCTCCAATGGTTATTGCTAGGTGGTTATCGCCAAATGAGAGACGCCAATGACTACCGTCGAATCATCAAAAGTCGTCATTGCCATATTGCCGACATGACATGAAGGCCATTTTATTATCTAAATTTATCAAAATTAATAGTATCGCCAGGCTGATCCACTATTCTAACTATAAAATTTTATTTTATTTCATTGGTAAAGGGCGATATATCAATTTCGATTTATTACCTTTAGCAAGGCCTATAAAGCTAGTTGCATATAAATATCACCAGAATATGGCGATTTATCATCCATGGCAGTGGAATATGCTTATAAAGTCAACCATGTGTAAAATCCTACGATAACAATGACAATCTATCATTTACAGCATCAGAGCTGAGCATGTGAGGCCAACTACATATAAATAAGACTTATCATCATTGGCGATGGCGATACGATGAGACTATTCGGGTAGCAGTGAGAAGCTTGTGGCTCTAAAAAGCCCGTAAAGAGCATCATTGCACCCATTTGGGTAGCTGATGAAGCAGTCACGTAAGGCCTATGCTGTCTGTACAGTTTCCAACAACATCACAAGGGATGGCGAGAAAATGCTCTCTCGTGAATGGGTCCGACCTGGCAGATGAAGAAAAAGTGAGTTTCTGAAGCAGGACGACTCCCCAAATCCTTGGTTTGATTTCAGTAGTAACACATGAGGACTGGTCTGTGAAGAAAGACGACCCCTCATTGATGGACTGACGGCCCTGGATTTAGTCTCCAAAGGTAGCCTTGTGCGCTCCGTGAACTCTAAGGAGTTCCTGTGGCCAACCATATGTGTAAAACCCAATGAGTTCACTACCCCAGTAGCTTCACTGGGCCCCTCTGATGGATCGCGGTTTGTGAACTCCCAGGCCACGATAAGCCCCGTAAACTCTAAAGAGTTACAGAGGCCATTCGCGTAAGACCCGACTCCAACTACTTATGAGTCTAAAAATTGTGATTGCTCCAACTACTCATAAGCTTAAACTGTGTGTGAAACAAACTAACTGAAATCAAAATTTAGCACCGCTCATGAAAATAACACCATCTAGGAAATATTATGCTAACAATCACCATACAGAAGCATGTTTGCAATAAATCCATAAAACTCTTTCTGAATTCTCAAAATTCATTTGTGATATTTAAAGAACAAAATATGAAAGTGATCACAAGCATAAAAGAAAATTCATATATCCTCTGACATCCCTAACGCAAGCATATATCACCAAAAATCCTCCTTTAATTGTACTTCTACAGCTGTGTTGTCCAACTTAGCGTCAACAATAAGCTTTACTTGATCCAGAACATCAGTTAGTTCTTGCTCCAGAGAAACTATCGCGGTCTTTTCTTTTGAAATCTCTGATCATTCCAAGTCAGTTATTCGTCTATTATCTTCAATATCGATTTTAAGCTTATTAGTCCTTGAATCAATCTCACGTTGTTGAGCCTCTAAATCTGAGATTTGTTCTCTAAGGCTTGAAATCTTCTTTCTTATGAGTGTCAAAGACTGTTTGGAAACTCTTAACTGCTCCTCGAGCGAGTTGCATTCTTTGTCATATTCCAAGATTGTTGTTGCTGACATAGAAACCTTATCTCTAAGCCACGATAGCTCCTCTTGACGAGCGAGAATCTCATGAGCAATGGTTATGTCCTGAGCAGCCCCTAATTTGCGACATGTCTCGCAGAAGTGACAAAGAGACTCGCGCAGGGGAGAGATGTTGATTCTTGTTATTCTCGTAGCATTCTCCAAGATGTCAGCACTATTTCCAAATCTGACCACTGCGTCGGATCTTTAAATATGTATATAGCCGCCGATAAGGAACTCTTCAACAAGATCAATGCAGGTGGGGAAATTTTCTCTAAAGATATTATATGTGAGATGGTGGCAACAGAGCTAAAACTTACAGAGCCACTAGAAATAGGGCGAGCTACAAAGTGTATAAGAAGAAAAACACAAGTCAGAAAATGAATTGCAAGATGCTATTATAAAATAGAGCAACAGAAAAAAGCATACCTGGAGCAGGCAAAACCATTGGTGCAGGGATTGTCGTTCCTACAAGTTGCACTTCTTCAAGAAGAGAAGATGGGCCAGGTATGTCTAAAGCCATGTCGGCAAAAGATGGTACCCTGGCGTCAGTGCTAGATGCGACTGTAGTTGGAGTAGTGGCATCAATTGGTTCCGTCGGGAAAACGATGCCGCGAGCCACCCTACTAGTTTTAATAGGGAGCTTGAGGGATGCCCTGGTTTTTTTGGTAGACCGTTTACCAAAGGAAGGTGTAAGTGCTATTGTTTATAGCCCCTTTTGTTGTCAAATTTATGGTGCCGAAAACACTGTTATGAAGCTTGCATATGTGAAGATCAAAGCGCTACTCGAGATCAACTTTGTTGGACAAGCTCTGCTCACAATCTCAAGATCTCAAGAAGTGTTCATGTTCAATCTCAAGATCTCAAGAAGTGTTCAAGTTCAATCTCAAGATCTCTAGAAGCTTTCAAGTTTGAGCTACATCAAAACATCAAGCTTCATCACTTTCAAAGGTCACTTATCTTTTAAGCTTCAATGTCCTTACTTCACTATTGAGGTATGACTGACCTTAGGTTGACCTTTAGAGTAGGTCATTTTGGATACATAATTCATATATTTTATATAAGTAAGTTTGGTCTGTACTAAGACTAGTCTTGGACTTTGTTCGACTAGTCCTAGCACTACTTCGACCTGTCTAAAGATTTCCTGGATCAGTCGTAAGTTTGTTGCAAAATTCAGAAATTTCCTATTAGGCTTCGACTAGTCCTAGGGACTGTTCGACCAGTCGTAGGAACAGTGTCGACTGGTTCTTCGATCAGTCGTAGACCTTCGACTCAAACTACAATGATGATTTGCACTTAGCTTCAACCAGTCGTGTGTGACCTTCGACCAGTCGAAGGGGACCTACGACCAGTCGAAGGTGCCCTACGACCAGTTGTGAAACTGTCTTATCCTATCACGCCTGAATTTTCAAATATCTGTTGGATCTTCGACCAGTCGTAGTGACTTAAGACCAGTCGAAGACGTGACTTATTCACACTAAATAGATCACGAATCTCAGAATAAAATAGACCATTCAAGCTAATTTAATTCGGTTTTCTGAGAGATAAATTTGTGCTCTGTTTAAGCTAAGTGTGCTTATTTAATATTCTATTTCTTTAGCTTTGTTAATTGATTTTATTTCTTGCATTCCAATCTAATTTGTAAAGAGGAAGCTTTATTTTCCTTTTACTGGAATCAAAATCAATTCTAGCTAGCCCATTTGTTTTAATTTAAAATCTATTAGAACCTAGAACCATTATAAAGTGAGTATTGGACATTGAACTTTGACATTCAAATTTCTACTCCGACTTGGTTCTTCTGGGCTGCTACAACAAAGAAGAAAAACAGGTATTTTACAATTTGTGTAATTTACTTTATTTGCTTTTATTTGAGGTTAAGCGAGAAAAACTCTCATTGTATTGGTTATCTGAGGAGAGCCAGGAAAACTCAAAAAAGAGGGTTTTTTGAATTGTGTAAGCCCGTTGAAAAAGACACAATTATGAAGGTTTTTGGTAAACCTGGGAAAACCTATTCGATAGTGAACGCTAATATCCCCTGTGTGAGGATATTAGGAGTGGAATAGCATTCTGTGTGGCTATTGTTGAACAGTTGGTGTACACACAGGCAAACCACTAAACTCCTTCTGTTGTGTGGAAGTGTGCTTTATTTTTCTATCTTTGATTATTCTTTTATGGAATGTATGTGGATGTGAATGTTGTAATCATTTTAATTTCAAGCTCAGTGGGGAATGTTGTAATATTTTAGATTTAAATTTCTGCAATTTATTTCAAGTTATTCATTTATTTGTTTGAGCTTTAGATTCTCTAAATTATTCTAGTAAGGTTGCCCTGCCATTTCTATGGTGTATGGTTGTCCCTAGAACAATCAATATTTGAGATTACATTCTATTCCTTTGATCAACTTCAATTTTGTTTATTCCTAGAATGTTTGAGTTCTTAATACAAAGACCTTTCTAGAAATTAGGTTGTCCTACCATAAACCTTGGTTTTTGGTGTAAGGTTGTCCTTAGAACAACTTTCATATCAATCTCTCAATACTTGCTTATTGAGGTTGCTATTCATTTCAGCATTGTGGATAGATTTACTTTATTTGGCTATCTCTTTATTTAAATTCCGCTGTAATTATTTTAAATTTAGCATAGTCCTATTCACCCCCCTCTAGGACATAAAGCTTGGCCTTTTCAAGTGGTATCAGAGCCTAATAGCTCGTTTTAATTGCTTTCTATTTGGATTTATTTCCTGAGCTAATGATCTAAGCTTTATATAAGATGTCAAATTTTGATAGTCTTTCGGTCACTAGGCCTCCACCTTTCGATGACACCAATTAGGATGAGGATCTTCCTCAAATCCATGGATGAAAGTGTGTGACTAGCCACAGTGAATGAATGGACCCCTCCTACCAGTGAAGTGACTGGTGTTGATGGTTCAAAAACCACAAAAATAACGGCTTATTTTTCTTGGACCACACTTCAAAAAAGTGAGAGTAGTGTAAATGCTAAAGCACTAAATACAATTACAAGTGCACTATCACCAGATGAATTCAAAAGAATTATATCCTGTGATTCTACAAAACAAGCTTGGGATATATTAGAAATGACACACGAGGGTACTTCAATTGTCAAGAAATCTAAAGTCCAAATCCTAACAACCAAATTTGAAGAAATTCATATGGAGGAAAATGAAATGTTTATGGACTTTTATATAAGATTAAATGACATTGTAAACTCTATGTGGGGTCTTGGCGATAAAATCCCTGAAAGTAAAGTATGTGCAAAAATACTACGCTCACTTCCTGAACGGTTCAATTCCAAAGTAACCGCAATCCAGGAACTTCGTGATACGGACAATATGAGGGTAGAAGAACTAGTTGGTTCTTTACAAAACTATGAGTTAAACTTTAAAGCTCCTAAAGGTAAATCTATAGCACTTAAATCTTCTAAAATTGTTTCTAAAGAAAACTCTGATTCTGTAGATGATATGGCTCTTTTAGCAAAGAAGTTTTATAAGATTTTCAAAAGTAAGAAAAGGGTTGATCTTCAACAATCAAATGATAAAAAGAAATTTAGACCCAAAACTCGAAAATCTTTGAAAGACAGTCAGTTTACAACTGCCATGAATATGGGCATTTAGCAAACAAATGTTCTAAAAAGGACAAACCCAAAGGAAGGGTATGTTGGCTACTTGGGATGAATCATCTGAGTCTGAAACTACTTCTGATTCAGAAGATTCTAAAACCGAGTCGGGCAATGAAGTTAAGGCTCTTATGACTCTAGCCAAGTTCACTTTTTCAGATCATGATGATTCACCTAGTGAAGAAAATCTGAATAGTGATTATGAAAATAAAGAAGATCTTCAAGATGCTTACAATGCCCTATACAAGGAAAGTTGTAAAATTGCTGTGAAGCTTTAAATTCAAAAAGAAAAGTTTTTTAAACTCAAAGAATGCTTCGACTTACTTGTTTTAGAAAAATCTCAAATTTCAGATAGTTTTGAAAAATCAAAATATGATTTGCAATTCAAAACCTCCCTTATTGAAGATTTGAAATCTGAAATTGAGAAACTCAAGAATGAAGTATCTTCTCTTCTGAGTTTGAAGGATACATGGAGGTATGCCCAAGGAGATCCAAAGTTAGAAAAACTTTTAACCGGATCTAGAAAATGTGGCGATCGATCCGGGTTGGGTTATGATAAAAACATACCTCATAGACAGAAGAGTACTTCTCCCAACTTTGTGAAAGGAGAAGCCTCAAACTCAAAAGAAAAAGGTACTTGTCAAGGTTTTTCTAAAAATACAAAATCTTTTCAAAGACCCAAACATAGCTATATAAATTTCAAAAATCAGAACAGAAACTCGTTGGCTGAAAAAATAGTTGATTTACTTAAGGAGCTCTTAAAATCTAACTCAGTAGGTCATTCCCACAACTATAAACAAAAGAAGACCAACTATGTTCCTAAACCCAAAATAATTCTGAAATGGGTTCCTAAAGTCACTTGTTTGGTTGCTCACACTACTTTCAAAGCAACAAGCCATTCAAAATGGTACCTAGACAGTGGATTGTCCAGGCACATGACAGGTGACAAAGCTTTATTCACCGATCTAAAAGATATGACTGATGGATAAGTCACATTTGGTGATGGTGGCAACTGCAAAATTATGGGCCAAGGTACGGTTCAACTTTATAACCTTCCTTTATTTAAAAATGTCTTATATGTAGAAGGTCTAAAACATAACTTGCTTAGCATATCTCAAATATGCGATAATAACCATAGTGTACGGTTTTCTAATCAAAGCTGTGAGATTCTAAATAACAAAGGCTCAGTAATATTAACTGGACGAAGAACGTCTGAAAACTACTATATTGTAAGCGAATCCAGCTCATCTAATCAATTATGTTACATGGTCCATATAGATGAGACTGATTTGTGGCACAAACGTCTTGGACATGTACACTACCGAAATCTATATAGATTAAGCAAACAAGAACTTATAAGAGGTCTACCCAAACTGCAAAAATTGGATAAAATATGTGGTGAATATCAGATTGGCAAACAAACAAGGAACTCACACAAAAAGTTGAATTCCAATACCACATCAAGACCACTCGAGCTTCTCCATATGGATCTTGTAGGACCTACAAGGACAGAAAGTCGTGGTGGTAAAAGATATATCTTGGTAGTAGTGGATGACTTTACCCGATATACATGGGCTATCTTCTTAAGGGACAAAAAAGAAGCCCTTGAAGAAGTGAAAAATGTTCTCAAAAGGATTCAAACTGAAAAGAGTTCTCAAGTCAGTAAGATTCGTAGTGATCATGGATCTGAATTTGAGAATAGCGGTTTTGAGAAGTTCTGTAGCGACCAGGGAATATTACATGAATTCTCAGTGCCCAAAACTCCTCAACAAAATGGTATTGTAGAAAGAAAAAATATAGTGCTTTAAGAAATGGCTAATGTCATGTTGAATAGTATGAAACTCTCTAAGAATCTTTAGGCTGAAGTAATCAATACAGCTTGCTACATTATTAACCGGGTTTACACTAGTAAAGGTAATAATAAAACGGCTTACGAAATGTGGTTCGATAAAAAGCCTACTGTCAAATACTTTCAAGTTTTTGGCAGCAAGTGCTATATTTTACGAGATCGTGAAGATCTGGGAAAGTTCGATACGAAGAGTGATGAATGAATCTTTTTAGGATACTCTTTAAACAATCGAGCTTATAAGGTTTTGAACAAAAGGACCGGTGTGAATCAAGAGTCCATCAATGTGGTCATTGATGATCACTTGAACACTTCAGTTCAAGCTCAGATAATGATGAAGTTTTAGTAATTGATAAATTGATACTTCATCTAATCAGACTGATTCTAAATTGAGGACTGTTAAAGATCATCCAACCACACAGATTCTTGGAAACCCTCTCACTGGTGTTCGTACACGTAGACAACTTGAGGATATATGTAATTACGTATGTTTTACATCCCAGATAGAATCATCTAATGTAAAAGAAGCTCTTGCTGATGAAAACTGGATTGTTGCGATGCAAAATGAACTCAACCAATTTGTGAGAAATGATGTTTGGGATCTTATTCCTAGACCTAAAGAAAACACATTATAGAACTAAGTAGATTTTTAAAAATAAGTCTGATGAAGATGGTAACATAATTCGAAACAAGGCAAGACTAGTTGTACAAGGGTACACTCAAATTGAAGGTATTGATTACGATGAAACCTTTGCCCCAGTTGCTCGTCTTAAATCAATCAGACTTTTTATATCCATTGCTTGCTTTAGAAAGATTAAAATTTTTCAAATGGATGTTAAGAGTGCCTTTTTAAATGGCGATTTACATGAAGAAGTATACGTTGAACAACCTACAGAATTTGAAGATCCTAAGTTTACTGATCATATATACCATCTTAAAAAAGCTCTGTATGGTCTTAAACAAGCTCCCAAAGCATGGTATGAGAAATTGACTAAGTTTTTACTCAGTCATAACTTTCAAATGGGAAGTGTTGATAAAACACTGTTCGTTAAGAAACATAACGAAGATATTTTAATGGTTCAAATCTACGTTGATGATATCATTTATGGATCTACTTATACTGACATGACTATTGAATTTGCAGAATTGATGAAATCTCAATTTGAAATGAGCATGGTTGGGGAATTGAATTACTTCCTTGGGTTACAAGTAAAACAACGACATGATGGAATGTTCATCTCTCAATCTAAATATGCTATAAATTTAATTAAGAGATTTGGATTTGAGAATGGTAAGAAATTTGATACTCTATGAGTACAACTTTGAAACTCTTAAAAGATTCTGCAGGTAAAAATGTAGATCAGAAACTATATCGGAGTATGATTGGTAGTTTACTGAATTTAACTAATAGTAGACCCGATATTGCTCTAAGTGTTGGTATTTGTGCTAGATATTAGTCTGAACCTAAAGAATCTCATTTGATTGCGGTCAAACGGATTATCTGCTATGTTGCTAGTACTGTTAATCTCGGTCTCTGGTATCCTCATGAGACTAGTATTGTAACGCCCTAAAAATTGGGGGTAAAGTAGCAACTCAACACCCGAGTTCCAAAACATCACTTATGCAACATAAATGCTTATGATTTAATGTTGTCTAGGTTAGTGCATTAATCATGAGTGGGATTATATCAAAACAGTAATTCATACTCCAGATCAAGTTATAAAACGCAAGCGGAAGACTGAAAGGTTTATGTAAATGTATATAAAGCCAGAAACGATCACAATCAGTCTCCAGAGTATGAACACCTTACTGAGTCACCATATACATGTATTAGTTTTAAAATCAAAATGCCAAAAAAAAAAGTGGTACAACTATAATGGTGAACCCTGTAGCCCCGTCATCTGAATGGCCTAAGCGAAGCCTCCAGAGAACTGCATGTAGGAGAACTCATCCTGATCATCGTAGTAGTCAGGCTCAACCTCCTGTGTCTCGTCAACACCTGCATCTAAGACAGGGTCTGGTTGGTGTGTACAACACCAACCCGTAACGTGGGAGTGAGTAGCTAACTCAGTGGAACAATAAAGCATAGGTTAACATGTTATCAATTCAGTCAAGCAGTAATGATAAAGTAGTACAGCCAAACACTCCTAAATACTCTTATTAATGCAAGTATGGAATGCAGTCATGATGCATGCCCTCGCCAATGCTCCCTCGTGCGACACCATCTTACGTCCGCGGCATGCGTTCATCCCTCAGTGCTCCACATCTTTCAGGCAGATGCAGTGCTATGTTATGAGAGTGATTACCGAGTTATTATTAGTCCTTTTCATACAGTAGTATTGGAAAACTAAGGTACCTCCCTTATATCATTCCCAAGCAATGATCCATTCTAGTGTCATCAGTCCTAGAATGTGCTAGTGATCTCATACTCCAGATCAAGTTATAAAACGTAAGCGGAAGACTGAAAGGTGTATGTAAATGTATATAAAGCCAGAAACGATCACAATCAGTCTCCAGAGTATGAACACCTTACTGAGTCACCATATACATGTATTAGTTTCAAAATCAAAATGCCAAAAAAAAAGTGGTACAACTATAATGGAAATCATACACATAATTGAGGTAACCGAGATTCGTATCTCGATCCTCCTACAAAGTATTTTAGGTGATCACTAGCACATTCAGACATTTTCACAAATACATAGACTACATACATCACCTTACATGATTTATGAGGATTACACATGTGTTAGGCCAAATCCTTTCACTAGGGAGTTGCCCCGCATACCACGTGCATATACCCACGACGGATAACCATGGTGTGCATGAATCCGAGCTCCATGTCCATTCAAACATTTCTACAAACATTTGGACTACACACTTAGTCACATATAACGTATATTTGTCGTGACGTGATTTTGGGCAAGTCCTTTCACTAAGGAGTTGTCGCACATGTATTAGGCATATATTCACGACAAATAAACATGTTAAGTACAAATCCAAATTCCAAACATATTCATACATTCCAACATATGCATAGAATACACTATATTCTACATAGTTCATGTAAACTCGTATAATGAAACAGACGACGCATTTTGCATGTGTAATAGCACCCTTGTCAATTATAAATCATTAGCCGACATTGAAAGCCTTGAAAACCATAACCTATACGTCTAAAGTTCACACCTTACGCCGTAGAAGCGTAACGAACTCGATAGAATCTCTAAGTCTTCGTCGAGGTTGATATGACGACCTAAATCCCGAGTTAAGTCAACTATTTGCTACTTGCAACATTGGAAACCTTAGAACCGATTAGGGTTAGGTTTTTCTTACCTAGGAACGAAGCCGAAATCGCCGGAAAGTGATTAGATCGTGATGGTTAAGCACGTATGATAGTAGGGTAGAGTATCAGAAAGAATCTCTCACTCTTCTCACACTTTCTCTCTCCTTTCTCTCCTCTCTCTCCTAGGGTTTCTCTCAAATTCGTATGGACTAAATGAGAGAGGGTGTAAGGTCCTTATATAGGCTAAAAACTCACCAAATTAGACCCAGGGCCAAGGTATACTTAAGTTATAGCCAAAGTAGGTCCGTTTCGTCTCAACGGAGCACTTCTGGAGCCCCCCTTGAGCCAAAGGTCGGACTAAAGCTCACCAACCTGGATCTAGGTAGAGTTAAGTTTTCGTTCCAGTCGGGTTCCCAAATCACACGTGGCGGACCAGTTTCAGTTCAACGGTCATTGAAACTCGATCAGGGTTACAAGTACACGGGCATGTATGGGAAATGTTCCCTGATCTGAGGGTGTATTTGAGTCAGATTCCGACGGTCTAATTGCTTATATTTGGTCTGCAAGCGACAAGTCTCAGATTACTTAAATTAGATTTAATTTCTAAAGAAAACCATGTTTTCTCACACTCCTCGCTCCAGGCTCAAGCGGATAGCCCTGGGACACTATCTAGTTTTGATTTCCGAGATGGTTATCAAGCCCAGCAAGGCGGTCTTAATTCTATAACTTCATATTATTCGGACTTTCGATGTACGGTCCAGATTTGATACGGAGTTTCGTGATGCTCCCGAGAGCAGCTGGGTAATGAGATTGATCCTAGCTTTTAGGGTAACCTAGCGTCAATGATTCAATAAGTTTTAGGTCTTGAAGATCGTATTTAAAGTGATTAGTGTGGATTTTGTATGTGATCTAGTTTAGCACTTAGTTAACTTTGTTTAATTTCTAAAGGATTTGATCCTGAGTGATTTCTGCCTGAGGTGGTACTCGGGCCTTTGTATGGAAATTTTCGAGACGTTACAATCTACCCCCCTTAAAGAAAAATTTCATCCTCGAAATTAGTACCTTTTCGTACTCCTCGAGAAGCTGAGGGTAGTTCTTTCTGACCTTGGCTTCTGTTTCCCATGTAGCTTCTTCCTCTGTATGATGCGTCCACAATACCTTCACGAGTGGAATCACCTTACTGACCAACACCTGCTCCTTCCTGTCTAGGATACGCGTTGGACGCAGTACATATGTAGCATCCTCGCTCAACTGTACCTGCTCCCAATGGATGATGTGTGAAGGATCAGGGATGTATTTCTTCAGCATAGATACATGAAATACGTTGTGCACGCCCGCGAGTGGTGTGGGCAAAGCTAGACGATATGTCACTGCTCCCACTCGATCAAGTATCTGAAATGGGCCAATGAACCGCGGCGTAAGTTTCGCCTTCTTCCCAAACCGAAGGACTCCCTTCATAGGGGAAACTCTGAGGAATACATGATCTCCAACCTCAAACTTAAGTGGTCGCTGCCTCGTATCGGCATAACTCTTCTGTCTGCTCTGGGCTGTCAGGAGTCGACGTCTGATAATGTCGATCTTCTTTGAGGTCGCCTATACTAATTCTGGGTCAACCAAACTGCGCTCGCCAACCTCTACTCAGCAATGTGGTGCTCGACAAGGGCGCCCATATAAGGCCTTGTAAGGAGCCAGACCAATACTCGCCTGAAAGCTGTTATTGTAGGCGAACTCTGCATATAGGAGACAGTCATCCCAACTGTCCTTGAAATCCAAAACACAAGCCCGCAGCATATCCTCCAAAATCTGATTCACCCACTCTATCTGCCCGTCAGTCTGAGGGTGAAACGCGGTACTGAACTTCAACTTCACACCCATCGCTTCCTGGATACGAGTCCAGAAGATAAACGTGAATCGCATGTCGCGGTCCGACACGATCTCCAAGGGAACTCCATGCAGACGCACTATTTCTTTGATGTACAACTTAGCCAAGTCGTCTGTAGAGTTCGTCACTCTGATAGGGAGAAAAATGAGCCGATTTGGTCAACCGGTCCACAATCACCCAAATAGAGTCATAACCCTTTCTCATCTTCGGTAGCCCGGAGATGAAGTCCATAGAGATGAAGTCTCACTTCCATTCAGCTATGGGCATGGGCTAAAGGAGTCCAGGAGGTCGACGATGCTCAGCCTTGACCTGCTGACATGTGAGACAAGGGGAAACATACTCTGCTATATGAACCTTCATATTATCCCACCAATACGACCACTTCATATCCTGATACATCTTCGTGCTACCAGGATGTATCACAAGCTTCGATCTGTGGGCAGTCTCGAGAAGCTCTTGTCTCAAGTCTTGAATATCTGGGACGCATAGGCGGCCACAGTATCATAGGCCCCCATCTGTGTCAACTCTCCACTCGGAGTCCACATCATCGCTAGCTTGCTCTCGAAGCTCAAACAACCGCTCGTCGCCCTTCTGGGCCTTGATAATCCGGTTATCAATAAGTGGTTGCACCCGAACGTGTGCGACACTCTCAAATGGCTCTTCCACTATGAGTTTTTGCTCGAAGTCCCGTACGAACTCTAACAGATCCCACTCTGCTATCATCAGCGGATCCGCAAATGTTATAGCCTTCTTGCGAGTTAACGCGTCTGCCACAAGATTGGCCTTGCCAGGATGGTAGGAAACCTCGAACTTGAAGTCCTTCAAGGTCTCCATCCATCGGCGTTGCCGCATATTCAAGTCTCGCAGAGTGAATATATACTTAAGGCTCTTGTGATCACAGAAAAGCTCGAACTCTTCTCCATAGAGGTAATGTCTCCAGAGCTTCAATGCGAATATAACCGCTGCTAACTCAAGGTCGTGCGTAGGGTAATTCTCCTCGCGCTTCCTTAATTGTCTCGAGGTATACGCAATCTCCCTGTCCTTCTGCATAAGGACACAACCCAAACCAACGCGAGATGCGTCAGTGTATATAATATACTTAACCCCTTATTCTGGCAATACTAGCACAGGGGCGGACGTCAGTCTGTCCTTCAGCTCCTGAAAAGCTATTTCCGCCTTCTCATTCCAGGCGAACTTCAGATCCTTTTGTGTCAACTGTGACAACGGTCTGGCTATCTTTGAGAAGTCCAGGTTGAATCGTCAGTAATAGTCTGCCAGGCCCAGAAAACTCCTCACCTCAGTAACTGAACCAGGTTGCTTCCAATCTTGAACTGTGGCTACCTTAGCCAGGTCCACTGCTATCCCTTCCTTGGACACCACATGTCCCAGGAACTTGACTTCCTCCTACCAGATGTCGCACTTCTTATACTGCGCGAACAACTGGTTCTTCCTCAGAGTATCTAAGACTGCCTGTAAGTGTTCCTCATGCTCTTCCCGACTCGTGGAGTATATCAGGATATCATCCATAAATACGATGACGAATCAGTATAGAAATGGCCGAAATACCTGGTTCATCAAGTCCATGAACACGGCTAGTGCGTTCGTGAGACCGAACGACATCACAAGGAACTCGTAATGCCCAAAACAGGTCCTGAAAACCGTCTTCTGCACGTCTTCATCCCTGACGCGCAACTGATGATACTCTGACTGTAAATCGATATTTGAAAAATACTTTGCCCCCTTCAACTGATCAAACAGGTTGTCTATCCTGGGCAAGGATATTTGTTCTCACACGGTCAACTGGTTCAACCTGTGGTAATCAATACATAACCGTAGTGACCCATTTTCTTCTTGACAAACAACACAGGTGCTCCTTAAGGAGACACACTGGGTCGTATGAAGCCCTTTTCTACCAGTCCGTCAATCTGTTTCCTCAATTCCTCCATCTCACATGGAGGCATGCGATACATCGGTAATGAAATAGGTGTCGCACCAGGCGTAAGATCAATGGTGAAGTCGATCTCGCGCCGAGGTGGCAAACCAGGAATCGTCTCAAACACATCCGCAAAATTCTGAACTATGGACGTATCCACAAGCATCGAACCATCAATATTCTTCAGTGAAGAAGTGTAACATCTCAATCGAGAAATGTGACTGACCTGAACAGGGAAAGTAAAAGTTGTGCCCTTTGGTCCATGGGTTGTAACCATCCTAGTCTCGCAATCAATCTCTGCTCACATCTTAGTGAGCCAGTCCATACCGAAAATGACGTCGTAATGAAATAGGGGGACGACGATCAGGTCGACTAGTATCGTTCTGCCACCTAAGTCTATCGGGTAGCCCTCACACATACTAGTAACATCAGAGAAAGTCCCTGTGGCAGTGATGACCCTCACTCCCTTCGTAGGAGCAGTATGCAAACCCAGTCGATTGACTGCTTTGCATGAGATCATAGAGGTAGTGGATCCTGTGTCTACCAATAAGAAGACAGGAATACCTTGGACATGTGCAGTGACCTCGAAGGCCATAGGTGTTGTCTCTGGCTCCTCCGCTGTAAGTGCATGAATGCGTGCCTGTTGAGGTCGATTGGGCTGAGGCACCATGGGCCGTTGAGGTGGCCTGAAATGGGATACAGGAGGTCTGAAGGATGGATGTCCAGGTGCCGTCCGTAGTGGTGGAGTCGATAAAGCTTGAGGACGAGAACGATCAATCCTCTGCGGTGGTGAAAACCCGTTGTCTCTCATCCATGCAAAGTAACTCTCTGCAGGGTGACCCAATTTCCCGTAGTAAGAACAGGTCACACCTGGACGCCTCATCGGAACTACTGGCGCAGCAATCCTGGGAGGAGAGTCAATACGAGGCCTCTTGCCGAGGAATGACCTGCTCTGGATATCTGGTCGTGGCCTAGTAACCATAGGGCCACGAGAGCGTGTCAGTCGATCTACATCTTGCTCTGCCCGCATAGACATATGTACCAGCTCGGCATAGGCAGATATGCTGACACAGCACATCTTTGACCGAATGTCAAGTCGCAAGCCCTCAAAAAAACATCGTATCCACATCTGCTCGTCAGCAAGTATCGCAGGGACGTATCTGCCCAACTCAGTAAATCGATGCTCGTACTCGGTAATTGTCATGCCTCCCCGCCTAAGGCGCAAGAACTCATTCTCCCTCTCATGTCGGTAGGTCTGAGGATAGTACTTTTCGGGGAAACGAAACTCGAAAGCTGCCCAAGTCCATACGTAGCCAACTGCGACTGTCCGTAGGACACTATCCCACCACATACTGGCCTCCTTCTCAAACATAAAGGTGGCCAACTCAACCTGCTCTGACTCGGTACAAAGCAACATCCGTAGCATCTTGAAGATGCGGTCTAGCCAATATTCAGCCTCCTCGGGTCTGTGAGAACCTGTAAAAGTAGGAGGCCTCAAGCACTGGAATCGCTCGAGAAGGCTACTAGTACCCAAATTCCCTGTAGGGTATACAGCAGGTGCAGGCAGAGGCACATCCTCAGCCTGAGCAGAAGGCTCTGCAGTCTCAGCAGGACGTATAGATGGTGAAGGTGGAGTCGTGCTCCCACCCTGAGATAAGGGCCCTGCAATATTGGTCAAGAGTTGCTGGTGCTTCTACTGCATCAACATCATCATCTGCTCAAACCTATCAGTAAGTGGGGCAGGCTGAGGCACGTACTGCGTCGAGGAAGATGCACGGTTCTGCTCACGAACCGGTGGTGTACAAGGTGGTAGTCTCGTGTAGGACCAGTGGAAGGCTGAGATGCAGGTATAGTCTCACGATCCGGGCCCAAACCAAGGTTTGTACGACCATCTCTGTGGGAAGGAGCTTGGTCCATCGTATCAGTGAGTGTGAGGTGTGCCGTGCTCCGCGTATATTTCCGTGGCATGCCTTATACAACATAGGGTGCAACACATGTAAGATGAAGCATAACAATACAATACACAATCACTTAAGCATTCCACACACTTCATAGCAAAAGAGGCTGCATGCATTTCATTTACCAAAATTGTCACAATACATGGAATACAGAGTTACAAGAATCATGACAGAAGATGCATGTGAGGTAATACAACCAAGGCTTCAAACATCTAAAACATTCTACAACCACTACACCCATCAACATGAAAACATAAACACCCTAAGGCGGTAACCAAAGTAAACTACAAGACAACAGTATGGATGACTAGGCATCCGAGTATGGCGATGGAGAAGGGGCACCCTTATCCTTCAGCCAGCACATGATAGTTTTCAACGCGCGAGTTACTTTCTTGAACTTATTCTTCACAAGGCCCCGAAGATCCATAATGTCCTGTCGCAGGACAGCCTGACCCTCCTCAAGTTGGGCTATACGAGCATCCCTAGCCGCTTGATCAGTGTCTTGCTCTGGTGCCGTAGGCGGTGAGCTCTCCTCTGTATCTTGGGCCTCCTCTCTTCTCTTCTTCTTCTTCCTGTTCCTCCTCTTCTATCTCAGCTCCATCTTCTTCCTTCTCACTCTCTACCTCCACACTCTTCGTCTCATCATCGCTCTCATCAAGTCGAGTCTGGCGTTATCGTGGCCCGATCTTCATCTGGTTGAGGGTAGTCTCGTTGATGTGTTGAACCGGCACCGGCATCTCCACCCCAAGACTGTAGCCAAACTCACGTGCAATCTTACATATGACTCGGACGAAGGGGAGTGAATCAGTCCTTCTAGCGGAGCGTGCAATATTAATTATCTGTCGCAACATGAACGTAGGCACGCACAGGTTCTCTCTCTGCCCCACTTGATACAGGAAGTCTACCATGAGGCGCGTACACTCACTGCGATTGCTCCACCTGGGGTAGACGTTAAACAGGAAGATGTGATGGAGCAAACGGAAGTCATTAGACATATTGGTCGATAGAAGACTTTTGTTAGGCTGCCACTGGACCAGTCAGTCACAAAGGAAACGTGTGCGACGATCCCTTTCACGTGCACTCCTCAGATTCAGTTCGCTAGCATGCACCTTGCCAAGGGGCACATTCAGAAGCCAAGATATCAATCTGACATCAACTGTGTCCAACCGATCCCCTCCACATGAGATCTGAAACTGCAAGGGTTCAAGCGTAGGCTCGTGAATATTGGCATAGAAAGCTCGAACAGTGCTCGCATTGGCGAGAGACCCACCATCAAATAGTGGACCCCAATGGGCCCCTTTCAGGAACTCGAACAACAGATATTCTCCAAAGAGCCACCCATCCACTTGAGCTACAAAAAGGACCCTACGGTCCTCATAAACTCCATGAGACAGCTCCGCCAGCAGAGCCCTTCCAGCAGGAGTCCGGGGATCAAGATCCCGCTTCGTCCGAAACTCCCGATTGGCGCTTGTGCTCGCGACGGTGCCTCTCGGCCTCCTTGAACGCGTAGGGCGACTAGGCCCGGCCTCATCCACGGCCCCATTTCTCTTTCCCATGAGACAAAGGATGGTGGAAATCGAGAAAATGGTCGTGATGATCCTTAAAGCATAGGTTAACATGTTATCAATTCAGTCAAGCAGTAATGATAAAGCAGTATAGTCAAACACTCTTAAATACTCTTATTAATGCAAGTATGGAATGCAGTCATGATGCATGCCCTCGCCAATGCTCCCTCATGCGACACCATCTTACGTCCACGGCATGCGTTCATCCCTCAGTGCTCCACATCTTTCAGGCACATGCAGTGCTATTTTATGAGCGTGATAACCGAGTTATTAGTAGTCTTTTTCATATAGCAGTATTGGGAAACTAAGGTACCTCCCTTATATCATTCCCAAGCAATGATCCATTCTAGTGTCGTCAGTCCTAGATAATCTCATACGATGATGCGGTTCTAGGTCGCTGTAAAGGGCTGTCAGGGCTGTCACACGCACTTGTTGCACCACTCCCCCATCACCTTATCAATACAAGCCTAGTTTATACTCTGTTTATTACGGGAAGACTCGTTGCCTCTCCGCAGATGCAGAGTATGCTCGAGGTCACTACAAAGGACTGTCAGGGCTATTACACGCAATCGTTACACCACTCCCCCATCACCTTATCAGTGTAGGCCGACAGCCCGAATACAGTATCTCATACCACCATATTTGGCTCACGAGTCTGGGTTGCTCACTGGTCACTACGGGGTGGCTCATGGCCCCAGCGTAGGCTGACAGCTCCACCATGGTGTCCCAAACCACCATGCCCGGCTCATGAGTCTTAGCGTATCGAGGTACCAAGGTTAACGGGGTTACACTGGTAAGTTTGGTACCTTAGGTTCAAGCAGTAGCGTCCAAACATGGTGAACATACATTATACAGATTGGGTTACTTGACGAGCTCTACTAGCACGGGCGCACGACAAGTTGAACGACATGAAGTGCATAAGCCCTTCGCGTGGCCTAACCACTGTTGCCAACCGAAGTATGACTCGGGTTCGTCAAACACGTCTTACGCGGTGAATGAATCTCAGCCATGAATTCAATCCCGTTACCTACTCCCTGGACTAAATCATAGTCCCAACTTCATTTTATTTCATCAAGAATCATATGAGATAGTTAAAGCAGGAATAAACAAGCAATTCAATTCTTACAATCAAATAAGCATGCTATGAAATACAACACAACAAGATTTCACACACATTCGCTTCATGAAATAAAATAGACATTACAATGTAACGTACATGTAGAAAATCATACACATAATTGAGGTAACTGAGATTCGTATCTTGATCCTCCTACAAAGTATTCTAGGTGATCACTAGCACATTCAAACATTTTCACAAACACATAGACTACATACATCACCTTACATGATGTATGAGGATTACACATGTGTTAGGCCAAATCCTTTCACTAGGGAGTTGCCCCGCATACCACATGCATATACCCACGACGGATAACCATGGTGTGCAAGAATCCGAGCTCCATGTTCATTCAAACATTTCTACAAACACTTGGGCTACACACTTAGTCACATATAACGTATATTTGTCGTGACGTGATTTTGGGCAAGTCTTTTCACTAAGGAGTTGTCGCACATGTATTAGGCATATATTCACGACAAATAAACATGTTAAGCACAAATCCAAATTCCAAACATATTCATACATTCCAACATATGCATAGAATACACTATATTCTACATAGTTCATGTAAACTCGTATAATGAAACAGACGATGCATTTTGCATGTATAATAGCACCCTTGTCAATTATAAATCATTAGCCGACATTGAAAGCCTTGAAAACTATAACCTATATGTCTAAAGTTCACACCTTACGCCGTAGAAGCGTAACGAACTCGATAGAATCTCTAAGTCTTCGTCGAGGTTGATATGACGACCTAAATCCCGAGTTGAGTCAGCTATTTGCTACTTGCAACATTGGAAACCTTAGAACCGATTAGGGTTAGGTTTTTCTTACCTAGGAATGAAGCCGAAATCGCCAGAAAGTGATTAGATCGTGATGGTTAAGCACGTATGATAGCAGGGTAGAGTATCAGGAAGAATCTCTCACTCTTCTCACACTTTCTCTCTCCTTTCTCTCCTCTCTCTCCTAGGGTTTCTCTCAAATTCGTATGGGCTAAATGAGAGAGGGTTTAAGGTCCTTATATAGGCTAAAAACTCACCAAATTAGACCTAGGGCCAAGGTATACTTAGGTTATAGCCAAAGTAGTCCGTTTCGTCTCAACGGAGCACTTCTGGAGCCCCCCTCGAGCCAAAGGTCGGACTTAAGCTCACCAACCTTGGATCTAGGTAGAGTTAAGTTTTCGTTCCAGTCGGGTTCCTAGATCACACGTGGCGGACCAGTTTCAGTTCAACGGTCACTGAAACTCGATCAGGGTTACAAGTACACAGACATGTATGGGAAATGTTCCCTGATCCGAGGGTGTATTTGGGTTAGATTCCGACGGTCTGATTGCTTATATTTGGCCCGGAAGCAACAAGTCTCAGATTACTTAAATTAGATTTAATTTCTAAAGAAAACCATATTTTCTCACACTCCTCGCTCCAGGCTCAAGCGGATAGCCTGGGACACTATCTAGTTTTGACTTCCGAGATGGTTGTCAAGCCCAGCAAGGCGGTCCTAATTCTATAACTTCGTATTATTCGGACTTTCGATGTGCGGTCTAGATCTGATATGGAGTTTCGTGATGCTCCCGAGAGCAGCTGGGTAATGAGATTGATCCTAGATTTTAGGTAACCTAGCGTCAATGATTCTACAACTTTTGGGTCTTGCAGATCGTATTTAAAGTGATTAGTGCGGATTTCATATGTGATCTATTTTAGCACTTAGTTAACTTTGTCTAATTTCTAAAGGATTTGATCCTGAGTGATTTCTACCTGAGGTGGTACTCGGGTCTTTGTATGGAAATTTCTGAGACGTTACAAGTATTCAATTAGCTAGGTACTCGGATGCTGACTGGGCTGGTAATCTTAATGATAGAAAATCAACCAGTGGTGGTTGTTTTTATATTGGAAACTGTTTAGTTTCTTGGCTTAGTAAGAAATAAAATTCTATATCACTTTCAACAACAGCTGAAGCTGAATATATCGCAACTGGTAATGCTTGTACATAACTTGTTTGGATGAAACGTATGCTAAGTGATTATGGAATTAAACTAGACTCTATGTTATTATGTTGTGATAATACCAGTGCCATAAATATTTCAAAAAATCCAATTCAGCATTCTCGTACTAAGCATATTGATATTAGATTTCATTATATTTGAGATTTAGTAGAAGAAAAGGTAATATCATTGGAATATATTCCTACCGAAAATCAACGTGCTGATATTTTCACTAAACCGCTCGACAAAAGCAGGTTTAACAAAATGATATTTGATCTTGGCATGTGTTTTCTAAAATGATTATTTATGCCTATTTGTATCATATTGTATATATTTGCTAGATTAAATTTTCAATTTTTTGAAATATGCATGAAAATTTGATTTTTTGGTGGTACTCGACCAGTCGAGGAATTCCTCGACCTGTTGTGGCACGACCGGTCGAAGAAAACCCACGACCAGTCGTGAATCGCGTGACTCACTTAAATTTGGGAAAAATTACTTTCTTCCTCATTTCCTCTTCACTCTCCAACGGGACGACACATGACCAGTCGAACCCACCTTCCAAATCCTTCAGGGTTAGTGCTCCATTTACATTTTTCTTGTAAATTTGTGTCTAGATCACTTCCATTTTACTCTTGAAGTTATCTATTTCAAATTTTGTTGAGATTTGGGGTTTTCCTTTTGAAAAATCTGATTTGAGCAAACCCTCTTCTCAAACCTTTGCAACTTTTTATTTTCTTGAAATCTTTGTTGCAAATGACATCTAGAGGGAAAAAGGCAACATCCCATGGTCCATCTTCTTCTTCCAGATCAGCTCCGCTCACTAAGCGTCATCTTCGACCTCCCGATGATGATCCATCTTATGTTCAGGACATCAGATTACGTAATGTTATTGTTGAACATCTTGTTTCTATTAATTATGTTTCTCCTTTTGATATCTTTCCTATGCTTCAAGCTGTAGGTTGGGATAACTTATTACATTGAGGTGGGCCAGCATACCGGTCCATTGCTCAGTCCATGTTTGCATGTATATGTGATATTTCACTGGAGAATTTAACCTTCAAAATAGCTACTAGAGAAGGACCATTTGACATTAATCGTCATTTGATTTCAGCTCTTATGGATATTCCTGTGAATGATGAGGGGATTCCTATCTATAATTTATTTGACAAACCCTCAGAATCTGAAAAACGTCTCCTCACTAGAGATTTATGCAATCTGAATGCTCAATGAACTCATAAAGGGAATGCACTTCCCTCAAAGTATTTGTTACCCAAATACAGAGTTCTTCACAAAATCTGTGTCTAACTTATATCCACGATCGGGTAATAAATCTGAATTGACTTCCTACATGGTTCGTGTTCTTCATGTTGTTGCTAGTGGGACGTCTATCTGTTTACCATCCTTGATTTGTCACTTCATTATTAATTTTCGTCTCCATCCTGGTCACAGTGACATTCCTTTTGCTTATTTAATGACTGTGTTGGCTACTCATATGTTAGTCGATATGCTAGTTGGAGGGGCCCCTATCCGTCATCTGATATTCAATAATTCTAATCTAAATAAGATGAAGTTGGATTTACTCCCTCGCCAAGGTGATGGTGTTGGCAATGCTGAAGCAGCACATGAGGAAGAAACTGGTGATCTTCCTCCTGATGATATTAATATGGATGATATCTTTGAAGAATTTGATTCTGATTCCACAAATGATCCAGATTTTCAGCCTTCTGACTTTGATGCACGTCTGCATGCATTGGAGGATAAGGTTGAGAATATAAATGTTAAAATGGACAACACGTCTATCGCTAATGATTTACATTTCAAGTATATGCGCAAATATCTTAAGCGCTTGAACAAGGGGATGCATAAACTTGATCCTTCTATCCCTGCTCCTTCATCTAGTTCATCTAGCTCAGATTAGTGTTTAAGTTGTTTAAGTTGTAATAACTTTACTACTATAGTGCTAGTTTTGCTTTAACTCAGTTTATGATTTATGTGAGTTAATTATGTTTTTATCTCCTATCTTGTCTATCTGTCATCTTTCTCTCTGATTTATTCTCCTTTAGTCTATCTGTTTCCTTTGTCCTCTTATGACAAAAAGGGGGAGAATGGATATGTTCACTCGTTTGGATATGTTTTACTTAGGGGGAGTTTTGTATGTCTTACATGTATGGAGAATGGATATGTTGAATACTGATTTGTAGGTTCTTGGTACTGTGCCAGTTTGATAACAACTGGTGCATGATTCGTTAATCAGATATTCTGTGTTCTGTAACATATCTTGGAAGTGTGTTTTGTCACTAATTTGACAAAGGGGGAGATTGTAAGTGCTATTGTAACATCCCGAAAAATCGAGGGTCGAGTAATAACTCAACACTCGAGTTTCCAGAACATCACTTATGCAACATAGATAATGATGTTTGAATGTTGACTATATTAGTGCAATGAACATGAGTGAGATTAAGCCAAAACAGAATATCATACTCCAGAGACAGTGAATTAGCAAGCGGAAGACTGTGATAGATATATAAAGTATATAAAAACTGTGGTGAGTCTCCAGAGTGTGATAACATTACCAGGTTAATAAAATTCAAGTACATTTCTAAAATATACCAAATGTGTAAGTGTAATGTCTTCTATTCCAAGAACCATAGCCCTGTCAATACAATACCAGGTCTTCATAGACCTGTCAGAGAGCTACATGTAGGAGAGCTCCACTCCAACATCATAGTAGTCCGGCTTTGCTTCATAAGCATCGCCATCACCTGAAACTCAACAAATCTGGTTAGTGTGTACAACACCATCCCGTAACGTGGGAGTGAGTAGCTAACTCAGTGGAATAAAAAAGCATAGGTTAACATGTTGTCGACTCAGTCAAGCAGTAATGATAAAGCAATACAATCAAACAGTCCTAACTACTCTTATTAATGCAAGTATGGATGCAGTCATGATGTATGCCCTCACCACACCCTCCCTCGTGCGACACCATCTCACGTTCACGGCATGCTTTCATACCTCAGTGCTCCACATCTTCCAGGCACATGCAATGCATGATGAGCATGATTACCGAGTTTTTAATTAGTCCATTACAAACAGCAGGATTGGGAAACTAAGGTACCTCCCTTGTATCATTCCCAAACATGATCCATTCTAGGGTCGTCAGTCCTAGTTAATATCAGATGACGGTGTGTTTTCTAGGTCACTGCAAAGGCTGCCAGGGCTGTTACGCACAAAGGTTACACCACTCCCCCATCACCTCTTAAACGATTCATCACAATACAGAAACAGGCCTAGTTCATACTTTATATACCGCGGCAAACCCTAAGGCTCACTGCAATTTCAGAGTATGCTCGAGGTCACTACAAAGGGCTGTCAGGGATGTTACGCACAAAGGTTGCACCGCTCCCCCATCACCTTATCAATGTAGGCCGACAGCACGAATATAGTGTCCCATACCACCATAATCGGCTCACAAGTCTAGTTGCTCACTGGTCACTACGGGGAGGCACGTGGCCCCAGCGTAGGCCGACAGCTCGACCACGGTGTCCCATACCACCATGCCCGGCTCATGAGTCTTAGCGGATCGAGGTACCATGGTTAAAAGGGATTCCACTAGTAAGTTTGGTATCCTAAGTTCAAGAAGAGGCGTCCAAACATGGTGAACATACATAAGACAGATCGGGTTACTTGACGAGCTCGGCTAGCTAGAGCGCACATCAAGTTGAGCGATATGAAGCGCAACAGCACTTCGTGTGGCCAACCACTATCGCCAACCGAAGTACGACTCGAGTTCGTCGAACACATCTCACGTGGCAAATGAATCACAGCCACAAATTCAACTCTGGTACCGATTGTCTGGACTATAATCATAGCCCCAAACACAATCAATTTCAAATACTAAAGCAGTAATGGATCAAGGTTCAAATCATACAATCAAAGTCTGATATTATCCGTTTAGGGCTGTCAGGGCTGTTGCACGCATTCGTTGCTCCACTCCCCCATCACCCATGATGGATCATATAACGTAAACATGAATTTAACATATGCATTACATAGATAAAATCATAAAAGCAGTTGAGCATGTTATGAAGCACAACACAAGCATGAGTTTGTACATATTCAATTCCTAATCACACAGCTATCCAAGGAAATCATACACATAGTTAAAGGAGTTGAGAATCATATCTCAACACCCTTAAACATTACAATTTACTAACTACTACTCATTCAGACATTTCAACAAACACTTTAAAATACATGTATCAACATACATGACATATGTTGATCACATAGGTATAAGGCCAAATCCTTTCACTAGGGAGTTACCCCAATCATAACACGCATACACCCACGACGGATAGTCATGGCAAGCAGGAATCCAAGTTCTATATTCATTCAGTCATTTCCACAAACACTTGGGCCACACATTTTAGCATATATAGTGTGTATTGGCCGTGGCGTGATTTAGGGCAAATCCTTTCGTCAAAGGGGTATCGACAATGCAACAATCAATTATCCATGACAATTAGTCATGGCGAGCACGAATGAGAATTCTATACTCATTCAGTCATTCTCACAAACACTTAAAATACACTATTACAACATACATGGTGTATGTTAGCAAAACATGTATTAGGGCTATCCTTTAGCCAAGCGAATATTTTATCCATGTATAATATATTCATACAGCAAATAATCATGACAAATACATCTTCAAAATTTATACGTATACGGTATTTTCTAGAATACACAATTTCAACATACATAGTGTATATAAGCAAAACTTGTATTAGGGCGAATCCTTTCGCCAAACAAGTAATTTATCCACATATAATATATTTATACGACAAATAATCATGTCATACACATTTCCAAAATTTGTACATATACAGTACTTTCTTCAAATACCTAGAGTATGTAGAATTCCATATTTTTCATCTTTAATCGAAACAAAAAATAGATAGCACTTTGTACATGTGCAATTGCATGCAGATCATGAATCTATCATTATCTGACATTGAAAGCATTGAAAACCATAACCTATACACCTAAAGTCCGCACCTTTTGTCGTAGAATCGTAGAAGTCGATAGGTTTGCTAAGCTTCCGTATTCAGCAGTTTGGCAACCTATGGAACGAAATAAGTTAGCTATTTCATAACCTACCACAACCACCCAAGCCCCAAATCAGGTTAGGGTTAGGGTTTCTTACCTAGAAACGGAGCTGGAATCGCCGGGAAAGCGATTAGAATGGAGCGGTGTAGCTCGTAAAGCGGCAGGGAAGAGTGGCAGGGAGGTTCTCCCACTGCTCCCACACTTTCTCTCTCTTTTCTCTCTTCTCCTTAGGTTTTATCCCAAATTCGTATGGCTGTGAGAGGGGCTGCCCTAAGGTCCTTATATAGCCTAAAAACTCTCCGGAATAGACTTATGTTCAAGGTATACTTATATTATAAGCAAATCGGCGTTAATTCAGCTTAAAAGAGGGTTTCTGGCGGCCCTCCTTGAGCCAAACGTCGAACTTAAGCTCACTAACCTTGGATCTAGGTGGAGTTATATTTTCGTCTCTGTCGGAATCCCAGATCATGCGTGGCGGACCATTTTTAGTTCAACGGTTAGTGGGCCTCGATCCGAAATTCCAAGTACATGTAAATGTTCCTGAAATTTTTCCTGATCCAAGGGTGTAATTTGGTCTGATTCTGACAGTCTGGTTGCTTAAAACTGATTCACAAGCGAGAGGTGACAGATTACTATTCAAGATATTTTATTTTGAATTAATTTCACATTTCTCACACTCTTCACTCCGAGCTCTAGCGAATAGCGCTGGGACACTATCTAGATTTGATTTCCGAGATGGTTGTCAAGCCCAGCGAGGCGGTCCCAGTTCCTTAACTTCGTGTTAATCGGACTTCCGACGTGCGGTCCAGATCCGATACGGAGTTTCGAGATGCTCCCATGAGCAACCGGGTAATGAGATTGATCCTAGATTTTAGGGTAACCTAACGTCAATGATTCTACAAGTTTTGGGTCTTGCAGATCATATTTAAAGTGATTGGTGCTAATTTCACAGGCACTCTAGTTTAACCCTGGCTAATTTTCGCCTAGTTTCTAAAGGATTTAGTCCTGGGTAATTTCTGTCTGAGGTGGTACCTGGACCTTTGTAATTTGTATCTAAAGTGATCCAAGTTGTACCACTTAGCTAGTTAAGATAGTGTCTAGGGCGAAAGTGCCTAGAAAAATTGAAAGAACAAGGTAGCGAAGGGTGGGATTTGTGAGGAAATGTTAAGGAGCGATTTTAGACTGTGGGATTCAGTTCTGACAAGTTTAAGGTGTTAGGATCGACCCCTCGCCTAAGGATGTCTAATCCCAGTTGGTAAAAATCTGGGATGTTACAGCTATTGTTTATAGCCCCTTTTGTTGTCAAATTTATGGTGCCGAAAACACTATTATGAAGCTTGCATATGTGAGATCAAAGCGCTACTCAAGATCAACTTTGTTGGACAAGCTCTGCTCACAATCTCAAGATCTCAAGAAGTGTTTCATGTTCAATCTCAAGATCTCAAGAAGTGTTCAAGTTCAATCTCAAGATCTCTAGAAGCTTTCAAGTTTGAGCTACATCAAAACTTCAAGCTTCATCACTTTCAAAGGTCACTCATCTTTTAAGTTTCAATGTCCTTACTTCACTATTGAGGTATGACTGACCTTAGGTTGACCTTTAGAGTAGGCCATTTTGGATACTGTAACATCCCGGATTTTTGACAACCTGGGATTAGACATCCTTGGGCAATGGGTCGATCCTCACACCTTATTAACTTGTCAGAACCGAATCCCACAATCTAAAATCGTTCCTTAACCCATTTCCTTCACAAATCCCACCTTTCACCACCCTGTTCTTTAAATTTTTCTAAGTACTTTCACCCTAAACACTATCTTAAATTAGCTAAGTAGTATAACTTGGATCACTTTATATATAAACTACAAAGGCCCAGGTACCACCTCAGATAGAAATTACTGAGGACTAAATCCTTTAGAAATTAGGCGAGGATTAGCCAGTGTGAAACTAGAGTACCTGTGAAATTAGAACCAATCACTTTAAATACGATCTGCAAGACCCAAAACTTGTAGAATCATTGACACTAGGGTACCCTAAACTCTAGGATCAATCTCATTACCCGTCTGCTCTTGAGAGCATCACGAAACACCATATCAGATCTGGACCGCACGTCGGAAGTCCAATTAACACGAAGTTAAGGAATTAGGACCGCCTTGCTGGGCTTGACAACCATCGCAAAAATCAAATCCAGATAGTGTCCCAGCGCTATTCGCTTGAGCTCGGAGTGAAGAGTGTGAGAATGTGAAATTAATTCAAAATAAATATCTCAAATAGTAATCTGGCACCTCTCGCTTGCGGATCAGTTTTAAGCAACCAAACCGTCAGAATCAGACCAAATTACACCCTCGGATCAGGAGAAATTTCATACACATATCCATGTACTCGGAATCTCCGATCGAGATCCACTGACCGTTGAACTGAAACTGGTCCGCCACGCGTGATCTGGAATTCCGACTGAAACGAAAACTTAACTAAACGTAAATCCAAGGTTGGTGAGCTTAAGTCCGACCTTTGGCTCAAGGAGGCCCGCCAGAAGTCCTCCGTTGAGCTGAAACTGACCCGCTTTGGTTATAACCTAAGTATACTTTGACCTGGAGTCTAATTTGGTGAGTTTTTAGGCTATATAAGGACCTTAAAACCCTCTCTCATTCAGCCATACGAATTTGAGAAAAGCTTAGGTGAGAGAAGAGAGAAAAGAGAGAGAAAGTGTGAGAGAGGTGGGAGCATCTCCCTGCCGTTCTTCCTTGCCGTTGTACGTGCTTCACCACCTCTTTCTAATCGCGTTTCCAGCTTCGTTTCTAGGTAAGAAACCCTAACCCTAACCTATTTTAGGATTTGAATTGAATCATGTAGCGACATAGCTAACATATCTTGTTCTCTAGGTTGCCTAGTTGCCGTATACGAAAGCTAAACAAATCTATCGACTTCGTTACGATTCTACGACAAAAGGTGCGGACTTTAGGTATATAGGTTATGGTTTTCAACGCTTTCAATGTCAGATAATGATAGATTCATGATCTACATGCAATTGTACATGTACAAAGTGCTGTCTGTTTTTCATTTCGATTAAAGATGAAAATATGGAATTTTACATACTCTAGGTATTTGTAGAAAGTACCGTATATGTATAAATTTTGGAAATGTGTTTTGCCATGATTATTTGCTATATGAATATATTATATATTGATAAATATACTTGTTTGGCGAAAGGGCTCGCCCTAATAATGTTTTGCTAATATACACTATGTATGTTGAAATAGTGTATTCTAAGTGTTTGTGAAAATGACTGAATGAGTATAGAATTCTCATTCATGCTCACCATGACTAATTGTCATGGATATATGTTTGTATTGGCGATACCCCTTTGATGAAAGGATTTGCCCTGAATCACGCCACGGCCACTATACGTTATATATGTTGAAATGTGTAGCCCAAGTGTTTGTGAAAATGTTCAAATGAATATGGAACTTGGATTTCTACTTTCCATGACTATCCGTCGTGGGTGTACGCGTGTTATGATTGGGGCAACTCCCTAGTGAAAGGATTTGGCCTAATGCTTATGTGATCAACATATGTCATGTATGTTGATGTATATATTTTAAAGTGTTTGTTGAAATGTCTGAATGAGTAGTAGTTAGTAAATTGTAATGTTTAAGGGTGTTGAGATATGATTCTCAACTTCTTTAACTATGTGTATGATTTCTTTAGATATCTGTGTGATTAAGAATTGAATATGTACAAACTCAGGCTTATGTTGTACTTCATAACATGCTCAATTGATTGTATGATTTTATATATGTAATGCATATGTTTAAATTCATGTTTACGTTGTATGGTCCGTCATGGGTGATGGGGGAGTGGAGCAACGAGTGCGTGTAACAGCCCTGGCAGCCCTAAACGGATAATATCAGTCTTTGATTGTATGATTTGAATTTTGATTCATTACTGCTATAAATATCTAAAATTGAATGTGATTAGGGCTATTGTATAGTCTAGGCAGTCGGTAACGGGATCGAATTCGTGGCTGAGTTTCATTTACCACGTGAGATGTGTTCGACGAACCCGAGTCGTACTTCAGTTGGCGATAGTGGTTGGCCACACGAAGGGCTTATGCGCGCTTCATATCGTTCAACTTGTTGTGCGCTCGAGCTAGCTGAGTTCGTCAAGCAACCCGATCTGTCTTATGTATATTCACCATGTTTGGACGCTACTGCTTGAACCTAGGGTAACAAACTTACCAGTAAAATCCCTTTTAACTATGGTACCTCGATCCGCTAAGACTCATGAGCCGGGCATGGTGATATGGGACACCGTGGTCGAGCTGTCGGCCTACGCTGGGGCCACGTGCCTCCCCGTAGTGACCAGTGAGCAACCAGACTCGTGAGCCGATTATGGTGGTATGGGACACTATATTCGAGCTGTCGGCCTACAGTACTTGATGGGTGATGGGGGAGTGGTGCAACGATTCCGTGTAACAGCCTTGACAGCCCTGACCGTACCCGGTGTAGTGACCTGAGCATACTCTAAATCTGCAGTGAGGCGATGAGCCTTCCCATAGTAACAGAGTATAAACTAGGCCTGTATTGATAAGGTGATGGGGGAGTGGTGCAACGATTCCATGTACACAGCCCTGGCAGCCCTTGCAGCGACCTAGAAACACACCATCGTATGAGATTGTCTAGGACTGACGACCCTAGAATGGATCATGTTTGGGATGATACAAGGGAGGTACCTTAGTTTCCCAATCCTGCTGTTTGAAATGGACTAATAACAACTCGGTAATCATGCTCATCATGCATTGCATGTGCCTGGAAGTGTGGAGCACTGAGGAAGGCAAGCATGCCGCTAACGTAAGATGGTGTCGCATAAGGGAGTATGTCGGTGAGGGCATCCATCATAACTGCATTCATACTTGCATTAATAAGAATAGTTAGGAGTGTTTGATTGTACTGCTTTATCATTACTGCTTGACTGAGTTGATAACATGTTAACCTATGCTTTATTGTTCCACTGAGTTAGCTACTCACTCCCACGTTACGGGACGGTGTTCCGAGCACCCACCAGACTTTGTCTGATTGCATATGGCGACGCTACTCTTGCGGCGGAGCCGGACCTTTATGACGACAATGATGCTTGTTTGTGTATGCTGTGTGCTGACGGCTTCATGCGAGCCGTGTCTTGATCGACGGGATTATAAGGATGTTGACTAGATGACACTACACATTTGGTATAATTTAAATTGTACTTGTAATTCATTAACCTAGTAACCTTATCACACTCTGGAGACTTACCATAGTTTTTTATATTTTATATATCTATCAGAGTCTTCCGCTTACAATTTAAACTGTCTCTGGAGTATGATATGTTGTTTTGGCTTAATCTCACTCATGTTCAATGCTCTATACAGATAACATTCAATCATCATTCATTTTGTTGCATAAGTGATGCGTTGGAACTCGGGAGTTGAGTTTATGCTCGACCCCCGATTTTCAGGGCGTTACAGATACATAATTCATATATTTTATATAAGTAAGTTTGGTCTTTTCTAAGACTAGTCCTGGACTTTGTTCAACTAGTTCTAGCACTGCTTCGACCTGTCTAAAGATTTCCTAGATCATTCGTAAGTTTGTTGCAAAATTCGTAAATTTTCTGTTAGGCTTCGACTAGTCCTGAGGACTGTTCGACCAGTCGTAGGAACAGTGTCGACTGGTTCTTCGATCAGTCGTAGACCTTCGACTCAAACTACAACGATGATTTGCACTTAGCTTCGACCAGTCGTGTGTGACCTTCGACCAGTCGAAGGAGACCTACGACCAGTCGAAGGTGCCCTACGACCAGTCATGAAACCGTCTTATCCTATCGCGCCTGAAATTTCAAATATTTGTTGGATCTTCGACCAGTCGTAGCGACTTAAGACCAGTCGAAGACGTGACTTATTCACACTAAATAGAGCATGAATCTCAGAATAAAATAGACCATTCAAGCTAATTTAATTCGGCCTTCTAAGAGATAAATTTGTGCTCCGTTTAAGCTAAGTGTGCTTATTTAATATTCTATTTATTTAGCTTTGTTAATTGATTTTGTTTCTTGCATTCCAATCTAATTTGTTAAGAGGAAGCTTTATTTTCCTTTTACTGGAATCAAAATCAATTCTAGCTAGCCCATTTGTTTTAATTTAAATCTATTAGAACCTAGAACCATTATAAAGTGAGTATTGGACATTGAACTTTGACATTCAATTTCTACTCCGACTTGGTTCTTTTGGACTGCTACAACAAAGAAGAAAAACAGGTATTTTAACAATTTGTGTAATTTACTTTATTCGCTTTTATTTGAGGTTAAGCGAGAAAAAATCTCATTGTATTGGTTATCTGAGGAGAGCCAGGAAAACTCAGAAAAGAGGGATTTTTTGAATTGTGTAAGCCCTTTGAAAAAGACACAATTGTGAAGGTTTTGGGTAAACCTGGGAAACCTATTTGATAGTGAACGCTAATATCCCCTGTGTGAGGATATTAGGAGTGGAGTAGCATTCTGTGTGACTGTTGTTGAACAGTTGGTGTACACACAGGCGAACCACTATAACTCCTTGTGTTGTGTGGAAGTGTGCTTTATTTTCCTATATTTGATTATTCTTTTGTGGAATGTATGTGGATGTGAATATTGTAATCATTTTAATTTCAAGCTCAGTGGGGAATGTTGTAATAGTTTAGATTTAAATTTTTATAATTTATTTCAAGCTATTCCTTTATTTGTTTGAGCTTTAGATTCTCTAAATTATTCTAGTAAGGTTGCCCTGCCATTTCTATGGTGTATGGTTGTCCCTAGAACAATCAATATTTGAGATTACATTATATTCCTCTGATCAGCTTAAATTTTGTTTATTCCTAGAAAGTTTGAGTTCTTGATACATAGACCTTTCTAGAAATCAGGTTGTCCTACCATAAACTTTGGTTTTTGGTGTAAGGTTGTCCTTAGAACAACTTTTGTATCAATCTCTCAATACTTGTTTATTGAGGTTGCTATTCATTTTAGCATTATAGATAGATTTACTTTATATTTGGCTATCTCTTTATTTTAAATTCTGTTATAATTATTTTAAATTTGGCATAATCATATTCACCCCCCCCCCCTCTAGGACAGCCGGGACAGTTTTGTATCATGTCTGCAGGTGCTGGTAGAGTCTCTAGATCTGTTGTTGGAGCTGGTAGAGTCTCTGGAATTGTTGTGGCATCAGTTGGAGGATCAGGAAGTGTTGTACGTGGGAGAGGAGAATAGTTTCTATTGAACGATATAGTCATATCGGCACTAAGTATATCTTCATACTCTCTGTAGTCAAGGGGCTCATCTTCTTCATCGACTCATGTAGATGTGGCACGGGGAATAGTGTCTCCTTGAGGGACTCCCTTATCGGCTTTGGGGATTGTAGTGATCTGTTCATTACTACCCCATCTACCTCTCCTTCCTCTGCCTCCTCCTCTTCCTCCACTTCTACCTCTCCTTCTTCTACTTCTCCTTCATTCGTATTTAATTCGTCTTCTTCCCCCGAATCGCCAGAAGACGAATCACTCCCATCAGAAGAAGAGCCACTGAAAGAAGACCCTTCGCTTTCTCAGACGATGATGAATCCAAAGTTGGTTCTTCGACGATCACTTGTTTCCCTTTTCGTGGAGATTGTATCTTCTCAATGGGTGCAGGATCTTCCGTAGCGACAATCGTGGGAGATGTAGAGGATCTGGCCCAAGTCTGCGATCTAGTGACAGGAGATGATGACTTTCTACGAGTAGACGATAATTGGGAAGCAGATGGAGATATTTTTTGGGGTTCAGAAAACCCAACAGCCCCTAGAGCTATTTGGAGTTCAGAAGGTTCAGCAGTGTCGAAGTCAGAATAAGATCTGTTGATGTAGGGATTTGAGGAGTGATGACAGCATATGTGATAACATCTTCTCTGCTTGCATGCCTTCTCTGAGCCTTTAAGTGTATCAAAGGGAACCCGTGGGCAATCCAGCCTTCGAGAGTATTAACAGGCTTAACTTCACGAATGGGTTCTTCTACAGAAATTTTCACGCAAGCTTCGCTGGGAGCGGGGGCACGGTCACGTTCAACATATGTCCAATTCCTTCTATAAGATTACGTTTCCTGATTCTGGGGGTAGGGATCCATATAGGAGAATCAATCGGCATGCAACAATGGATCAGGAAGGACTAGTGTGTCCACCATCTCATCAACGAATACGATGTGCGAACGAAACAGCCAAAGCCGGGAATGATAAATTTTGAATTAATCCGTGCTGCAAGTAGTTGTCTCCAAATCAGTCCCCAATTATAGGGACCTACACCATGGCTTCTCATGGTACGAGTCACCACTTCGGGATGTTCCGAAACGGTTTGATCGTACCCAAATTGTCGCACAAACCTACTTGGGTAGTAGGGTTCCCTCCAAAATTCATTACCTTCCCGTAATGGAAACTTGTTAGACAGTATGGAGATGAAGAAAGTGCACTTGGATGGAGGCAGATTATCGTCATCATAAGTTTCGTGATCCACAATGTATTAAGAGAAAGAGAATTGATAAAAATCAATGGTATCAGTCAACTCAATCATATCGATCACCCACTCGTATGTTCTTTTTTGGCATAACTCTCATCTGGTAATGACATAGTAGGATTCGCGAAAAATGGATAGATTCTTTTTCTGGATCATCATACGTCGAAGGGAAGTATATGCCTAGCCACTCAGAGAAGTAGTGTCATGGCGTGAACGCCGAACTGACTCCGACGACCGAGTTCTGACCATGAGTGGCAACATCGCTGAAAGCTCTATATAATGAACAAAGGATAGGAGGAGCTAGCAAATATTTTCGACCCTCTGTTAATCCCCCTGCGACAACAAATACAGAAGGCCTAATGGCATCGGCCCATTTAGAACTGGAAAGTACAACAATACTAACCCAATACATGAGGAATGCGGCCAGTTCACCCTTGGGTGAGTATTCTAGTGGATTTCTTATTCTCTGGCGAGCATTCTCCACGTCATCAAAATGACTGTTTTCGAATATACAAAAAAGGGAGAGAAGGAAAAAGAAATGTAAGTGGGATGAATATCGATGAAGTGCACAGAGTTATGATAAAGAATTATACCGTAGCTCCCGAGAAAAGTGGGCTAGCCAGAGGAATTGAGGGATCTTCTTAATATCAGGAAACTTGGACATTCCCTAAACAACTCAACCAAGGCATCGGATACCAATGCCCACTCTCTTAGCTGTTGATTTTAACCACGTTTCCCAATTAATCTCTCGACCTTATTTCGGAGGTCCGGGTATGTTCTAGCGATGATTGCCTGGCATATCGGCCAAGAGAACTTTTTCATTCTATCGAAAAAATTGAGGATTGGAAGGACAAGTTCTTTTATATAAGCGGGTTGTTCCTGCATTACCATTATTCTTTTTCTTAGATGTTCCTCATAAGTAGGAGGGGGAGAAACATATTTGGGAATTGAAGAAGGCATGGGGGCCGGAGGAGTAGGTGCAGATATTGGAGGTGAAGATTCAGGATTTTGAGAGGAGTTTGGAAGACTGGCATGAGAAGGTTGATCAGTGGGTGGTTCTATGAGGTGATATGTTCTTTTGGTACGGGCCATTGTGGAAAGAACAGAGAAATGACCAAGTCTGAAGGGTCAAAGAATTGATTAAGTCTGGGCAGTAGAAAATCGAGCAGAGTTTCAGAACAAGGGTCTTCATACTAAGTGTTGGGGAGTTGCGTGGACCACGAGTTGCGTGAACTCTCAGTTGTGCGGGAGGCTAAGTAGCGCTGGAGTAGAGTTGCACGGTAGGCGAGTTGTGTGGGTCTACGAGTTGCGCAAGTTTTTGAGTAGCGCGGAAATGGGGTCTAGGCTGGGGAGAGTTTTGAATGGAGTAATGATTGAGGAGTTTGATATTATAGCTGGTGAGGCCCATTCATGAGTAGTGCGGGGAGAGTTGCGCGGGTCCACACAACTCAAGACCATGGGGAACAAAGTTTTGATCCTTCCAATTAACTCGATGAGTAGTCAGATTTCGGATCAAGGGGGCATCTGTTGGAGCATAAAAATTGGTTAAGGAAGATTGAAGAATGACAAGTTACACAGGTGACAAGTTGCGCGAGTGACAAGTTGCGCTGGTGGCAAGTTATGCTAGTGCATGAGTTGTGCGGACCCGTGCAACTCGTTATAGGTGCGCCGGTCTGCACTACTCCCTTCAGGATTGGTTGGATTGGGAATACGAAGTGGGGTCCACAGCTCGAAATTCAAGGACCCACACGTGCAGAAGCCTATAAATACCCCCTACCTCCTCATTTAGAAGATCGAATTTTCATAAGACAAGTGCCTTTGACAGGTACTGGAGGAGAGAGAGAGATAGAGAGATAAAGTGAGGCCGGGCCGCGCTACTCTTCATGAGTTGCGAGAATGCTCTATGAAGCAACAACATATTGATTTTTCAGGAGTTTTCCAAGTTATTGCAAATATTTCAAGGGGTCCTGGCATTTCATTTATCATATTAATGATGGAAGAAGTGCAAGGAAGACCCATACAACTCATCTCAGACAGAGATATGAATGATATGAGCGGAATGCTGCCGAAATTCACATATTGAATCTATTCAGCACTTGTACTTTTAGTTATAAAACTCTATCCTGGAATCAAAGGATCAAAAGGATGTAAATGAACTCAAAATGAATAAATTTGATGATTATTCTCTCTATTCTTTCTTTTGTCATGATTAAGTAAGATAATTCCCCTGAATCAAGCTCACAACGCTAGGCAGTTGTTATATTCTGCATATCCATTATAGCCTTTATGATTAGAACCTCTAACTGGCTTGGAAGCCATTAGAGTTATTTTGCCTAACTTGGTTAAAATTGAATGATTATTTAAGTTAGGCAATCACGACTTTAAATAGGTAAAATAATTGAAAAGTCCTATTCACCCCCCTCTAGGACCTTAACTCAGATTCCTTCTTCAGTATCGACGGTGTAAACCGCAATTTCAATTGGTATCAAAGAAAGGTTCCTCTGCAAAAATTTAACAACCTAGAGGAAGATCTTAACTGAAGAAAGAATTATGGGCAAAGGAGAGGAACCATTTGTCTCACGACCACCCATCTTTAATGGTACAAACTATACATACTGGAAGGCCAGAATGATATTTTTTTCTCCAGGCCTTAAATGATGACGTATGGGAGACTGTCGAAAATGAATACAGTGCACCTACAAAACAAATTGTTCTTGAGGATGGTACAACAATCACCAAACCAAAACCAAAGGCCAAAGTATGACAAAGAGATGAGGATGTGTGAAGCCAAAGCCATGAATGCAATTTGCTGCAGAGTTTCACAAGAAGTATTTCATCAGATAAGTATTTGTGCAAACTCTAAGGCAGCATGTGAGTTATTAGATACTACCCATGAAGGAACCAACATGGTAAAAATGTTAAGGCTTTAACTCCTTACATCTCAATTCAAACAGATAAAGATGGAAGAAGGTGAGACGTTCATGAAGTTCTTTACAAGACTAAATGGTATATGTAACTCCATGGGAGGACTTGGAGAAAGAATTTTGGTACCCAAAATATGTAGAAAATTTCTGAGATCCCTACCAGAACGTTTTAACTCCAAGGTCACTACTATAGAAGAGTGTAGGAATATAGAAGAAATGAAAGTAAAAGAACTAGTAGGTTCCCTGCAAACCTTTGAACTACATTTTAAACCTTCTACAAAAATAAAAAACAATACACTCAAAATTGCCAAAAACATGGATGTAATTGAGGAAGAAGAAAATGAAGATGAAGATGTTGATAAAGAGGTAACTTTGTTGGCCCAACGGTTTAAAAAATTCTTCAACAAGAACCGTGGGAGACCATACAATAACAAAGGAGTTCAACTGGACCACAAACACCAAATAGGTAAAACCTTTAGGAGGTCCAAAGAACTCCAATGTTATAATTGCCAAAAGTATGGACATATATCCACTAAGTGTCCATCCAAGAAATCAAAAGGAAAAGTTATGGCAACAGCATGAGATGACACAGATGAATCCAATTATGAAAACAGTGAATCTAAAAATGAAGATGACCAAAAGTCACTAAAAATACTTGACATCTACAACTACAATCATTACCAATCTGAAGAACAAAATAGAAGAAAAACACATAAATATAAAGGATGAGAGCCAAATGTGTTGTTTATTGGCTCACATCATATCATCCTCTCAAGAATGTTAAAAAGCAACCCCAGAGGTCGACTTGAGTTGAAATTGTTACATCTGAGGATCATACCTCCCATATGATCAAATCAAAGGATTGAGCCTGATAATTGGCCAAGTTGATATATCTGAGGATTTTTGGCCTCAAAACATTTTGGTGATTTCATACTAATCTTATCATAAACACAAAGTCTATATTAGGAAAATTTATTATAGCAATTTCTGAGTTCCAGAGATATTTTGGTAACACTGAACCTAGCTTTGGTACTACTGAAATCGAGCCGCATCAGGTTACTTAAATCCCTCACTGCCCATTTTTGTTTAGACTATCACTTTTCTTATTTCTTCCAAAGTTCGGTTGACAAACTGTATAACCAAAATCAGAAAAAACCAAGGTATTTCCTAATGCTTTCTCTGTACATCTCAAAAATAGGATCAATTGTCTTAGGTTTGTCTTCTGTTGATATGTAATTGTCATTCTACTTCATTTCTCCAAATGGGGTCATCACCGCCTAGAGAAAACAGATCCAAGAGGAAGCATGATAGAGAAGATTCAACCAGAACTAGGCAAAAACTCTGTGCTCTGAAGCGTGGACGATTTTCTAACCAATCATCTAGACCTTCATCTTCTTCAAACCTTGATTTTACTAGTCTCATTGCAGCTAGATTTTTGAAGAGAAGGATTGTATGTGAAAGAAAAGTAAATGTGAAATGTCGTGAAAAATTTAAAGTTCAAGAAATTCTTTCACGATAAGGATGGCTGTAAATTCTGTCATTTGGAGGGCCAACGAACGAAATTTTAATCTGATCATTCTTGTCTCATTGCACTCTATCTAAGGATTTCAAAGTTGACTGCGATGGTCGTATGGTCAAAATCACCCCATATTGCATTTCAACCCTCATAGGAATACCATTGCACTTCAAACAACCCACTAAATTAAACCTACCCACTGAAGCAAAAAGGAGTTGTTTGGAAAAAAATTGAATGTCCCTTGACATCACGGGAACGCACTATGGGCCACAAATATGTCAAATGATCATTGTATACTATATTTGATTTGTATGTCCAACATTTATCCTAAATATGGAAATCATACTGAGCTTACACCATTCATGGTGGAGACCCTATATCATATCGGTAAAGGGGAACCATTGTGTCTACCTACCTTAATATACGATGAAATAGTTTCAAGTTTTGAGTCTAACTTGAAAGCAATACCTTTCGGTCATTTGCCGTGCAAGTTGGCCCATCAATGTGGATTCAGGGTGCCTGAAGGAGAATCCATATTAGCTCCAGAAATCAATGAGAATAGTATCAGGAAAATGAATCTCTCTTCTAAGAATGAAACTGATGTTCTAATATCGGTAGAAGAAGAGCTTTCAGGGAAGGAAGATGATATGGTTAAAGAAGGCCTAGATACCCATTCACCAACTTTAGCTCCTACAATTTCTACTCCTCAGAAGAATGCTCTCATGCAACTTTTGGAAGACCAATCAAAACTTGGTGAGATGATGGAAGAAAAGTTCTACTCACTCCAACAGTTAGTGGAACAGATTGCGGCACATCCGTCATGCCCTGAAGAAGCTACTGATATATCTTCCTAGATTAACTGTGTAACAAGATTATTTTTGTTGTGTGTATCTTTTTATTTTACAACTGGAAACTTACTTTGGTATATTGATACATCAATCATTCGTAAGTAATTTTCCAAGGAAATTAAAAGTCTCCAGCCTTTTGTTTTATTGAGTCATAGTTGGTACTTTATTTTGAAGATTAGATTATCTGAAGTTGCATATGCATAACTTAATTCTTATTAAACTATTTCATCTGCTTGAAAAATATGAAACTTCATATGCATACTGTTAACCCTTCCATTAATATTTCTAATATATGATTACAACACAACAATGGTTAAAGAAAAAGGCAAGGCTCCTGTAAAAGGAGAATACTCTAGCAAACGAATTAACATTTGTCGCTCTCCTTATTCCAATCCTACTGAAATGGCTATGTCAAACAAAACAATCTTTGACAGACTGATTAGATCCCTACTCATCGAACCATATGGGATTGATCTCTACTTAGGATCAATTAGGTGGGATAACCTATTGTACTTTGGAGGAAAGGTTTAGTACGACCTCATTCATCAATTCCTAAATTCTTGTCATCACACTCATGATGATCCTCCATCCATCAGCATCAACTTCATGAATCAAACCAAGGAGGTCACTCCTTTGGTGTTGAGTCAACTATTGTACCTCAGAGTAATAAAAACTCCCCCAACTGATCATTCCCTCAATCGTCTCGGAGTTTGGGGTGAAATAACTCGAGTATTGTGTAATAGTGCCACAATCCCCCAAAATAAAAGAAACTTCCTCTCATCATCGCATTTGGACTCAACCACCAAAGTATTGCATAATATTCTAAGTACAAATGCATACCCATGTGAAGTCTTTGGAGTTATGATCTCTCCATTTGTTCTAAACATCCTATATGACATCTTTTAGGAGATTGAAATATGTCTATCGATCTTTATCTTGAAACAATTTATCCTAGTTGTCAAGGGTGTTCATTGTACTAGCCTTCCCTTTCAAAGTGTTATCTGCAAACTCTCAAAATTCCTTGGTCTGCCATCTATGCATGATATGGTATATCCTGCCATGTGTTTTACCAAGAAAACTCTAATTTAACTAATTGTGTTTGAAACTATATTTGAGGAGAATCAGGAATGCGGGAGTGGCGAAGAAGCTCAAGACACTCCCATGGCCACAGGCTGGGACTCTTGTCGCACCCCAGTGCCTACACCAAGTCCATTATCAGTTAGCACTGGATGACCTCTTCGCCAAAATGATCCACTTCGTCAACTTCTTGAAGGACAATCAAATATAGAAGCTCACCTCTGGCAGTACAAAAATTGACTCTCAGGGATTGAACTGCGTCTTAACACTCTTCAACATACTGGGGAGCACATTGTTGGGGGTCAAATATTGCATATTATCCCCCATTTATATCTTGGTTTTATGAACATGATAATGCTTAATGTTCTATTTTACTCGTGTTTGTGTTGCAAGCTGAATTTAAGAGTTTGGATTGAAAAGGGTGCTAAAAGCACGGATTTGATTCTCAAGAATCATTAAGCAAGAGACGGATCTTAGGAGACCAAAATTGAAGAATTCACATGCTAAAGATCCAAGAAAACTAAGTGAGGAATGATGAGAATCAAAAATTTGAAATGAAGAAAATGAATCCTGAAATCGTCCTAAAAAAGCATATTCTAAAACTCTGGGTCATTTTGTGAAATTGCGCAGAGTGAAGTTTATTTTGGAAAACTATGCAGAGAGAAGTCTATTTTAATAAACTACGTAAATTTGAGGCAGTTTATAGAGTTTTCCAACTATGTGCGAAAGTTGGAGTTCCACAACTATAAATAGGACTCCCTAGGATGTTCCTAACATCATTTAGGGTTTGGAGGAGCAAAGCACAAGGGTGGAGAGCCGTCGCTAAGCATTTTTCTTCTCTTTCTCCTTAGTTTTCAATGCTTTCTTTTAGGGTTTTATATCCAATCATGTCTATGGTCGGCTAAACCTTTTAGCTAGGGCTAAGAGGTGAAGCTTGTAGCATGATGGGATGTTTCTATTACTTTGATTCATGTTTATGTTGAACATACTTTGATTCTAGTTTGATATTTAAGGAATACTTTCAGTTTTTAATAGTTTATTATGACTCAAATTATAGTAGATATGCAATAACTTTAAGTATCTTATTTTCATGCTTTGAGATTATGAAATTAGGAAATCTTGTTGTTCACCATCGTCTCTTAGGCATGGTTGGATGATGGAATCCCTTCTAATCTTCATAATTCTCCTATGTTTATGGAATTGGTATATTATGTTGTTTGCCATTGTCTCCAGGGCATGGCTAAGTGATGGAATCACTTCCAATCCTCATAACTCTCATCCATTGAGAATTAGGTCAAAGGAAGTTCAGATTTGGTTTTATTGCTATATCTTCCAACTGGATAAGATAGGACTCCGATTCTAGTTGTGTCCTTGAATCAAGCATAGTATCACCCTGATTGCTACAAGTGGATTCTTGGCACCCTAGTTCCCACCTTTAAATTCTTAGTTTTAATTACTCTATTCACAATTACTCTCTCAAATACTTTAGAATTAGTTTCACATCTTCTTCTAATTCTACTTCTAGTTAATTTCAGAAACGTACAAGTTTTGGTCCCTGTGGATTCGACCTCGGTCTTACCAAGATTATTACTACATCGCGACCCTACACTTGGGGTTGTGAAAACACATCACTGAATTGCTTCTGACTCGCTATTCTTATATCCCTCCTATGAGGGTAGATCGTCCAGATGATTTTTACTATGTTACTGCTGAATCATAGTAAATTTCTTTTTCAGATACTTATGCCCTTAAGGGCTTGTTAGTTTTTGGATGGTGGTTTATTCTACCCAATCTTGGGGTAGTAATTTTGATGAATTTATGGTAATATCTATTCTGCTCATGTTAGATACTCCTTTTTTTATTATCTTTTCTATTTAACATATGGTTTGACTACTTATAATAATAAATTTCATTGTTTGAATGATGGTCTTCATGCTTATATCATTAAATGATTAATTTTATTTTATTTTATTTTTTCCTCTGGATTATCATCTCTATGTTATTGGATTACTTCTTGGTAAATCCTTTACCAATAACTGACAAAAAGGGGGAGAAGAAACCTGCCCACCAAAACAATGTTTTTTTTCTGCAGAAATTATTTTTTCCCTTGTTACAAATTATTCTTAGAAGACACTAAGGGGGAGCAGCATGATTTTGTATTACATGTCAAGTCTTGAGTTGTAAATTTATATGTTTGATATGTAATTCTTATTGTTTTGGTATGTCATTGGTATGGACCATGACACGGTCGTAGGTTCGATTGTTTTTTGTCACGTAATTGACATAAGGGGAGATTGAAAGCGCACCCAACATTGCACACTTGTTTGTCAATCACGTGACTAGTTGCGTCTTGTAGTCGGATGAGTTCTTAGCAAGTGAAGACTGGCGATGCAACTGGATCAGAAGCATCAAACAATATTGAAGACAAAGAACTGCTTCTACGATCTTAAACCTTGCAAATAGATGATCCCAACCCAAATAGGAAAACCTACTTATGTCATCTATTCAAAGCCAAGTTCAAACTCATAGTTTTTATCATTTAGCCTTGGCTTAAGCAAGTCCCAAGTTGATGAAAGATTTATTGGACAAAATAGGAAAAACAAGAAAATATATCCACTATCTGTAGGACGAAGGTGCCACCAAATAACACCTTCGATACCACCGAAGATACCTCCGGTGTTACCAAAGGGGCTTAAAACAGTCCAGCAAGCTTACAATGTTAATTCGGTGTCACTGACTGGATATTTTGGTGACACTGACTATCACCGATGAACAACGTTCGGTGCCACTGAAAGGGATCGTTTTCAGACAACAACTTTGGAAATTTATTAGGTACTACCGAAAGATATTTCGGTACCACCGAAGCAGGTTCAGTGATACTTAAGTTGGCTTTAGTAGCACCATAAACCAGCTGTTTTCCATCCGTTGAAACTTTTTATTTATAAAAGCGGCTTGTATAAACTTGCAAAATCAGTGGAAATAGGCACCATAGAGTCTTTAGTGTATCCCAAGCTTATCCTAGCCCATTTAGACTCTATCCATATGAGTTTCATGTTCTCTTCATTGTGATCTTTTACTCCTATGAGCATTCAAAGCTCCTATTAATGAAAAACATGAACTCATACCTTCTCTAGAGTACAAAAGCCAAACTTTAGGAAAACCCTTGACCTTTTGATACTCTAAAGCATTCATGGGTTGAATTCCTTAGGAAATCCACTCATTATCCTAGATAGGAGATTCAACCAACTCCCATTACCTTAGTCACCTTTATAAGTACATCTTATGCAAGGTTTTTTTATCGTGAAGTGAAACCTAACAGGTAAATCCAAGCGACGCGATCGGGGGAGCACCAGAGGCTGATTCAAGTACGAGAGCATGAAGATCAAGCATCCCAAGATGAGCTACAAAAGAGAACTTTATCTGACTAGTAAGTGTCATAGTTACGAGTTTAAAGTTTAGTGTCTTTCCTCATGTAGAATTAAGGCTAAGAGTTTGTTATCAACAAACTTGTTTAGGTTCCTTGTGTGGGACCTTGGCCGGTGGGCCTAAACGTAGGTGCCTTGTGTGGGACCTTGGCCGGTGGGCCTAAATGTAGGTGCCTTGTGTGGGACCTTGGCCGGTGGGCCTAAACGTAGGTGCCTTGTGTGGGACCTTCGTCGATGGGCCTAAACAGTAGGTGCCTAGTGTAGGACCTTGGCCCGTGGGCCTAAACGTGGGTTCTAGGTGTAGGACCCTTACTCTTGCGGAGAGCATAAATTGTGTCCTTAGTGTAGGACTATAAAGGTTATTGGTGAACCTGTTTTAAAACCATTGATAGTGAAATCCGGTGCACTTTGAGATTATGTGTGGATGCCGAGAGTGGAGTAGGCACGTAGCTGAACCACTATAAATGCTTATGTTTGGAATTGTCATTTGCGCATCTGTTTAATCATGCTTATATATGCTTAAATGTTTTAACTTCTTATACATGAGTGAATGAATGCTATGGATTGATAGGAAGCACATTCTACACACAAGCTCACAACACTAGGCTAGTTGTTATATTCTGCATATCCTTTATAGCCTTTGTGATTGGAACCTCTAACTAGCTTGGAAGCCATTAAAGTTATTTTGCCTAACTTAGTTAAAATTGTATGATTATTTAAGTTAGGCAATCAGGACTTTAAATAGGTAAAAATAATTGAAAAGTCCTACTCACCCCCCTCTAGGACCTTAACTTAGATTCCTTCTTCAGTATCAGCGGTGTAAACTGCAATTTCAAAATCCGCTTCCAAATCCTCCGATGTTGCAAAGAAATTCGGTTCTTGGAGAAAGAGAAGACACAACGTCATGAAGTTCGTCGATGATGAGGCCGTTGACACTGACTCCATTGGTGAAGATGAAGGTGATAGCAAAGATGAAGATGACTACGGTAGAAAAACAAAAAATAAATAAATAAAAAAATAAAAATAAAATAATAAAATAAAATTGCCCTATTTCTGTTCCCCCACATTTCCCTAATTTATGCAATCGCCACTGCTTTTCCTTACTTTCTTCTGTAGATTAAGTGTTCGATCTCCGTTCTTTTTCACATGTTTATAAGGAGATTGAATGTGAATGAAGATGAAATGTGTGGAATTGGATGCAGTGCATCCTATGCGCATGTCTATGTTGATACATTGATGCAGACACATACATATCCCATAGTATTTACATGCACATGCACATGCATACCATGTATGCTCACATTCCCACATACCGATTTATGCGGACATGTATGTACATGCCATACACAGTGTATGTAGGGCTGTCAACAGGTTGGGTTCGGAACAGTACAAATTCATCCAGCATTGCCTTTTGTCAGCGGATAGGCAGAAACAACCATGGTTGATCTTTGCTGCTCATCGTGTTCTTGGCTACAGTTCAGGGTACGGTACGGCCTGAACGGTGAATTTGCAGAGCCAATGGGAAGAGAGAGCCCACAAAAGCTTTGGCAGAAGTTCAAGGTTGATATTGCACTTTATGGTCATGTCCACCAATATGAAAGGTCATGCCCAGTCTACCAGGTATGTATGAATAGAAAAGGAATGTGGGTTTTGGTAGGTACTTGTGTGCATTTAAGATATACATCCTAGCTTTTGAACTTACGGATTACTCTTAAAAGTGTGATTCCATATGTGGTATATACCCATTTCCTAGTTTAACTGCTATATATCACATGTTAGAGTCGCTACTCTTAAGTGTGATCTGATTACTTAAAACGCTAGTATGCAATAGCTATAATGGACCCACACAAGTCTGCTATATATATATATATATATATATATATATATGAGTTTAGGTACCATGCGCTCTAGCTCACAATAAGGGTCCGTGAGGTCGAGCTGTGTGGGCCCCACCGTGATGCGTGTCGACCATCAACACCGTGCATTTGATGTGTCCCCTTCAAATTATGGGATACCCCAAAATTAGCTGTGTATATGGAACTCATGTGGGCCATACCATCTAAAATTATGTGAAGACACCGTTAAAACATATAAAGCACCTAGTGGGGCCCACCTGAGTTTTGCATGCGCCTGAAACTTGGTCTGAATCCTCATTCAAGTGGGACACACATAATGGATGGGCTGGATTTGCAAACCACATGTCGGTGGGCTCTCAAAAATAGTTATGAATGTTTTAATGATGCACGGCCCCTCACCACTTCCGTATGTGGTGAGGCCCACACAAGTCACGGATTGTCTTGATTTTTGAGACCTAGGCCCACGATGGAATGGTGCATCTGACTGATGGGGTAGATGTTTGAAACGCATCATGGTGGGGCCCACACAGCTCGACCTCATGGGATGTTAAAATCATATATATATATATATATATATATATATATAACAAAATCTGGCCAATATTAGACCGTTGGACAGCCCATAAATCTTAGAGCTCATTTTAAGTCGGAAAGTACAAGATTCACAATTTTAGATGCTCAGTATTGGCAAAATTATTTGATCCTAATATTTCTCCATATGAAATTTATGAGAGTTACTAGTATTAGTTGTCCATTTGATGAGAGCAACATATCTTGAATGTCCACTAGAGCCGGTAGATTCTGATTCACGAGTTTTTCGGGTCCAAGAGAAAACAGAGGAAGAGGAAGAACTAGAAGAGTTTGTTAATTTTAAGCGTTATCGGGATTTAATTAAGCATCACCATAGAGGATGTCGGTACTTTTTGTTTTTTAATCTTGTGTTGACATTCTTGAACACATTTAGCTTTGTTTTTTTGTTTTTGTTTTTTTTTTTTTTTTTTGTTTTTTGTTTGTTTTTTTTGTTTGTTTTTTTTTAATTTATTTATTTATTTATTTATTTTTGTGGCCTGATTGTCCACCTTTCTTTTATTCTTGATGATAAAATTATCCATGTCGATGATTGTCACTCTTCCTTAGGAATTGATTTTATGCCACTACATTACTTCAATTGTGGTTAGTTTCACCAGCTAACAGTGTCCATTAAACAGTTACCAATGAAGAGGGTTTGAAACATACTAACGAAGAACTGAGGCAAAGATCATCGCTCCTTTTGCATCTGACAGGTTTGATATTACCCTTTTCTCTGATCAATTGCATGTTTTTACATTTTTCTAGATTTATTAATGAGGGTTCTCAAAGTTCATTATTTATTTTGATTGTCTTTTTTTAACATCTGTAATAAGCTAGTAACTGCTGCTTGGGTGTACATGTCTTGAATCAGGTTCACTTGCTTCCACCATCAGAATTAAGCTTCTAGATTATACCAGTAGGCCCCCAACATCCGGTGCATTGAGGACTTTACACACACCTACAACCTGATTGGAGTAGAGCTTGACACCATCCAAAAGACCATGAAATGCTCATTGTAAAATAGATACTAAACTTGATTTTAGCCAAAAGGCTGAGAAGATATGTTATGTATGTTGAACTTATTGGATGTTGCGAATCTTTGGAAGAAAATGGGCTCTATCAAGATATACCACGGCCCTGGATATGCTTGCACTAATGCAAAGTAGCTACTCCATTGTTGTTTTTACTATCCATGCTTCTTTGTTCTAGCTGTTTCAGTTTTCTAGCACCACATTACTGTCTTTGCCTAACAATATTTACTTCACTCTACTATGGGCACCAATGAGCATGCATGCCTTTACCAGTTATGCATTCAAATTATTCTTTGTGATTATGATTGCAGGCTGATCACAAGGATCCAACGACCATAGCTTGCATTAACGATCTCAGGCCAGGTGGGTACTACTTGCAAATAGGGGAAATAACATATTTTCTCCTTATATAAGGGGAGGATGAGTGTAAATGGTGATCCATTAATCCTCAAATACTAGAATAGAAAGGATTTTCTCCTTATATAATGGAAGGATGAAACATATGAGCATTAGGCTACGCTGTGATTTGGAAGCTTTCAATAGTCTAAGACTTCATATATGCAATGTTCCTTAAAAGCCAGAGTAGCCCCTATATTGTGAATTTTCTCCTCAGAGATGAGCCAGCTCAGTCGTACCAACGGTTAGATTAGCTTTGATATGACTGTCTGGGTGATGTTTAAGGCTGTGTTTGGATGCTTAATTGCATTGAATTGCAAATTTCAATTATGTTGAATGTTAATTATGAATGCCGAATGGCCTTTATGCATGCATAGATTGTATTATTCTCTTGGATTATGGTGAATTTCACTCAGTGTATGCATCCACCATGTGCCTGGCAGGTTTGTACTCCATCCACACTATCTATCAGTGGGCTGCAAATTGGGGTTTAGAAAAAGTAGAGCAATGGTCCACATTAAACTGAATAAAGGGCCTACAGATTGCTACTGTGCTGCATGATGTTGAAGATGAGCAGAAGGAAGAGTATTTTCGGTATCACAGTGAGAACTTAGCAATAGCATTTGGTCTTATTAACACGCCTCTGGGAGCACTGATCCATGTTATTAAGAACCTTCGGATGTGTGAGGATTGTCATATGGCAGCAAAATTTGTTTCAGATATCACAAACAGGAAAATAATCATTAGAGATGCCAATCAGTTCCATTGTTTTGCTGAGTTGTGCGGAGGAAGTGATGAACCTCGGCTTTAGCTGCCTAGCTATACCACTTTCATGCTACCCATGACCAGGTCAAAGATGCACATCACCAAACTGGTCGCCCCAGCAGTTCCATCCATGCCCTGAAAGACTTCAGATGCTCGGTTAGATCTCCGGTTCCAGAGTAAGGAGTGATTTTCGGCATCCAGAATCTCAGCAAGAGTGGAGATGCCATAATGTCGTCGATGAATGGTGGCTCTGTCTCCCCCAACAGAGCCTCAACCGAGGTCAGGACCCAAGATCGGTAGCCTTGGTGGATGTCGCCGATCTGACCCCATATCCCCATGTGCTAAGCCTCCCAAGGGACCTCGTTTTCTGCCATCACCTTGGGTTCTTTTCTGTGTCTTCTCTTCTATAACATGTGGCGCAAGCCGGAGTTGGCGAGTGTGGTATTTCCCGCAGTATGAGTGGGCGTCTGGCTATGTTGTCCAAGTTGTTGTCTGACTCCCTCTGTGTCATGAGGAACTTTTGGAAGTTAAGACTGCCCAGTAGCTACATCTAGTTCTGCTCTACAATTGTGAGGTGGATTCTACCTCTCCAATATATGCATCATACAGTTCATGTTGTCAATTAAGGCCTCGACCTGGTTCTTCAGAGAGACCAGTCAGTCTCGCCGATTTCGGGACCTATGAGCAGGCGCTACAAGAGCAAAATCATCCCGATGTTGTAAGGGTGGATCTTGAGGATCTGCAGAGTGCTCGACTGACGTGGGAGCAGTCGTCGCGATTGTGGCCAAAGCCTTCTTTCCTCCTTTCGCCATTGTAGAATTACTTAAGAATGATAGGCAAGATGGGAATGGACTCATTGTCGTTCCCATAGAGGCCGCCATTTGTTGATGCAGTTTTCTGGATGTCCTCACTATACCGCTTCCCACCTACAAAAGCAAACAACAATGGAGGCCCTGGCTACTACAGGGGACCCTCCAATGCCAAAGTTACGACAGGAAAATTGGGTCTAGTAGATGTAAGGGTTTTTGTGCCTACATTTCACCATAGCTGTGGTTCTTATTTATCATCGCTTTGTGGTATTTACGTACATGGTAATGGATCTATCATTCCATTATGTATCATAAAGGGGATCATCCTCAGAACCCAAGGTGTTATCTTTGGCTAGATTCTCGACAAAGGTCTCGGGGACTTATCCTCCCCGTATTAGAAGGAGATCTCTCGGTGGTTTGCTTCGATGAGATCGCGATAGATGGTCGAGGCCGACCCACAAGTCAGATTGTTTAAGGTCTTAAGACTGAGTTGAACAATTGATAGTGGTTGTTCACAACCCCAAGTGCAGGGTCATGATGTAGTAATAACTCGGTGAGGCCGAGGTTGAATACAACAAGACTAAACTTGCACGTATTCTAAAAATAACTAGAAGTCGAACTAGTATCGGAAACTAATCTAAATTCTGAAATATTTGTAGTAATTGTGAATAATGTTGGCTTAAACTATCAATTAAAAGGTGGGAACCAGGGTGCCGAAGATCCACTTGTAGCTATCAAGATGCTAAGTTACTTGATTCAAGAAACACAATTACAGTTGGAGTCCTATCCTATCCAGTGGAAGATAAACTATTCAAGCACTATCTGAACTTTCATTGAGATAGTTGACACATGAAGATCCATTGCATTGATTAAAACGGATTCCATTATCCTACCATGCCCAAGAGACAATGGTGAACAACAGGATTTACCAATCTCCATAGCTCTAAATAGATTAAGAAATCAAAAGCCTCCACAGAATCTACTGTAATTGAAGTCACAATAAATCATAGAAAACTGGAAATATTCCTCAAATCAAACTAAAACTCAATGATTGTTCAACATAAATAAGAATTTGCCAACACGCTACAAGCTTCACCTCTTAGCCCTATCTAAGAGGTTTAATTAACCATAAACATGATTAAAACTAAATCTCTTAAACAAAACAAGAAAAATAAACTAGGGAAGAAGAAAAACTCTTGAGAGGTTGCTCCACCCTTTGGCTTTGCTCCTTGTAACCTAATTCATGTTTATAACTCCTTAGAGAACCCATATTTATAACCTTTGTCCAGCCGACTTTAGAAACCGTCTCAAATTTATGCACTTTGTGTAACGCTTTCGATGCCATCGAACAGACTTCGATGCCATCAAATGAAGAATTCCAATTTGAATCGGATTTGAAAGTTGCGCCCTTTCGCATTGCGTAAGTTGTCAATTCTATCGAACGTTCCTTCGATGTCATCGAATAGATCGTCGATGCCATCGAACATGTCCTCGAGCCATCGAAAAATGTCCAGAATGTTCTAGCGAGTTGCTCCAGAATTCTAAAAAAAATATCGATGTCATCGAGCAAGGCTTCGAGCAATCGAACAAGGCTTCTATGTAATCGAAAAATGCATTGAATTTGCCAACAACCAAACTTTATATTTATGCAAGTTACGATGTAATCGATTAGGTCTCAAGTCCATCAAACACTTACTTCGATGCCATCGAAGGGTCTTCGATGTCATCGATAGTAACTCTTCAGATTTCTGAATTTCTACACTTTGATCTGTCAACATTCTTCCTTCTTCACTTGGTTTCCTTGAATCTTAGGAACTTGAAATCTTCAATCTTGGTCTCTTAAGAATCATTCTTTGCCTTGGTGATTCTTGAGCATTAAATTTATGCTTTTAACATTCTTTTCGATCCAAGCTCTTAAACTCACCTCGCAATACAAACATGTATAAAATATACCTATTAAGCATTATCATGTTCATAAAACCAAGATATAAACAGGGGGGAATATGTAATATTGACACTCAACACACCCCCCTACTAGCATTTTACTAGTCCTGAGCAAAATATGCATGACATAATCTTCAATTGTCGAATTGCAATCCTCTTTCAAAAATTAATCTTTTGTGCAAATAAGTATGAATGAGTATAATCCAAAGAAACGAGATTGAAAATTTTGAAAACCTAGAGCCGAATCACATGAGCAATCAATCAAATAGGTTCTTCATCAATCACTTAAGAACATAAGTTCATATATCAAGAATTCCAATGTGTTTAGTGAATTTCAACTTACTTTCCATAAAATACTATCATTTTATAATGTTAGCCATGCTCATCACTTTAGGATTAATTAAATAATCAAATGTTGATTCCGAACTTATCCATCTTTCTTCTTTTTTCAGTTTTTAATTTTATATCGATGATCCTTTTCATTTATTCATTCTTTTCATCTTTATTCTTTTCAGACCTTTCATTCTTCATGACATTTTGTCTATCTTATTATTTTTTAACTGGTTCTTTTCATCTTTTTAAGGTAGATAAAATTCTCCAGCCTCAATTCTCAACATCTATAAATGACACACATACTAACAATTAGAAATTTTAGCATAATTCATAGAAAGTAAGTTGAATGTGTCTTGTGATTTAGATCAACATAATATTCAAACTTCCTCTTAATCAATTAAATGAAATAACTTAGGTAATAGTCTACTCAATTGATCAAACTCAACAATTCAAAATTCAATCTCCATCTTATCATCATACTCAAAGCATTCTTAAGTGCACAAACTATCACTTTCCAAATAGGTTTTTAATTTAAAATGTTAAAAATTTTCTAAGTTTTTGCTCAAAGACTAAGAAAATATTGATTAGTTCACCTAATCCACACCCTCAACCTAAAATCTACATTGCCCTCAATGTAAAAGATAGAAGTATGCAATACACATGGGATAACGAAAAGAAAGGAAAGTAATGGAAAGTTAGTACCTGAAGAAGGAGAATTGAAGATTTTCCCGAACTTCTCAATATGTAAATTGGTTAATATGAAGATTAAACAAATGTAAATCAAACTATTCTAGTCCTAAATCCTATGAAGGCAATAAACCCAACTATACCTTCGTCAGAGTAGGAAGTCAATTCTAATACACAGGTCAATCAGAGGTATGAACATGTCCTCTGAATCAAACTTCTCAACAAATGGCTTTAGGTGATGTCCATTCACTTTGAAAACAATGTCATTCATTGAATTTTTTATCTCGACAACCCCATGAGGGTAGACATTTGCAACAGTGAAAGGGCCGGTCCAACGAGATCGAAGCTTACCTGGAAAAAGATGTAATCAAGAATTGTACAAAATGACTTTTTGACTGGTTATAAATGATTTCCGAAGGATGTTCCGGTCATGGAACACCTTCATCCTATCATTGTAAATTCTCGAGTTCTCGTATGCATCGTTCCAAACTTCCTCAAGTTGGTTCAATTGAAGCTTGCGCAGCGAGCCAACGTTATCCAAGTTAAAGTTCAGATTTTTGATACCCTAGTAGGCTCTATGTTCCAACTCCACAGGAAAGTGACAAACTTTCCCATAGACTTAAATGAGACATTCCAATGGGGGGTCTTAAAAGCCGTACGGTAAACCCATTGTGGATTGACCAATCCTTACAGTCAGGATTAGCTGGTTTTTTTTTTTTTTTTCAGAATTTTTTTAATTTCCCTATTGGAGATCTCAGCTTGCCCACTCGTTTTCGGGTGGTATGGAGTGCTCACTTTATGAGAGATACCATATTTCTTCATTAAATTCTTGAAAGGCTTATTACAGAAGTGTGAGCCTCTATCACTAATGATGGTTCGAGGCATTCCGAACCGGGAAAGGATGTTTTCTTTTAAAAATCTAATTACCGTTTTATGATCACTGTTCTGACATAGGATCACTTCGACCCATTTAGGGACATAGTCTACTACTAACAAAATATAAATATTTTCAAAGGATTAAGGTATGGCCCCATGAAATCGATGCCCTAGCAATCGAATGCTTCAATGATAAGAATTAGTTTTAGTGACATCATATTTCGACGAGACAATTCTCCCAATTTTTAACAATGCTCACAAGTTTTGTAAAACTCATGAGTGTCTCTAAACAAAGTGGGCCAATAAAAGCAACATTGTAAAATTTTGGTCGTGGTCTTTTTAGTAGAAAAGTGACCGCCACAGGCCTGAGAGTGACAAAAGGATGTTCATTGTCTATCACACATCTCCTTAGAATTTGGTTTAGATAATATTTAAATAAATAAGGATCATCCTAGAAAAAACTTACGTACCTTGGTGAAGAATTTTTTCTTATCTTGCGTAGTCCAATATGTCTGTGTGAAACCTGTGGTAAGATAATTAGCAATGTTAGCAAACCAATGTAACTGAGAGAGTTTAAACAATTGTTCATCAGGGAACATATCATTTATTAGTGTCAGCTCAAGGGAATCAGGAAGACCAAGCTTAGAGAGATGGTCAGCCACTCATTCTCTACTCCCTTTTTGTCTCGTAATTCTAAGTCGAATTCCTGAGGTAAAAGAATCCATCTTATCAGGCGAGGCTTGGCATCCTTCTTAGAAAGAAGGTACTTCAACGCCCATGATTAGTGTAGATGATGATCTTGGATCCAATCAAGTAGGACATAAATTTGTCTAAAGCAAACATTACGGCTAAGAGTTCCTTCTGCGTAGTAGAGTAGTTCACTTGGGCAGAATTTAGAGTTCTACTTGCATAGTGAATCACATAAGGCTTCTTCTCTTTTCTCTAGCCTAACACCACCCCAATAGCATAATCAGATGCGTCGCACATAATCTCAAAAGGGATGCTTCAATCGGGTGGCTGCATGATAGGTGTGGTAGTGAACATGCCCTTAAGCTTAATAAAAGCTTTTTGGCATTGGTCAGTCCACTCATATGGTGCATTCTTTTGAAGTAAATTACACAAAGGATGAGAGAGATGATTAAAGTCCTTTATAAATCGTTTATAAAATCCGGCGTGTCCTAAGAAGGATCACACATCACGTATGCTCTTGGGTGGAGGTAGGTTAGATATAAGATCAATTTTTGCCTTGTCTAACTCAATTCCCTTGGACGAAATTATATGTCTAAGCACTATTCCCTTGGGAACCATGAAATGGTATTTCTCCCAATTCAAAACCAAATTCTTCTCTTCACATCGCTTCAACACTTTCTTTAGATTTTCCAGACACTCGCTGAAGGATGGACCAAAAATAGAGAAGTCGTCCATGAAGACCTCTAAATATTGCCCCACCATGTCAAAAAATATGCTCAACATGTATCGTTGAAATGTGACAGGGGCATTACATAACCCAAATGGCATCCTTCAGTAAGCAAAGGTGCTAAAGGGGCATGTGAATGTGGTTTTCTCTTGATCTTCAAGGGTTATCTCTATCTGATTGTAGCCTGAATACCTATCAAGGAAGCAATAGTAAGAGTGACCGGCTAGCCTTTCCAAAATTTGATCAATGAAGGGAAAAGGAAAGTGGTCCTTCCTTGTGACGGTATTCAACTTTTTGTAGTCAATGCACATTCTACAACCATAAGTAACTCTAGTTGGCATGAGTTTATTATTAGCATTGGATACGATGGTGATTCCAAACTTCTTAGGAACCACCTGAGTTGGACTCACCCATTGACTATCGGATATAGGGTATATGATACCCACATTCCAATAACTTAAGTACCTCATCCTTAACGACTTCTTTCATATTTGGATTGAGTCGACACTGTGGTTATCAAGAGGTTTTTGCATTATCCTCAAGATGAATGCGATGAGTACAAATCAAAGGATCAATTCCCTTGAGTCCACAATCGACCATCCTAAGGCTCCTTTATGCTCAATGAGAGTGGAAATAACCACACTCTCTTATTCTTTCTCTAGGTGGAAATAAATCACCACCAGGTATGTCTCATCTTGACCTAAGTAGACATATTTAAAATTAGTGGGCAAAAGTTTTAGGTCAAGCTTCGGTGACAATAAAGGCACTACATCGGTTTAGGGCAAAGTTGCAAATTACAACCTCAACGAGTTAACTTTAAGTACCGGCACATTATCCAGCAAGGCACCCATCTCCCTAATCACGTCATCATTCAAATCATCAGGGGATGAGCCAAGTACATCTCTAGAGGGTCAGAGTATAGATTCAAGGTTGTTCTATCTTCCATGAAGGAGTCGATCATGTTAATGTCGTGGATATCTTCAACATCCTCTAATTGTTTGCCCATATTGAAAAAGATAATGAGCTCCAACATCATTGTTTCGACCAGAAACGAAAAGCATTTGATTTGGAGAATTATCTCATTCAATAATGACAAAATAAAGAACTAAGAGAAAAATCATCGAATTTATTCATTCTGAGTTCTTTACATCCTTTTGATCCTCTGATTCTGAGATTGAATTTCTAGAAAATACAAAAGTGCAAGTATTGAATAGGCTCAAATATAAATTTCGGCAGCATTCCGGCTCATATTAGTCATGTCTCCAGGGGAGATGAGTTATGCAGGATTTCTTTGTACTTCGTCCCTCATTGACATGATAAAGGAGTGTTAAGATTCCTTTGGAACATCTGAGTCGACCCAAAGACTTGAGAAAATGTAGCATAGTGCAGCCTCAAAGAGTACACATGCAACTTCTCCATGAGTCGCGCGAGCTGAGGAGTTGAGCGGGTCCACGCAATTCGCCAGGAGTGGCGCGGCCCGTCCTTCTGTGCTCTACACTCCCTCTCCCTCTCTCTATCTCCAGTACCTGTTAAAGGCACTGGTTTTTTGAACATCCGCTCCTGCAAATGAGAGGGGGTAGGGGTATTTATACACTTCCGCACATGTGGGCCCTCCAATCCCGTGTTCTGGACCCCACTTTGCACCTTCTATACAACCGTCTCTAAGGAGAGTAACGCAGGTCAGCGCAACTATGATGAGTTGTGTGGTCTAGCGTGACTCATGCTTCCGTGCAACTCCTGATCCGCGCAACTTGACTTCTCTTTCACTTTAATCTTTGACCTTCCTTCTTTGATTCCTTTCCTTAACCAAATATTATGCTCCAACAGATGCCCCCTTGATCCAAGATTTAACCACTTATCAGGTCAATTTGAAGGATTAAAATCATTTGCCTATGCGCTGAGTTGCGCAGCTTTACACAACTCCTTCTGGACAACTCATAATCCAGTCCCGTTAGCTATAAATACCGAACTCACAATCAGGAATCGAGCTCAAATGAATTGTAGCTGAAGGATGACTGGATGATCATGCTCGAATGGAATACTTAAATGCTTATTCTCGAATAGAAAACTGAATGATCACACTGGAACAGAAGAAAGAATGATCGCGCTCGAACAAAAAACTGAATGATCACGCTCGAACGGAAGATTGAATGTTCGCGCTCGAATAGAAGACTGAATGATCGCGCTCGAACGGAAAACTGAATGATCACACTCGAACAAAAAACTGAATGCCCCCAGTCAGAAGCACCGAGTGAATGGTTCAATAGTGAGGATAATGCAACAACGAAAGCACTCAGTTTTCATAGTGGTTAATCTGATAGAACGCCTTCCTATGAACAGAGCTACAATTGCATCCTCCACAGTTTTAACTCCCTTATTTGCACAATTCTCTTTTCATTGAAACATGCCACTGTAATAGTTGTGGCGATTCATCTTTCAGTAACTTGATCAGAGAGCTATCTTTCAATGATGCTCCTTGTAACATCCCGAAAAATCGAGGGTCAAGTAGTAACTCAACTCTCGAGTTCCAGAACATCACTTATGCAACATAGATAATGATGATTAAATGTTGTCTGCATTAGTGTATTGAACATGAGTGAGATTAAGTCAAAACAATATATCATACTCCAGAGACAGTTAAATTTCAAGCGGAAGACTGTCGTAGATATATATACAATATAAAAACAGTGGTGGGTCTCCAGAGTGTGATAATGTTACCAGGTTAAATAATTATAAGTACCGTTCTAAAATATACCACATGTAAGGAAGTGTAATGTCTTCTATCCCAAGTACCATAGCCCCGTCAATACAATACCAGGTCTTCATAGACCTTTCAGAGAGTTACATGTAGGAGAACTCCTCCACATCATAGTAGTCCGGCTCTGCTTCATAAGCATCCCCATCACCTGAAACTCAACAAATCTGGTGGGTGTTCGGAACACCATCCCGTAACGTGGGAGTGAGTGATCAACTCAGTGGAACAGTAAAGCATAGGTTAACATGTTATCAATTCGGTCAAGCAGTAATGATAAAGCAGTAAAATCAAACAATTCTAACTACTCTTATTAATGCATGTATGAATGCAGTCATGATGTATGCCCTTGCCAAACCACCCTCATGCGACACCATCTTACTTTCGCGAATGCGTTCATCCCTCAGTGCTCCACATCTACCAGGCACATGCAATGCATGATGAGCATGATTACCGAGTTGTTATTAGTTCATTTCAAACAGCAGTATTGGGAAACTAAGGTACCTCCCTTATATCATTCTCAAACATGATCCATTCTAAGGTCGTCAGTCCTAGACAATCTCATACGATGGTGTATTTTTAGGTCGCTGCAAGGGCTGTCAGGGCTGTTACACAGAATCGTTACACCACTCCCCCATCACCCTTTTAATGGTTCATCACTATACAGATACAGGCCTAGCTAGTTCATACTCTATACACTGCGGCAAAACTCGTCGCCTCACCACAATTCAGAGTATGCTCGAGGTCACTACAAAGGGCTGTCAGGGCTGTTACACGGAATCGTTACACCACTCCCCCATCACCTTATCAATGTAGGCCGACAGCACGAATATAGTGTCCCATACCACCATAATCGGCTCACGAGTCTGGTTGCTCACTGGTCACTACGGGGAGGCACGTGGCCCCAGCGTAGGCCGACAGCTCGACCACGGTGTCCCATACCACCGTGCCTGGCTCATGAGTCTTAGCGGATCGAGGTACCATGGTTAAAAGGGATTTCACTGGTAAGTTTGGTACCCTAGGTTCAAGCAGTGGTGACCAAACATGGTGAACATACATTAGACAGATCGGGTTACTTGACGATCTCGGATAGCTCGAGAGCACAACAAGTTGAACGATATGAAGCGCATAAGCAGTTCGTGTGGCCAACCACTATCGCCAACCGAAGTACGACTCGGGTTCGTCGAACACATCTCACGTGGCAAATGAAACTCAACCATTAATTCGATCTCGTTACCGATTGCCTGGACTATAATCATAGCCCCAATCACATTCAATTGCAGATAGATAAAGCAGTAATGAATCAAGATTCAAATCATATAACCAAAGTCTGATATTATCCGTTTAGGGCTATCAGGGCTATTGGATGCACTCGTTGCTCCACTCCCCCATCACCCATGACGGATCATACAACGTAAATATGAATTTAAACATATGCATCACATAGATAAAATCATAAAAGCAGTTGAGCATGTTATACACAAGCATGAGTTTGTACATATCAAATTCCTAATCACACAGCTAACCAAGGAAATCATACACATAGTTAAAGGAGTTGAGAATCATATCTCAACACCTTTATACATTACAATTTACTAACTACTACTCATTCAAACATTTCAATAAACACTTTAAAATATATACATCAACATACATGACATATGTTGATCACATAGGTATTAGGCCAAATCCTTTCACTAGGGAGTTGCCCCAATCATAACACGCGTACACCCATGACGGATAGTCATGGCAAGCAGGAATCCAAGTTCCATATTCATTTAGTTATTTCCACAAACACTTGGGCCACACATTTTAATATAAGTAGTGAATATTGGCCGTGGTGTGATTTAGGGCAAATCCTTTTGTCAAAGGGGGATCGCCAATACAACAATCATCTATTCATGACAATTAGTCATGGCGAGCACGAATGAGAATTCTTTACTCATTCGGTCATTTTCACAAACACTTAGAATACACTATTACAACATACATGGTGTATGTCAGCAAAACATGTATTAGGGCTATCCTTTCGCCAAGCAAGTATTTTATCCATGTATAATATATTCATACAGCAAATAATCATGGCAAATACATCTCCAAATTTTATACATATATGGTATTTTCTAGAATACACAATATCAACATACATAGTGTATATAAGTAAAACATGTATTAGGGTGAGTCCTTTCGCCAAACAAGTAATTTATCCACATGTAATATATTCATACAACAATTAATCATGTCAAACACATTTCCAAAATTTGTACGTATACAGTACCTTCTACAAATACCTAGAGTATGTAGAATTCCATATTTTTCATCTTTAATCGAAACGGAAAACAGACAGCACTTTGTACATGTGCAATTGCATGCAGATCATGAATCTATCATTATCTGACATTGAAAGCATTGAAAACCATAACCTATACACCTAAAGTCCGTACCTTTTATCGTAGAATTGTAATGGAGTCGATAGGTTTGCTAAACTTTCGTATACGGCAGTTTGGTAACCTATAGAACGAAATAGGTTAGCTATTTCATAACCTACAACTATCAAAACTCCAAAACAGGTTAGGGTTAGGGTTTCTTACTTAGAAACGGAGCCGGAATCGCTGGAAAAGCGATAAGAACGGAGCGGTGAAGCTCGTATAGCGGCAGGGAAGAGTGACAGGGAGATTCTTCCACTGCTCCCACACTTTCTCTCTCTTTTCTCTCTTCTCTCTCTAGGGTTTCTCTCAAATTCGTATAGCTGCAATGAGAGAGGGTTTAAGGTCCTTATATAGCCTAAAAACTCACCGAAATAGACTTCAGGTCAAAGTATACTTAGGTTATAACCAAAGCGGACCTGTTTCAGCTCAACGGAGGACTTCTGGCGGGCCTCCTTGAGCCAAAGGTCAGACTTAAGCTCACAAACTATGGATCTAGGTTCTATTAAGTTTTTGTTTCGGTCGGGATTCCAGATCACGCGTGGCGGACCAGTTTCAGTTCAACGGTCAGCGGATCTCGATCGGAGATTCCGAGTACATGTAAATGTGTATGAAATTTCTCCTGATCCGAGGGTGTAATTTGGTCTGATTCTGATGGTCTGGTTACTTAAAACTGATCCGCAAGCGAGAGGTGCCAGATTACTATTCAAGATATTTTATTTTGAATTAATTTCACATTTCTCATACTCTTCACTCCGAGCTCAAGCGAATAGCACTGGGACACTGTCTAGATTTGATTTCCGAGATGGTTGTCAAGCCCAGCAAGGCGGTCCTAATTCCTTAACTTTGTGTTAATCGGACTTCCGACGTGCGGTCCAGATCTGATACGGAGTTTCGAGATGCTCCCGAGAGCAGCCGGGTAATGAGATTGATCCTAGATTTTAGGGTAACCTAGCGTCAATGATTCTGCAAGTTTTGGGTCTTGCAGATCGTATTTAAAGTGGTTGGTGCTAATTTCACAGGTACCCTAGTTTAACACTGGCTAATTCTCGCCTAATTTCTAAAGGATTTAGTCCTGAGTATTTTCTATCTGAGGTGGTACCTGGGCCTTTGTAGTTTGTATATAAAGTGATCCAAGTTATACTACTTAGCTAGTTTAAGATAGTGTCTAGGATGAAAGTGCTTAGAAAATTTGAAAGAACAAGGTGGTGAAGGGTGGGATTTGTGAATGAAATGGGTTCAGAAGCGATTTTAGACTGTGGGATTCAGTTCTGCCAAGTTAATAAAGTGTTAGGAGCGACCCATTGCCTAAGGACGTCTAATCCCAGGTTGGCAAAAATCCGGGCTGTTACACTCCTGCTGCAACAATCTCTTCGATCAACTCCAGCGACTCTTTCTTTAAACTCCATGGCTAGGGAATTGTTCTTTAATGTTGCTCCTACTGCAACAATCTCTTCAAATATTTCTCTTATTCATAGTCTGCATAATCCAAGATTTCAAATGGTAATCTTTCCTGCCAAATTAATCAGAATTAGTATCTTAAGATATCATAATTTTCCAATTTAGTTTCATGAAGTATTGATAATTGTGAAACAAATCGAAAGCTTTTAGAATAATTGTAATATTTGCAATATGACAATGATTTAGTCATTCCATCTCTGTGCTTGTCAGCATGCTTTGCATTGCATTTTTTGCAATCTTTGCTCATTATATTGTGCTTTCAAGGATATCATTTTCAGCTCTAAAAGTTCAACCACTGAGTCTTTTCTAGTTTATACTCCTTGGCATTTCTTCATAAACTGGCTAGGAGTGTATTTTCCTTGGACCTTTTGCTGATTCAGAAAAATAGACGACACTTCTTTTCATTTACTAGATTTCTGGAGAATATAGAAGTTATTGACAATGATCCCATCTCTTTTAGCGAACATTCGTTCCTTGTCTCCAACAGGTCCATTACTCTTCCATTGAAAGAAGGTAACAAGTTCTGGTGAGAACCATATTATCCCAGCTAATCATATAGCTGAAAACAAATTTTGAACATCAATACTGGATCTCGCTTCATAATCCCCATCTATAACTATCCAGTTCATACTTCTTATTGCTGGATGCGTTGGTGTGCCCAGTAGACTATGCCATACATATTCTTCCGCCGCACGTTAGAAATAATCAGAAAGACCAAGGTATAGGTTACTTTGAAGAGACAGATTATCCACACGTAAAAAATTATCAGAAAGACCAAGGTATAGGTTACTTTGAAGAGACAGATTATGCCCCCCTGTCCAAGTCAGCTTTGCATAAAGACTTCTTTGGCAGATAATACTTACAAAACAAAGCATGCTATTACTCTTGAAAGATGGATAGCACTCAGCGTTCCTTTAAGGAATTGAAAGAATAGATCTGAGTCATCAAGCCGTCCAGAAGAAAATGATAATTCTTGCTATTTAATTCTCTGCCACCTTTGAGGATTATGCGAGATAATATTTCTTCATCGTTAAGAAGGCAAAAAACAAAAAGACCCCGCGGCTCTTGCCGGAAGGATAAATATACTTTTGTCTGAACACATTTTGACTGGACTGAACCTAACTTGACTGAACTTGACTGGACTGAACCTGACTTGACTAAACTTGACTGGACTGAATCTGACTGGACTAAACACTTTCACACATAGTTTAAGCTCTTGAGTAGTTGGAGCGATCACAATTTAAGCTTGTAAGTAGTTAGAGCGATCACAGTTTAGACTCATAAGTAGTTGGAGTTGGTCTTACATGAATGGTCACTGCAACTCTCTAGAGTTCGCAGGGCTTTTCGCGGCCAGGGAGTTCACAAACAGCGATCCATCAGAGGGGCCCAGTGAAGCTACCAGGGCAGTGAACTCAATAGGATTTACGCACAGGGTTGACCACAGTAACTCTCTAGAGTTCGCAGGGCACACAAGAATACCGTGGGGTACCAAATCCAAGGTCGTCAGTCCATCAATGAGGGGCGGTCTTGCTTCAGAGACCTGTCCTCATGCGTTACTATCGAATTCAAACCAAGGATCTGGAGAGTCATATTGCTTCAGAGACACTTTTTCTTCATCTGCAAGGTCAGACCCATTCACGAGGGGGCGCTCTCTGGCCACCCATGTGACACTGCTTGAAGTTGTACAGACGGCATAGGTCATTAACCGCATGGGTGTGCGTGATGCTCTTTCCGGGCTTTTTAAGGCCACAGGCAACACTTCTACCCATATAGTTCTGTCATATCACCATCGCCAATAATGATAAGCATTATGCGTATTCGGCTTCATAGCGGTATCTTTCTCACTGTCATACGTGATAGATTGTCATTACTGTTGCGACCCTTGTATTTGTCTTTATAAGCTCATTATGTTGTAGCAAATGATGAACCGGCCTCGCTGGGATAATGAATCGAAATTAATATATTGCGCTTGCTGATGATAGTCAACAAAAATGCTATGGTTAAAATGGTATATCAGTTTGGCAGTGCTATTAATTTCGATAAATTTAAATAATAAAATGGCCTCGCATCAGTATCATGATAATAGTAATGATAGCTTTGGGCAATTTGACGATAGTCACTGGCGCTTCAACAATAATCATTTAGCGATTAGCAATGGCGATAATCATTGGCGACAATCATCAGTGATAATCATCGGTGATAATCATTGGCGATAATCATTGGCGATAATCATCGGCAATAATCATTCGCGTACCTGAAATCCTACATTTTATTCATATAGAAAGAGGAATACATTCAATAGTTTTTTATTACCTACCTTGCCCCCTTTTGGTTTTGAAGGTATTGTGCCAATACCTTTTGAAGTCAAAATCACCGCCGCTCCATGAATTGGCTTATTATCGACAAACTGAATATGGATGTGTCGACGCCCATTTATGCCTCTAATGAAGAGTGTTTTTTGTTGCAATCTCATATCTTTCGTCTCATTTGCTTCTTTATCAAGGCATTTAGGCTGTAATACCCCTATTTTGTCTATTACTGGGCATTGACACATCACGGGAAGCCTGTCATTGTCTTCGAATGCAGATGCCCCTAGAATTTTCTTTTGATTAATGAACTGCTTTACCAATTCATTATTTTGGTGGTCGACAGAAGACAGATCTTCCAGATCGACTCTTCCGACAGATGTCACTAACAATCCACTTACGGATGTCATATTTACGATGGCCTTTTGACATTGTTCATCGTCTTTTTTAGGACTATTTCTCCTTACCTTATCATTCTTTGCAATATATGTTTCAACGTGAAGCAATCTTCTGTCTAATGCCTTAAGCAGCGATGGTAATGACAATAATTCCTTTCTTTAGTCATTTCACCTCTTCTGGATATCTTGGTGAAAGTAACCTGATGGTTCCAGCAGATAGTAACTGCTCCATCATTGGCAACACATCCTCTCTATCGAATGCATACTCTTTACGTGAGTCATATGACCGCTGTCGCTTATCGTTCTTATGGTCCCTTCGTCGGTCTGAGTCTTCTCTTCCCTTCGATTCTCTCTTATCACGGAACATGTTTTCCTTTTTCTCTTGGCCAGCGGCATTCATTACTGCTCTGTTTGACCCTCTTTTTTCGGTTTTGACTTGGAAGGCTGGCATCTTTTTAGTCATCAGCTCAAGTGCATGCACCTTGGTCCCAAGTCTCGAAAAGTCCTTATATTGGCGCTAGTAAGTCGGAATGCAATCCCTGTCTCGATAGAGCTTAGACACATTTTTACCTGTTCTCTCTCTTCAGGTAATTGCTGGCATGATGCTCCCAAGGTCTTCCACCTACTGATGAATTTCTCCACAGACTTGTTTCTCTGTCTTACAGATGATAACTTCGCAATGCTAACATCACGGTCTGACGAAAAGAAATTTGACATAAATGCATCCTGCGTCTGTTCCCAAGTCTGTATTGATTATGGGGCCAAGCTAAAGTACCATTGGAATGCTTTGCCCGTTAAGGAAGACTCAAATAGACGTAAGCAATATTGAGGAACAGTGAAAAAAATCCCCATATACGTGATGAAGTACATCAAATGCTCATCGGGGAATCCATCTCCACTAAATTTTTGAAACTCAGGGTGTTTGAAATTAGTGAGGAAAGGTACATCTTCTACCTCTCTTGGATACGGCGTTCGGTACCGGAACCTTCCTGTATTCCTTTCCATTCTAACAACCTCCGTGACCACCTGTCACACTTCCTCCTGCGTTATAATTCTTGTCACAGGGACGGATCCGTGTGATCCCGCTCTAGGCGGTTAAGAACCTTCAGGCTGTTGTTCCTGCTCATTCATAGTGGCCATCATTGGAGGTGATATTATTTGGGCTACATCGTGCACAAGAGTGGCCAGAGCTTCCCGAAGATTCCTGCACTCATCCATTAACGCCTTCTGCATTTGGGTCATTTCAACTAACTTATCTTCAGTGATAGGTGGGGGGTCTTTACGTGTTTCGACCATGCATACTGTAGCTTCTTCATTTCCTGACGAGGCGGTCATTGGATTAGAACAAAAATAGGTCGGTGTAATGGGGCTTATTAGAAAGGGGGTTTTGTTTGATCCTTCTGTACTCTCGTAAGATTCGACTGATTGCGATACGATGCGAGGTGATAGACTTTGAGGTGAGACATAAATCGGTGAACCCTCCATATGTGACTTACCTTTTTACTTTTTGGTCCATCGGATTCTTGCAATAGGTAGGGCTAGAGGTTCTTGCTGTGAGGATGAGGGTGAAGATCTTCTAGGATATATTCCTCGGGGAGAAAATTCAGGATTTTTCTTTACCACTTTTCGTGTCACAGGCCCTCTAGCTCTCGGCATTGATGGACTCATCCTGGCTGCGTTTTTTTATATCTGGCATGTCACCACAATCCAATCGTTCTCATTTTCTTGCACTATCAAGGAGACTGTTACGACCCCTACAGTAGCTTAGAATTTGTCTTTCCTGTTTGATGCAAACTGCTCTTGCTGGGCTGACGGTTGGTCAGGGGCATACTTAACAACAAATCTTGTTGGTATGAAGTAGAAGATTGTTTCTCTTACCAAGATTGTCATTTCTCTTGAAATTTATAGCTTGGATACGTACGTCATTTGTAATTTTCTCTGTCAGAGAACATAAACGACATTGATTAGTATTCGTTTACAAACATATTCTATCCCGGAGATGAAAGGAAGGATGTTCCCACCGAGAGTCGCCATTTTGGCGCCTTATAAGATGTCAAACAATGATGAAATTCTCTAAGTCATTCTTAAGTCAATATTAAGTAAGATAGTCCCCAGCAGAGTCGCCATTTTGTTTCGACCAGAAATGAAATGCATTTGATTTGGAAAATTATCTCACTCAATAATGATAAACGAAAGAACTAAGAGAACAATCATCGAATTTATTCATTCTGAGTTCTTTACATCCTTTTGATCCTCTGATTCTTAGATAGAATTTCTAGAAAATACAAAGTGCAAGTATTGAATAGGCTCAAATATAAATTTTGGCAACATTCCGGCTCATATCAGTCATGTCTACAAGGGAGATGAGTTGTACGGATTTTCGTGTACTTCATCCCTCATTGACATTATAAAGGAGTGCTAAGATTCCTTTTGAACATTTGAGTCAGCCCAAATACTTGAGAAAATGCAGCATAGTGTAGCCTCAAAGAGTACCCGCGCAACTCCTCCATGAGTTGCACGAGCCGAGGAGTTGCACGGGTCCACGCAATTCGCTAGGAGTGGCATAGCCGGGCCTTCTACGCTCTACCCTCCCTCTCCCTCTCCCTCTCTCCATCTCAAGTACCTACTAGAGGCACTGGTTTCTTAAACATCCGCTCTTGCAAATGAGGGGGTAGGGGTATTTATAGGCTTCCACACATGTGGGCCCTCGAATCTCGTGCTGTGGACCTCACTTTGCACCTTCTATCCAACTGTTTCAGAGGAGAGTAGTGCGGGTCAGGTCCAACCAGTGCCTCTAGCAGGTACTGGAGATGGAGAGAGGGAGAGAGAGTAGGGGTATTTATAGGCTTCCAGACATGTGAGCCCTCGAATCCCATGCTGTGGACCCCACTTTGCACCTTCTATCCAACTATTTCTGAGGAGAGTAGCACGAGTCAGGTCAACTATGATGAGTTGCGCGGTCCCGCGCAACTCATGCTTCCGCGCGAATTGTGGTCTGCGCAACTCCTGATATGCGCAACTCCTGATCCGCACAACTTGTGATCCGCATAACTTGACTTCTCTTTCACTTCAATCTTCGACCTTCCATCTTTAATTCCTTTCCTTAACCAAATTTTATGCTCCAACAATCATATTCTCGAAAGAAAAATTCATAACTCCATTCCTACAGTTGATAATGGCATTGGATGTAGTAAGGAGTGGACGACCAAGAATGATGGGAATCTGAATGCTCACATTTATGATAAGTTGAGTATCCAGGACAATAAAATCTACTAGATAATAGAATTTATCAACTTAGACCAACACATCCTCAATCATCCCTCTCTGTACATGGACCGAATGATCAGCCAATTATAATGTGGTCCGGGTGGGTTTTAATTCACCTAGACCCAATTGTTCATATATCGAGAAAGGAATTAAATCAGCGCTCGCTCCCAAGTCAAGAAGTGTGTGCTCAATCTAGTGATTCCTGATTATATAGGTGATAGTTGGGCTAACAGGATCTTTATATTTTTGTGGCACATCTTGCTTGAGGATGGCACTCACCTTTTCTATTAGAAAATTTTTCTTTTGAATACTTTGCTGTCTCTTGGTTGTACATAAATCTTTCAGAAATTTGGTGTAAGAGGGGAATTGTTTCACAACGTCCAGCATAGGGATGTTGACTTTCACTTGTTTCAGCACCTCTAGAATATCATGTGAGTTAGCTAGAGGTTTTGGTGCAATCAACCGTTGGAGGAATGATGCAATTAGCTTACTCACTTTTTTCAGTTCATCCTCATATGGGGCATTGCTAGGTCTATCATTCTCAGTTTCTTCCAATTCCTTAGGCTTTTCAGCCCTCGCCGGAATGGTTTTGTTAATAATCTTCTCACTCCTTAGAGTGGTGATAGACTTAGCCTACTCCAATTGATTTGAAGAGCTTGGGTCACTTATTTCATATTGCGGTTTTGGATTAGGGAGAGGCTGGGCCGGAAGGATCCATTTCTCCTTAATCGATTTTTTTATCTCAAGCCATTGTATGGCCTTTGTAAGGTCTTGAAAGGCTTGCAGCATACCCTGATTAAAAAGCTCTTGATTTTGAATATGTTTTAAAACCAGATCCTCTTGAGAAATTGGTTAAGGATCCCTTGAGAAGTAATAGTTTGTCCATTCCTCCAACTGAAATTTGGATGATTACTCCAACTTGAGTTATATGTATTTGAGGTGGTTCCACTGAATGGTCTTTAGTAGTTGTTTATGGCATTTGATTGTTTTTCACAACCCCAAGTGTCGGATCGTGATGTAGTAATAACCCGGTAAGACCGAGGTCGAATCCACAGGGACTAAACTTGTACGTATTCTGAAAATAACTATAACTAGAAAAAGATTTAAATTGAAATTTGAATAATTGAGAGTAATGGCGAATAATGTTGATTAAAACTTATGAATTTAAATGTGGGAACTAGGGTGCCAAGGATTCACTTGTAGTTATTAAGATGCAACCTTACTTAATTCAATAAACACAATTGGAATTGGAGTCCTATCCTATCCAATTAGAAGATAAAGCAATTTAAATTAAATTTGAACTTTACATTGACCTAATTCTCAATGGAGGAGAATATTGAATATTGGAAGGGATTTCATCACACTACCATACCCAGGAGACGATGGTGAACAATGAGATTTACCAATCTCACTATCTCAAAATAGGAAAAGAAGATATCCAAAGCTATCACAACATCTATTGTAATTTGAGTCACAACAAATCATAGAAAACTAAAAATATTCCCTTAATATCAAACTAGAAATCAATGAAGTTCAATAAGAACAAGAATCAAAGTAAAATAAATGTCCCAACATGCTACAAGCTTCACCTCTTAGCCTTAGCTAAGAGATTTAGCCAACCATAGACATGATTGAAACCAAATCTCTTAAACAAAGCATGAAAAATAAACTAGGGAATAAGAAAAACTCTTTGGCGGCTGCTTCACCGTTGTGTCATGCTTCTTGAAACCTTTCCAAACCCTAGAAGATGCTTTGGAGCATCCTAGGGAGTCCTATTTATAGTTATGGAACTCCAACTTTCCCACCGAATTAGAAAAATCTAGAAACCGCCTCAAATTTATGCACTCTGTGCAGTTTTCCAAAATAGACTTCACTCTGCGTAATTTTCCAAAATGGACTCAAAGTTTTAGAATATGCTTTTTCAGGAATATGTTTGTTTACAGGACAATTTCAGGATTCCTTTTCTTCACTTCAAATCTTTGATTCTCTTCATTCCTCACTTGGTTTTCTTGGATCTTTGGCATGTGAATTCTTCATTAATGACTACCAAATCTCTAAATCTTCATTTAGTAATCTTTTGAACATAAATCTTTCTTTTGGCATCAATTTCACCTTAAGCTCTCGAAATCACCTCACACATGAAAACATCAATAATTAAATCGATTAAGCACTATAATGTTTATAAAATCAAGCTATAAATAGGAAAAAATATGCAATATTTCACACTCAACAATCGCTTATTCAATATCTGTTAAAAAGCAAAAATTGTTGGGCAATTTTCAATTGTATGTTTGTTGCAAGCACAAATACCACAAACAACTTTCGTTGCCTTGTCGGATTTGATAGGTAGTGCTGCCTTCTTAAGTTCCATGGCCTCGATTTTCCTTATGTGATTGGCCACTTTAGCATTTATATCATTTTTCTCTTTTAAAATATATATTCCACCCCTCTCCTTTGATTGAGTAAGCTTAAAAGTGGTGTTAAGTCTTGGGGAGATGTCCCATGATTGTGCATTTTCAACAAGTTTGTCAAAGTAATCTCACACATCATCGACATTCTTATTCATGAATTCCTCATTACACATCATCTCGACCAATTGGCGCATAAGAGATGTCAATCCATCATTGAAGAAATTTATTATGTGCCACGTTTCAAATCCATGTTGTGGGCATAAATTAACAAGATCCTTGAACCGTTCCCAACATTGGAAGAAGGTCTCATCTTCCTTTTGGACGAAGTTCAATCGACTTCCTTATGGTGTTCATCTCATAGTATGGGAAGAATTTCTTTATGAAATCCCTTGTCATGTCGTTCCATACGCCAATAGATCGTGGTCGTAGTGAGTGCAGCCATGTCTTAGTTTTCTCTTTTAAAGAGAAGGGAAAGAGTTTCAACCTGATTGTGTCCTCGGACACGTTAGGGAAGTGTAGAGTAATTATTATCTCATCAAACTCTTTCATGTGTAGATATGGACTTTCAGATTCAAGTCCATGGAAGTTCGTAAGGAGTTGGATCACTCCTATCTTAATATCCATACTTCCTGCATTGTCTGGAAAAATCATGCAGGAAGGGGTGCTCACCCTCGCCGGTTGTAAATAATCTCATAGATTATGAGGCGGGGTTTATGATGCATCTCATTCTCATCCTGGGCTTCCTCAACTGGGTGTTGAGGTTGATATGCAGCCATCACTTTTATTGACTCAGAGGATCTTAAGTGGTGTCCAATCTGGTGATGGATAGGCAACCCTTCGACTAATACTCCTTCACTCAAAAGACAAAGTGTTATCACAGACCAACTTGGGCATAAAACACTCAAAGCCCTCAATTTCTAAATAATTAAAACTAAAGAAAAACAGAACTAAAACTAAACTAAAGCAATTAAGAATTATGAAACTAAAGAAGAGTTGGAACAAAGTTACCGATTAGAGCTCCTATGTTAAGATAAAGTCTTATAAAATAAAAACAAGTTAGTTCTAGAAATAAAATCATAAAACTTAATCTAAGAACATAAAAGAAGAACTAATCCTAAACTAATTCCAAAACCAACCCCAAGTGCATGGTTGCGATGTAATAATAACTCGGTGAGACTAAGGTTGAATCCACAGGGACTAAACTTGCACGTATTCTGAAAATAACTAGAACTTGAACTATGTAAGTGTTATATTATAAAGCACACATTTGTTTGTCAAATTTCACTTGGACAAAAGAGCTTATGAAGTAGTCCGTCTAATGTGGATCAAGATGGAAAGTTCAAGACGTTATATCAAGTCAAGATAGTTCACAATCTACTAAGTTCAAGACTCTACTAAAGTTCATATCAAGAAGGAGAGCAAGATGGAAAGTTCAATCTTTACTAAATTCAAGTTCTGCTACACTTCTAGTAAAAGATCAAGTTCCATCAAAGATTCAAGTAGAAGAACAAGTTTTGAAAAAATTCAAGCAACTTCTGTAAGACCCGTATCATAGTCCGTACCATTCCGTAGATTCCCATGATCCTCCCTGTCGAATTCTGGCGACCCGCGACCTATAACGGCCATTTGCACGCGACCCTGAGTCACACGTTGTCAACCCAAGTTGACTCAACCCAAGACTTGTACCCTAGCGACTGTGCCGCCGCGGTTCCGATGTCGCGTCTCACGCGCCAAGGCGATACCCAGGCCAGGAGGTGTGGACTCGCGTTCAGTTCGAGAAAAACGTTGTGCGTTGCGAAACCCAAGAGAATCTCTACCCTAATGTCATCTCAATCAATCAATAAATCCCATCAAGGGTCAAGTACAAGTCAAGTACTCACATCACTCAACCCATCACTCAACACATCACTCAACCCCTCACAACCCATACCTCTCTTACACAAGCTACCCCAAAAGTCAACAAACTCTTACACAACCCATCCCTCTCCCCCATCCATCACTCCATCACCCATCCCTCTCTCTCCTTACAACCCACTCTCTCTCATTTCTCAAACCCATTTCCAAGCAACCAAAAATATCCCACGTCCAAGCTTCCCAAGCTCTTATGGAGAAGCTTTAGTGTGGCCCACTTCCTACCCTCTCATCTCCCATCTCAACCCTCCATTTTTCATCATCTTCCATCAAGATCGAAGCTAAGGAGTCCGGCGTTCCATTGGACCAAGAAGAAGAGGACGGTGGGTGATCTTGGACCCACATTTTCATTTTTATTTTTGTGATTTAAGGGACTCACCATGATGTATACTTTGTATCAAAGAGGGGTCCATAGTGGCGGGGCCCCTCCACCATCACCTCTCTCTCTCTCTCTCTCTCTCTCTCTCTCTCTCTCTCTCTCTCTCTCTCTCTCTCTCTCCCCTCCCTCCCTCCCTGTTTGTATGGCCCACCTTGATGTATTATCCTCACCGTCCGATCATGAGGCCCACCATGTTGCTGTCCATTTTTTTTTGGACAGACTTGATGAAGGGGACAATACAAATATCAATTTGATCCAAGCAGGTGGGCCATGCTATAGTGGCCCCACCATGATGCATGGTGTATCCATGTTATCCTGCATGAGGACCACCATGATTTATGGGTTATATTGCACCGTCCAGCTTGCAGAACGGTGAGGCCCACTCAATGTTGAAATCGGATTGGCTAGTGAACCTACAACAACTATATAGCTGCTATAATGACGTCATCAGAGAGGTGGGCCCCACCATGGGGTATGTATTATATTCCACCATCCACCTATTTGCGTGGGACCCACCCCACACGTGTGACACGTGTGAGGGTAGGGCCCACCAAAGGCCATTTGATGTATGTATTTTGTCCAGCCGTCCATCTGGACGCTGGACGTGTAGCATACTTCAAAAAAAAAGAGAATATATAATAAATAATATTTCTTAATATAGTGTATATATATATATGTATGTATGTATATCTTAAGTGGGCCATACCATGTGGGACCCACCAACGTATGTTTATCCCAGTCGTCCATCTGGACGCTGGTACGTGGCCCCCCTTGATTCACGTGTTGTGTGTGCACACCGTCCATCTGGACGGTACTGCGTGGGTCACCACCTTGATGTATGTTTTGTATCCCATGCAGTCCATTTGGACGGGTTGTAGGGACCCCATCATGATGTATGAGGTATATCCATACCATCCAGCCATCTCCAGTAGCCCCACCCTAATGGACGTGTTCCATCCAAACCATTCATTCATTTGGTGAGCCTGTTATAAGGCTTGAGATAAAAATGGGGCAGATCCAAATGTCTGGTGGGCCACGTACGTGGACCCCACCCCTGATGGATGTGTTCCATCCAAACTGTCCATCCTTTTTTTGTTAGGCCACCTTGAGGCATGTCTAGTGGGCCCCACATGGGACTCATCTGCCTGAGCTGGATTGGCTGGAGTACCCTCACACCATCTAATAGCTACTGTATTTACGGCAGCAGGTTCTATGGGTCACGCCATGATGTACACGTTGTGGCCCACACTGTCCGGATGGCTAGATAGTGGGCCACGTCGTGATGTATATGTTATATCCTACCGTCTATCAGGTGGACCACACTGCAAAAATCAGAGGGATTGAATGCCTACCATTAGAAACATTTGGGGCCACAGAAGTCTTGGATTAATATGAAATTTGTTTTTTTCATCTTAATTCAGATCTTTGCAACCTTATGAATAGATTGGATGGGAAATGAACATTATGGTGGGCCCTATGAGTTTTAAATAGTGAAAATCATTTTTTTCGCTGCTATTTATGGTGTGGCCCACAGGATGCGGCCCACTCATTATATATACGGCCCATGTGATGTGGCTCACTTAACATAAGAGGCCCATTGTGATATATCTGAGGCCTATGGGCACGACCCATTGAGATGTATCCGAGGCCCATGGGCATGGCCCATTGTGATACGTTTAAGGCCCTTGTAGGAAACACAACGCGATATATGAGAGGCCCATGAATGAGGCCTAATGTGATGTATGTGTGGCCGTTACGTTGTGTATGAATCCCTTATGTAGGCCACTCCTTGGAAAAAATGTTGGTTAGATGTCCACATTGATAGGCAATGATGATTAGATGTCCTCATTCTGACCTACCCGTAGGCCTTGTTAGGCCCATTCGCACCATTCTCTAAGTGGGTTAACCCAAATAAGTGGGTCCCAGTCGCCATAGACGGATGGCTCCATGCCATTAGATTTGATATAAACACGGTCGTGGGCCGATATTTATATTATGGTTATTCGGTTGTCCATCTATGGACCCCGCCTTGTTTATATGCTAATTATCGATGTCAATTATCGATGCTGATTATCGGTGCTGATTATCAAAGCCGATACCGATTATCGATGCCAATTATGAGTATATGACAACATAACATCATGATACATGCCCATACGCATCATCTGCATGTTTACGATGAGATGAGTGATTGGCACATGCCATTGGGCAGATTATTATGGTACTCCCTGATAGAGGGAGTTGCCCACATGAGCACACGATATGCATAGGATTGCTGCATGACTCGATAGTGTAATTCATGCATTTCGCAATGTGTGACATATTTACTATATGCCCTAGTGACATCAGGGTTGTAGCCTCCACAGGCGTATCATGGTTGGCAGGATTGGACACCAAAAATCTTGTTCTACATGGGGTGCTTTGATGTCCCTGGGTGAAATTCCCTAAACTCTTATGGCACCAGGAGGTTGCTCCATCATCTAGAATGATTGGATGCATAAGCGCCGAGTGCCGAATACCAGGAGGTCGTACTTTCCACTGTGTCGTAATCGGTTGGAAGGGGTGCGGCCTTACCCGCCCGAGAGGAGGGGGCAAAGCTAGGCTGAATTTGACCAACTCGAGGAATGGGTCCGCTATCAATGAGCCGAGCCCGATATTTACAGGCGGATAGTGAGGTCTCTTCCATTCACCTTGTTGCGCGAGATGGGGCGGCAATCTGGTTTAGAGTGCACTAGACCCCGGTGATACTCCAGAATTAAGCTGTATTAATATATGGACTCAGATGAGGATTGGTATGCTTGAGTTGCATCTTGTATCACATGGCCATGGTATGGCCGACATCATTCATGTCTTGCATCGCATAGCCTTGATACGACTAATAGTACTCATGGACTCATCAGCATATTCTGCATTACTCTGATACTATATAATTGTATTACTACCTTACGCACACACTTTCACCACCCTTTAAGCTTTCCGTAAGCTTATACACGACCGTTGCGTGCATGTGACATTGGATCACAGCAGCGCTGAGGCAGGATCACATAGTAGATCATCTTGGAACTTTTGTCTATCATCATTGTATTTCCCTTTATACGTATTGTACTTATAAGTTTTTTATCATAGTGGAAATGTGATAGAGTTTTTGGTTGTTATTTGTGGGTTATGCCTTTGGTTATGCTTATTACAAATCGAACCGATGTTGAAAAATCCTCCTTGTAGGATCCCAGGATCGAAACCTGGTAAATGGGTGCCAGGAGTCGAGAATGGGGTACTATGGAGGCTGTCGGCGTCGAATTCGGCAATCAGGAATTTTGTGAGCCCGATTTTCGAGTTTGGGGTGTGACAACTTCATTGTTTAGTCTTTTCAGGTATAACAGACCCTAGAAAGACCATAGACTTAGGTTCTTTCAAGAGACAAACTTATATGGGTTTTTATACTTTATATAGGCTAAACTTCGACTAGTCTAAGCTTAGGTTCGACTAGTCTAAGCTGTGGCTCAACATTCTAAGAAATCTTCGACGAGTCAAAGTTTGAATTCAGAAAAATGGATTTTTTTGTTTCTTCTTCTACCAGTTGTGTAGGCTGCACGACCAATCAAAGAGGGGCCTTCGACCAGTCGAGGGGTGTTCGACTCGAAGTCCAGCGACCAAAATATGGCACCCTCAACCAGTCAAAGCCCATGCTCGACTAGTCGAACAGGGCTCTCGACCAGTCGAGCAGGGCCTTCGACCAGTTGAAGAACCATTTTATCTGATTGCGCTCAAAATTTGAAAATTGGTTAGTCTTTAAACGAGTCGAAGCAAGAACTTCTCAGCCTATAAATAGAGGTCTTCTCTCAATCCGAAATTACCAATCCAAGCTAGTAAAGAAGTCCCCATTATTGTCAAGCTATTGCATGGTATTTTTAATATTTCTTTAATAGCTTTTCGTTTCAATTCCTAAATCTCTTATTTTATGAATCTTATTCTATAAAGGGAGTAGATACTCTTCTTTGAGATCTTGAGGAATTCAAACAAGTACCTTTGGTTTGAATCGATTTAAAATCAATCTAGAACCTAAAACCCTTGTTTATGTGAATGGACATTGAACAATCTACTTCAAGAGAAGCGGTTCTACAGGCTACATCAAGAGATACATCTTTAAGGTGAAGATAAGTATATTATATCTTTTGTAGTTTGGTTTTATTGAGATAGCCTGAAAATATCATTTGTTGGTTTACCTGAGATAGCCGAAAAATCTCAGTGAGGGGTTTTTTGTTTGTGATAGCCCATTAAAATTACAACTGAATCAGGTTTTAAGGTGACTCTGTGAAAACCTTGTTTTTAGTGAAAGCCAATATCACATGGATAGTGATTATTGGGAGTGGAGTAGGTGTGGATGTTTGAGAATAGTTGTTGTACACACCGAACCACTATAACTCTTGGTGTTGTGGTGAATATTTACTTTTTACATATGTGGAGAATGGTTGTAATTTTATTTATGCGAAAGTGGTGAATGTTTGCAATAGATAGCTTTATTGTCACTTGCTTAGTTTGAGATCTTGATCCTTATGATCGTTCATGAAATAAGGTTTTCCTACCTAAACTTTGTGTTGGGTGTAGGTTGTCCTACGAACTAAGTTTGAATCAATTTTTCAATACTAGTGCGATTGAGTTTTCTGATTTATTTATTATTTCAACTCTTTAATTTTTATTTGGCATAGTCCTATTCACCCCCCCTCTAGGACTGTTAAGCTCGCCTTTTTCAAGTGATATCAAAGCTAAGTTGCTCATTTTTTAGGATTAATTTCCTTGAGTTAAAATATTTAAAGCTTTCATTATGTCAAATTTCGATAGCTTGTCTATTACCAGGCCATCACCTTTTGATGGTTCTAACTATGCATACTGGAAAGCGAGAATGAGGACTTTTCTAAAATCCTTAGATGAAAGCGAGTGGCAAGCCACTGTAACCAAATGGAAACCTCTTATGTCTGAAGTTCTAAGCAGTGATGGAACTAAATCTATGAGAGAAACTGCATTCTTTTTGTGGATTGCAACTCAGAAAAGCTAAAGCAGTGCTAATGCTAAGGCATTAAATGCCATAACTTGTGCTCTATCACCTAATGAATTTAAGAGAATTATTTCATGTGATACAACCAAACAAGCTTGGGATATTCTTGAAATGACACATGAAGGAACTTCTATAGTCAAGAAATCAAAAGTCCAAATCCTCAATACTAAATTTGAGGAAATTCGTATGGAAGAAAATGAAACTTTCATGGAGTTCAATACGAAACTAAATGATATAGTAAATTTCATATGGGGTCTAGGAGATGGAATCCCAAAAAGCAAGTTCTGTGTAAAAATACCGCGATCTCATCCTAAGAGATTCAACTCTAAAGTAACTGTCATTCAAGAATTAAGAGATACTGATTATATGAAGGTTGAGGAGTTGGCTCACTGTAAATGTATGAGTTAAATTTTAAAGCTCCTAAAGATAGGTCCATTGCTCTTTAATCATCTAAATCTGTTTCAAAAGAAAATAGTGTTAATTCTGATGTTGAAGATACAGAAGATGATATGGCTTTACTTGTTAAGAAATTTTATAGAATTTTCAAAAATAAGAAAAGATCAAATTTTCAAAAACCATCTAACAAAAGAAAATGAAAATCTAAATCTTGGAAATCTGTAAAGGACAGTCAATGTTTTAATTGTCGTGAATACGGGCACTTGGCGAATAAATGTCCTAAAAGGGATAAGTCAAAAAAGAAAGGGCATGGAAGCTACTTGGGATGAATCATCCGGCTCTGAAAGTTCTTCTAAGTCTGATGAATCAGAACAAGAAAATACAAATGATGTAAAAGCCCTGATGACGATAGCCAGAGTCACCTCCTCAGATAGTAAGTCATGAATTTTAGAGAGTTTGAGTTGGAGTTTGATTTTAAGACTTCTTCCTAGGTTTGATATCACTATTTTTAAACATTCTAAATTCATTTTTATCATAATCAAGTTATTTTCGATTTTAATAGAATTTATTTATTTTCCCTGGTGGATTCAAGGAATCTTTGCGAGGAGTCCAGAGAAGCTCCGTGGATTCGGAGTAGTTATCCCCTAAGGAAGACAGTGATTGACTTCATCTCCAAAATCTTATGGATGGTGATTCAAGAATTTGTTATCTTTTAGAAAGAATTGAAGCTTTCCACTAGGAGAGTCAATTGACCATGTAAGGGCTGTTGGCAACCCTCGACCGTTTTGTGGATACGCTAATTCCACCCCGAGCCCAAGGCAGTGCTCAGTCGTCTATGGTTGTTGGTGAATCGTAGGGCTACCCTGATGATTTAAGCTTTAGCGACGAGGACATCGATGGTGGCTTTGTCCGACGACCAATCTATGGAGGCAATCAACTAGATCGGGCTGAAAGATACTATCGAGGTAAGGCCGAACTTCCCAGTTTTAGTGGTTTATTTCGTGTAGAAGATTTCCTCGACTGGTTAGCCGAAGTAGAACTATATTTTGATTACATGGATGTGTCGGAACATAAAAAGGTGAAATTATTAGCTTTCAAATTAAAATCTAATGCTTCTGCATTGTGGGAGCAATTACAACTCTCACATGCCCGACAGAACAAGGCACCCATCCGATCATGGCCACGGATGAGATGCCTTCTTTGATCATTCCTCCCTAGTGATTACAAGTAAATATTATTCCAACAATACCAAAATTATCTACAGGGGAATGAAACCATCACATATTACATCAAAGAATTTCAGCGATTGGCAAGAATGACCTATCAGAAACCAAATAGCATAAGGTATCGTGATTTATCGGTGGTTTACAATCGACAATTCAGGACTGAGTTCAGATGCACCCGGTCGGGACCATGGATAAAGCGATTTAGTTGGCAGGTAGGGCGGAAGCATAACTTTCAAGACTCCCTACTCAGCCTTATCCTTCGACTCGCCCCCCATAACACGGCCCACGCAGGATTTAGCGTTAGCACGAGGAAAGAAACCAATATGATGACGTCCTCAACCTCCTACAACTACAAACATGACATGAGGAGTTGTCCATCACGGCCTCAACGTGTGGCACCCACTACAGCATGTTTGAGTACGATCCCAAATCCTTATGGTCGGCCAAGGCCAAACACTTGTTACTGTTGTGGCCAATCAGGCCACTTATCAAACACCTACCTTCAACACCCTGTAACTCACTTGACCATCAACGAAGGAGGAACTAAAGGTGATGTAATAGAAGAAGACCCTGGATTTGATGAAGACGAACAAGCCACTAAGCAAGGAGCCAATGATGAAGAATGGTTAGCCGAGGATCATGGCGAATCTTGAAATAACAGATAAACTGCTTATGTGTTTAAGTGTGGAAGTATGGTGGAGCTAGAGAACGAAGGCCATAGAGGGGGTGATTAGGACTTATACATAGACCACAAATGATATGCAAATAAGCAACTAGCTTATATAGATACTGTATATGTGTGAGTGAGATGTGCTACCTATTCAATCACTAAGCGTTCATCTAATCATGCATGTATAATTAAACATTCAAACACATGTGCATAATTAAATAAGTGCGCAAATGACAATCCCAAACACAATCATATATAGTGGTTCGGCTACTTGCTTAATCCACTCCTGGAGGACGCACTCAACCCATGAGTATACCAGATTTCACTATCAGAGGTTTTAAATCAGGTTCACCTCAAACCTATATAGCCCTAGACAAGGACTCTACAATTTATGCCCTACACAAGGGTAAAAGTCCTACACAAGAACCTAGACTTTATGTCCTACACAAGGACAATGGTCCTAATCCTGAACCCGACAATTTAGGCACACAGGCTAAGGTCTTACACTAAAACTTGAAATTTATCCTCTACAAAAGAGCAAGGGTCCTACTCCCTAACCCGACACGTATTCTCCTGTCAAAGGCCTATACAGGGACTTGTGTTAGTTTTTCCTTAGGCTACCCGACAACCTTGGTCCTATGCAAGAATCATAGATTTATGCCTTATGGAAGAGTAAAGGTCCTATGGAAGAACCTATGTGAGTTAGACACAAACTCTTACACTCCAACCTACACAAGGTTAGAGCAAAAACATAGACTCATACACATGACAATTACTTGTCAGATTGAGTCCCCCTTGCTGCTCATCTTGGGTTGCTTGATCTCTGCTCTCTTGTGCTTCAATCAGCTCCCCGATTCTCCCCTGATCATGTTACTGCTGCATTGCCATGGCTTCAACTCCATGATCATCACCTCAATTATGATACTCTAACGAGATGCCCAAGGTGAAGGAGTGGGTTGAATCTCCAATAACTATTGGGTAGTTGGTTTCCTAGGGGATTCAACTAGATGGGTCTTCTAGACGAATTGGATAATGATATTCCAAGATTGCTCAAGTCCAAACTCTATAAAATGGAGGAGTTCAAGCACATCTCAATGTTGAGGTTAGAATCCTCATTAGAGTTATAATCTCAAAGGAGATGGCTTATAAATCAATGGAATAGAAACTTAGGATGAGGGATTTACATATGGGATCACCTTACCTTCTATTGCTCCAAAAACCCATCAACATGCCCAAGAACCGAATGTCCTTTATAAAAAGTTTGAGATCCAACGGTATTAAAGGAAAAAAAAAAAAAAGGCAGAAAATGGCTCTGTCGATTTCATCGAAGGTTTCCTCAATGCCATCGAGAATTCTAAACAAAAATCACGTTTGCTTATTGGACATATCTGGTCCTTTTTTGACGTCATCGACTGACCTTCGATGTCATCGAACATCATGCTTTAATGTCATCGAAGGTGCTTCGATGCCATCGAGAAAGTAAAGGAAATTTTCAAAAACCTTGCCGGACACTTCTGGATCTCAAATCGATGTCATCGAGATTCCAGCCAAAATCCAGTTTGGTTGCTGGAAAATCCCGACTCTCGATCGATGTCATCGAGCAAGTCTTCAATGTCCACTCGATGCCATCGAACATTACATAGAATTTGTTGTTTTGGACAATCTTCTACGCAGCAGATTCACACCTCTTCTAGCCTTCTTTATCATATTTCTATTGGTCTCCTAAGGCTAAGAGATGATTAAATTTATATTTCAATTGGGACAAGATCATCTAGAGCTCATATGGTTGTTTTGGTTAGGGATTAGAGTCACCAAGGCATCTATTTTACCTGTATGTGTGTTCACAACCCCAAGTGTTGGGTCACAATGTAGTAATAACTCGGTGAGACCGAGGTTGAATCCACAGGGACTAAACTTGTACGTATTCTGAAAATAACTAGCAGTAGAACTAGAATTGGAAACTAATCTAAAATCTTGAATAGTTGGAGTATTTGTTAATAATGTTGACTTAAACTATCAATTAAAGGTGGGACTAGGGTGCCAAGGATCCACTTATACCTATCAAGATGCTACCTTACTTGATTCAAGAAACACAACTGAAATTGGAGTCCTATCCTATCCAGTGGAAGATAAACTATTCAAGCACAATCTGAACTTTCATTAAGATAGTTCACACATGAAGATCCATTGCATTGATTAGAAGAGATTCCATCATCCTACCATGCCTAGGAGACAATGGTGAACAATAGGATTTACCAATCTCTACAACTCCAAATAGATTAAGAAGATATCAAAAGCCTCCACAGAATCTACTGTAATTGAAGTCACAATAAATCATAGAAAACTGAAAATATTCCTCAAATCAAACTAGAACTCAATGATTATTCAACATAAACAATAATCAAAGCAAGATAATCATCTCAACACAGTATAAGCTTCACCTCTTAGCCCTAGCTAAGAGGTTTAGTTCACCATAGACATGATTAAAACTAAATATCTCGAATAAAACATAAAAATTAAACTAGGAAAGGAAGAAAACTTCTTATCGGCTACTCCACCCTTTGGCTCTGCTCCTTGAAACCTAATTCGTGTTTAGAACTCCTTGAATAACCCAAATTTCTAGCCTTTGTTCGACCGACTTCGAAAATTGCTTCAATTTTACACAGCAGAGTTACGCTTCGGTCAGACCGAAGTCACCTTCAAGTTGCCAGATTTTGATCACATCGAGCTTGGGTTTGGTCGGACTGAACATAAGTTTCAATTGGACCGAATTATCCTTCGGTCGAACCAAATTAACTCCTTTCAGCGCTAGAGCTTTTTATGCGATTTTGGTTGCACCGAATCCTTCTTTCGGTCAAATCAAACTTGGTTTCGATCTGACTGAATTATCCTTCAGTCGAATCAAATTAACTCCAAAATTCATCGTTCTTCGCTGAACTATTTTGTGCTATTTCGGTCAGACCGAATTGTATTGTTTTCTGCTGTGAACTTTGTAATCTTCTCCAATCTTTCTTCATCCTTGGTACTTGGTTTTCTGGGATCTTGAGGTCTTGAAATCTTCAATCTTGGTTTCCTAAGATCCACTCCTTGCTTTGGTGATTCTTGGGCATCCAATCCATGCTTTCGACATTCTTTGCAATCTAAGTTCTTAAATTCACCTCGCAATACAAACATGTATAAAACATACCAATTAAGCATTATAATCTTCATAAAACCAAGATATAAACAATGGGAAATATGTAATATTTGACACTCAACACACACCCCAACCAGCATTTTGCTAGTCTCGAACAAAACATGCATGACATAATCTTCAATTCTTGAATCACACAAGCAATCAATCAAATAGGTTCTTTATCAATTACTTAGGAGCATAAGTTCATATATCAAGTTTTTTCAATGTGGGTAGTGAATTCCAACTTACCTTCCATATAAAAAAATACTATTATTTCATAATGTTAGGCATGCTCATCACCTCAAGATTAATTGAATAATTAAGTGTTGATTCCGAACTTATGCCCCTTTTCTTCTTTTTCCAGTTTTTGATTTTATATCAACGGTCTCTTTTATTTATTCATTCTTTTCAGTCTTTTCATCTTCACTCTTTTCAGACTTTTCATTATTTTCCAATCTTTTCATCATATATGACCTTTTTATCGATCTCACTATTTTTTAACTAGTTCTTTTCATCTTTTTAAGGTGGATAAAATTCTACAAACTCAATTCTCAACATCTATCAATGATACACATACTAGCAATCAGAAATTCTAGCACTATTCTCAGAAGGAAAATCGAAAGTGTCTTGTAATTTAAATCAGCATGATATTCAAACTTCCTCTTAATCAATTAAATGAAATAACTTAAATGATAGTTTACTTAGTTGATCAAACTCCAACAATTCAAAGTTCAATCTCCATCTTATCATCATACTCAAAACATTCTTAAGTGCACAAACTAACGCTTTCCAAATAGGTTTTTTATTTGAAAAATTGAAAATTTTTAAAATTTTGCTCAAAGACTAAGAAAATAATAATTAGTATACCTAATCCACACCCCTCAACTTAAAATCTACATTGTCCTCAATGTATAAGAGATAAGCATGCAATGCATATGAGACAACGAAAAGAGAGGGAAAGTGATGGAAAGGTATACCTGAAGACGGAGAATCAAAGCATTTCCAAAGTTCTCAACATGTAAATGGGTTAGCACGAAGGTTAAACATACTGAAAAAAAAACTATCCTAATCCTAAATCCTATGAAAGCAATAAACCTAACTACACATCCTTCAGACTAGGAGGTCAATTCTGATATATAGGATCAATCAGAGGCATAGACAAGTCCTCTAAATCAAACTTCTCAACAAATGACTTTAGGCGATGTCCATTCACTTTAAAACATTGCCTTTCGTTGGATTTTTTATCTCGACAGCCCCATGAGGATAGATAATCATAACAGTGAAAGGGCCGGTCCAACGAAATCGAAGCTTACCCGGAAAAAGATGTAACAGAGAATTATAAAGGACTTGTTGACCGATTATGAATGATTTCCAAAGGATGTTCCGGTCATAGAACACATTCATCCTGTCCTTGTAAATTTTCGAGTTCTCGTATGCATCGTTCCAAATTTTCTCATGTTCATTTAATTGAAGCTTTCGCAACGAGCCAGCGTTGTCCAAGTTAAAGTTCAAGTTTTTTTATAGCCCAGTAAGCTCCATGTTCCAACTCCACAAGCAAGTGGCAAGCTTTCCCATAGACAAGTGAAAAGGGAGGCTTCCAATGGGGGTCTTAAAAGTTGTACAATAAGCCAAAAAAGCATCGGTCAAATGGATTGACCAATCCTTATGGTCAGGATTAACTTTTTTTTTCAGAATTTGTTTAATTTTCCTGTTGGAGATCTCAGCTTGCCCACTCATCTGTTGGTGGTATGAAGTGATCACTTTATGAGAGATGTCATATTTCTTCATTAATTTCTCGAATGGCCTATTACAGAAGTGTGAGCTTCCATCACTAATGATGAATCGAGGCGTTCTGAACTGGGAAAGGATGTTTTCTTTTAAGAATCTAATGACCGTTTTATGATCAGTGTTCTGGCACGGGATCGCTTCAACCCATTTAGTGACATAGTCTACTTCTAGCAAAATATAAATATTTTCAAAGGATTGGGTAAATGGCCCCATGAAATCGATGCTCCAGCAATCGAATGCTTCAATGATAAGAATTGGGTTTAGTTGCATCATATTTCGATGGGACAATCCTCCCATTTTCTGACAACACTCATAAGTTTTGCAAAACTCACCAGTGTCTCTGAACATAGTGCGCTAGTAAAAGCTACAATGCAGAATTTTAGCCCTAGTCTTTTTATCAGAAAGGTGACCACCACAGGCCTGAGAATGATAAAAGGTGATAACACTCTGATGTTCATTGTCTGGCACGCATCTTCTTAAAAATTAGTCTGGGCAATATTTAAATAGATAAGGATCATCTCAGAAAAACTTACGTACATTGGCGAAGAATTTTATCATATCTTGTGCGGTCCAATATGTCAGCATGAAACCTGTGGCAAGATAATTCGCAATGTCAGCAGACCAAGGTGTCACGCCCCAAACCCGAAAATCGGATTCACAAGAATCCCGATTGCCGAACTAGGTGCCGACAACCTCCGTAGTACCCCATTCTCGGCTCCCAGCGTCCATACGCCAGGTTCCGATCCTGGGATCCTACCAAGATGATTTCCCAACGTACATCTGTCTCATAAGAAGCATAACCACAAGTATACCCAAATCATAAAGGCAACATCATCATCACATATCCACTAATATAATCATTTGAATACAATGCTGAAAGGGAAATACATATATCAAAATCAAAGCTCCAGAAGCAAGCTGCACGCTCCAAGCTTAACGCTGCTGCAATCTAACGCCACCTGCACGCATCTATCATGCATAAGCTTATAGAAAGCTTATTGAATACTTGGCATTTACCTGGTATTATACACTAGGTAAATGCCAAGTATTCAATACAACGCCATCATCATACAATACCAGAAATACTGGTAATCCATAAATCGTACAATAACAGAGTAAATAGAAATACGAACAAGTCCATGCGTCAATTAATATCAGAATACGCAATATAGGAGAGCTATGCAAATGAGGAGTCATAAAGAGCCAAATATCAGATGCCGAGGATGCGATGCAATATGCAATTGTGAATGGAAATGACCATGCTGAAATGTGACGTCGGGATGATAGTACGTAGTATCACAGGCTATGGGGTCCATCACAAGGGACTTCTATCCAAACCAGTCCCATACCTAAATTTGGATAGTCCGACTTGATGTGGTAAACTCCTGATCTCAGGTCAGTCGCGCGCCCAACCGAAATCCTGGCCATGCGAAGGTACACGTAACAAATAGTTGCACACCACCAGCACGAGTGGATAGTGAATGAATGAATGAATGAATATGCAATTCCTGCTCAATAAGTCCACATATTAGTACGGTTCCTCTTTGGGATGATCACCGGGGTCTAGTACACTCCATACCACCTACCTCCCCATCAAGCGCACAACTAGATAAGTGGAAGAGACCTCACTATCCGCCTAGCCAGTAGTCTGCCAATACCTACTCGGCTCGTTGATAGCGGACCCATTCCTCGAGCTAGTCAAACTCAGTCTAGCTATGCCTACTCCCTCAGGCGGGTAAGGCCACACCCCCTCCCAATCGACCACGACACAGTGGGAGACGCGACCTCCTGGTATCCGACACTCGGGCACTCATATATATCCACTCGGTCTCGACGTTGGGGCGTCCTCTAGTACCAAGAGGGTTTTAAGGATTTTCACCCAGGGCCATCTATGGCAGCCCGATGCTCGAATCAAACATTTTCTGTGTCCCATCTGGTCATCCACGATATGTCTGTGGAGGCTATGGCCCTGATGTCGCTAGGGTGTACAGTAATCACAGCACACAATGCAAGATGCATGAGTCATACAATCCGGTCATGCATCAATCCTGCGCATATAGTGCGCTCATGTGAGATAACCTCCGCCTATCAGGGAGTCTCATAACAACCTGCCCAATGACATATGCAATGGTCAACCACATCTCATAACAAACATGCAGATGATACGTATGGGCATGTATCATGATGCTATGCTGTCACATACTCATAATCGGTATCAATAACCAGCATCGACAATCAACCTCGACAATGTGGACATTTAACCAACATTGCCCCAAATAATGGCCCATATAGAGCCTAACATAGAGTGGACTCATGGCCTCACACCAGGGCCAAATATACAATACCATGGGCCTCACTCAAGAGCTTAATACACATCGCGATGGGCCTCACTCATGGGCCACATATACATCAAGTGGGTCGCATCTCACGGATCTAATATACATCACAATGGGCCACTCCCACGGGCCTAATATACATCAAGTCGGGTCACACCATATGGGCCGAAAATATATCACAATGGACCATGTCCCATGGGCCTCGAATACATCACAATGGTCCTCGACAATCGGAATTGGCCTCAACAATTGGAATCGACACTCAGAATTGGCCTCGATAATTGGCCTCGACAATCGAAATTGGCAAATCGATCACGACAATCGAAATCGATTGATAATCGAAATCGGCAAATTGGTCACGTCAATCAAAAATAGGTAATCGGTCACGATAATCGGCCTCGATCACTAATCGACAATCGGGCATGACAATCGAAATCGGTAAATCGGTCACAACAATCGGTCATGATAAACGGCCTCAATCGCTAATCGCCAATCGATCAAGTCAATCGGAATCGGCAATCAGCCACGACAATCGAAATAGGCAAATCGGTCACGACAATCAAAAATCGGCAATCGGCCTCGATCACTAATCGGCAATCGGCCACGACAATTGAAATCGGTCAATAATCGGAATAGGCAAATCGGTCACGTCAATCAGAATCGGTAATCGGTCATGATAAACGGCCTTGATTCGCAATCGATCAAGTTAATCGGAATCGGCAATCGGCCACGACAATCAAAATCGGCAAATCAGTCACGATAATCAGTATATAAACAAAGCGGGGTCCATAGATGATCAGCCGATCAACTATTGTATAAAGATCGGCACTCAGTCATGGTTATATCAAATTCGATAGCATAGAGTCATCCATCTACGGTGAATGGGGCCCACTTATTTGGGTTAACCCACAAGAAAATGGGCCTATCAAAGCCTAAGGGAAGGTCACAATGTGGACATCCAACCATCATTGTCCATCAATGTGGACATCTAACCAACATTGCTCCCAAGGAGTGGCCTACATAAGGAACTCATACACAATGTGGCGACCCCACATTCATTGCATCGGGCCGATCGAATGGGTTGGTCAAATGGGCTAATTCAAATGGGCCGAGTTAATGGGCTTCATGTATAACAATTTGGCCACACCAATGGGCCACATGTATGTCAAATCGAGCCCATGCTTATGTATTTGAGATCCAACCTATTCATAATTAGCATAGAGGTAGATGAAATGAAAACCAATTATCAGCTTGGATGGGAACCACTGTGGCTCCTAAGAAGTTTTAAACGGTGGATGTCACTATACCCCATTATTATTACAAACGGTGGGGTCCACTTGAACTTTGGATCTCACTCATTTACCCCATGCCATGAAATGATCTCCTAAATGGTTGGACGGTTTGGATACAACACATGCATCATGGTGGGTCCATAGACAAACGGCATAGATGGGATAAGTGGGACCCACGAAACTTGCTGCCATGTACAGCAGCTGGCAGTGGGGTCCACTTACTGCCATGCACAGCAGCAATAGGGTAGTTATTGTAGCCTAAAAGATGCAGAGGTGAGTTCCATGTAGAGCCCACCGTTTCGTATATATATAGTACATATAATATATATATAGTGGCTGCTGCTGTGCAGCTTTTTGGCATTAAAGGGGGCAGAGGTGGGTCCCACGTAGGGCCCACCCTCATGTATTGTAATTATATATATATATATATATATATATATAAAAGCACCTGTAGCTTTTGTTGTTTTTAAAAGAAATGGAGGTGGATCCCACGTAGGGCCCACCCTCTTATGTATATAAAATATATATATATACTATTATATTATAATATAACCAATATAATATAATATATTATATTAATATTATATGTATTATAATGCAACGTCCACGCCCTGGACAGCCTGGACGCACACACACATCAAGGATGGCCCCACACATGGGGTGGGTCCACCATCCAAGGACGATGGACACCACACGTACGTGATGGTGTGGCCCACTCCAAACGGATGGATGGTGCAGATGGGTCCCACGGGCCCACCATCTCGGCGTTGAAACGAGGATCTTTCACCCAGTCTACCTCTTGAGCTAGGGATCTGGGTCCCACATCAGGTGGCAGCCATCCTCAGTAGGGAATGCCAAGACCCTAGCGTTGAATGAGGTATCTTTCACTCCGTCTGCCAGTTTAGCTATGGATCTGGGCGTGGATACGTGTGCCAGGGAGGGCCCCACACGGATGTGGGTCCCACCGTCCAAGGTGGTGGACGGTTTGGATAAAATACACACCCTATGGTGTGGCCCCACACGTGGGGTGGAGGGTGTGGATGGGTCCATGGACCCCACTGTCAGCACACTTCACTGTGGTGTAACCACAGTCAGTCACACCACCGTCCACACCTCCACTGTCAGTTAACACTTCACTGTTGACCACTCCACTGTTAGCCATGTCCAGGCATCATGGTGGGTCCCACATAGACGTGGCCCACCCGATTAGATCAATTTAATATTTGTGTTTCTCTTACATCCCGACCGATGTGACCACCCAGTCATGCAAGCCCCAAAAAGGGAGCAAGGTGGCCCACTATTTGGATGGCATGGGTAAAATACACACATCATAGGTGGGCCATTCATCAAAGAGAAAGAGAGAAAAGAGACATCGGCGAGGATGGAGGGGCCCCGCCACTATGGGCCCCTCTTTGATACAAAGCCTACATCAAGGTGGGTCCCAATAGATATGGACCCCTAAATCAAACAATTGAATGAAAGACAAAATCCAAAATCACCCACCGCCTTCTTCTTACTCCCTTAGCTTCCTTTGCTCCTTAGCTTTGATCCGAACGGAGGAGATAAAGTTTGGATGGTTGAGATGGGAGATGAGGGGGGTAGGAAGTGGGCCACACACAAAGCTCTCTTGGAGGTAAAAGAGATTGGACGTGGGATGTTTTCCCTTGCTTGGAAAGTGGTTTGAAAAAAAATGAGGGAGAGAGAGTTGTAAAGAGAGAGAGAGAGAGAGAGAGAGAGAGAGATGGGTGATGGATGTGTAAGAGACTTTTTGACTTTGAGGTAGATTGTGTAAGAAGGGGTATGGGCTTGTAAGAAACTTTTGACTTTAGGGGTTGCTTAGGGAAGGGTGAGAGGTGATGTGTACTTGACATGATGGAATTGATTGATGTGATAAGTCGTAGAGATTCTCTTGGAATTCGCACTCGCGGCATTTTCCTCGCACCGAACACTGGCCCACATCTCCTGGCCAGAGTATCGGATCGGCGCGTTAGTCGCGGCATCGGAACCGTGGCGATGACGCGGTCGCTAGAGTACAAGTCTTAGGTTGAGTCGACTCAGGTTGACGGCGTGTGAATCAGGGTTGCGCGCAAATACCGGTTAAGGGTTGAAGGTTGCAGGAATTTGACCGGAAAGATCACGGGAACCTACGAAACGGTACGGTTTAGGATACGGGCCTTACACAAGGTAATTGGGAGAGTTTAAACAATTGTTCGTCAGGGAACATTTCATTTATTGGTGTCAGCTCAAGGAAATTGAGGAGATCAACTGTAACACCCCGAACTTTTCAATACCCGAGTATTGAAAGTCCTCGAGTGTTGCCATAAATTTAGCATATTATGTACACATGTATGGTACCAATGTAGTCAACCTAACCCTACATCCATCCTCCAACATGAATCTGACCAATTATGAATGATATTCATCCATAAATCAAGTCATCTGACCATTGATCATGTGGTCTAATACATGTACCTTCCCTTGACTAAATTGGTGAATAACTCTTTAACCATAATGATTTAGATGTAAGTTCTTTTGTAAGAATTGTTTAAAAATGGACATAGAACCAAGTAGAACCATTATATTTCACAAAACTCTTAGATCAGCAATAATTCCAAAAATGCCACTAACCTCGACCCCTGAATCCTATATCACATGGTTCCCATTATCCGTTTAATGTGAAATTTTGTACCATGCCTATGTATCATAAATTAACCATACACGTAGAATTTCATCCCTTATATCATTGTAAAAGTGACCTAATCGACAGATCACCCCCTTAACCGTTGGTTTTGGTGTCCATTGAGTGAAGGAACCTCATGGGTAGTTGTAGTTGGATATTTCCCTTCATAAGAACGACTTGGATTGCCCATCACATGGACCAAGGATGAAGTATGAGGACCCCACCTTAGTAGCCCTTTTCTTAGGCAAGAAGTTATCCTTTCGGGCTTATCAACTCCGTATAAATCTAGATCTTCAGATCTAGCCATTTCCTATCGTCCATCGAACCTCAAAATTTGATCACACCTTGGCCTCACATGACTACGACATCAAAAAAAGTTTGGACCCTGATCTATGATCCTATACCATTGAACGCTGAAGCCAGTTCTTTCCTTTTGACGCAAAAGGTGATATTTCAGATCTAGCCTTTTCCCACCATCGACAACCACCAAGTTTCGTCCAACCATTCACCTATCTTGACTACACATTTTTCCCAAAATTGGGCCCCAATCATTGAACGTGGACCATCAATTAAGATCAAGTCCATATTGGTGTCCGTTAGAAGAACTTTCAAACTGAGCTTCCGATCATCTCCATATTCACAACTATGCCCTAACGTGACACTACAAAACCGATGGAGGGAATGGATTTCCCAATAGCTCATCACAAGTGGACCCCACTTAATGCTACAGTAAATCACGACTTTCCAAGCTAGCAACCCTTTCGTAATAAGTTTGTATTCAAATTCAAAACAAACTACCTTCGTTTCTTCCTCCTAAAAGAAGCACGTCCCAACTAGGATTAGCATCAACAAATCTTACCACTCCATATGGGATGATCCCTACCATCAATGGACCCCGCTAACTCAAGAACCAATTTGGAAAAGAAACTCTCTCGCACGCTATAGCAATGCCCGTGAAAATCGTCCGTATAACGATTTGTATTTCAGATTTGGGGTGTACCCCATTAGCATGGGCCACTTGAGTTTTGATCTTGCACCACCCATAGTTAGATGGCCTAAATAGGACCCATAAAGCATGACAGACGGTATGGATCTCACTAATCCTCACCAAAGGCCCCACACATTGGTGGTGCATGTACGCACAATGTGTACACTCCCGCGGATCAACAAAACCATGAGCTAGCATAGATTTCGCTCGAGATTTCAAAGAAGGAAATTCCTTCTTCCTTCCGCATTCACGGACGACCGTCCGCTGGGATGAGTCGTGGCCCACCACGATCATCCCTAAGGACATTCTGAACCGTCCATTTGGTTAGTTATGCGACAAAACCCAAAACCCCGAAAACTAAAAGACTCCATACAACTCGTGGCGTGCGCACCAGCCGACATAAGGACAATCATTTCCCATTGAAACCGGTAACGACAATTGTTCTGCAATCGACAGCCTGTCCCTTAGTGCGATCAGAACCATCCAAACCCATCCTCAGGGGATTCCTAACCTCGCCAAGGGGCCGAATTAGGAGATACCTCACACCTAGATCGTTGGCCGATCCGTTCTCCAAATGCAAAACCGCAACCGCCTTCTCTACGCACCAAACCGGGGCTGCGTAAGTCCAGCCAATCATCCGGTTGCATGAGTGATACGCACAGGTCCTCATGTTTATAAAAGACCTCCCATCCCACCAACATAAGCCCACGACAGAAAGAAAAGAAGAAACATGGGAGAGAGAGGGGTTCTAGCTAGCGGCAGCAATCTTGCCAAATCTCAACCGTCCAGCCAAAAAAAAAAAAAAAAAAAAAAACTCGACCGAGTCTGGTAAGTCATACTTAATCAATATTATTGGTATAATTCATATTATTTAATATTAAATACTTTCAATTAATAACATATATATTTATTATATTATAATCTTTAATTTTATATCATATATGATTATTACAAATTATTCCATAAATTTAATACTTTTACATTATTTAATTTGTTATAATTTTTAAATCATATTATCCAATATTTGAATATATAATATTACTACTTTTTTTTTATAAAAAAAATCATATATAAATTGATATCATTAAGTAATAACACATATATATAAATAATAAATTGTAATATTTATTATATTTGAATAATATATATTATTATTCTATTGTCATAATAATTCGTATGTATAATATAATTTTAATATTAAATTATAATATTGATAATTTAATAATATATAATTAATTATTATATCTTTGTATACTAACATATTATTTATATATCATATAATATTATTCATGATTACTCCACTTTTAATTATATATTTATATTACTTTTATTTAAACTTATTTATATGACATTAATAATAATGGCCCACCCTTTGGACCACCTGGCTGGGCCGAACCAAACCCAGTTCGAGCCTCGAATGTTGGGCCAATTCAGGCCTAAACTTGGAGCAAATCCTAGGCCCAATCTAGGCCATTCGAAGAACAAAATCTGATGGGCACGGCCACTCTAAAGCGGGCCTAAGTGATTCTATTCATGGGCCCTTCAAACCTTCAATATGTTTAGAAGTTATTATTTAATGCATGTTAATCCTCTAGGAAGCTACTTACGTAACTTGGGGCTATTAGTTGCACACGGGGATTCAGATCAAGGGCAGGACTACGACGACTCAGGTGATGACTTTCCCCTTGGGCTTTCCATCTCTAAGTTAGCCAAACATAATATACATCAAATTGCTACTACTAGTTTAAGGTCATAATACTTGTCATAAATTTTTAAGTTCTATTAACTGCCTTATCTCAAATTCATGATTAATGTATTATGTTCATATTACATGCTAGGCTCATATGCTAGCTAATGAGTAGTACCATTCATGAATAATGATCATTGTTCTTATGTTTAGTATTGTATCGATTGATAGTTGGTACTATAGTCTCATGATGACACATTAAAAATTTTACCTTCAATATGTAATTTTATGCACCTTCATATAAGAACTTATGGTCGTGAGTCGCCTTAATAACTAACTCACAATATTACACGTGGAGAACTCCACTATTGTATGTGAGCCACACTTGGGGTGTAACTAGATGGATTTTGTGTGGAAAATAAGGCCCTTGACCTAGAGTCATTTTGATCAAAAGGTTTTATTTAACATCCCAAGGTGGAAAACCTTATGAGTCGGGGATGGTGGTGATGGGACACTATGTCCGAGCTGTCGGCTTACGCTAGCTGACGAACTCCCTGTAGTGACCATTGAGTTTACTTAAATTGGCTGATTGTAATTGGAATAATAATGGTTTGGCTAATCATGCATTCATAGCATATTGGTGATGACAGGTGGGTAATTCTAGATGTTGTAGCACGTGCCCTAGAGTTATTGGGGTATCATTTCACTAGCTCCCAGACCATCGACTATCGACATATTTTCAGGTGACGAGCCCAAGTTCTGACTGGATGAGCAATCCCAGGTCAATGATTGCATGGGTAACGAGCCCAAGTTCTGACTGGATGAGCATTCCCAGGTCGATGATTGCATGGGTGACGAGCCCAAGTCCGACTGGATGATCATCCCCAGGTCAATGTGCATTCACGCATCCATTCATTTAAATAAGACTGTATTTTGGTTATTTTGAATGCTTATTATTTTTTTAACTATGCTTAGTTAAGGTGGCGGTGTGTAATCTTGAGGGGAATTCACACTGAGTTGGCCACTCATTCATCGAATATCCAACTGTACAGAGTATGCAGGTGTAGATGGAGAGGACGGTAACACTGACCCTGACGGTACGATGATGGAGCCTGAAGACGGATATTACGAAGACGAGCCTTAGCAAGAAGCAGCCGGTTGCTTCAATTTTAATTAGTAGTAGTAGTACTCTTATGTTTGATTTGATACATTGATACTTTTAAATTTTGTAATAAGGCCCCTAGCTGAGTGGGCCAAATATTTGGGTTTATATGATATTAATTCATGCTTGTTTATGCTATCATACTCTGACTTTAATCTTTCCGCTAGATCTCTGATTTATTAACTCTCGAGTTTCCAGAATGAGTCTCATACTCGGGTTCTGAAAACTGGGGCGTTACATCAAGTCCGAAGAGATGGTCTACCGCTACGTTCTCTACTCCTTTTTTGTCTCATATTTCTATGTCAAATTCGTGGAGCGGAAGAATTCATCTTATTAGGCGAGGCTTGGGATCATTCTTAGAAAGAAGGTACTTTAGTGCCACATGATCAGTGTAAATGACGATCTTGGATTCGATCAAGTAGGACCTAAATTTGTCCAAAGCGAACACTATGCCTAAGAGTTCCTTCTCCATAGTAAATTAGTTCGCTTAGGTAGAATTTAGAGTTCTACTCACAAAGGGAATCAGATATGGCTTCTTCTCTATTTTATGGCCTAACACTGCCCCAACAGCATAATCAAATGCGTTGCACATAATCTCAAAAGGCCTACTCCAATCGGGTCACTGCATGATAGGTGCGGTAGTCAAAGCTTCTTAGCATTACTTAGTCCATTCGTATGGTACATCCTTTTGAAGGAGAATACATAAAGGACGACAGAGGCGACTAAAGTCCTTTGTGAATCGTTTGTAGAATCCAGCATGTCCCAAGAAGGATTGCACGTCACATATGCTTTTGGGAGGTGGTAGGTTAAAGATAAGATCGATTTTGGCCTTATTCACCTCAATTCCCTTAGATGGAATTATATGTCCAAGAATAATTCCCTAAGGAACCATGAAATGGCATTTTTACCAATTCAAAACCAAATTCTTTTCTTAGCATCGCTTCAGCACACTATTAAGATTTTTCAAACACTCACTAAAGGATAGATGTTGAGTGTCAAATATTGCATATTCTCCCCAGTTTATATCTTGGTTTTATGAACATGATAATACTTAATGATCTATTTTATACATGTTTGTGTTGTGAGGTGAATTTGAGAGCTTGGATTAAAAATAATGCTAAAAGCATGGATTTGATGCTCAAGAATCACTAAGGCAAATGATGGATCTTAAAAGACCAAGAACGAGGAATTCACATGCCAAAGATCCAAGGAAACTAAGTATAATGGATGAAGAAAGGACTTGAAAGAATGCAGAATCCACAGCAGAAAAACAGACAGTTCAGTCCAATCGAAATCGCATGAAAGTGCACCTGCTAATGCCCTGATTTGCCAAGTTACGTGTGTGGTGAGTCAGACTGGCTGCAGAACTCGATTGGAAGATTATTTCAAGCGTCTGCCTCAACTGGATGTATGGAAACTCGCAATAGGTAAATCATAGTCTCACATCCCATGTCCCAAAACACCAGGTGATTAAAACCCTTAAAACAATATAAACATCTTAGGGTTTAATGGTGAGAAAACTTTTGGTAAAATAGGAAAATCTCTAAGTTTTTCTCGCTCTATCGATTTTATCGAAGCACCCTCGATATGATCGACCTGCACTGTCGATGTCCTCGAAACCTTAACGATACTATCGATAAGAGGACCAAAATGTCCAGCAACTATACATTCATCTGGATGGATTTATCGATATATCGATACACCTATCGATATCATCGATAAAAGCACTAAATATGTCCAGCAACTTCACAATATATCTGGACGAATTATCGATGTATCGATACACATATCGATATAATCGATATTCAAATCTCAAGCCCATCGAGAGTGGCTCGATAAGATCGACAAGCAGATTTTCGGCGCCCCTGTTTTTTAATGAAAATCTTAAAATTCTTCGATATATCGATAACCGTCCGATATGATCTAAATTTAAATATCGATAAGATCGGAGGTCCATCGATGATATCGACAGTGGGCGCGCATTTCTTACAGCATTTATTTCAAGTTGTGTTTAACTATGATCGGGGGCCCTTCGATTTAATCGATATTCAAATTCGATGATATCGACACCAGATCGATTGCATCGAACGATGCCATAATCTGTCTAGCAAGTTCAAAGATAAATCAGCTGGATTTATTGATGCCTCGACTCTGATCTCGATGTCATCGACATTCAAATTCCGATGACCTCGACGGTTTCCCCGATCATTCATGAAAATCTGAAATATCTCAAAGTCAAGTCTCTGTCATTTTTCAAGTGTCGATGGTATCGAGAGTATACGCTCGATGATATCGAACCTACTCGATGATATCGAACTCTGTCATAAATGTGACCGTTTTATATCCGTTGGAAGTTTTTGCCTATTTATAGAGGACTTGTCTTTTGTTGCTGTAAGAGAAAGTAGAGAGAGCTTTTGTGTGTTTAACCTTAGAACATAAACCCTAAGCCCTTTCTCTCAAGGGACTTCATCCTCCAATCCACCCACACCATTGATATTTAATAGAGTGGATTGGGGAATGAACTTCTGCATTCAAGGATCCTCCAGCTACTACCTTAATGGCAAATCATTATGCTGGGATGCCTTGAATGCATAAGAGTGGAACTACTCTACCTTCCTTATAGGTAAACCTTTAGAGAGTAAGATTCCATCTCTACCTTGACCCAACCTTAAGCCTAGTCTTGGTATATCATTTGTGTTGCGGATCAAGGGAACAAAAGACTCTTCGTCAACAAGGAGGAGGAGATCTTCGGCGTTGTGCTTAACGAGACTCATCAACTTATCTGTAAGTATCTAGAGTCCAAGAGGACACTTGTGATCATTCCTTTCTAGGATTGGGTCGGAAGTGGTTCTCACCCTTTGAAGCCCTCGTAGGAGGCCTCCGGCGGGAGTGTACGCTGTGGGTGCATAATGTGGACCCTTGCTCTTGTGTAGGGCATAAACTGTTAGGTCCTTGTGTAAGTCCTTAACCTGTGTGGTCTAAAATTCGGGTGCATAGTGTGGACCCTTGTTCTTGTGTAGGGCATAAACTGTTAGGTCCTTGTGTAGGTCCTTGACCTGTGTGGTCTAAAATCCGGGTGCGTTGTGTGGACCCTTGCTCTATGAAGAGCATAAACATCTGATTAGGAGTGAATCAGCAAAACTCTGGGTTTGAGGGGAACCACGTAAAACCTCTGTAAAGGTTGAAGGTGAACCTGATTTAAAACATTAGGTTTGAGGTGAACCCTGGGAAAACTCCTTAGTGAAATTCGATATACTCAAAGGTTGAGTGCGGCAGCCGGGAGTGGAGTAGACTTATCGTCGAACCACTATAAAATGATTGTGTCTATGATTGCTTTTCTATATGTGTGATTCATGTCAATGCATTCATATTCATATATCTGATCACATCCCACACACACACAGTCACATCCAACATAGACTAAGTTGCATATTGTTATATCTTGATTAGTTTGTGATTGGATCCTCTACTTGGCTTGGAAGCCGATAGAGTTACATTTGAGTAATCCTGATAGTTGCATCTATAAAGATTAGTGTAATAGGATTTTGAATAAACAGTAAAAACTTTTAAAAAAAGTCCTATTCACCCCCCTCTAGGACATATTGGCATATTCCGACTTCATCTCAAGCGGTCTGCACCGCTATTTCAATTGGTATCAGAGCGGGTCTCTCTTTAAGGGCTTCACCGCCTAAAGAGTGATCTTGACTGAAGTTGGGAATTTGGCCAAAGGAGAGGGCTCATCAGTCACTAGACCTCCATTGTTTGACGGTTCAAATTATGCATACTTGAAGGCTAGGATGCACTACTTTCTGAGATCTTTAGATAATGACGTTTGGGATATAGTTGAAAGTGGATATGTGCCACCTACTGAACAAATTGTACTTGATAGTGGCACAACAATCACAAAGCCCAAACCCAAAGAAAAGTGGACAACATTCGACAAAGAAAGGCAAACATCTGAAGCCAAGGCTATGAATGCTATCTACTGTGCCGTGTCCCAGGCTATATTCAATCAGATAAGTATGTGTCGGACATCAAAAGAAGCATGGGATTGATTTACTAGAAACAACCCATGAAGGCACAAGTACTGTGAAGAGGTCTAAACTACAACTTTTGACTTTACAATTTGAAAATCTCAAAATGGAATAGCATGAGACATTTATGGAGTTTTTCACAAAACTAAATATCATTTGCAACTCCAGGGGTGGATTGGGAGAAAAAGTTCCGGTACCAAAAATTTGTAGGAAAATTCTAAGATCCCTACCGGAACGGTTTAATCCCAAAGTAACAACAATTGAGGAGTGTAGGAATATAGACGAGATGAAAGTAGAAGAACTAGTAGGTTCCCTACAAACTTTTGAACTACACTTTACACAACCCCAAAAATCCAAAAACACTGTCCTAAAGACTTCAAAGAAAACAATTCATGAGGACAGTGAAAGCGAAAAAGGAGATGAAAATGAAGAAGTGGCTTTGCTGGCACAAAGATTCAGAAGATTCTTTTAAAAGAATCGCGACCATCCCTCTAGAGGTAGAAAGATGGATAACAGACCCTCTACAGGCAAATTTGGTAAAAAGACCAAAGAACCACAATGTTACGCCTGTCAAGGGTATGGACACCTATCTACCGAATGCCCAAAGAGAAAAACCAAAGGGAAAGCAATGGCCGCCACATGGAATGATACAGAAGAGTGAAACTCAGAATCTAGTGACTCAGAAAGCAATGAAGATCAGAAATCACTGAAGATTCTCATGGCCTCCACTGCTTCGATCATTCCCACTGAATCTGAAAACGAAAAAGACACAGAATCATTTCCATCTGATGATGAAGAATCTGAAAAAGAAGAAGAAATAGAAAACGATAAGTTGCAAGATGCTTACAATCAGCTCTATACTCATAGCATCAACATTCTTAAGAGACTTGGAATCTTGAAAAACAAGAAGATACTCCTACAAAAAGATCTGGATAAAACACTGGAGATTAATTCACACCTAATTAATGATCTACAGCAATATTATGCGGAAAATGACAAGTTGGAAAGAATCAACCTATCCCTAAAAATTGAATCATCTAAGCTTACCAAACAAATTGAATTATTAGAAGATGAGAATAGGCATCTCAAGAATGAGAATCACACACTCAGCTATGACTTAGAGAAATCTAGAAAATTTACTGAAATAAACTATAAATTTTCTCAGAGTGGTGAAAAGCTTAAAAGGATGTTAGGGATGGGAAGGCCCGGAAAAGACAAGAGTGGCCTAGGGTATGAGAAAACTAAGAAAACAGGAAATGCAGCATCAATAACTAGATCATCGGCTGCTTCAAGAAGCAATGTAAGAATCTCTCCAGTATGTCATTTATGTGGTGATACGGGTCATTACGGGGTTGAATGCCTAACACCTAGATGGACTTTACATAACTTTGGACACATTGGAAAATTCAAACCGATCAGAGAAACACAGAATTTCGAGAGTCCATCTAGGGAAAACACTCATCTATCACCATCTAAGATACAAGACAGAAGAAAGAAGTTTATTTCAAAGTGGGTAGAAAAAGAAAAACAAAATTGTCCTGTGACTAATCTTCACATACCCTGAAAATTCCAAGTGTGGAAGGACAAGTCCAAGTAATGCATCTGACCTGGAAAGTTGCCAAAATGATGCAAATTTTGTTGAGCCTAATATAATACATCTGAGGTTCTTGACCTCAAATTTTTGTATATGAATATACATAAGTTTGTAATTTTGGTGTGTACAAAAATTGTACATAATTTTTGAAAAGTATACTGTTGACTTATAGAAATTCTAAAAGTATGCTTGGGAGATTGGTTGTGTGCTGAAAATTGAAGATTCTCATCATCGATATAAGCATCGATATGACATTCTCAAGTAATCGATTGTGCATCGATATTATCGATGACTCCTTAGATTACGGATTGAAAATTGACATCGAAGACAGACTCGATGGTATCGATAAGCAATCTCTCGATATCATCGAAACAATGATCGATCTTATCGACAGATGGCGCCCGATAAAAGTCTGCGGAGCAAAAAAAGGATTATTTTTTTCCATCGGTTGTCTTCTGTGCTCGATACACTCGATCGAATTACTTGGAGCCACAACGGACTAACCGAAATGTCTTCCCAAATCGGGTAATACCTTTATATACTACAAGAGGTAAATTTCTCCTTTAGGTATTTTCGATTTTGTCAAGTGGTTGTTATGTTTTTCAAACTCTTATTTTGTCTATATGGGAAAAGACAAAGGAATAGCATCCGGACAGGGAGAATCTTCAAGGACTACTTGACAAAAAGTCAGCGCATCTAGAGAAAGAGCGAGGGCCCCGGAAAGTGGGATTCTCACGCGTCAAAGATCACAGACTTCGCGAGGTGGGTCCCAAACTGATTCTCCAGCACCTCCTCCTCCTCTGGTTAGGCAGCCTTCATGTCCAACAAAATACACCGGTAGGAAGCTGATCCATGAGAGAAAAGTGGACAGGGCCTGCTTAGCCCCGTATAATCTAAAACCTCTATTTGATGCAGTTGGTTGGCTGCCCATCCTAGATTTCGGAGGGCCTTGTCAACTCGAGCAAACGCGCAATTTCCTTGCCGTATGTCACTCTACGGTATCTGATCCTCCTTCGTTCATGGTCTCTCTGGATGGTGTGAGACCCGACCCTAGTTCCCATGTGTGCATGTGTGTGTGTGAGTATGCATCTTGTTCATCATGGTCTCGCGGTCCTACCGGTCGAATTCCGGCGACCCGCAACCCTCGGATTGTGTTTGCAGTCACCTTGAGTTCAGTCACATAGACCTGACTCGAATCAACCCAAGACCTATGTCATCTCGTTTGTATCGTCGTTGCGGTTCCAACGACGCGTCTTGTGCGTCAATCCGACCTATGGATCAAAAGTTATGAGCATTTCATCATATGGCCCACTTTTTGTACAAATGCATGTGGACCACCTCTATGGCACAATTTTCCATGCACACCACACACACACACTACACTATTACATGGAATAAACACTACCCATCCTAAACACTACCCACACCTAACCTACCCTAGCAACATTGTTATTGTCATCATAGGTTATGTTTACTTCCCTTAAAAAGATTTTCCCTCTCTTTCCCTCTCATTTCTCTCTCTCTTCTCTTCTTCTCCAGCAACTTCCCTTCCATCTCCCTCTCTTCTCCAGCCCCATTTTCCCTTTAATCCTCTAAATCTAACCATCTAAATCCAATCTCACCCATTGATATGGATCCCTTTGTGCACTAGGAGCTAGGAGGTCCAAGTTTGGAGCAATCTAAGGTAGGTGTACTCCTAGGACTTAGGATTTCTATTTTCATGTTCTTAGATCTCTTTTTTTTGTGTGTGGGAAGTGTAGGGCCCACCAATCCATGGTGGAGATCCTACATCATCCCTTAGTTATGGCCAAATGGCTTTTTTGATGCATGCATGTCCATGCATGGGGTTTCTCCTCTATAGGCCCCCATCATGGAGGATTACTTGGATTCCATAGTATGATAGGTCATCTAGACCCTAGAATCATGGTTGGGATGGCATCCCAACCATTGATCTTGAATCTAGAACATGCATGTGGTGGATCTTTGTTGTAACATATGAATAGAAGGAATGTATGATGTGATTGATGAAGGGGAGGGCCTCAATGTGGCGGAGCCCCTCCTCTTGTGGCCGGTTCTTTATTTATTTATTTATTTTTCTTTATGATAGAATTCTAATCTTGCATGTGTGGCCCACCTTGTAGGCTAACAAAAATCCAGACCAACCATGGAGCTTGGACGCCCATAGCGGTCCATCCTTAGACATGTGGCCCCAAAATCCACCTAAATGGGACACATGCAAGGGATATTTGATGATGGGGAAGGTCTGGACATTTGTGGGGCCCACTGGGGTGGTCCACCATACAAATTCCTGGGGTTAAATCCCATGGAAAACCATGTTTATATTTTAATCATTTCTATTACATGTTGCTGTCTAAATCTGCCTGGACAGATTTTTGAGCCACTTTGGGGCCTGATTTATGGGTCTTTGGTGGGGATACTGAAATAAAATAATATGTGATTCTTATATCCTTATGACCCACCTACAACCATACCAAATTTCAGCCCCATCTGACCTTCATTGGGGTCCCAAAGGTGTGGTCCAAGTGAGGTGGACAGTCTGAATTTTCTGCACTGTTCCAGTAACATTCCACCCTGGACAGGTTGGAATTCTAAAATTTATTAAAATACTTTTGGGTGTCTAAAAATTATGAAAATTTATAGGGATGTGGTCCACTCATGGTAGGACCCACCTACAAAATTTTGGGGCCAATGGACACCTGTACACACCATGGTGGTGGCTGGACCGGCCCATTACAATATGGTGTCCAGATCAGTCCAATTTTCAGGATAGATTAATTTATTTAAATAAATTAAAATATTTTTAAATGTCCAAAAATTCTGAAACTTTGTGGAGTTGTTTTCCACCCATGGTGGGACCTACCTGCCAAGTTTCAGAGCCATGGACCCCTGTGCACACCGTGACGAGGGCTGGACTGGCCCACCACGTTCGGACGTCTAGGTCTGTCTGATTTTTGGATAGACTGTTTTGTTTAAATTAATTAAAATACTTAGGAATATTCAAAAATTCTAAAATTTTGTGGAGGTGTGGTTCACCTATGGAATTATCACTCTATAACATTTCAGCCCCAAATGACCCCATTTGGGCATCCAAAAGAATGGGACAGGATGGTTGGCTTGCCAGAATTTTCTGTTGTGCAGTCGAGCAATATGCCTTGATAAAAATTATAATTCAAAAATGTTTCCTCTGATGGTGGGCCACCTTTTTGGGTTTTCTCTCATTGTGATGAGGGACCTTGGCCCTTAATTTCCAGAGTTTTAAAGGCCCTAGGCCCACTCCAATAGATTGCCCAAATTTAGGACAGCAACATGTTATAATTATGTTTGGCCTTTGGGCTGAAATTTTGAGGAGTGGGGCCCAACACATTGTGAAGAATCTTAGAGGTAATAATTTATACCTTTAGTTCCTTAAATATTGGGCTTAATAAATGCACTTTTGAGGCCCACCACAGTTGAATTTAATTGGGTCTATGAATGTAGTTAGTTGTTGAACTCTTTAGGCCCAATTGGGCTGGAACTTTCTAGATAGGCCCATTGAACTCTTGGGCCATTTTTACCATACTATTGTGATGGATTAGTGGGCCAGATTACACAAGTATATGGGCCCTTGGTTGCCCACCAAATCAACTTTATACTTGGGCCGGGTTGTAGGCCCAACTTACTTGACTAAGAGCATGACAATTGCCCATGTGCCCACTAGGCCACCACAATATATGAGATTAGTGGCCTTTAGGTTGGGCCATAAACTTTCCCCTATGGGCCCATAGTGGTATATATGGGTTGGGCTATGTGTGTTTCCCTTGGACCCATGTTTTGGATAGGCCTTGAGCCGCCTTTTTGAAGCCCAACATGAATGTATGTGGTATGTAATGGCTGCCCATTTCTTATTTCTAATGTTATATGGGCCTTGGGCCTTGATCAGTAATCAATTAGAGATGGGCTACCTCTTGGGAACCAATTGTGGTTGGATGTCCACATTGGTGGCCCTAAGGTAGGCCCATGGACTTCTATAGGTGGTTAAAGGCCCACCATGGACCCTTGTTAGGCTCTTTCATCTATTTAGGCCCATATCATTGTTCTCCTTAGTCTCATGGGCTACCCCAGGTATATGGGCCCCCACTAGAGGTTGTATTCCTTATGAGGAATTGGTTAAGTACCTAGACCCTTCATGGTTAGGTAGAGAGTTCATCTTCACCTCATTGGCACCCCTATTCATCTTCATGGCCCACTCTCATACGCATCATATGCATGCTTGGTTGAGGTATGATTGGTCATGGTTGTGTCATTGTGTAGGACATGTTGGTATCTCCCCGAGAGATGGATGCTTGGGATTGATGCATGGGTGATTGTGTGATTCATACATCTGGCATTGCATAGCTTATGGATATCCGCCCTTACTTCATCAGGGTCTTGCCTCTACAAGGGTATTCGTGGATGGTCATATGTATGGACACTGGAAATATTAGTTGAGTATACCGGGTGCATAGGATGCCCATGGGTGAAATTCCCAAAACTTCCATGGTACCAAGGATCTGCTCCAACGCCGTGACCGGGTGGAATATATGAGCGCACGAGGACCTTATACCATTAGGCCACGACTCCCACTATCGTGTAGCCGGTTGGATAGGGGTGTGGCCTTACCTGGCTGATGTGAGGAGGCATTGCTAGGCTGAGTCTGACCAGCTCGTAAATGGGTCCGCTACCTTCAGGACTTGTTGGTGATTGGCTATCCACAGGCGGGTAGTGAGATCTCTTACGCTCGTTTGACTATGCGGGGTCTGTAGAGCAGCAGTCATTCAGCAGTGTAATGGACCCCGGTAATTTTCTTATGATCGAAAATGTACATGACTTGTGGTTTGGATATGAGCACTGACATTACTTGCATTGCATTAGCATTGGTTGTACAAGCCCCTTCATGCATTGCCTTGGCATGGTACCCAGTACTCATTGCATCTTATTCATAATAAGCCTGGGTAAGGCTAGTGATATCCTCATTGATCATGTTTCTCTCCTTGTATCTCCTACTACTCTTCTGTGCACCATTATCACACACCTACACCACCTTCTAAGCTTCTATAAGCTTATGCACGATTGATGCGTGCAGGATATCCTAGGCAGGCGACATAGCAGTAGTGCATGGAGTAGAGCTGAGCATTTGAGGACTCCAGTGTTGCTGACCTTTCTCTCTTTTCCTTTTATCTCATACATGTCCTTTTGGACCTTATGGATGATTGTAAAAGTTCAAATTTATAGTGGATTTTGTGATGTATGCCTTTGTTATTCTCAGATGTTCTTGCTGTGATCTTGGGTATGCTTGTATTGGAATGATTATACTGTTACGAAAATCCTCCTTGTAGGATCCCAGGATCGGAACCTGCCTCAGGAGCCGAGAATGGGGTACTATGGAGGCTGTTGCATTCAGAACCGGTCATCGGAATCCTTGTGAGTCCGGTTACTGAGTCTGGGGCGTGATAATGGTGATGATGCGTTCATCACCCCTGCCACAATAACTGACATTCTCAACGTACAAATGGAACCAGAAGGACTTTCTGACCTAGATCTCGATCTTCCTGAGGTTCATTCCAATGTAACCAAGTATCTGTGCAACAATAGAGATATTCCCTAGTACCAGGGGAACGCCGTAAAATCTAAGTACATGGAACCCTGCTTTCGGGTTATGCATGGGATCTTCGCTACAAATCTGTATCCAAGGAGTACAAATCGATCTGATCTCACCAGTCTTATGGTCATGATTATATACTCCGTGGCAAATGGGACAAAGGTTTGCCTTCTAACACTAATTGTCAATCAATTGGTTAATGCAATACATACCTCCAGAGATCTGCATTTGCCATATCCGTGGATTATAAACAGGATTTGTCAAAGAATTGATTTTCCACCTACCACTGATCTTGTATTTCCAGTTCATGTCTTTAATGCAAAGAACATTCAAAAAATGGACCTGGAGTACCACGAGTACAAAGAAGAAGGGATTCAAGGATGTGAAGGGGAAGGTGTTGGTGATCCTCGTTGGGAGGAAACTGAGAGGACAGGAGATGAATCATCTCGACCCAATGCTGCCCCATCTACGTCAATACCCGTACATGCAAAGAGATTCAAAATGGACAGAATTGGGGCAATCCAAAGAGATATTCACTCTGTACGTGAGCAGTTGACCGCTTTGGAGCGAGTAATCCAGAAAGTGCAGCAGACTGTACAACAGCTGGTGGATCTGCTAACATGCCGACGGGACGACACAATGCCATCTCACTCTGCTCCGTAAAGCCGGGCCATGCATGCTCTCATGCACACTACCCTTTTATCTCCACGACTGAACATCAATAACTTTTTGGATGTTCTTCACTATCACTGGTGTGTATGACAACCCTCTATGATATGAGATTTTTTTTTGGTTATATATGCCCACAGATGGGCTAATGGTGATGAATGTTGATGGGTGCCCATACCGGGGCTTTTTTTTTTGCTGGGTGGAGCAGTATCTTTTGTGGTTCTCTAAACAATTGTATTTTTTTTTTTTGGATTTACTGCCGTCTGGGGCAGTTCTGGTTTTTCGATGGCTAAACAGAACTCGTATCTTTAATGTCATAATTCTGCTTTCGGTTTCCCTAATTTGTCTGATGGAATGCATATGGTGAGTTTAATGCTTAATTGTTTTACTGTTATCACTGCTTTCCACCTGTTCTGACCACAAATGACTTCTTATAATATTTTGATCATTGCTCATTTGTATCTTGTATGCATGTTCTCCAACGTACTTTAAGCTTCAGTCAATATCACTTGTTGTACCTTTACCAATGACTGACAAAAAGGGGGAGAACAGTTCGAAACACCCCGAGCAGAAATTTGTGTATCTATCTATGTTTATGCAGGTGTTTGGGGGAGCAGTTGCTAGAAAGGGAGAGTTTTGAAGTAAGGGGGAGCAGACACTTCTAGAATGTGTACATGGGTTAGAAAAAAATTGTAAATTTGTGTAAATGCATGTACACACAATTTAGGGTGTGTCTAGAAGTGTCGTAGGGTGTTTTGGGTATTTTGTCACATAATAGACAAAGGAGGAGATTGAAAGTACACCTGCTAATGCCCTGTTTTGTCAAGTTACGTGTGTGGTGAGTCAGACTGGCTGCAGAACTCGATTGGAAAATTATTTCAAGCGTCTGCCTCAACTGGATGTATGGAAGCTCTCAATAGGTAAATCATAGCCTCACATCCCATGTCCCAAAACACCAGGTGATTAAAACCCTTAAAACAAGATAGACATCTAAGGGTTTAATGGTGAGAAAACTTTTGGTAAAATAGAAAATTCTCTAAGTTTTTCTCGCTCTGTCGATTCTATCGAAGCACTCTCGATAAGATCGACCTGCACTGTCGATGTCCTCGAAACCTTAACGATACTATCGATAAGAGGACCAAGATGTCCAGAAACTATACATTCATCTGGACGGATTTATCGATATATCGATACACCTATCGATATCATCGATAAAAGCACTAAATATGTCCAGCAACTTCACAATATATCTGAACGAATTATCGATGTATCGATACACATATCGATATCATCGATATTCAAATCTCGAGCCCTTCGAGAGTGGCTCGATAAGATCGACAGGCAGATTTCCGGCGCCCTTGTTTTTTAACAAAAATCTCAAAATTCTTCGATATATTGATAACCGTCCGATATGATCTAAATTCAAATATCGATAAGATCGGAGGTTCATCGATGATATCGACAGTGGGCGCGCATTTCTTACAGCATTTATTTCAGGTTGTGTTTAACTATGATCGGGGGCCCTTCGATTTAATCGATATTCAAATATCGATGATATCGACACCAGATCGATTGCATCGAATGATGTCATAATCTGTCCAGCAAGTTCAAAGATAAATTAACTGGATTTATCGATGCCCTGACTCTGATCTCGATGTCATCGACATTCAAATTCCGATGACCTCGAAGGTTCCCAGATCATTCATGAAAATCTGAAATATCTCAAAGTCAAGTCTCTCTCATTTTTCAAGTGTCAATGGATCGAACCAGTCATCGATGGAATCGGAGTTCAAAATCCGATGACATCGACAATAGTTTCGATTCATCGACCATCAGGCAAAGAGTTTCAAAAGCGTATGACATTGAGTCTGAGTCATCGAGCAGACCATCGATTCTATTGAGAGTATACGCTCGATGATATCGAACCTGCTCAATGATATCGAACTCTGTCATAAATGTGACCGTTTTATATCCATTGGAACTTTTTGCCTATTTATAGAGGACTTGTCTTTTGTTGCAGTGAGGGAAAGTAAAGAGAGATTTTGTGTGTTTAACCTTAGAACATATACCCTAAGCCCTTTCTCTCAAGGGAGTTCATCCTCCAATCCACCCTCACCATTGATATTCAATAGAGTAGATTGGGGAATGAACTTCCGCGTTCAAGAATCCTTCAGCTACTACCTTAATGGCAAATCATTATGTTGGGATGCCTTGAATGCATAAGAGTGGAACTACTCTACCTTCCTTATAGGTAAACCTTTAGAGAGTAAGATTCCATCTCTACCTTGACCCAACCTTAAGCCTAGTCTTGGTATATCATTTGTGTTGCGGATCAAGGGAGCAGAAGACTCTTCATCAACAAGGAGGAGGAGATCTTCGGCGTTGTGCTTAACGGGACTCATCAACTTATCTGTAAGTATCTAGAGTCCAAGAGGACACTTGTGATCATTCCTTTCTAGGATTGGGTCGGAAGTGGTTCTCACCCTTTGAAGCCCTCGTAGGAGGCCTCCAGCGGGAGTGTATGCTGTGGGTGCATAGTGTGGACCCTTGCTCTTGTGTAGGGCATAAACTGTTAGATCTTTATGTAGGTCCTTGACCTGTGTGGTCTAAAATACGGGTGCATAGTGTGGACCCTTGCTCTTGTGTAGGACATAAACCGTTAGGTCCTTGTGTAGGTCCTTGACCTATGTGGTCTAAAATCCGGGTGCGTTGTGTGGACCCTTGCTCTATGGAGAGCATAAACATCTGGTTAGGAGTCAACCAGCAAAACTCTGGGTTTGAGGTGAACCGCGTAAAACCTCCGTAAAGGTTGAAGGTGAACCTGATTTAAAACCTTAGGTTTGATGTGAACCCTGGGAAACCTCTTTAGTGAAATCCGGTACACTCAAGGGTTGAGTGCGGCAGCTGGGAGTGGAGTAGACTTATCGTCGAACCACTATAAAATGACTGTGTCTATGATTGCTTTTCTATATGTGTGATTCATGTCAATGCATTCATATTCATATATCTGATCACATCCCACACACATACACAGTCACATCCAACATGACTAAGTTGCATATTGTTATATCTTGATTAGTTTATGATTGGATCCTCTACTTGGCTTGGAAGTCGATAGAGTTACATTTGAGTAATCTTGATAGTTGCATATCTATAAGGATTAGTGTAATAGGATTTTGAATAAATAGTAAAAACTTTTAAAAAAGTCCTATTCACCCCCTCTAGGACATATTGGCATATTCCGACTTCATCTCAAGCTGTCTTCACCGCTATTTCATCGCACAAAACAATCCAGCAACCAACGATGAAATTCTGAAGCTAATTGAGTTGAGCTAACACCTATAAACAACATGTTTCCTAATGAACAACTGTTTAAACTCTCCCAATTACCTTGGTTTGCTGACATTGCTAATTATCTTGCTACAGGTTTCATGCCGACACATTGCACTGCGCAATATAAAAAAAAATTCTTCGCCGATATACGTAAGTTCTTTTGGGACAATTCATATCTATTTAAATACTGCTCATACCAAATTATAAGGAGATGTGTGCCAGATAATGAACACCCAAGCGTCATCTCCTTTTGTCACTCTCAGGCCTTGGTGGCCACTTTTCTACTAAAAAGACCACGGCCAAAATTCTGTAATGCAGCTTTTACTGGCCCACTATATTTAAGGACACTCATGAGTTTTGCAAAGCTTGTGAGCATTGTCAGAAATTGGGAGCACTGTCCCGTCGAAATATGATGCCTCTAAATCTCATTTTCATCATTGAAGCATTTGATTGTTGGGGCATTAATTTCATAGGGCCATTCCGCCAATCCTCTGAAAATTTGTACATTTTGTTAACAGTAGACTATGTCACTAAATGGGTCGAAGCGATCTCATGCCGGAACAATGACCATCGAACAGTTATTCGATTCTTAAAAGAAAATATCCTTTCCCAGTTTGGAACACCTCGGGCCATCATTAATGATGGAGGTTCACACTTCTATAATAGGCCATTTGAGAATTTAATGAAGAAATATGGCATCTCTCATAAGGTGAGCACTCCATTCCCCCGCAAACAAGTTGCCAATCTGAGATTTTCAATAAGGAGATTAAATTTTTTGGAAAAGACAGTTAACCCTGATCACAAGGATTGGTCAATCCGCTTGACCGATGCTTTATGGGCTTACCGTACTACCTTTAAGACCCCAATTGAAATGTCTCCCTTTAGACTCGTCTATGGGAAAGCTTACCACTTACCCGTGGAACTGGAATATAGAGCCTATTGGGCTATTAAAAATCTGAACTTCAACTTGGACAACGCTAGCTCACTGTGAAAACTTCAATTGAACGAACTCGAGGAAATTCGAAACGATGCATACGAGAACTTGAGAATTTACAAGGACAGGATGAAGGTATTCCATGACAGGAATATCCTTAGGAAATCATTCTTAACCAATCAAAAAGTCCTTTTGTACAATTTTCGATTACATCTTTTTTCTAAGTAAACTCCGATCTCGTTGGACCGGCCCTTTCACTGTTACTAATGTCTATCTCCATGGGGCCGCTGAGATAAAGAATTTGAACAAAGGCAATGTTTTCAAAGTGAATGGACATCATTTAAAGCCATTTGTTGAAAATTTTGATTCAGAGGAATGTCCATATCTCTGATTGATCTAGTGTACCAGGATTAACCGCCTAGTTTGATGGAGGTGTACTTAGTTTATTACTCTCATAGGATTTAAGATTAGGATAGTTTTCTTTCAGTTGTTTAGACGTTGTACTAACCCATCTTCACATTGAGAACTTTAGAAGAGCTGCGATTCACCTTCTTTAGGTACTACCTTTCCATCACTTCTCCATTCTTTTCATTGTCTAATTCGCATTGCATGCTTATCTCTTTTACATTGGGGACAATGTAGATTACGTAAACTAATTAGTATTTTCTTAGTTTCTGAGAAAAAATTGTGGAAATTTTCAATTTTTCAAAGGAAAAACCTATTTGAAAAGTGATAGTTTATGCATTCTTTAAGAATGTTTTGAGTATGATAAGATAAAGATTGAATTTTGAATTGTTGGAGTTTGATCAACTGAGTAGTCTATCACTTAAATTCTTACACTCAATTAATTAACAGGAAGTTTGGATATCATGTTAATCTAAATCACAAGACACATTCAATTAGCTTTTTGTGAATTATATTAGAATTTCTAATTATTAGTATGTGAATCATTGATAGATGTTGAAAATTAAGTGTGGAGAATTTTATCCACCTTAAAAGATGAAAAGAACCAGTTAAAAATAGTGAGATTGACAAAAAGGTCCTGTATGTGAAAAGACTGGAAAAGAATGAAGAATTTGAAAAGGAAAAGATATAAGTCTAAAAAGAATGAATAAAAAGAGACCGTTGATATAAAAAAAAAAATGGAAAAAGAAGGAAAAGGGGATAAGTTCGAAATCAACACTTGATTATTCAATTAATCTGGAGGTGATGAGCATGGCTAACATTATGAAATAATAGTATTTTTACGGAAAGTAAGTTGGAATTCACGAAGCACGTTGGAAAAACTTGATATGTGAACTTATGCTCTTGAATGATTAATAAAGAATTTATTTGATTGATTACTCACTGGGTTCGGCTATAGGTTTTCAAATTTTCACTCTCGCTTCTTTGGATTATACCCATTCATACTCATCTGCACAAAAGATTGTTTTCTGAAAGAAGTTTGAACCTTGGGAATTGTGGATTACTTTACGCATGTTTTACTTGGGATTAGCAAAATGCTGGGTGGGGAGTGTGTTGAGTGTCAAATATTGTATATTCTTCCCTATTTATATCTTAGTTATATGAACATGATAATGCTTAATGGTTTATTTTATACATGTTTGTGTTGCGAGGTTGTAAGACCCGTATCCTAGTCCGTACTGTTCAGTCGAATCCCGCGATCCTTCCCTTTGAATTCCGGCAACCTGCAATATATAATCAACATTTGCGATCGACCCTAAGTCATATCCTGTAAAATTAAGTCAGCTTAAGCTGAGACTTGTACCATTACGACCACACCATCGCCGCGGTTCCAACTCCGCGACTCGCGCACCGATCCGATACCCAAGCCGGAAGATGTGGGCCGGCGTTTATTTCAAAGAAACGTCACGCATTTGCAATCCCAAGAGAATCTCTACAACATGTCCCATCAATCAATCAATCAATCACTTCATGTCAAGTACACATCACCTTTCACCCCATCCCCAAGCAACCACCATGTCAACTCTTTCTCACCCTCTCTCTTACACAACCATACATATCAAGTACACATCACACATCACTCACCCTTTCACCCATCACACCCATCCCTCACTTCTCTTACAACCCTCTCTCTCTCTCTCTTGACATTTTCCAAGCCATTCCAAGCAACCAAAAACCACACGTCCAAGCCTTCCCATGGAGAGAAAAGTGCATGTGTGAGGCCCACCTTTCCATCCCAAGATCTCTCATCCTAGCCTTTCACTTCTCATCTTCCACCATCAAAGTGAGACACAAGGAGATCAACTTTCCAACAGACTAAGAAGATTGAACGGTGGGTGCTTGTAACATCCCGGATTTTTGCCAACCTGGGATTAGATGTCCTTAGGCAATGGGTTGCTCCTAACACCTTATTATTTCGTCAGAACTGAACCCCACAGTCTAAAATTGCTTCGGAACCCATTTCCTTCACAAATCCCACCCTTCACTACCTTGTGCTTTCAATTTTTCAAAGCACTTTCGCTCTAGACACTAACTTAAACTAGCTAAGTAGTAAAACTTGGATCACTTTATATACAAACTACAAAGGCCTAAGTACCATCTCAACCAGAAAACAATTAGGATTAAATCCTTTAGAAATTTAACAAAGTTAACTAAGTGCAAAACTCGATTAGCCATGAAATCCGTTGGGATCGCTTTAAATACGATCTGCGAGACCCAAAACTTGCAGCATCATTGACGCTAGGTTACCCTAAAGTTTAGAACCAAACTCTTTTCCCGGCTACTCTCGGGAATGACTTGAAATTTTGTATTAGGTCTAGACCGCACATCGGAAGTCCGATTAACACGAAGTTAAGGAACTAGGACCGCCTCGCTGGGCTTGACAACCATCTCAAAAATCAGGTCCAGCCGATGTCCCACGGCCATTCGTTTGGATCCGGAGCGAGGGAGTGTGAAAAACACTATTCCTGATCTGGCACCATTCGCTTGCGCATCAGTATTAAGCAACCAGACCGTCAGAATCAGACCAAATTACACCCTCGGATCAGGAAAAATTTCAGGAACATTTACATGTACTTGGAATTTCGGATCGTGGCCCACTGACCGTTGAACTGAAAGTGGTCCGCCACGTGTGATCTGAGAATCCGATCGAGTCGAAAATGTAATCCCATGTAGATCCATGTGTGGAGAGCTTAAGTCTGACGTTTAACTCAAGAGGGCCACCAGAACCTCTCTTTTGAGCTGGAAAGTGACGAAATACCTATATTAGCAGTAACCCTTGAACAGGAGTCTATTTCGGTGAGTTTTGAGACTATATAAGGACCTTAAACCCTCTCTCATGGCAACCATACGAATTTGGGATTTGAGAGAGGGAAAAGAGAGAGAAAGTGAGGGAGAAGTGGGAGGATCTCCCTACTATCGTTCCCTGCCACCACACGGGCTGCACCATCCCTTTCTTGACGCTTTTCCCGGCGTTTCCGGCATCGTTCTAGGTAAGAAAACCTAACCCTAATCTGTTTTGGGGTTTAGACTGTTGTAGGTTGTGAAATAGCTAACCTATTTCGTTCTATAGGTTGTCAAACTGCCGAATACGGAAGCTTAGCAAACCTATCGATTCCGTTGCGATTCTACGACAAAAGGTGCGGACTTTAGGTGTATAGGTTATGGTTTTCAACGCTTTCAATGTCAGATAATGATAGATTCATGATCTGCATGCAATTGCACATGTACAAAGTGCTTTCCGTTTCCTGTTTCGATTAACGTTGTAGAATATGGAATTTCACATACTCTAGGTATACGTAGAAATACCGTATACGTATTTTTTTTGGAGAAATGTTTGACATGTTTATTTAATGTATGATTATACTATATATGGATAAATACTAGTTTGGCGAAAGGAATCGCCGTAATACATGTTCACTTGTAAATGCTACGTATGTTGAAATTGTGTATTCTAGAAATACCGTATATGTGTAAGTTTGGAAATGTAATTGTCATGATTATTTGTTGTATGATTATGGTATACATGGATAAAATACTCGTTTGGCTAAAGGATAACCCTAATACATGTTTTACTAACATACACCATGTATGTTGTAATAGTGTATTCTAAGTGTTTGTGGAAATGGCTGAATGAGTATAGAATTCTCATTCGTGCTCGCCATGACTAATTGTCATGGATTCATGATTGATGTATTGGCGATACCCCCTTTGACGAAAGGATTTTCCCTAAGTCACGCCACGGCCAATAAACACTATATATGCAAAAATGTGTGGCCCAAGTGTTGTGGAAATGACTGAATGAATATGGAACTTGGATTCCTGCTTGCCATGACTATCCGTCGTGGGTGTACGCGTGTTATGATTGGGGCAACTCCTAGTGAAAGGATTTGGCCTAATGCCTATGTGATCGACATATGTCGTGTATGTTGATATATGTTTGTTTAAGTGTTTCTTGAAATGTCTGAATGAGTAGTAGTTAGCAAATTGTAAAGTATAAGGGTGTTGAGATATGATTCTCAACCTCTTTTAACTATGTGTATGATCTCCTTTGATAGTTGTGTGATTAGGAATTGAACATGTACAAACTCATGCTTGTGTTGTGATTCATAACATGCTCAACTGCTTTATGATTTTAACTATGTAATGCATATGTTTAAATTTGTACTTACGTTGTATGTGAAATGGCCAAGCTATATGTCCTAGAGGGGGGGTGAATAGGACAATGCCAAATAAAAACTTATAATAGCGGAATTAACGAAATATGATAGCCAATGAACTAATTAAATAAATTGCAATGCAGAAATGAAATACAACCTCAAACAATTGAAATTGAGTGGTTGATACAAACGTTGTTCTAAGGACAACCTTTCACCAAAAACCAGTGTTTATGGTAGGACAACCTTATGTCTAGAAATGTCTTTGTATCAAATACTCAAATCAAAGAGGAATAAAGAAACAAATACAAACTGCACTGAATAAATTGAATTTACAAATGTCTTGTTCTAGGGACAACCATACACCATAAAAATGGCAGGGCAACCTTGCTGGAACAATTTGGAATTTAAAGCTTGAATCAATAAAAAGAATTGCTGGAAATAAATTGTAGAAATAAATCACTAAATTATTACAACATTCCCACACTTGCTTGTAATTTCAAACTGTTACAACATTCACATCCACAAGGAAAATAGAACTGAATGATAAAAGATAAAAAAAAACATTCAATCCACAAGACAAGAAGTTATAGTGGTTCGCCTGTGTGTTCACCAACTGTTCTCAAACAGCCACACAGAATGCTACTCCACTCCTAATATCCTCACACAGGGGATATTAGCGTTCTCTAATAAAACTGGTTTTCACAGGTTTACCAAAAACCTTCACAATTGTGTCTTTGTCACTTGGGCTTACACAATTAAAAACCCTCAATCTGAGTTTTCTGGCTCTCCTCAGATAACCATACACATAGAGATTTTTCTGGCAAATCTCATAAAAAACCAAAACAGAAATTACAGGAATTGTAAAATACCTGGATCTTATCCTTTTGCAGTAGCCCGGAAGAACCGATCAGAGTAGAGATGATAGTTCAATGTCCAATACTCAAATTATTGAGGTTCTAAGTTCTAATTGATTTTAAATGAAATCTCAAAGGGCTAGCTCTATTTGATTTTAATTCCAAGAAGAAGGAATACACCGATTTCCCCTTTTCAAATAGGATTGGAATTTAGAATAAAATCAAATATAAAAAGCTAACAAAAGGAATTAGAATGAAGCGCAAATTAGCTTAAATTTAAACACACGACTTATCTCAGAGTGGAACCTTGCTTTTATAGAATTTTCAATGAATAAACTCTGAAATTCGTGTGCTATTTATAGTTACAGAAATTCGTCTTCGACTGGTCTAGAAGTTCCCACGACTGGTCTTAGAAGAAACAGATTTTTGAATTTCTGCGCGGATTCAGGAAAACCGATGTACGACTGGTCGTAGGCAGTCCACGACTGGTCGAAGGTCCTCCACGACCGGTCGAGACCCCTTCTCGACTGGTCGAGCAACAGTGAATTTAGTCGCTGGAGTTTGAGCCGAGGCTCCACGACTGGTCGAGCTTCGAGTCGAGGCCGTTCCACGACCGGTCGTGCAGACTTCAAGACTGGTCGTGAGCGAACCAGAAAATCCGATAAATTTGAACAATTCCAAGACTGGTCTAGGAAATTCTTAGACAGGTCGAGCCAGTGCTAGGACTGGTCGAACCAGAACCAGGACTAGTCTAAGAGCAGCTCAAACACATGTTTAAATACATTTGGATAATGTATCCAAAGTGACCTACCCTAAGGTCAGTGACTATGGTCTATCAAACCTGAATAATGAAGTATGGACATTGAACTCTACTTCATTCAACGAATGATAAATCTTTTAGTACTTAAAGCCTGAAGAGTAACGAGTCGTCGTCAACCACTTGAACCTGAAGTCAGAGTCGTCCAAACACTTGACACCAACATTTATCTTGAACTTGAATAACCAATAAAGAATGCCGTGACTTCTTTGTATCTTCTTCTTTATATCTTCTTCTTTATCTTCTTCTATCTTCTATATCTTGAAGCCGCTTGAAGAGTCCATGGTTGTCTTAAACATAGAACACACACATAGAACATACCAAGGTTTTGACACACAAAATTTGACAATCAAAGAGGTATCATATAATAGCACTAACAATCTCCCCCTTTGGCAAATTTGTGACAAAACATATATATAAAAACACAATAGAGGAATCATGAATCATGAATTAGATGTGTCAACACATGACAACCATATACAATATGAGAGATGATGATGAATTACTCCCCCTCAATAAGACTCCCCATTTAAGGAATTAAGGATTGATGCAGGAATTGATCCAAACACCATCAACAACATAAATACCACAGATATATGTACCATTCTCCCCCCCTTTTGTCAAAAATATGACAAAGGAAGATCATATAAGCTCAGGAAGACAAATGTGCATAAAAGATTTAGGAGAAGATATTACATACCAAAGTCACAGTTATAAGTTAAACAGTTCCAAGAAAAATCCAAAGTGAAATCAGTTCAAACTACATTTAAAAAAAACATAATCAGACCCTGAAGAAGGAGCAGGAATGGTAGGATCAATATGATGAAGGCCTTTTTGTAAGCGCCTCAAATACTTATGCATTTTCTTAAATTGTGCATTATGGCCAACATGCATATTTTCCACCTTTTCTTCTAATGCACTTAGACGTGCATCGAAATCAGAAGGAACAAAATCTGGATCATCTTCAGATGCAGACTCAATATCATCAAAAAGATCATCCATGTTGATATCCTCATTAGGAAGATCATCTCCTTCATTCGCATCTCCAACTCCAGCAGCTCCACCACCCTCGTCATTATCAACTTGACCAGCGGCCAATCTCAACTTCATTTTGTTTATGTTGGTGTTGTTGAAAATAAGGTGATGGATAGGAGCTTCACCAACAGGCATAGTGACCAACATGTGAGTAGCTAAGACATTTAACAAATATCCAAATGGAATGTCACCATGACCTGGCTGAGACCGAAACTGAATAATAGAATAACAGATCAATGAAGGTAAGCAAACATTGGCACCACTAACGATTGAGTACAGGATACGAACCATCAGAAGAGTCAATTCAGTTTTGTTACCAGCCCTAGGATACACATTAGATGTAAAAATACGATGAAGAACTCTATATCTGGGCAACAGCCACCTGGTCTTGAGAACAGTACCATTGACAGACCAAGGTGCATCCATATTACAAAGGGCTCTAGTCAATAAACGTTTCTCAGATTCAGTAACTTTATCACCCAATGTGGAAGGATGGATTCCATCATCATTTACTGGAATATCCATTAACCCAGAAATCAAATGACGATCCACAGTAAAAGGCCCTTCTCTTGTAGTAATAATAAAAGTTAATTCCTCAAGAGAAAAGTCTATAATACATGCAACCATGGCCTGAGCAATTGACTGATATGCCGGCCCTCCCCAATTCAAAATGTTAACCCAACCAACAGATTGAAGGAGAGGAACTAGATTAAATTGAGCAATATGATTGATACAAACTGCTTTCTCAACAATAACTTTCTTAAATCGAAAATCACGAACTTGTGGAGGGTCATCATTAGGATCTCTAAGATGACGGCGAGATACAACATTGGACCTAGATGAAGAAGCACCTCTACTAGTTCGCTTTTTACCTCTAACATCCATATTCTTGAAAAGATTGAAGGAATTTCAAGAAAAACAAGATGGGTTTCAACCAAATCAGAAAATGAGGAAGACAACCCCAAACCCTTGAAGGAAATAAGAAATAATCAACACTAACAAGGAAGACAAGAAGTAATGTTCAAGATTCTTCAATAAAATCAAGAGAAATACTCAAACCTGGAGAAATCCCATAGATGGGTACGACCGGTCGAAGCTATGCCCGTTGGAGAAGAAGAGGGAAATGAAGAAAAAGTGATTTTTTTCCCAAATAAAGGAACCAGCGCGATACACGACCGGTCTTGAGTATTCCTCGACCGGTCTAACCACGACTGGTCGAGACTATCCTCGACTGGTCGTGTAAGACCAAAATATGCATTTTTATTTATCTTTATTTTTATTTTTTATTATTTTTTTTTTATTATTAAATGCATAATCAATCATCTTATATTACACATACCGAGATCAAATTTCAATTTATTGAACTTGCATTTATCGAGTGGTTTGGTGAAAATGTCAGCAAGTTGTTTCTCGGTAGGAATATATTCTAAACAAATTACTTTTTCTTCAACAAGTTCACGAATATAGTGAAATCTAATGTCAATATGCTTAGTTCGTGAATGCTGGATTGGATTTTTGGAAATATTAATTGCACTTGAATTATCACAATATAAAACTATTGAGTCTTGTGCAATACCATAATCACTTAACATGCGTTTCATCCAGACTAACTGAGTACATGCATTTCCTGCAGCAATGTATTCAGCCTCAGCAGTTGAGAGTGAAATGGAACTCTGTTTCTTGCTGAACCAAGAAACTATGCAATTTCCAATGTAAAAGCAACCACCACTGGTTGACTTTCTGTCATCCATATTACCAGCCCAATCAGCATCCGAGAACCCAGCCAATTGCACACTAGTATCAAAGGGATACCAAAGACCCAGATTAACTGAACTTGCAACATAACGAATAATGCGTTTAACAGCAGTCAAATGAGATTCTTTAGGATTAGACTGATATCTAGCACAAATTCCAACACTAAAAGCAATATCAGGTCTACTTGCTGTTAAATACAGTAAACTACCAATCATGCTTCGATATAGTTTAGGATCTATATCTTTACCTGTAGAGTCTTTTGAGAGCTTTAGAGAAGTACTCATAGGAGTATCAAAATTCTTACCATTTTCAAATCCGAACTTCTTAACTAAATTTAGAGCATATTTAGTTTGAGAAATAAAAATTCCATCAGATTGCTGTTTAACTTGCAATCCTAGAAAATAGTTTAATTCTCCGACCATACTCATCTCAAATTCAGATTTCATTAGATCTGCAAACTCAACAGTCATGTCAGTACAAGTTGATCCATAAATTATATCATCAACATAGATTTGAACCATTAAAATATCATTGTTCTGCTTTTTAACAAAGAGTGTTTTATCAACACTACCCATTTGAAAATTGTGACCCAGTAAAAACTTAGTCAATTTTTCATACCATGCCCTGGGAGCTTGTTTCAACCCATAGAGAGCTTTCTTAAGGCGATAAACATGATTAGTAAACTTAGGATCTTCAAACCCTGTAGGTTGTTCAACATAAACCTCTTCATGTAAATCACCATTAAGAAAAGCACTCTTTACATCCATTTGATAAATCTTAAACTTTCTAAAACATGCAATGGATATAAATAATCTGATTGATTCAAGGCGTGCAACTGGAGCGAAAGTTTCCTCAAAATCGATACCTTCAATTTGAGTGTATCCTTGCACAACCAGTCTTGCCTTGTTTCGAATAATATTTCCCAATTCATCAGACTTATTTTTGAAAATCCATTTAGTTCCAATAATATGTTTATCTTTTGGTCTTGGAACAAGATACCAGACATCGTTACGAACAAATTGATTAAGTTCTTCCTGCATCGCAACTATCCAGTTTTCATCAGAAAGAGCTTCCTTTACATTAACCGGTTCTATCTGAGAGGTGAAACACACGTAATTACAAAAATCTTCTAATTGTCTACGAGTGCGTACACCTGTGAGAGGATTTCCAAGGATTTGTGTAGTTGGATGATCTTTGACAGTCCTCACATCATGATTAGATTCACTTGATGAAGTTTCTGGTTTTTCAATTATAAGAACTTCATCATTATCTGAACTAGGGGCTGAAGTATTTAAGTGATCATCTATGACCACATTGATTGACTCTTGAATAACTCCAGTCCTTTTGTTCAGTACACGATATGCACGACTGTTTAATGAATATCCTAAGAATAATCCTTCATCACTTTTTGTATCAAATTTTTCCCAAGTTTTCCCGGTCACGTAAAATATAACACTTACTGCCAAAAACGCGAAAATATTTGACTGTAGGTTTTTTGTCAAACCACATTTCGTAGGGCGTTTTATTATTTGATTTGCAAGTATAAACACGATTAATAATATAGCAAGCAGTATTAATCGCCTCACAGCCCAAAATTCTTAGAAACCTTCATGCTATTTAGCATAACAGTTCCCATTTCTTGAAGAACTCTATTTTTTCTTTCCACAATGCCATTTTGTTGTGGAGTTTTAGGGTGCAGAGAATTCATGTGATATTCCATGATCATTACAGAATTTCTCAAAACAGCTATTTTCAAATTCGGATCCATGATCACTTCGGATCTTACTCACATGAGAACATTTTTCAGTTTGGATCCGTTTGATTATCTTTTTTACTTCATCAAGGGTTTCTGATTTGTCCTTTAAAAATGAAACCCAAGTGAATCTGGTGTAATCGTCTACAATAACCAGAATATATTTTTTACCTCCTCGACTTTCCGTTCTAGTTGGTCCTATTAGATCCATGTGGAGAAGTTCGAGTGGTCTTGATGTGGTATTTGAGTTCACCTTTTTGTGAGATCTCCTAGTTTGTTTACCATACTGGCATTCACCACATATTTTATCTATTTTTTGAATCTTTGGTAGACCTCTTATTAGTTCTTCTTTGCTCAATCTATATAAGTTCCGGTAGTGTACATGTCCAAGACGTTTATGCCATAATTCAGTTTCATTGGTATGGACCATGTAACACATTTGGTTAGATGAGCTGTCATTTCTCACTATATAGCAGTTTTCAGAAGTTCTGAGACCAGTTAATATCACAGATCCCTTTTTGTCTATAATCTCACAACCTTGATTGGAAAACTTCACACTATGATTGTTATCGCATATTTGAGATATGCTTAACAAGTTGTGTTTTAAACCTTCAACATATAAAACATTCTTAAATAAGGGTAGATTATGGAGTTGAACCGTACCTTGGCCAATAATTTTGCAATTGCTACCATCACCAAATGTGACTGACCCATCAGTCATATCTTGTAGATCGGTGAAGAGAGCTTTGTCACCAGTCATATGCCTGGAGCAACCACTGTCTAGGTACCACTTTGAAAGGCTAGTTGCTTTGAAAGCAGTGTGAGCAACCAAGCAGTCAACTTTAGGAACCCATTTCATAACAGTTTTAGGTTTAGGAACATAGTTGGTCTTCTTTTGTTTATATTTGAAAGAATGACTTACAGAGTTAGATTTTAAAAGTTCCTTGAGTAAATCAACTATTTTTTCAGCTAAAGGATTTTTCATTTGACTTTTGAAGTTGACATAGCTGTTTTTAGGTTTTTGAAAATTTTTTGTTGTTTTGACAAAACCTTGTGAAGTGTTTTTCTTTTTTGAATTAGAGGATTCTCCTTTCACAAATTTAGGTGGAGAATTCTTCTGTTTATGAGGTATTGTTTTATCATACCCCAACCCGGATCTATCACCACATTTTTTTGAACCGGATAGAAGTTTTTCTAATTTAGAATCACCTTGGGTATACCTCCAAGTTTCCTTTGAATTCAGAAGAGAAGACACTTCATTTTTTAGTCTCTCAATTTCAGATTTTAAATCAACAATCAGAGAGTTTTTGAATTCTAAATCGCTTTTTGATTTTTCAAAATAATCTGATATTTGAGATTTTTCTAAAACAAGCAAGTCAAAACAATCTCTAAGTTTAGAAAATTTTTCTCTTTGAAGTTTAAGCTTCACAGCAATTTTACAACTCTCTTTGTATAAGGCATTGTAAGCATCTTGAAGATCTTCTTCATTCTCATGGTCATTATCCAAATTTTCTTCACTAGTAGAATCATCGTGATCAGAGAAGGTAAACTTAGCTAGAGTCATAAGGGCTTTTACTTCATTGCCCGACTCGGTTTCGGAATCTTCTGATTCAGAAGAAACTTCAGAGTCAGATGATTCATCCCATGTAGCCAACATACCTTTCTTTTTGGATTTTTCCTTATTAGGACATTTGTTTGCTAGATGCCCATACTCATGACAGTTGTAACATTGACTGTCTTTCAAAGATTTTCGAGTTTTAGATCTAAACTTCTTTTTATCATTTGATTTTTGAAAATCAACTCTTTTCTTACTTTTAAAAATTTTGTAAAATCTTTTTGCAATAAGAGCTAAGTCATCTTCAGAATCGGATTTATCTTCTACCGTATTTTTGGAAGATTTCAAAGCAATTGATTTTCCTTTAGGAACTTTAAAATTTAATTCATAAGTTTGTAGAGACCCAACTAGTTCTTCCACCTTCATTTTGTCCGTGTCACGAAGTTCTTGGATTGCGGTTACTTTAGAATTGAACCGTTCAGGAAGAGAGCGTAGAATTTTTGCACACACTTTATTTTCTGGGATTTTATCACCAAGACCCCACATTGAGTTTACAATGTCATTTAATCTAGTATAGAAGTCCATAAACATTTCATTTTCCTCCATGTGAATTTCTTCAAATTTAGTTGTGAGGAGTTGGACTTTAGATTTTTTGACAATCGATGTACCCTCATGTGTCATTTCTAAAATATCCCAAGCTTGCTTTGCAGTATCACAGGATATGATTCTTTTGAACTCATCCGGTGATAGTGCGCAAGTAATTGCATTAAGTGCTTTAGCATTAGCACTACTCTCACTTTTCTGAAGAGTGGTCCATTGATGGTATGGTGTAATTTTCATAGATTTAGAACCATCAATTCCAGTAACTTCCATGGCAGGAGGCTTCCATTCAATCACTGTGGCTTGCCACACACTCTCATCCATTGATTTGAGGAAGATCCTCATTCTGGCTTTCCAATAAGCATAGTTGGAGCCATCAAATGGTGGAGGCCTAGTGACTGAGAGGCTATCAAAATTTGACATTATTAAATATAGCTTAGATCGTTAGCTCAGGAAATAAATCCAAATACAAAGAATTAAAAGCGAGCTATTAGGCTCTGATACCACTTGAAATGGCCAAGCTAAATGTCCTAGAGGGGGGGTGAATAGGACAATGCCAAATAAAAACTTATAATAGCGGAATTAACGAAATATGATAGCCAATGAACTAATTAAATAAATTGTAATGCAGAAATGAAATACAACCTCAAACAATTGAAATTGAGTGGTTGATACAAACGTTGTTCTAAGGACAACCTTTCACCAAAAACTCAGTGTTTATGGTAGGACAACCTTATGTCTAGAAATGTCTTTGTATCAAATACACAAATCAAAGAGGAATAAAGAAACAAATACAAACTGCACTGAATAAATTGAATTTACAAATGTCTTGTTCTAGGGACAACCATACACCATAAAAATGGCAGGGCAACCTTGCTGGAACAATTTGGAATTTAAAGCTTGAATCAATAAAAAGAATTGCTGGAAATAAATTGTAGAAATAAATCACTAAATTATTACAACATTCCCACACTTGCTTGTAATTTCAAACTGTTACAACATTCACATCCACAAGGAAAATAGAACTGAATGATAAAAGAAAAATAAACATTCAATCCACAAGACAAGAAGTTATAGTGGTTCGCCTGTGTGTTCACCAACTGTTCTCAAACAGCCACACAGAATGCTACTCCACTCCTAATATCCTCACACAGGGGATATTAGCGTTCTCTAATAAAACTGGTTTTCACAGGTTTACCAAAAACCTTCACAATTGTGTCTTTGTCACTTGGGCTTACACAATTAAAAAAACCCTCAATCTGAGTTTTCTGCTGGCTCTCCTCAGATAACCATACACATAGAGATTTTTCTGGCAAATCTCATAAAAAACCAAAACAGAAATTACAGGAATTGTAAAATACCTGGATCTTATCCTTTTGCAGTAGCCCGGAAGAACCGATCAGAGTAGAGATGATAGTTCAATGTCCAATACTCAAATTATTGAGGTTCTAAGTTCTAATTGATTTTAAATGAAATCTCAAAGGGCTAGCTCTATTTGATTTTAATTCCAAGAAGAAGGAATACACGATTTCCCCTTTTCAAATAGGATTGGAATTTAGAATAAAATCAAATATAAAAAGCTAACAAAAGGAATTAGAATGAAGCGCAAATTAGCTTAATTTAAACACGACTTATCTCAGAGTGGAACCTTGCTTTTATAGAATTTTCAATGAATAAACTCTGAAATTCGTGTGCTATTTATAGTTACAGAAATTCGTCTTCGACTGGTCTAGAAGTTCCCACGACTGGTCTTAGAAGAAACAGATTTTTGAATTTCTGCGCGGATTCAGGAAAACCGATGTACGACTGGTCGTAGGCAGTCCACGACTGGTCGAAGGTCCTCCACGACCGGTCGAGACCCCTTCTCGACTGGTCGAGCAACAGTGAATTTAGTCGCTGGAGTTTGAGCCGAGGCTCCACGACTGGTCGAGCTTCGAGTCGAGGCCGTTCCACGACCGGTCGTGCAGACTTCAAGACTGGTCGTGAGCGAACCAGAAAATCCGATAAATTTGAACAATTCCAAGACTGGTCTAGGAAATTCTTAGACAGGTCGAGCCAGTGCTAGGACTGGTCGAACCAGAACCAGGACTAGTCTAAGAGCAGCTCAAACACATGTTTAAATACATTTGGATAATGTATCCAAAGTGACCTACCCTAAGGTCAGTGACTATGGTCTATCAAACCTGAATAATGAAGTATGGACATTGAACTCTACTTCATTCAACGAATGATAAATCTTTTAGTACTTAAGCCTGAAGTACGAGTCGTCCAACCACTTGAACCTGAAGTCAGAGTCGTCCAAACACTTGAACCT
>JAJHSJ010000002.1:70759293-70820836 GCA_021015155.1 Magnolia officinalis
TACGTTCCGTCGCTCCCTCCTAAGTCAGAGTGCGTCAGTGTGCTCGTCGTGTGACCATAACCTAGCCGGTTTAATCCAAATCAGGCTCTGATACCAACTGTAAAATCCCGAAAAATTGAGGGTCGAGTAGTAACTCAACTCTCGAGTTTCCAGAACATCACTAATGAACATAGATAATGATGATTAAATGTTGTCTGCATTAATGTAGTGAACATGAGTGAGATTAAGCCAAAACATCATATCATACTCCAGAGACATTGAATTAGCAAGCGGAAGACTGTGATAGATATATAAAATATATAAAAACTGTGGTGAGTCTCCAGAGTGTGTGATAACATTACCAGGTTAATCAATTTCAAGTACATTTCTAAAATATACCAAATGTGTAAGTGTAATGTCTTCTATTCCAAGTACCATAGCCCCGTCAATACAATACCAGGTCTTCATAGACCTGTCAGAGAGTTACTGTAGGAGAGCTCCTCCTCAACATCATAGTAGTCCGGCTCTGCTTCATAGCATCGCCATCACCTGAAACTCAACAAATCTGGTTGGTGTGTACAACACCGTCCCGTAACGTGGGAGTGAGTATCTAACTCAGTGGAACAATAAAGCATAGGTTAACATGTTATCGACTCAGTCAAGCAGTAATGATAAAACATTACAATCAAACACTCCTAACTACTCTATTAATGCAAGTATGGATGCGTCATGATGTATGCCCTCACCACACCTCCCTAGTGCGACACCATCTCACGTTCGCGGCATGCTTTCATCCCTCAGTGCTCCACATCTTCCAGGCACATGCAATGCATGATGAGCATGATTACCGAGTATTTATTAGTCCATTTCAAACAGCAGGATTGGGAAACTAAGGTACCTCCCTTGTATCATCCGAAAACATGATCCATTCTAGGGTCGTCAGTCCTAGTTAATCTCAGACGATGGTGTGTATTTTCTAGGTCACTGCAAAGGCTGCCAGGGCTGCTGTTACGCACAAGGTTACACCTCTCCCCATCACCTCTTTAACGATTCATCACTATACAGAAACAGGCTAGTTCATACTCCATACCCGCGGCAAAACTCTAAGGCTCACCACAATTCCAGAGTATGCTCGAGGTCACTACAAAGGGCTGCCAGGGCTGTTGCTCGCATTCGTTGCACCACTCCATCACCTTATCAATGTAGGCCGACAGCACGAATATAGTGTCCCATACCACCATAATCGGCTCACGAGTTTGGTTGCTCACTGGTCACTACGGGGAGGCACGTGGCCCCAGCGTAGGCCGACAGCTCGACCACGGGGTGGTCCCATACCACCATGCCCGGCTCATGGTCTTAGCGGATCGAGGTACCATGGTTAAAAGGGATTCCACCAGTAAGTTTGGTACCTAGGTTCAAGCAGTAGAGTAGCGTCAAACATGGTGAACATACAAAGACAGATCGGGTTGCCTGACGGGCTCTGGGCTAGCTCGAGCGCACAACAAGTTGAACGACATGAAGTGCATAAGCATTTCGCATGGCCAACCACTATCGCCAACCGAAGTACGACTCGGGTTCGTCGAACACATCTCACGTGGCAAATGAATCTCAGCCACGCATTCATTTTCGTTACCGATTGTCTGGACTATAAACATAGCCCCAAACACAATCAATTGCAGATAGATAAAACAGTAATGATCAAGATTCAAATCATACAATCAAGTCTGGTATTATCCGTTTAGGGCTGCCAGGGTTGTTGCACGCATTCGTTGCTCCACTCCCCCATCACCCATGACGGATCATACAACGTAAACATGAATTTAACATATGCATTACATAGATAAAATCATAAAAGCAGTTGAGCATGTTATAAGCACAACACAAGCATGAGTTTGTACATATTCAATTCCTAATCACACAGCTATCCAAGGAAATCATACACATAGTTAAAGGAGTTGAGAATATATCTCAACACCCTTAAACATTACAATTTACTAACTACTACTCATTCAGACATTTCAACAAACACTTTCAAAATATATGTATCAACATACATGACATATGTTGATCACATAGGTATAAGGCCAAATCCTTTCACTAGGGAGTTACCCCAATTAACACGCATACACCCACGACGGATAGTCATGGCAAGCAGGAATCCAAGTTCCATATTCATTCAATCATTTCCACAAACACTTGGGCCACACATTTTAGCATATATAGTTTGTATTGGCTGTGACGTGATTTAGGGCAAATCCTTTCGTCAAAGGGGTATCGCCAATACAACAATCAATTATCCATGACAATTAGTCATGGCGAGCACGAATGAGAATTCTATACTATTCAGTCATTTTCACAAACACTTAGAATACACTATTACAACATACATGTGTATGTTAGCAAAACATGTATTAGGGTTATCCTTTAGCCAAGCGAGTATTTTATCCATGTATAATATATTCATACAGCAAATAATCATGACAAGTACGTCTCCAAAATTTATACGTATACGGTATTTTTAGAATACAAAATTTCAACATACATAGTGTATATAAGCAAAATAGTATTAGGGCGAATCCTTTCGCCAAACAGGTAATTATCCACATATAATATATTCATACAGCAATAATCAAGTCATACACATTTCTAAAATTTGTACGTATACGGTACTTTCTTCAAATACCTAGAGTATGTAGAATTCCATATATTTTTCATCTTTAATCGAAACGGAAAACAGATAGCACTTTGTACATGTGCAATAGCATGCAGATCATGAATCTATCATTATCTGACATTGAAAGTGTTGAAAACCATAACCTATACACCTAAAGTCCGCACCTTTTGTCGTAGAATCGTAACAGAGTCGATAGGTTTACTAAGCTTCCGTATACGGCAGTTTGGCCACCTAGAGAACGAAGTTGGTTAGCTATTTTATAACCTACAACCATCAACACTCCAAATCAGATTAGGGTTAGGGTTTCTTACCTAAAAATGGGGCTAGAATCGCCGGGAAAGCGATGAGAACGGAGCGGTGGAGATTGTGGAGCGGCAGGGAAGAGTGGCAGAAGGATCTCTCACAACTCCCACACTTTCTCTCTCTCTTTTCTCTCTTCTCTCTCTAGGGTTTCTCTCAAATTCGTATGGCTGCAATGAGAGTGAGTTTAAGGTCCTTATATGTCTAAAAAACTCACCGAAATAGACTCCAGGGTCAAAGTATACTTAGGTTATAACCAAACGGGTCAGTTTCAGCTCAACGAGGACTTCTGGCGGGCCTCCTTGAGCCAATGGTCAGACATAAGCTCACTATTGCTGGATCTACGTTCTATTAAGTTTTCGTTTCGGTCGGGATTCCAGATCACGCGTGGCGGACCAGTTTCAGTTTAACGGTCAGCGGATCTCGATCGGAGATTCCGAGTACATGTAAATGCGTATGAAATTTCTCCTGATCCGATGGTGTAATTTGGTTTGATTCTGACGGTCTGGTTGCTTAAAACTGATCCGCAAGCAACACGTGCCAGATTACTATTCAAGATATTTTATTTTGAATTAATTTCACATTTCTCACACTCTTCACTCCGACCTCAAGCGAATAGCGCTGGGACACTATCTGGATTTGATTTCCGAGATGGTTGTCAAGCCCAGCAAGGCGGTCCTAATTTCTTAACTTCGTGTTCATCGGACTTCCGACGTGCGGTCCAGATCTGATACGGAGTTTCGAGATGCTCCTGAGAGCAGCCGGGTGATGAGATTGATCCTAAATTTTAGGGTAACCTAGCGTCAATGATTCTGCAAGTTTTGGGTCTTGCAGATCGCATTTAAAGTGATTGGTGCTAATTTCATAGGCACTCTAGTTTAATACTAGCTAAATCTCGCCTAATTTCTAAAGGATTTAGTCCTGTAAGATTTCTGTCTGAGGTGGTACTTAGTCCTTTGTAGTTTGTATATAAAGTGATCCAAGTTATACTACTTAGCTAGTTTAAGATAGTGTCTAGGGTGAAAGTACTTTGAAAAATTGAAAGATCAAGGTGATGAAGGGTGGGATTTGTGAAGAAAATGGTTTGAAAATGGATTTGAGGCTTTAATTGAGTGTTTGAGAAGTTAAACAGGAGTTAGGATTGTCCCATCGCATAAGGACGTCTAATTCTAGGTTGGGAAAAAATCCGGGCTGTTACACTACATCAGTCCCCTCCACTTCAAAAGAACTCATTCCACTTCGGTTCATGATACTTGGTAAGGTTCGTGACATTGAAAGTATGCGAGATCTCCATGGCATCTGGAAGATCAACAAGGTAAACATTGTCATCGATCTTTCGCAGGATAGGTATTTGTCCAATCTTAATTTTCTTCAACCTGTTGCAGGTCTCGGTCGGAATTCTTTCCTTGCATAGATGGACCATAACATGGTTGCCCACCTCGAACACTTATTATCGCTGATGCTTGTTGGCTTATTCTTCGTACTTGTCGTTTAGGACATGTAACTTGGCTTGCACATCTACATGACTACCCACGAGTTAGTTCGTCATATGAAGAAAGGACTTGAAAGACTTTAAAATTCGCAGCAGAAAACAGACAAGTTCGGTCCGAACAAACCCAACTTCGGTCGGACGGAAGCGGTCCGACCGAACCCAACTTCCGTTCGATCGAAATCGCACAAAACGGTCCAATAACCAACGATGGAATTCAAAAGCTAATTTGGTTCGACTGATAGACAATTTGGTCCGACTGAAACCCAGTTCGGTCCGACTGAAGGATTCGGTGCGACCGAAAGTGCATAAAAAGCTCCAGCACTGAAAAGAGTTAATTCGGTTCAACCGAAGATTAATGTAGTTTGACCGACAACTTAAGCTCGGTTCGACCGAACCCAAGCTTGATTCAACCGAAATCGGGCAATTGATGAAACAAAATCCTGTCACGCCTCAGACTCGACTTCGGTCTGACCAATGCGTAATGCGGCTGCATAAATTGAGGTGGTTTTAAGATTGGTTTACATAAATTCCAAGGTGGTGCGGAAGATGGAGCTTTACAACTATAAATAGGAGTCCCAAGGACGTTCCTAGGTATCTTCTACAGTTCAAGGAGTGGAGCTAAAAGGTGCAGAGCTGCCGCCAAGATTTTTTTTTTCTTCCTTAGTTTGTTTTCATGTTTTGTTTAAGAGATTTTGGTTTCATCATATCTATGGTTAACTAAACCTCTTAGCTATGGCTAAGAGGTGAAGCTTGAAGCGTGATAGGGGTGTTTATCTTGCTTTGATTCTTGTTTATATTGAACTTCATTGATTTCAAGTTGATTTTAAAGAATATTTTCAGTTTTCTATGGTTCACTGTGACTCAAATTACAATAGACATGCGATAACTTTGAATATCTTCTTTTCATATTTAAGATTGTGTGATTTGTAAATCCTGTTGTTCGCCATCGTCTGCTGGGAATGGTAGGGTGATGAAATTCCTTCCAAATCTTCACAATTCTCCTCCATTGAGACTAGATCAATGAAAAGTTCAGAGATTTGATCATCTCTTCTTCCAACTAGATAAGATATGACTCTGATTCTAATTGTGTCTCTTGAATCAAATAAGGTAACATCTTGATAGCTACAAGTGGATCCTTGGAACCCTAGTTCCCACCTTTAAATTCACAAGTTTTAATCAATATTATTCACAATTACTTTCAATTATTCCAGAATTTAGATTTATATATTCTTCTAGTTATAGTTCTAGTTCTTTTCAGAATACGTACAAGTTTAGTCCCTGTGGATTCGACCTCGGTCTCACCCTAATTATTACTACATTGTGACCCTAAACTTGGGGTTGTGAACAAGTTTTTGGCGCTGTTTTCGGGGACTACTTCTACATTTTTCTGAGATTAATTAGTATTAGAATTATGTTAAGATAAAGGTTAATTTAGGAATTTTCTTATTTTCTGAATTATGATTAGAATTAAGTTTATTTTTCTGTTTTGTTTATAGGTTAAGATTTTTCTGAATTTGTTTAGAATCTAACTTTGGTTTTATGTTTTGTAGAATCCTAACATAGCATATGTAACGTCTTAGAAAAAAATCCGTACAAAGACTCGAGTACAACCTCTGGCAGAAAAACCCTAGGACCGCATCCGGTTGTATAATTTAGACGGGATTTAGTTAAGTACTAAATAATTGGTGGATTAAGCTTGGGCCACCATTTTCACAAATGGGAAACTCTGGAGCCAGGAATACCACTGGCTCAATATCATCTTAAGACCTAGAAGAAATCCCAAGGGCCTGTCGCTTTCGGGAGTACATTGAAACTCTCAAACGAACCTAGACCGCACACTGAGGGTCCGATGACCCTAGAGTTATAGGACGATATTAGTCTTACTGAGCTTGACAACCATTGTGGGAACCAAGCCCAGACAGTGTCCAGAAATGGCCAACTTGAGCCGTGAGTTAAGTGCATGGGAAACGCAAATACTTTAAGAAAATGAACTGAAACTTAAGTGAAATGGGCCATTCGCTCTTACGCAAAGTTAAGGATTTCAGACCGTTGGTTTGTGACCAAACTTCACACAATAAAAAATAAAATTTCCCTGCACATATCCGTATAACCATGGTCCCGATTGGACACGTATGACCATTGATCTGAAACGGGCTATCCACGGTCGATCGGCTCATACGATCACACCGAAGTCATGTCCTGGCATGGATCCATTGTCAGGGAGAGTAGAAACATAGTATAAAGTGGCCCTAGGGCCATTTACACCACATCTGGGGCTATAAATAACTCTCATTTCACCCTCTCTCTCTCACATACGAATTTTGCAAACCCTAGGAGAAGAGAGAAGAGAAAAGAGAGAAAAGAGGAAGGGAAACTTGGGGAGATCGCTGCAACTGTGGGAAATCTTTTCCCACGCATCCATGTGCCTAATCACCGCCTCATTTCGCTACCCAAACCTCTTCTTGCTACGATTCGGGTAAGAAATACCAACCCTAATGTCGATGTAGAGCTCGCGGATAGTTTTTCGTCAACCTACCTAACCAGGTTCATCATTTAAGTGCCCAACGTTTCATTTTGGAAACATAGAATTTAGACCGAGTCCGAGTCGAGCATACTAATGAAAGGTGCGGACTATAAATGCTTAGGTTACGGTTTATCAGTGCTTTATTGCCAGCTAATGATTTATGCTTGTCATGATTGCTACCGTATTGTCTTAAATGTGTTGATTTTTCTATGAGATATGCCTATGAACTGTGATAAGTAAATGATGTAACCTATGTGTTTATTGAAATGTCTAAATGGGAAATAGAGAATGATTAGTGCTTGTTAGGATTACTAATTTAGGATTCATCATTGTCATATGCATATGGATTTCTCTGTATAAAGAATTGATAAAACATATGTTGTAACTAACGTAGTCTATGTGTTTGATAAATTGTCTAAAAGAGAAATTGTTGATGATTTGTATTTACTACAAGTTTTAAGGTAGGATCCTTGATTGTCTTATGCATATGTATATTTTCCTCTATGAAATCAATTGATAAAATGCAAGTTGTATTTAACATGGTCTATGTATTTGTTGAAATGCCCAAATGAGAAATCTACTTGGATTGTTTGTTGAATGCCGGGATAGATATTACACGGGGTGGTTAGCAGCATTTGGATAAGATTGGGGATATAAACGTAGTCCAGGCAATCAGTAAACGTTCATGTTTGGGTGGCCGAATTAGTCTTACCACTTTGGGTAAGCTCGATAAGTACAAGTCGTACGACGACTATTGACAGTGGCTAGGCCACGAGGCGCTTATGCACTCCATGTCGATTAAGTCAACGTGCACCCATACTAATCGAGCCTGCGTAACGAATCGGTTGACCTATTGTGTGTTTACCATGTATGGACGCGACTATTCAAATCTAAGGTACCCCTCACCAATGTAAAGATCCACCTTTAACCATGGTACCACGATCCTCAAGACTCGTGAGCCGGGCATGGTGGTATGGGACACTGTGTTCGTGTTGTCGGCCTACGCTGGGGTGACGAGCCTCCCCATAGTGACCACGAGCACCACTTCTTGCAACTTGCCTATCATATGAGTTTATCTAGGAGTGACGAACCTAGATGGATCCAGAACACAGGAATAGGACTGCTGTGGTTGTCTGATGCCTAATATTCGATTTGGGTCGATATTAAAAAGGGAGGTACCCTAGCTTCCCAAACTTGCTGTGTGAATGAACATAATTAATCACTTGGCTAACATGACTATGCATCACATTACATTAGTTAGGATGTGACAAAAAGGCGTTGGAGTTGCACATTTGAGGAAGTGTTGTCATATGCGAAACATGTGGTCGGAGTCGCGTGTTGAGGGACTGTTGATGGGTGAGGGCATGCATCATTATTTACACTCCATTCTTGCATTAAACAATATAAATATGAAGTGATTGTAATGAATGCCTTATCATTACTGCTTGATTGACTTGATAATATGTGTAACTTTTGCCTTATAGAACCATTGAGTTGATCACTCACTCCCACTCTGGGACGGTGTTTTAAAACACCAACCAAATGCTGATTTAGATGCAGGTACAGATGACATGTATGCAATGGAACATGACTTCCTGGATGAGGAGGAGGAATTCTCCTTCTTCCAACTCTCGGGCAGGCCGATGTAGGCCACGTACTATTACGCAGGGATAACTGGGCATCAGGGCTTACTTGAACATATTTACATTACCACATTTTTTACATTTTGAAATTTTACATGTATATATTGAACCCTGTCACGTATTCATACTCTGGAAGAAATTTTGTGCAACACCTGCATACTTACATAAATATGTTTTAGAATTCATTACTTAACTTCATTAAATCCGGAGTATGATGTGTTGTTTAGTATAATCCCATGCATGCTTAATTCTTGAATATGAAAGAAATCGAATATCATTATCCACATGACATAAGTGATGTTTGGAATCTCAGGAGTAGAGCTTTGCTCAACCTTCGAAATTTAGGGCGCTACAAGTTGGTATCAGATCATGAATTGGATTAAACTGGACCTAGGGTAATAGATTAACATGACGCACTCTGATGCACTCTGACTTAGGAAGGGAGCGATGGAATTTAGAGATGATATTAGAATCCCAAGGTTTCACCGATAAACGAGACCGAGCACTGTAGCTTCTGAGAGACTTAGATCATGAGTAGTGACCTAAGTCGCCTCTGGGCTGTCAGTTAGCGGATTTGAGTTGTCAGTTGACGAATTTCGAACCTGAAACGGATCTAAAAGACGCGAATAAATGCCCGTTGGACCATGATAAGTGGACCCGACCCTCTTAAAACTCAAACCAATGAGTTTAGTGGGGCCCAGGGGCCCCTGCAGAGCGTAAACACCAACCAGAGGGGGGTGGCCACTGCCGAAAACCCCAGAGGAGGGTGATGGCCGCTCGAGATCAACGGCGCACCGCCATACCCTCCATGGGAGTGCGGCGGCCCCGCGAGCTCGGCAGTGCGCCGCCGTTGGTTCCAGATGGGCACTACGGCGCCGCAAGATCGGCGGCGAGCCGCCGCTGGCCCGAGTGTGTGAGCCCCTCCCACATGTTGGGGACCACTTAAACGGCCCTACCACCCCTCCTTTCCTCATTTTCACCAATTTTTAAACCCCTCTAGCCCTCCAAACTCTCCAAAAACCTTCCCTTGCTCTCAAATCTCCATCTCTAGACTTCTAAATCCATCCTTTTCTTTACATCTTACACCTCTTTACCTAAATCTCTCCAAATCATCCTTTGCATCTCCTTTCCCTTGCTCATTTGAACACAAATCCATCACCTAGGGCTCCCAAAACACTCATTATCTCAAAAATCCCTTCTTTCTATATCCCTTCCAAGTCCATGGCCCTTTTTGAGATAGTGGCCGCCATTTTCTCCATTTCGACGCTCCTTTTCCTTATGGGGAAGAAGCGAGCGGCCCCGGACAAGGCTGGGCCAAGTCGTCCGAGTCGCTCCAAGAAGAAGACTACCGGGGCAAGTTCGAGCGCGAGCGGAGGTCAAAGCGGGACCTTGACCCTCAAATCCCGATAGAGAGGTCTCTACCGGCGGGCATTGAACTTGGTAAGTTCCGCCAACGTAGAATTGTCTTTGAAGCACATGTGGATGAGAAGTTGTTTGGGATGTACCCGATGATTAACCACCTTCCGGAGAATGGGTGGGGCCCCATATTTGAAGGAAAATCGCATGCAAGTGAGGGCTTTGTGTGGTCCTTCTACGCCCACATTAAGGACCCAACCCTTAATCCTCTCCTGTTTACTATTCCCCTGGGGAGAATAGAAGCTAGAGTTGATGTGAACATCATAGCCTGTATTATGGGAATAAAGTGCAGTGTTGTTCATGCCAGCGAGACTAATCTTGCCGAAAGGCGGGAGAGAGATCGCCGCACACTCTTCCTATGCGGCTAACACGTTGCTTGGAGGCGAGAGAATAGCCTCAAGACGACGCGCATGACTGAGGATTATCGCCTGCTCCATATTTGCACGTACAACATGTATCCCAGATGGAGCTACCGCACAGAATGCACTAGGTTTATGGTGAATTTCCTGTACCGGGTTGGACAGGGAGAGAAGGTATGCCTGCCCACTCTTGTCTTGACCCAGATTGTGAAGGCGGCGCAATCTACTCGGGGGGATTCGTCCCTCCCATTCGGCTGACTGATTTGTAAGATTGCCCATAACTTTGGATTCAGATTCCACATGGACAATCTCGCCCCTATCCATTTCATCAACGAGACTACCCTCAACAACATGAAAATAGGTCCCAGACAACGCCAGGCTCGACTTGAGGAATTCAGAGATGAGATAGACGAAGAGACAGAAGAAGAGGAAGAAAGTGAGGAAGAGGAACAAGAGGAAGAAGTAGAGGCTCAGGACTCCGATTGGAAGCCTCCCACCGCTCAGGACGACTGTTAGGATCGGACCGCCCATGATGCCCGCCTGGCCAAGATCGAGGAAAACTAGGAATATTTGAAGAAGAAATTCAAGTGTACTCTGAAGGCCCTCCTGTGCTGCATGCAGGATAAAGGAGCACCTCCGCCTTTACCAAAATCGAAGGATTAGTAGTGTAGTTTGTAGTTGCTTTTTGTAATAGCCTTGGATAGGCTTACTTTGGATGCTAGGATGGTAAATGTTGAAGCCTTTTGTTAGTTAGCTACCATGTGTTCTCTGTCATAGTACATGTAATGCCATACCATATGTAACTGTGACAAATTTTGTTTAATGAAATGCATGGAGCTCCTTTTGTTTAGTAATGTGTGGAATTTTTGGGTAAAAGTTGATGATGTTACCCTAACTCCATGAATATTGTACCCTATGTTGTATATAGGGAATGCCTCCTCAAACCAGTCGGAACATGGCACGTCTCCCACCTGGCGGGTTGGTTGACGGAGCCCCTCTTCCAAATGATAGCCAACAGGGCCATAATTTGGGTCCAGGTAGGGAGACAATGCTGGACTCTCAACCGACCACCGGCCCCACAGATGGGCCAATGCCAAGTGCACCACTGGTTCTAGGTCAGAACCATGTTTCTTCATTGGCGCCACATATACCTCAGGCAGCCCCTCCTCCAGATAGATTGGAGCAGATGATGCTCTTGATGCAACAACAACAACAGGTCTTAACAACTTTAGCAGGGGCCATCGCACAAAATATGAATGTAGCCCCACTGATGCAACACATGCAGGCCACCGAGGCAACGACTGCATGTGGGCTTTTTGAGCATTTTCAATGCCTCCGTCCTCCCACGTTCGCGGGTACCCATAGACCCGAGGAGGCCGAGTATTGGTTAGATAGAATATCCAAGATGTTAAGGCCATTACACTGCTCAGAGGCGGAATAAGTCGAGCTTGTTACATATATGTTCGAGAAGAAGGCTAGCCTATGGTGGGACAGTGTCCTACGAACCGTTCCTCTAGGGTTTGTGTGGATGTGGGATGGGTTCAAAACATGTTTCCACGAGAAATACTTCCCCCTCATCTACCGTAATGAAAAAGAGGACGAATTCCTCCACCTCACGCAGGGGGGAATGACAGTGGCGGAATATGAGAACCGCTTCACGGAGCTAGCTAGATATGCTCCCTTGATTTTGGCTAATGAGCCGATGAGAATGTGGCGATTTTCGGAAGGGTTGCGGGCTGACATCCGCACCAAGATGTGTTGTGCTAGCATCCCCACATATGCTAAATTAGTAAACATGTCCTTGAGAGCTGAATAAGATGGTGAGCAGGTGTCTCAAACACGCTTGCCAATGGGCCCGAGGCCTAGTCTCGAACTGCAAACCCAACCGCTTCTCGGCAAGAGGCCACGTGTGAACTCACTTCCTAGATTGATGGCTCCGCCGACCTAGCAAAGGCGTTCTGATTGCACGTACACTTACTGCGGCAGAGCGGGTCACACTGACCCCTTTTGCTTTACCAAGATGAGGGATAACGGCTACACGCCGCCTCAAATGGTCAATCGCCAACCCTCACACGCTATTTCAGCCCCTCCTTTACGATCTGTGGCACTAGCGCAACCATACAACCGACCTCCTGCATCCTGAAATAGGCCGCCTCAACGGCCTATGACAGCGCTGCCTAACCGCCCGCAACAAGCTCGCGTACATGCACTCACCGACGAAGAAGCTGAATCAGTGGTTATAGTACCGCTAGCATTTGAAGTCACTGCTCATGTCCAAGGTACACCTGTATTCCTTTTGGTGGACACTGGGTCCACTGTTTATATGGTAGCATGCTTTGCAGTCAAGCGATTAAGGTTGGACACTACCCCTATGATTGAGGTGAGAGTCATTGCCACAGCAGGAACCTTTTCGGATGACACTAAATTCTGTAAGAGTTGCCCGATATACTTAGGGAGCAGAGTGGTGCACATTGACCTAATTGTAACAAAGATTTATCATTATGACATCATCTTCGGCATGGATTGGCTCACCAAAATGAAGGCGGAGATTAACTGTGAGACTAGGTTGGTGACAACCCATGGGCCCGAGGGCACGACCTTCACCTTCCCAGTTCAGGTCAGTTGTCCTTTCCGCATCAGTTGTTATGCTTCCCTGTTGGAGAATTATGATGGTCCGTCACTTGGGGACACGCTAGCCGTCCAAGATTTCACGGACGTGTTTAGAACGATCCCTGGACTACCTCTTCAGCGCGAGATCGACTTTACCATCGACCTTGTGCCAGGCATGACACCTATCTCGTTACCGACATACCGCATGCGTCCGTGTGAAATGGAGGAATTGAGGAAGCAAATTGATGATTTATTGGACTCGGGTTTTATACAGCCGAGCGTATCTCCTTGGGGAGCTCCTTTGTTATTCGTGAAAAAGAAGGATGGATTGCTACGATTGTGTATAGACTACCGCAAGCTGAACCATGTTATAGTAAAAAACAAGTATCCTCTGCCCAAGATAGATGACCTGTTTGACCAATTGAAGGGGGCTTAGTATTTCTCTAAGATAGACTTATAGTCCAGGTATCATTAGTTGTGGGTCAGGAATGAGGACGTGCAGAAAACAGCCTTCAGGACTAGCTTCGGGCATTACGAATTCCTCATGATGTCGTTTGGACTTACGAATGCACCGCCCGTATTCATGGATCTCATGAACCGGGTGTTTCGGCCATATCTTTACCGATTCGTCATCGTATTCATAGACAACATTTTAATATACTCAAAGAGTCAGAAAGATCACGAAGAACACCTGCGAGCAGTCCTTGATACTCTTAGGCATAATCAGTTGTTTGTACAGTACCGAAAATGTGACTTTTGGAAGGAAGAAGTTAAGTTTTTGGGACATGTAATTCCCAAGGAAGGAATCGCCGTGGAACTCGCCAAGGTGACCGCGGTACTGGACTGGGAGCAGCCCGACTCAGTTACAGAAGTGAGGAGTTTCCTCGGACTTGCCAACTATTATTGCCGATTCATTAAAGATTTCTCCAATATAGCCCGACCATTATCCCAACTTACTCAGAAAGATCTTAAATTTGCTTGGAAGGAGAAAGCAGAAGGCAACCTTTCAAGAATTAAAGGACAAACTGACGTTTGCGCCCGAACTAGTGCTGCCAGAGCAAGGGGTCAAATATACTATTTACACCGACGTCTCTTGAGTCGGTTTGAGGTGTGTGCTTATGCAGAAGGATAGGGTGATCGCCTATGCCTCTCAACAGTTGAGGAAACATGACGAAAATTACCTCACTCATGACCTGGAGTTGGCGGTGGTCATTTTCGCATTAAAGCTTTAGAGACATTACCTTTACAGCGAGGAGTTCGAGCTCTTTTGTGACCATAAGAGCCTCAAGTACATCTTTACACAGAGGGACCTGAATATGTGGCAGCGTTGGATGGAGACATTGAAAGACTTTTAAGTTTGAAGTCTCCTATCATCCGGGTAAGGCCAACCTTGTGGCCGATGCGTTGAGCAGCAAGAAAACCATAGAATTTACAGCCCCACTAATGGTAAGAGAGTGGAATATGGTGGAGTTCGTGCGAGATTTTGAACAGAGGCTGATAGTGGAAGAGTCATTTGAGAGTGTCGCACACTTCCACGTACAACCACTTATTAATGACCGAATCATTGTGGCTCAGAGAGAAGATGAGCTATTGTTGAAGATGAGAGAGTGTGTAAGCGACAGTGAAGAATCAGAATGAAGGATTGATTTGGATGGAGGTTTGCGGTATCGTGGCCGCCTATGCGTCCCGAACCTTCACGACTTGAGGAGAGAAGTTCTAGAGGCCGCTCACAATTCAAAGTTAGCGATGCATTTAGGTAGTACAAAAATGTATCGAGACGTGAAGCGTTCGTACTGGCGGGACAACATGAAGGCCCAAATAGCAGATTTTGTATCTCGATGCCTCACGTGTCAACAAGTCAAGGCCGAGTACCGCCGACCCCAGGTTTACTCCAACCCATGCCCATAGCCAAGTGGAAGTGGGATTTCATATATATGGATTTCATTTCTGGGTTACCAAAGACGAGAAAGGGGCATGACTCCATTCGGGTGATTGTGGACCGGTTGACGAAGTCGGCCTATTTCCTCCCGATTTGGGTTTCTAATTCGGCAAACGACCTGACCAAGCTGTACATTAAGGAGATAGTATGGCTACATGGAGTTCCTCTAGAGATCGTGTCGGACTGAGACACACGATTCACATCTATGTTCTAGACTCGAATCTAAGAGGCGATGGAGGTGAAGCTGAAGTTTAGTATCGCGTTCCACCCACAGACCGATGGGCAGACGGAGCAGGTAAATCAGATACTCGAGGACATGTTACGAGCATGCGTACTTGACTTCAAGGACAACTAGGATGATTGCCTCCCTTATGCCGAATTTTCCTATAACAACAGTTTTCAAGCAAGCATTGACATGACTCCTTACGAACCATTGTATGGACGCCCATGTCGGGCTCTGCATTGTTGGGCAGAAGTTGGCGAGAAGAGCTTGGTTGGCCTAGATCTGGCTCAGGAGACCTCAGAAAAGATCGATATTATCAGGCATCGACTCCTTATAGCCCAGAGTAGGCAGAAGAGTTACACAGATATGAGATGCAGACAGTTGAAATTTGAAGTTGGGGACCATGTATTCCTTAAAGTTTCCCCAATGAAGGGAGTACTTCGTTTTGGCAGGAAAGGGAAACTCACGCCGAGGTTCATTGGCCTTTCCAGATTTTAGACCGAGTGGGTGTGGTGGCGTATCGTCTCACCTTACCCATGCCACTCGAAGGCGTACACAACGTGTTTCATGTGTCAATGCAGAAGAAATATGTTCCCGACCCTACTCATATTATCAAGTGGGAGCAAGTACAACTAAGACACCTATGTATTACGGCCCACGCGTGTTCTAGATAGGAAAGAACAAGTGTTGTGCAGTAAGGTCATCCCACTCGTGAAAGTATTATGGACACACCATACCGAGGAGGAGGCTACCTGGGAGACGGAAGCTGAGGTCCGTAAGAACTACCCACAAATCCTCGAGGAGTATGAAAATGTACAAATTTCGAGGACGGAATTTTCTTTAAGGGGGTAGATTGTAACGTCCCAGAAAAAAATCAGTACAAAGACCCGATTACAACCTCAGGCAGAACAACCCTAGGACCACATCCAGTTGTATAATTTAGATGAGATTTAGTTAAGTACTAAATAACCACTGGATTAAGCTTGGGCCACCATTTTCACAATGGGAAGGTCTAGAACCAGGAATACCATTTTCATCTTAAGACCTAGAAGAAATCCCAAGGGCCTGTCGCTCTCGGGAGTACATTGAAACTCTGAAACGGACCTAGAACGCACGTCGAGGGTCCGATGACCCTGGAATTATAGGACGATATCTGTCCTATTGGGCTTGACAACCATCGCGTGAAGTAAGCCTAGACAGTGTCCAGAAACGCCCAACTTGAGCCGTGAGTTAAGTGCATGGGAAACGAAAATACCTTAAGAAAATGAACTGAAACTTAAGTGAAATGGGCCATTCGCTCTTATGCAAAGTTGAGGATTTCTGACCGTTGGTTTGTGACCAAACTTCACACATGGAGAAAGGAAATTTTCCTGCACATATCTATATAATCGTGGCCTCGATTGGACAGTTATGACCGTTGATCTGACACGGGCTCTCCACGGTCGATCGGCTCATCTGATCGCATCGAAGTCATGTCCTGGCATGAATCCATTGTCAGGGAGTGTACCCCATGAGGCAGATGAGCAGTGGGCCTCCCTAAGAGCCATGTTCGTCAGAAACGGCCGCCCATAGAGTAGAAACATAATATAAAGTGGCCCTGGGGCCCTGGGGCCATTTACACCACATCTGGGGCTATAATAGCTCTCATTTCACCCTCTCTCTCTCATATACGAATTTTGTAAACCCTAGGGGACGAGAGAAGAGAAAAGAGAGAAAAGTGGAAGGGAAACTTAGAGAGATCGTCGCAACACTGGGAAATCTTCTCCCACGCATCTACGTGCCTAATCATTGCCTCCTTTCGCTACCCAAACCTCTTCCGGCTACGATTTTGGGTAAGAAATACCAACCCTAATGTCAATGTAGAGCTCCCGGATAGTTTTTCGTCAACCTAGCAAACCAGTTTCATCATTTCCGACGTTTTATTTTTGGAAACGTAGAATTTGGACCGAGTCCGAGTCGAGCATACTAACAAAAGGTGCGGACTATAAATGCTTAGGTTACGGTTTATCAGTGCTTTATTTCTAGCTAATGATTTATGCTTGTTATGAGTGCTACTGTATTGTCTTAAACACATTAATTTTTCTATGAGATATGCCTATGAACTGTGATAGGTAAATGATGGAGTAACGCCCTGAAAATCGAGGGTCGAGCACAAACTCAACTCCCGAGTTCCAACGCATCACATATGCAACAAAATGAATGATGATTGAATGTTGTCTGTATTAATGCATTGAACATGAGTGAGATTAAGCCAAAACAACATATCATACTCCAGAGACAAGTGAGATTGCAAGCAGAAGACTGTGACAGATATATAAAATATAAAAACTGTGATGAGTCTTTAGAGTGTGATAATGTTACCAGGTTAATGAATTACAAGTATAATTTCAAAATATACCAAGTTGCGGAAGTGTAATGTCTTCTATCCCAAATACTATAGCCCCGTCGATGCAATTCCAGGTCTTCATAGACCTGTCAGAGAGTTACATGTAGGAGAACTCCTCCTCAACATCATAGAGTAGTCTGGCTCTGCTTCATAAGCATCGCCATTACCTGCAGCTAAGACAGTATGGTTGGTGTGTACAACACCGTCCCGTAACGTGGGAGTGAGTGATCAACTCAGTAGAACAATAAAGCATAGGTTAACATGTTATCAATACAGTCAAGCAGTAATGATAAAGCAATACAATCAACAATCCTAAGTACTCTTGTTAATGCAAGTATGAAATGCTGTCATGATGCATGCCCTCACCACATACTCCCTCGTGCGACACCATCTTACGTTCGCGGCATGCTTGCATTCCTCAGTGCTCCACATCTTCCAGGAACATGCAATGCAATGATGAGCATGATTACCGAGTTGTTATTAGTCCATTTCAAACAGCAGGATTGGGAAACTAAGGTACCTCCCTTGTATCATTCCCAAACATGATCCATTCTAGGGTCGTCAGTCCTAGTTAATCTCATACGATGGTATGTTTCTAGGTCGCTGCAAAGGCTGTCAGGGCTGTTACTCGCATTCGTTACACCATTCCCCATCACCTTTTTAACGGTTCATCACTAAATTGATACAGGCCTTGTAACGCACTGAAAATTGGGGGTCGAGCATAAACTCAACTCCCGAGTTCCAACGCATCACTTATGCAACAAAATGAATGATGATTGAATGTTGTCTGCATTAATGTAGTGAACATGAGTGAAATTAAGCCAAAACAGCATATCATACTCCAGAGACAAGTGAATTAGTAAGCAAAAGACTGTGATAGATAAATAAAATATAAAAACTATGGTGAGTCTCCAGAGTGTGATAATGTTACCATGTTAATTCATTATGAGTACAATTTCAAATTATACCAAGTTGTGGAAGTGTAATGTCTTCTATCCCAAACACATAGCCCCGTCAATGCAATACCAGGTCTTCATAGACCTATCAGAGAGCTACATGTAGGAGAACTCCTCCTCAACATCATAGTAGTAGTCCGGCTCTGCTTCATAAGCATCGCCATCACCTGAAACTCAATAAATCTGGTTGGTGTGTACAACACCGTCCCGTAACGTGGGAGTGAGTGATCAACTCAGTGGAACAGTAAAGCATAGGTTAACATGTTATCAGTTCAGTCAAGCAGTAATGATAAAGCAGAATAATCAAACACTCCTAACTACTCTTATTAATGCAAGTATGAATGACATGATGAATGCCCTTGCCAAACCACCATCATGTGACACCATCTAACGTTAGCGACATGCGTTCATCCCTCAATGCTCCACATTTACCAGGCACATGCAGTACGATGATGAGAATGATTACCGAGTAGTTATTAGTCCATTTCAAACAGCAGTATTGGGAAACTAAGGTACCTCCCTTGTATCATTCCCAAACAAGGATCCTGTCTAGCGTCGTCACTCCTAGTTAATCTCATACGACAGTATATTTCTAGGTCACTGCAAAGGCTGCCAGGGCTGTTACGCACAATGGTTACACCACTCCCCCATCACCTTTTTAACGGTTCATCACTAAGCTGATACAGGCCTAGTTCATACTCTATACACTGCGGCAAAACTTGTTACCTCACCGCAAATTCAGAGTATACTCGAGGTCACTACAAAGGGCTGCCAGGGTTGTTGCTCGCAATCGTTGCACCACTCCCCCATCACCTTATCAATGTAGGTCGACAACACGAATATAGTGTCCCATACCACCATAATCGGCTCACGAGTCTGGTTGCTCACTGGTCACTACGGGGAGGCACGTGGCCCCAGCGTAGGCTGACAGATCGACCACGGTGTCCCATACCGCCATGCCCGGCTCATGAGTCTTAACAGATCGCGGTACCATGGTTAACGGGATTTCACTGGTAAGTTTGGTACCCTAGGTTCAAATAGTAGCGTCCAAACATGGTGAACATACATTAGATAGATCGGGTTACTTGACGAGCTCAACTAGCACGAGCGCCCGTTGAGTTGTGCGACATGAAGTGCATATGCACTTCGTGTGGCCTAACTACTGCCGACAAGCAACGCACGACTCGGGTTCATCAAACACGTCCTACGTGGTGAATGAATCTCAGCCACGAATTCAATCCCGTTACCGATTGCCTGGTCTATAATCATAGCCCCAAACACAAACAATCCATGACCAGAATCATGTAGAGTAAAGCAGAATAAACTAAGTAATTCAAGCATCTTGACAAGCATGTCATAAAACATGTAATAAAGCATAATATAAACAGGGAATACAAACACCTATATTTCATAAGTGGTTAAATTAAACAAGCAGCATGGAGGAAATCATATATAACTCTAAGGTAGCTGAGAATCCTATCTCAACACCCACCTAAGGCACTATCATCCAAGCACTTACTCTCACAAGCATTTTCACAAACACTTAGAATACACTATTTGAACATACATAGTGTATGTTAGCAAAACATGTATTAGGGCAAGTCCTTTCGCTAAACAAGTAATTACGCATATATAATATGTTCAAACAGCAAATAATCATGGCAAACACATCTCCAAAATTTATACGTATACCGTACTTTCTAGAATACACTATTTCAACATACATAGTGTATATTAACAAAACAAGTATTAGGGCGAGTCCTTACGCTAAATCAGTATTTTATCCATATATAATATATTCAGACAACAAATAATCATGGCAAATACATTTCCAAAATTTATACATATACGGTACTTTCTACAAATACCTAGAGTATGTAAAATTCCATATTCTTCATCTTTAATCGAAACGAAAAATGGACAACACTTGGTACATGTGCAATTGCATACAGATCATGAATCTATCATTATCTGACATTGAAAGTGTTGAAAACCATAACCTATACCCCTAAAGTCCGTACCTTTTGTCGTAAAATCGTAACGGAGTCGATAGATTCGCTAAGCTTTAGTATTTGGCAGTTTGGTAACCTATAGAACGAAATAGGTTAGCTATTTCATAACCTACAACTATCAAAACTCCAAAACAGATTAGGGTTAGGGTTTCTTACCTAGAAATGATGCCGGAATCGCCGGGAAAGCGATGTGAAGTGACTGGTGTAGCTTGTGAAGCGGTAGGGAAGCATGGCAGGGAGATTCTCCCACATCTCCCACACTTTCTCTCTCTTTTCTCTCTTTCTCTCCTAGGGTTTTCTCAAATTTGTATGGCTGAATGAGAGAGGGTTTTAAGGTCCTTATATAACCTAAAAAGTCTCCAAAATAGACTCCAGGTCAAGGTATACTTAGGTTATAACCAAAGCGGGCCAGTTTCAGCTCAACGGAGGACTTCTGGCGGGGCCCCTTGAGCCAAAGGTCGAACTTAAGCTCACTAACACTGGATCAAGGTTTAGTTAAGTTTTCATTTCGGTGGGATTCCCAGATCACGCGTGGCGGACCAGTTTCAATTCAACGGTCAGTGGATCTCGATCGGAGATTCCGAGCACATGAATATGTTTGGGGAAATATCCCTAATTCGAGGGTGTAATTTGGTCTGATTCTGACGGTCTGGTTGCTTAAAACTGATCCACAAGCGAGAGGTGCCAGATTTATTTATTATGGATTTAATTTAGAATTATTTTCACATTTCTCACTCTCCCCGCTCCGAGCTCAAGCGAATTGCGCTGGGACACTATCTAGATTTGATTTCCGAGATGGTTGTCAAGTCCTGCAAGGCGGTCCTAATTCCTTAACTTCGTGTTAATCAGACTTCTGACGTGCGGTCTAGATCTGATACGGAGTTTTAATGTGCTCCTGAGAGCAACTGGATAATGAGATTGATTCTAGATTTTAGGGTAACCTAGCGTCAATGATTCTACAAGTTTTGGGTCTTGCAGATCGTATTTTAAGTGATTAGTGCTAATTTTACAGGTACTCTGGTTTAACACTGGCTAATTCGCGCCTAATTTCTAAAGGATTTAGTCTTGAGTAATTTCTGTCTGAGGTGGTACCTGGGCCTTTGTAGTTTGTATATAAGGTGATCCAAGTTATAATACTTAACTAGTTTAAGATAGTGTCTAGGGTGAAAGTACTTAGAAAAGTTGAAAGAACAAGGTGGTGAAGGGTGGGATTTGTGAAGGAAATGGGTTCAAAAGTGGTTTTAGACTTTGGGATTGAGTTCTGACAAGTTAATAAGGTGTTAAGATCGACCCATTGCCTAAGGACGTCTAATCCTAAGTTGGCAAAAATCCGGGATGTTACAATCTACCCCCCTTAAAACAAAATTTCATCCCCGAAATTGCCTCAGGGTAATAAGAAAAGATTTAATTATTTCTTTGCCTATGTTTTATTGCGTAGGGTATATAATAGCCTGGTTCATTTTAGTCTACCCCCCTTAAAACTTATTTCTTTATCCATTTCTCATACCCTGATGGTTTGCTATAATTTATTTCTTTACCTATTTGGAGTCTTGACGACAATCCCCAATTATTTAGTGTAAGATAGCTGTTTTCATTGTTTGACCAACACGGAGAGACGGCTATAGTGGGCTTGATCCCGATACATCGATCATCTATCGGGCCAGGGTAGGAAGCTCATCGTATCTCTTCTGAATCCTGGTGGATCCTGGTCTTCTGCTCGTCAGCAGAGAGTCCATTGGTAGTCACCCAGGATTGAGAATTGGGTCAAGCCGTGAATGTTTCATAGTTGTATATTTTAGTAACTCCGTAGTCCGATCACTCTAGAAACGTAGGCAATGTCCATCACAGAAAGGTTCAAATTGTCTATTTCTAAGGTTGCCCTTTAGGTCTTAGTCTAAGAGAGTCCTTGTTATTATCTATGTCCAAGAAAATGGTGAATCAAATCTTACTAGATCATCCTAAAACGGTTTCTCATAGTAGAACTTGCTAGGGCTTCTATAATGTTCGTATTCAACGAGCACAGTTTCAATCCTGGGCCAGTGGGGTAGGGTCCACCACGCTTTCGCTGCGCTACCCAGATCAAAGAGGTGTATTGATTTGACCTAACTACATCTATCGGTCTCTGACCTTCTCTAATGTAACCGGTAGTCTAGTCTTAATTTAGGTGTAATCCAAAGTCTATGCTCATACGCTAGATGATTTCATACCATTTCTAATACAAGGGTTTTATCACTTAGGGTCAAAGTTGCCTAACTGGAATTGAGTTGTCTGTACTTGACGCTCGAGCATTTCACATATGCTCATACCAGCTAAGAGGGTCCTAAGGTTCACATTATAAATTGTTGGATTTCCTACACGGTCAGACCTGTCGAAATCTAGGAGCATCGTACTAGGTCCAAAACTCTAGGGCCTATTGTCTTAAATGGAACTGCATTGCTAATCCCATTTCGGGATTGGGAGTGACATGTTTGGTATGAGGGTGGGTGGGGATTAAAGTTATTGGTATAGGCTTTGGAAAATGAGCCTTGCGTTAGAAAGTGTGAGATGGGATTTTCAAACCCCAAGATGATGAATTTCTAAGTGTAATTTGAAAGGAAATCCTGGGATATACTTTTCATTGCATACATTCCAAACATGGCATTGGAAAACATGGGATACACCCAATCCAAGGACAATACCTAACACATGCATTTATTGTTACTTTTACAATTCCATCCACTGTAAACTTACCTAACATAATTGGCCGAACGGGCCCTAAACGTCCTAACATTTGGAGGTTTGTGAAGGTTATAGGACATAAATGAAGATACCTGTGAGCTAATACACCCAGGGCTTCAAACACTTAAAACATACTACTACCTACTAAACCCGTCAACATGAAAACATAAACACCCTGAGATGGTAACCCGTGCAAACTACAAGACAACATATGGATAGCTAGACATCTGAGAAGATGGCTATACCAAGCTCGAATAGAGCCATGGAAAAGTGAATGAAAAGTGATGAAGAGAGAGAGAAAGGGCTGGAGGTTTGGTTCTCCAGGGATTGGAGCCTCAACAGACGTTGTAGAGGCCCAATAGACAGGGTTTAAAGAAAGGAAGTGAAGAGATGGGCTGGGTTGAGTGCTTACAAGATTTTGAGCTTCAAAGGAGGGGGTGTAGGAGCTCAAACGAGAGAAGATGGAAAGGGTAGAGGGTGGTTGTTGCTGCAAACGATGGAGGGATGCGGGTTTTAATAGAAAACAGCGGAATGGGCGATTGGAAGGGAGGTTTGAGAGAGAAAATTGAATTTTGGAAGGAAAGGGAGAGCTTGAAGGGGATTTTTGTGAAGGAAGTACTATTTTGGGGGAGTTTTACCGAACGGCCCATATACCAGGGGGTCCCACTAGACCCCAAAGGCCATCGGCCTGAGCGGCCCACCCGGCCGGGCCCGAAACCCGGCGAGGCCTCGCCGACCGGGCGAGGGCCTCGCCACCCACTGGACAAAGTGGCGATGGCTCGCCACTTGGGCGAGGTCCTCGTGACCCCTAGGCCCCGAAAAAGTACCCTCTGGAAGTGCTCCGTTTAGCCCCCGACTCCGTTTTGAGCCGTATCAGGGCCAAATTGCAAACCAGAATGATTTTGTATGACATATGGCATATGATTTTGGGGTAGGAGGAGCTAATCTATCCAACTAACCCATTTATTTAGTTAGATTACAAAAGGTTAAGGGTCAAAAGTCCAACTTATATATATATTTACTATTTATAGTAACTTTTTGTTTAAGTATTATTCTTCATCATTTATACGTTAGAATTTGTACCTAGTATGAAAGGACTTAGAAAGAATTGAAGAATGAAGTGGTGCAAGGAGAGATTTTGAAGGAATTGGATAAAAAAGGGGTTTTAGGCTTTGGTGTTGTGGTTGACTCACAACCTAAGGACATTCGTCTCTAAGGAACGACTTAAACCCGTCGACTGACGGCCTAGAAGTGATTCGGGATTGTTTCGCATGATCATGGGTGTGTACGGTCCAATCTCAGCGATCGATTTCGGTCGGTTTCGCCGTTCGGCAAATTTGGAAAATCCTAAGTTGGTTTCTACGTTTCGTCGCTCCCTCCTAAGTCAGAGTGCGTCGTGTGACCATAACCCAGGTCCGGTTTAATCCAAATCATGCTCTTATACCATCTTGTAACGCCCTAAAAATCGGGGGTCGAGCATAAACTCAACTCCCGAGTTCCAACGCATCACTTATGCAACAAAATGAATGATGATTGAATGTTGTCTGCATTAGTGTAGTGAACATGAGTGAAATTAAGCCAAAACAGCATATCATACTCCAGAGACAAGTGAATTAGCAAGCGGAAGACTGTGATAGATAAATAAAATATAAAAACTGTGGTGAGTCTCTAGAGTGTGATAATGTTACCAGGTTAATTCATTATGAGTACAATTTCAAATTATACCAAGTTGTGGAAGTGTAATGTCTTCTATCCCAAACACATAGCCCCGTCAATGCAATACCAGGTCTTTATAAACCTGTCAGAGAGCTACATGTAGGAGAACTCCTCCTCAACATCATAGTAGCAGTTCGGTTATGCTTCATAAGCATCGCCATCACCTGAAACTCAACAAATCTGGTTGGTGTGTACAACACCGTCCCGTAACGTGGGAGTGAGTGATCAACTCAGTGGAACAGTAAAGCATAGGTTAACATGTTATCAGTTCATCAAGCAGTAATGATAAAGCAGAACAATCAAACACTCCTAATTACTCTTATTAATGCAAGTATGAATGACATAATGAATGCCCTTGCCAAAACACCCTCATGCGACACCATCTTACGTTCGCGACATGCGTTCATCCCTCAATGCTCCACATCTACCAGGCACATGCAGTGCGATGATGAGCATGATTACCGAGTAGTTATTAGACCATTTCAAACAGCAGTATTGGGAAACTAAGGTACCTCCCTTGTATCATTCCCAAACAAGGATCCTGTCTAGCGTCGTCACTCCTAGTTAATCTCATACGACAGTATATTTCTAGGTCACTGCAAAGGCTGTCAGGGCTGTTACGCACAATGATTACACCACTCCCCCATCACCTTTTTAACGGTTCATCACTAAGCTGATACAGGCCTAATTCATACTCTATATACTGCGGCAAAACTCGTCGCCTCACCGCAAATTCAGAGTATGCTCGAGGTCACTATAAAGGGCTGCCAGGGCTGTTGCTTGCAATCGTTGCACCACTCCCCCATCACCTTATCAATGTAGGTCGACAACACGAATATAATGTCCCATACCACCATAATCGGCTCACGAGTCTGGTTGCTCACTGGTCACTACGGGGAGGCACATGGCCCGAGCGTAGGCTGACAGCTCGACCACGGTGTCCCATACCACCATGCCCAGCTCATGAGTCTTAGTGGATCGCGGTACCATGGTTAACGGGATTTCACTGGTAAGTTTGGTACCCTAGGTTCAAGCAGTAGCGTCCAAACATGGTGAACATACATTAGATAGATCGGGTTACTTGACGAGCTCAACTAGCACGAGCACCCGTTGAGTTGTGTGACATGAAGTGCATAAGCACTTCGTGTGGCCTAACTACTGCCGACAAGCAACGCACGACTCGGGTTCGTCAAACACGTCCTACGTGGCGAATGAATCTCAGCCACGAATTCAATCCCGCTACCGATTGCCTGGACTATTATCATAGCCCCAAACACAAACAATCCATGACCAGAATCATGTAGAGTAAAGCAGAATAAACAAAGTAATTCAAGCATGTTGACAAGCATGTCATAAAACATGTAATAAAGCATAATATAAACAGGGAATACAAACACCTATATTTCATAAGTAAGTGGTTAAATTAAACAAGTAACATGGTGGAAATCATATACATATCTAAGGTAGCGGAGAATCCTATCTCAACACCCACCTAAGGCACTATCATCCATGCACTTACTCTCACAAGCATTTTCACAAACACTTAGAATACACTATTTGAACATACATAGTGTATGTTAGCAAAACATGTATTAGGGCAAGTCCTTTCGCCAAACAAGTAATTTACGCATATATAATATGTTCATACAATAAATAATCATGGCAAACACATCTCCAAAATTTATACGTATATCATACTTTCTAGAATACACTATTTCAACATACATAGTGTATATTAGCAAAACAAGTATTAGGGCGAGTCCTTTCGCCAAATCAGTATTTATCCATATATAATATATTCATACAACAAATAATCATGGCAAATACATTTCCAAAATTTATACGTATGCGGTACTTTCTACAAATACCTAGAGTATGTAAAATTCCATATTCTTCATCTTTAATCGAAACGGAAAACGGACAGCACTTGGTACATGTGCAATTGCATGCAGATCATGAATCTATCATTATCTGACATTGAAAGCATTGAAAACCATAACCTATACGCCTAAAGTCCACACCTTTTGTCGTAGAATCGTAACGGAGTCGATAGATTCGCTAAGCTTTAGTATATGAGAAGTGACTGGTGTAGCTTGTGAAGTGGCAAGGAAGCATGGCAGAGAGATTCTCCCACATCTCCCACACTTTCTCTCTCTTTTCTCTCTTTCTCTCCTAGGGTTTTCTCAAATACGTATGGCTGAATGAGAGAGGGTTTTAAGGTCCTTATATAACCTAAAAAGTCTCCAAAATAGACTCCAGGTCAAGGTATACTTAGGTTATAACCAAAGTGGGCCAGTTTTAGCGCAACGGAGGACTTCTGGTGGGCCTCCTTGAGCCAAAGGTCAGACTTAAGCTCACTAACACTGGATCTAGGTTTTGTTAAGTTTTCGTTTCGGTGGGATTCCCAGATCACGCGTGGCAGACCAATTTCAATTCAACGGTCAGTGGATCTCGATCGGAGATTCTGAGCACATGAATATGTTTGGGAAAATATCCCTGATCCGAGGGTGTAATTTGGTCTGATTCTGACGGTCTGGTTGCTTAAAACTGATCCGCAAGCGAGAGGTGCCAGATTTATTTATTTTGGATTTAATTTAGAATTATTTTCACATTTCTCACTCTCCCCGCTCCGAGCTCAAGCGAATTGCGCTGGGACACTATCTGGATTTGATTTCCTAGATGGTTGTCAAGCCCAGCAAGGCGGTCCTAATTTCTCAACTTCGTGTTAATCGGACTCTCGACGTGCGGTCCAAATCTGATACGGAGTTTCGATGTGCTCCCGAGAGCAACTGGGTAATGAGATTGATTCTATATTTTTGGGTAACCTAGCGTCAATGATTTTACAAGTTTTGGGTCTTGCAGATCGTATTTAAAGTGATTGGTGATAATTTCATAGGTACTCTGGTTTAACACTGACTAATTCACACCTAATTTCTAAAGGATTTAGTCCTGAGTAATTTCTGTCTGAGGTAGTACCTGGGCCTTTGTAGTTTGTATATAAGGTGATCCAAGTTATAATACTTAGCTAGTTTAAGAAGTGTCTAGGGTGAAAGTACTTAGAAAAATTGAAAGAACAAGGTGGTGAAGGGTGGGATTTGTGAAGGAAATGGGTTCAAAATCGGTTTTAGACTTTGAGATTGAGTTCTGACAAGTTAATAAGGTATTAGGATCGACCCATTGCCTAAGGACGTCTAATCCCAGGTTGCAAAAATCTGAGATGTTACAGGCCTAGTTCATACTCTATTCACCGCGGCAAAACTCGTCGCCTCACCGCTAATTCAGAGTATGCTCGAGGTCACTACAAAGGGCTCGTCACCAATCAGTGTTGGCCGACAGCTCGAATATAGTGTCCCATATCACCACAATCGGATCACGAGTCTGGTTGCTCACTGGTCACTACGGGGAGGCACGTGGCCCCAGCGTAAGCCAACAGCTCGACCACGGTGTCCCATATCACCATGACTGGCACATGAGTCTTAGCGGATCGAGGCACCATGGTTAAAAGGATTTCACTGGTAAGTTTGGTACCCTAGGTTCAAGTAGAAGCGTCCAAACATGGTGAACATACATAAGACAGATCGGGTTGCTTGACGAGCTCGGCTAGCTCGAGCGCACAACAAGTTGAACGATATGAAGTGCACAAGTACTTCGTGTGGCCAACCACTATCGCCAACCGAAGTACGACTCGGATTCGTCGAACACATCTTATGTGGCAAGTGAATCTCAGCCACGAATTCAATCCCGTTACTGATTGCCTGGACAATTATCATATCCCCAAACACAATCAATCCATGACCAGAAGCATGTAGAGTAAAGCAGAATAAACAAAGTGATTCAAGCATGTTGACAAGCATGTCATAAAACATGTAATAAAGCACAATATAAATAGGAAATACAAACACCTATATTTCATAAGTAAGCGGTTAAATTAATCAAGCAACATGGAGGAAATCATATACATCTCTAAGGTAGCTGAGAATCCTATCTCAACACCTGCCTAAGGCACCATCATCCAAGTACTTACTCTCACAAGCATTTTCACAAACACTTAGAATACACTATTTCAACATACATAGTGTATATTAGTAAAACATGTATTAGGGTGAGCCCTTTCGCCAAATAAGTATTTTATCCATATATAATATATTCATACAGCAAATAATCTTGGCAAACACATTTCCAAAATTTATACGTATACGGTACTTCCTACAAATACCTAGAATATGTAAAATTCCATATTCCACGTCTTTAATCGAAACGAAAAACAAACAGCACTTTATACGTGTGCAATTGCATGCAGATCATGAACCTATCATTATCTGACATTGAAAGCGTTGAAAACCATAACCTATACACCTAAAGTCCGCACCTTTTGTCGTAGAATTGTAACGAATTCGATAGGTTTGCTAAACCTTCGTATACGGCAGTTTGGCCACCTATAGAACGAAATATGTTAGCTATTTCATAACCTACTACTATCAAAACCCCAAGTCAGTTTAGGGTTAGGGTTTCTAACCTAGAAATGACGCTGGAATCGCCGGAAAAACGATTAGAAGGAAGTGGTTAAGCTCGTGTAGCGGCAGGGAAGCATGGCAGGGAGATGCTCCCACTACACCCACACTTTCTCTCTCTTTTCTCTCTCTTTTCCTAGGGTTTTTCTCAAATTCGTATGGCTGAATGAGAGAGGGTTTTAAGGTCCTTATATAGCCTAAAACTACACCGAAATAGACTCCAGGTCAAAGTATATTTAGGTTATAACCAAAGCGGGTCAGTTTCAGCTCAACGGAGGACTTCTGGCGGCCCCCCTTGAGCCAAAGGTTGGACTTAAGCTCACTTACCTTGGATCTAGGTCGAGTGATGTTTTCGTTTCGATTGGCTTGTCAGATCACACGTGGCGGACCAGTTTCAGTTCAACGGTCAGTGGATCTCGATCGGAGATTCCGAGTACATAGATATGTTTGGAGAAATATCCCTGATCCGAGGGTGTAATTTGTCCTGATTCTGACGGTCTGGTTACTTATAACTGATCCGCAAGTGAGACGTGCCAGATTTCATAAATTCATATTTTATTTTGAATTAATTTCACATTTCTCACACTCCCCGCTCCGAGCTCAAGCGAATAGCGCTGGGACACTATCTGGATTTGATTTCCGAGATGGTTGTCAAGCCCAGCAAGGCGGTCCTAATTCCTTAACTTCGTGTTAATTGGACTTCCGACATACGATCCAGATCTGATACGGAGTTTCGAGATGCTCCCGAGAGCAACCGGGTAATGAGATTGATCCTAGATTTTAGGGTAATGTAGCGTCAATGATTCTACAAGTTTTGGGTCTTGCAGATCGTATTTAAAGTGATTGGTGCTAATTTTACAGGTACTCTAGTTTAACACTGGCTAATTCTCGCCTAATTTCTAAAGGATTTAGTCCTGAGTAATTTCTGTCTGAGGTGGTACCTGGGCCTTTGTAGTTTGTATATAAAGTGATCCAAGTTATACTACTTAGCTAGTTTAAGATAGTGTCTAGGATGAAAGTGCTTAGAAAAATTGAAAGAACAAGGTGGTGAAGGGTGGGATTTGTGAAGGAAATGGGTTCAAAAGCGGTTTTAGACTTTAGGATTGAGTTCTGACAGGTTAATAAGGTGTTAATAGCGACCCATTGCCTAAGGACGTCTTATTCCAGGTTGGCAAAAATCTGGGATGTTACAATCTACCCCCTTAAAATAAAATTTCGTCCCCGAAATTGCCTAAGGGTAATAAAGAAAGATTTAATTATTTCTTTTGCCTAAGTTTTATTGGTTTCGAGTTTCTACGCGTGGTAAGGTATATACTAGCTTGGTTCATTTTAGTCTACCCCCTTAAAACTTATTTCTTTATCCATTTCCTATATACTGATGGTTTTCTACAATTTATTTATTTACCTATTTGGAGTCTTGACGACGATTCCCAACAATTTAGAGTAAGATAGCTGTTTTCAATGTTTGACCAACATGGAGAGATGGTTATAGTGGGCTTGATCCCGATACATCGATCATCTACCTGACCAGGGTAGAAGGCTCATCGTATCCCTTCCTAGTCCTGGTAGATCCTGGTCTTCTGCTCGGTCAAGCAGTGAGTCCGTTGGTAGTCGCCCAGGATTGAGAATTGGGTCAAGCCGCGAATGCTTCGTAGTTGTATATTTCAGTAACTACGTAGTCCGATCACTCTAGAAATGTAGGGAATGTCCATCATTGAAAGGCTCAACTTGTCTATTTCTAAGGTTGCCCTTTAGGTCTTGGTCTAAGAAAATCCTTGTCTCATTCTATGTCCAAGATAGGGTAGCTCATCCTATTTAGTGATCTGTCTTTACGTATAGTCTGGATTAACTCCATTCGATCCTGGGCCAGTGGGGCAAGGGTCCACCACGCTTCCGCTGCACCACCCAGATCAAAGAGGTGTATTGATTTGACCTAGCTACATCTATCGGTCTCTGACATTCTCTAATGTAACTGGTAGTCTAGTTTTAATTTAGGAGTAGTGGAAATCCATAGGTGTAGTCCAAAGTCTATGCTCATACGCTAGATGATTTCACATCATTTCTAATACAGGAAGGGTTGTATCACTTAGGACCAAAGTTGTCTAATTGGAACTGAGTTGTCTGTACTTGACGCTTGAACATTTCACATATGCTCATTCCAACTAAGAGGGTCCTAAGGTTCACATTATAAATTGTTGGATTTCCTATACGGTCAGGTCTGTCGAAATCTAGGAGCACCGCTCTAGGTCCAAAACTCTAGGGCCTATTGTCTTAAATGGGACTGCATTGCTAATCTCACTTCGAAATTGGAAATGGCATGTTTGGTAGGAGGGTGGGTGGGATAAAAATTAATTTTATAGGCTTTGGAAAATGAGCCTGGTGTTGGAAAAGTGTGAGATGGGATTTCCAAATCCCATGATAATGAATTTCTAAGTGTAATTTGAAAGGAAAATACGAGATTTACGTTTAACTGCGTACATTCCAAACATAGTATCAGAAACCATGGGATACACCCAATCTAGGGACCATACCTTACACATACATTTATTGTTACCTTTACAATTCTATCCACCTTAAACTCACCTAATGCAATTTGGTCAAACGGGCCCTAAACGTCCTCAAACATCTAAAACAGTCTACCAACTACTACACCCATCAACATGAAAATAAAAACATTCAAAGACGGTAACCCATGCAAAACTACAAGACAACAGTATGAATGAGTAGGCCTCCAAGAAAATGGCCGTACAAGCTCGGATAGAGCCATGGAAAATGAGGATAAGGGGAAACGGGGGCTGGAGTTTTTGGTTCTCCACGGACTTGAGTCTCGACAGGGATTGTAAAGGCCCAAAAGGCAGAGTTTGAAGAAGGAAAGGGAAGAAAATGGATGGGTTAGAGAGCTTACACGAATTTGAGCTTCAAATGGGGGGTGTAGGAGCTCAAATGAGAGAAAACGGAAAGGGTAGAGGGTAGGTGTTACTATGAACAATGGATGTGGGTGGGTTGTGGCCGAAAATGATAGATCGGACGATTGGGAGGCAGATTTGAGAGAGAGAATAGCAAGTTTAAAGAGAAACGAGAGCTTGGAGGTGTAGTTGAGAGAGAGGGGGCAAAATGGACGTGAAACAGGGGCCCCCATAAAATTTGGTAGGCACCACACGTGCCTAGGGGTCGGGCCGACCATGACAAGCACCGGTCCAACCTGACCCGCTCAACCTGATCGCGGTCGACCGCGGTGACCGTGGTTCCGCCGTAGTCCACCGGACCAGTAGCGGTAATGCCGTGGTAGGGCGGTGTTCACCACCCTCCCAAGGTGCCAATGGCACCCCAGGTCTGTCCCGGGTTCCCCCGGATTTCATAGTGTGGCCCTCGACTCCATTTGAGACATTTTTGGGGCCAATATGCAAACCGGAATGAGTTTATGTGTCGTGTGGCATATGATTTTGGGGTAGGAGGAGCTAATATATCCAACTAACCCATTTATTTGGTTAGATTCCAAAAGGTTGAGGGTCAAAACCCATTTTATCCATTTATTTCCTATTTATGGTAAGTTTTTAGTTTCAGTATTGTTCTTCTTCATTTATACCCTAGGATTGGTGTGTATTATGAATGTGCTTAAAAATAATGAAGAATACAGTGGTGGAGGGTGAGATTTTGAAGGAATTAGGTAAAAAGGGATTCTAGGCTTTGAGATGAAGTGAAGTGTAAGGTGTTGTGGTTGACCCACAACCTAAGGGCATTCGTTTCTAGGGAACGACTCAAACCCATCGACTGACGGCCTAGAAGTGGTTCGGGATCGTTTCGCGTGATCATGGGTGTGTACGGGTCCAATCTCAACGGTCGATTTCGGTCGGTTTCGTCGTTCGGCGAATTTGGAAAATCCTAAGTCAGTTTCTACGTTCTGTCGCTCCCTCCTAAGTCAGACTGCGTCAGAGTGCGTCGTGTGACCATAACCCAGGTCTGGTTTATTCCAAATTATGCTCTTATACCATCTTGTAACGCCGTGAAAATCGGGGGTCGAGCACAAACTCAACTCCCGAGTTCCATCGCATCACATATGCAACAAAATGAATGATGATTGAATGTTGTCTGTATTAATGCATTGAACATGAGTGGGATTAAGCCAAAACATCATATCATACTCCAGAGACAAGTGAGATTGCAAGCGGAAGACTGTGATAGATATATAAAATATAAAAACTGTGATGAGTCTCCAGAGTGTGATAATGTTACCAGGTTAATGAATTATAAGTATAATTTCAAAATATACCAAGTTACGGAAGTGTAATGTCTTCTATCCCAAATACTATAGCCCCGTCAATGCAATTCCAGGTCTTCATAGACTTGTCAGAGAGTTACATATAGGAGAACTCCTCCTCAACATCATAGAGTAGTCCGGCTCTGCTTCATAAGCATCGCCATTACCTGCAGCTAAGACAGTCTGGTTGGTGTGTACAACACCGTCCCGTAACGTGGGAGTGAGTGATCAACTCAGTGGAACAATAAAGCATAGGTTAACATGTTATCAATACAGTCAAGCAATAATGATAAAGCAGTACAATCAACAATCCTAAGTACTCTTATTAATACAAGTATGAAATGCTGTCATGATGCATGTCCTCACCACATACTCCCTCGTGCGACACCATCTTACGTTCGCGGCATGCTTGCATTCCTCAGTGCTCCACATCTTCTAGGCACATGCAATGCGATGATGAGCATGATTACTGAGTTGTTGTTAGTCCATTTCAAACAGCGGGATTGGGAAACCAAGGTACCTTCCTTGTATCATTCTCAAACATGATCCATTCTAGGGTCGTCAGTCCTAGTTAATCTCATATGATGGTATGTTTCTAGGTCGCTACAAAGGCTGCCAGGGCTATTACACGCATTCGTTACACCACTCCCCTATCACATTTTTAACGGTTCATCATTAAATTGATACAGGCCTAGTTCATACTCTATTCACCGCGGCAAAACTCGTCGCCTCACCGCAAATTCAGAGTATGCTCGAGGTCACTACAAAGGGCTCGTCACCAATCAGTGTAGGCTGACAGCTCGAATATAGTGTCCTATACCACCATAATCGGCTCATGAGTCTGGTTGCTCACTGGTCACTACGGGGAGGCACGTGGCCCCAGCGTAGGCCGACAGCTCGACCACGGTGTCCCATACCACCATGCCCGACTCATGAGTCTTAGCGGATCGAGGTACCATGGTTAAAGGGATTTCACTGGTAAGTTTGGTACCCTAGGTTCAAGCAGAGACGTCCAAACATGGTGAACATACATAAGACAAATCGGGTTACTTGACGAGCTCGGCTAGCTCGAGCGCACAACAAGTTGAACGATATGAAGGGCATAAGTACTTCGTGTGGCCAACCACTATCGCCAACCGAAGTACGACTCGGGTTCGTCGAACACATCTCACGTGGCAAATGAATCTCAGCCACGAATTCAATCCTGTTACCGATTGCCTGGACTATAATCATAGCCCCAAACACAATCAGTCCATGACCAGAAGCATGTAGAGTAAAGCAGAATAAACAAAGTGATTCAAGCATGTTGACAAGCATGTCATAAAACAAGTAATAAAACACAATATAAACAGGAAATACAAATACCTATATTTCATAAGTAAGCGGTTAAATTAATCAAGCAACATGGAGGAAATCATATACATCTCTAAGGTAGCTGAGAATCCTATCTCAACACCTACCTAAGGCACCATCATCCAAGCACTTACTCTCACAAGCATTTTCACAAGCACTTAGAATACATTATTTCAACATACATAGTGTATATTAGCAAAACATGTATTAGGGCGAGCCCTTTCGCCAAATAAGTATTTTATCCATATATAATATATTCATACAGTAAATAATCATGGCAAACACATTTCCAAAATTTATACGTATACGGTACTTTCTACAAATACCTAGAATATGTAAAATTCCATATTCCACGTCTTTAATCCAAACGGAAAACAGACAGCACTTTGTACATGTGCAATTGCATGCAAATCATGAATCTATCATTATCTGACATTGAAAGCATTGAAAACCATAACCTACACACCTAAAGTCCGCACCTTTTGTCGTAGAATCGTAACGAATTCGATAGGTTTGCTAAACCTTCGTATACGGCAGTTTGGCCACCTATAGAACGAAATAGGTTAGCTATTTCATAACCTACAACTATCAAAACCCCAAATCAGTTTAGGGTTAGGGTTTCTGTAACGTCCTGAAAATCGGGGGTCGAGCATAAACTCAACTCCCGAGTTCCAACGCATCACTTATGCAAAAAAATGAATGATGATTGAATGTTGTCTGTATTAGTGCATTGAACATGAGTGAGATTAAGCCAAAACAACATATCATACTCCAGAGACAATCGGAAGACTGTGATAGATATATAAAATATAAAAACTATGGTAAGTCTCCCGAGTGTGATAATGTTACCAGGTTAATGAATTACAAGTACAATTTCAAATTATACCAAAGGTGTAGTGTTATCTAGTCAACATTCCTGTAACCCCGTCGATCAGGACACGACTCACGTGAAGCAGCATACAACATATACGAACAAGCATCATTGTCATCATAAAGGTCCGGCTCCACCTCTGGAGTAGCGTCGCCATCTGCAATCAGACAAAGTCTGGTGGGTGTTCGGAACACCGTCCCGTAACGTGGGAGTGAGTGATCAACTCAGTGGAACAATAAAGCATAGGTTAATATGTTATCAACTCAGTCAAGCAGTAATGATAAAGTAGTACAATCAAATAATTCTAAATACTCTTATTAATGCAAATATGAATGCAGCCATGGTGTATGCCCTCACCACACACTCCCTCATACAACACCATCTTACGTTCGCGGCATGCTTGCATTCCTCAGTGCTCCACATCTTCCAGGCACATGCAATGCGATGATGAGCATGATTACCGAGTTGTTATTAGTCCATTTCAAACAGCAGTATTGGGAAACTAAGGTACCTCCCTTGTATCATTCCCAAACATGATCCATTCTAGGGTCGTCAGTCCTAGTTAATCTCATACGATAGTGCCTTTCTAGGTCGCTGCAAAGGCTGCCAGGGCTGTTACACGCATTCGTTACACCACTCCCCCATCACCCTTTTAACGGTTCATCACTAAATTAATACAGGCCTAGTTCATACTCTATTCACCGCGGCAAAACTCGTCGCCTCACCGCAAATTCAAAGTATGCTCGAGGTCACTACAAAGGGCTCGTCACCAATCAGTGTAGGCCGACAGCTCGAATATAGTGTCCTATACCACCATAATCGGCTCATGAGTCTGGTTGCTCACTGGTCACTACGGGGAGGCACGTGGCCCCAGCGTAGGCCGATAGCTCGACCACGGTGTCCCTTACCACCATGCCCGGCTCATGAGTCTTAGCGGATCGAGGTACCATGGTTAACGGGATTTCACTGGTATGTTTGGTACCCTAGGTTCAAGCAGTAGCGTCCAAACATGGTGACCATATATTAGACATATCGGGTTACTTGACGAGCTTGACTAGCTCGAGCGCACAATCAACTGAACGACATGAAGTGCATAAGCACTTCGCGTGGCCTAACCACTGTCGCCCACTGAAGTACGACTCGGGTTCGTCAGACACATCTCTCGTGGCGACTGAATCCCAACCACGAATTCAGTTTCGTTGCCGATTGCCTGGACTATACAATAGCCCCAAACACAATCAATTACAGAACAGTTAAAGCAGTAATGGATCAAGATTTCAATCCAATATTATCCGCTTAGGGCTGCGAGGAATGTTGCACGCACTCGTTGCACCACTCCCCCATCACCCTTTACGGATTTTATGTAATACAACTTAAACATGTGAAGTAATCACAGCAGAATTAAATAAACAAGTAATTCAAACATATTAGCGAGCATGTTATAAAACACAATGCAAACAGGAAATCCAAACACATACGTTTCATAAAACAGTAAGTGATTAAACTAAATAACTTACATAAAGGAAATCATGCACATCACTAAGGTAGTTGAGAAACCTATCTCAGCATCCTTATACATTACAATTTACTAACTACTACTCATTCAGACATTTCAACAAACACTTTAAACTACATACATCAATATACATGACATATGTTGATCACATAGGTATTAGGCCAAATCCTTTCACTAGGGAGTTACCTCAATCATAACACGCATACACCCACGACGGATAGTCATGGCAAGCAGGAACCCAAGTTCCATATTCATTCAGTCATTTCCACAAACACTTGGGCTACACATTTTAACATATATAGTGTATATTGGCCGTGGCGTGATTTAGGGCAAATCCTTTCGTCAAAGGGGTATCGCCAATACAATAATCATATATCCATGACAATTAGTCATGGCGAGAACAAATGAGAATTTTATACTCATTCAGTCATTTTCACAAACACTTAGAATACACTCTTTTCAACATACATAGTGTGCATTAGCAAAACATGTATTAGGGCGAGTCCTTTCGCCAAACAAGTATTTTATCCATATATAATATATTAATACAGCAAATAATCATGGCAAACACATTTCCAAAATTTATACGTATACGGTACTTTCTACAAATACCTAGAGTATGTAAAATTCCATATTCTTCATCTTTAATCGAAACGGAAAACAGACAACACTTTGTACATGTGCAATTGCATGCAGATCATGAATCTATCATTATATGACATTGAAAGCGTTGAAAACCATAACCTATACACCTAAAGTCCACACCTTTTGTCGTAGAATCTTAACGGAGTCGATAGAATTGCTAAGTTTCTGTATACGGCAGTTTGGCAACCTATAGAACGAAATAGGTTAGCTCTTTCATAACCTACAACTATCAAAACCCCAAATCAGATTAGGGTTAGGGTTTCTTACCTAGAAACGAGTTGAAATCACCGGTAAAGCGATTAGAATGGAGTGGTTAAGCACGTACAACAGCAGGGAAGCAAGGCAAGGAGATTCTCTCACATCACCCACACTTTCTCTTTTCTCTCTCTTTTCTTAGGGTTTTTCTCAAATTCGTATGGCTGAAATGAGAGAGGGTTTAAGGTCCTTATATAGCCTAAAACTTCACTGAAATAGACTTCAGGTCAAGGTATACTTATGTTATATCCAAAGCGGGTCAGTTTCAGCTCAACGGAGGACTTCTGGCGGGCCCCCTTGAGTCAAAGGTCGGACTTAAGCTCACAGACTCTGGATCTAGGTCGAGTTAAGTTTTCGTTCCAGTAGGGTTCTCAGATCATGCGTGGCAGACCAGTTTCAGTTCAACGGTCAGCGGATCTCGATTGGAGATTCCGAGTACATGGATATGTTTGGGGAAATATCCCTGATCCGAGGGTGTAATTTGGCCTAATTTCGACGGTCTGGTTGCTTAATACTGATCCGCAAGCGAGAGGTGCCAGATTTCATAAATTTCTATTTTATTTTGAATTAATTTCACATTTCTCACACTCTTCACTCCCGGCTCAAGCGAATTACACTGGGGCACTATTTGGATTTGAATTCCGAGATGGTTGTCAAGCCCAGTAAGGTGGTCCTAATTCCTTAACTTCGTGTTAATCAGACTTCCGACGTGCGGTCCAGATTTGATACGAAGTTTCATGATGCTCCCGAGAGCAAACGGGTGATGAGATTGATCCTAGATTTTAGGGTAATGTAGCATCAACGAATCTACAAGTTTTGGGTCTTGCAGATCGTATTTAAAATGATTGGTGCTAATTTCACAGGTACTCTAGTTTAACACTGGCTAATTCTCTCCTCATTTCTAAAGGATTTAGTCCTGAGTAATTTCTGTCTGAGGTGGTACCTGGGCCTTTGTAGTTTGTATATAAAGTGATCCAAGTTATACTACTTAGCTAGTTTAAGATAGCGTCTAGGGTGAAAGTACTTAGAAAAATTGAAAGAACAAGGTGGTGAGGGGTGGGATTTATGAAGGAAATGGGTTAAGAAGCGATTTTAGACTGCGGGATTGAGTTCTGACAAGTTAATAAGGTGTTAGGAGTGACCCATTGCCTAAGGACGTCTAATTCCAGATTGGAAAAAATTTGGGATGTTACATTTTTTTACCTAGAAATGACGCCGGAATCGCCGAAAAAGCGATTAAAAGGAAGTGGTTAAGCTTGTGTAGCGGCAAGGAAGCATGGCAGGGAGATGCTCCCACTACACTCACACTTTCTCTCTATTTTCTCTCTCTTTTCCTAGGGTTTTTCTCAAATTCGTATGGCTGAATGAGAGAGGGTTTTAAGGTCCTTATATAGCCTAAAACTACACCGAAATAGACTCCAGGTCAAAGTATACTTAGGTTATAACCAAAGCGGGTCAGTTTCAGCTCAACGGAGGACTTCTGGCTGCCCTCCTTGAGCCAAAGGTCGGACTTAAGCTCACTGACCTTGGATCTAGGTCGAGTTACGTTTTCGTTCCGGTCAGCTTGTCAGATCACACGTGGCGGACCAGTTTCAGTTCAACGGTCAGTGGATCTCGATCGGAGATTCCGAGTACATAGATATGTTTGGGGAAATATCCCTGATCCAAGGGTGTAATTTGGCCTGATTCTGACGGTCTGGTTGCTTATAACTGATCCGCAAGTGAGACGTGCCAGATTTCATAATTTCATATTTTATTTTGAATTAATTTCACATTTCTCACACTCCCCGCTCCGAGCTCAAGCGAATAGCGCTGGGACGCTATCTGGATTTGATTTCCGAGATGGTTGTCAAGCCCAACAAGGCGGTCCTAATTCAACTTCGTGTTAATCGGACTTCCGACGTGCGATCCAGATCTGATACGGAGTTTCGAGATGCTCCCGAGAGCAGCCGGGTAATGAGATTGATCCTAGATTTTAGGGTAATGTAGCGTCAATGATTCTACAAGTTTTGGGTCTTGAAGATCATTTTTAAAGTGGTTGGTGCTAATTTCACAGGTACTCTAATTTAACACTAGCTAATTCTCACCTAATTTCTAAAGGATTTAGTCCTGAGTAATTTCTGTCTGAGGTGGTACCTGGGCCTTTGTAGTTTGTATATAAAGTGATCCAAGTTATACTACTTAGGTAGTTTAAGATAATGTCTAGGATGAAAGTGCTTAGAAAAATTGAAAGAACAAGGTGGTGAAGGGTGGGATTTGTGAAAGAAATGGGTTCAAAAGCGGTTTTAGACTTTGGGATTGAGTTCTGATAGGTTAATAGGTGTTAGGAGCGACCCATTGCCTAAGGACGTCTTATTCCAGGTTGGCAAAAATTCGGGATGTTACAGATGCAACCTATGTGTTTGTTGAAATGTCTAAATGGAAAATAAAAATGATTAGTGCTTGCTATGATTACTAATTTAGGATTCATCATTGTCATATGCATATGGATTTCTATGTATAAAGAATTGATAAAACATATGTTGTAACTAATGTAGTCTATGTGTTTGATAAATTGTCTAAATGAGAAATTGTTTATGATTTGTATTTACTACGATAAGGTAGGATCCTTGATTGTCTTGTGCATATGTATATTTTCCTCTATGAAATCAATTAATAAAATGCAAGTTGTATTTAACATGGTCTATGTGTTTGTTGAAATGCCCAAATGAGAAATCTACTTGGATTGTTTATTAAATGCCGGGATAGATATTACACGGGGTAGTTAGCAACATTAGGATAGGATTGGGGCTACAAACGTAGTCCGGGCAATCGGTAAATGTCCATGTTTGGGTGGTTGAATTAGTCTTACTACCTTGGGTAAACTCGATAAATACGAGTCGTATGACGACTGCCGACAGTGGCTAGGCCACGAGGGGTGCTTATGTGCTCCATATCGATTAAGTCAACGTGCACCCGTACCAATTGAGCCTACCTAACGAACTGGTTGACTTATTGTGTGTTTATCTTGTATGGACGCGACTGTTCGAATCTATGATACCTCTCACTAATGTAAAGATCTACATTTAACCATGGTACCATGATCCTCAAGACTCGTGAGCCAGGCATGGTGGTATGGGACACCGTGTTTGTGCTGTCGGCCTACGCCGGGGTGACGAGCCTCCCCGTAGTGACCATGAGCACCACTTCTTGCAACTTGCCTATCGTATGAGTTTATTTAGGAGTGACAAACCTAAATGGATCCAGAACACATGAATAGGACCGCTGTGGTTGTCTGATGCCTAATGTTTGATTTGGGTCGATATTAAAAAGGGAGGTGCTCTAGCTTCCCAAACTTGTTGTGTGAATGAGCATAATTAATCACTTGGTTAACATGACCATGCATCACACTACATTAGTTAGGATGTGGCAAAAAGGCGTTGGAGTTACACATTTGAGTAAGTATTGTCATATGCGAAACTGGTGGTCGGAGTCGACTGTTGAGGGAGTGTTGATGGGTGAGGGCATGCATCATTCTTATACTCCATTGCTGCATTAAACAGTATAGTTAGGAAATGATTATTATGATTGCCTTATCATTACCGCTTGATTGACTTGATAATATGTGTAACTTTTACTTTATAGAACCACTGAGTTGATCACTCACTCCTACTTTAGGATGGCATTTTAAAACACTAACCAGACGCTGATTTAGATGCAGATACAGACGACATTTATGTAATGGAGTAGGACTTCCTGGATGAGGAGGAGAAATTCTCCTACTTCCAACTCTCGGGCGGGCCGATGTAAGCCACGTACTGTTACGCAGGGATCACTGGGCATCGAGGCTTAGTTGAACATATTTACACTACCACATTTTGTACATTTTTAAATTTTACATGTATATATTGAACTCAGTCACGTACTCATAGTCTGGAAGAAATTTTGTGCAACACCTGCATACTTACATAGACATGTTTTAGAATTCCGCACTTGCTTAACTTCATTAAATTCGGAGTATGATGTGTTGTTTAGTATAATCCCATGCCTGCGTAATTCATGAATATGAAAGAAATCTGAATATGATTATCCACATGACATAAGTGATGTTCGGAATCTCGGGAGTAGAGCTTTGCTCGACCCTTGAAATTCAGGGTGTTACAGCATATCTCCAATTCGGTAATATCTTTATAATTTTCTCTCTTATTATTATTATTTTTAGATCTCTTTTTTATTTCAGTCTTTCTAGTTTTCTTTTTAGGTTTAGTTATTTAATTCCTTGAGGGCTGAGAGTGTTTCATGCCCAAGTGGGTTCGTGATAACACTCTACGTCTCTTAAGTGAAGGAGGATTAGTCGAAGGGTTGCCTATCCATCACCGGATTAGACATCACTTGAGATCCTCTGAGTCAATTGAAGCGATGACTGCAAATCAACCTCAACCTCCAGTTAAGGAAATCCAAGATGTAAACGAGGTGCATAATGCACCCCGCCTCGTACTCTATAAGATTATTTACAACCGGTGGGGTGAGTACACCTTCTTCCATGGTTTTTCCACTTAATGCAGGAAACGTGGATATCAAACATGGAGTGATACAACTCCTTCCTAAGTTTCATGGACTAGATTCTGAAAATCCATATTTGCACATCGAAGTGTTTGATGAGATAGTCGCTACTTTACACTTCCCAAACGTGTCTGAGGACATAATGCGACTTAAATTGTTTTCTTTTTCATTGAAAGAGAAGGTTAAAACGTGGATGCATTCCTTAAAGCCAAGATCCATTGGCACATGGATCGAGATGACCCGAGAATCTCTCAAAAAGTTTTTTTCACAGGATCCAAAGTGTGCTCTACTCCTCTTGCTGCTTGGATTCAGTCTCCCTTGCAATTGGGAATCGGGTAAGGCGAATCGATCTTCTAGGCTCCATAGGGAAATAAACGTACAATAGGATAGAAAAAGATCTCACAAATTCCTGTCCACATCATGGCTACGAAATATGGTGAACAATTAGTTTTTTCTATAATGGATTAACTTCATCACTGCTCCAATTCGTAGAGATGATGTGTAATTACAAATTCATGAATAAAGAGGCCGATGATGTGTGAGATTACCTTGATCAATTGAAAAAAAATGCGCAATCATGAGACACTTTTCCAAGACTCACCACTTCTAAGCCTACTCAATCAAAGGAAATGGGAGGAATTTATGTCTTAAAAGAGGAAGACGATATGCGTGAAAGAGTAGCCAACCTCACAAGAAAATTCGATGCCATGGAACTTAAGAAGGCAGAACCTATCAAATCTAAAAAGGCTGCGAAAGTTGTTTGTGGTATTGTGCTTGTAACATACATATAACTGAGAATTGCCCAACAATTCCTGCTTTTCAAGAGATATTGAATGAGTAATCGAATGCGTGAACAACTACCAAAGACCTTTCAGAGGACCCACCTCAAATACATACAATCCCAGCTGGAGAAACCATCCAAATTTCAGTTGGAGGAATGGACAAACGGCTAACGCATAAGAGGCTCTTACTCAATTTTTAAATCAAAAGATACCTCAAGACCTCTCGACAATCACAACGTTGATTAAATTCAAATATAAAGGAAGTGGTTAAAGGAGAGGTTCTTAAGTTATTGGATGTGGGTATCATATACCCTATATCCGACAGTCAATGGGTGAGTCCAACTTAGGTGGTTCCTAAGAAGTCCAGAATCACCATTGTAGCCAATGCCGACAATGAGCTCATGCCAACTAGAGTTACTACTAGTTGGAGAGTGTGCATTGACTACAAAAAGTTGAATACCGTCACAAGGAAGGACCACTTTCCTTTGCCCTTCATTGATCAATTTTTGAGAAGGCTAGCTGGTCACTCCTATTATTGCTTCCTTGATGGATATTCGGGTTACAATAAGATAGAGATAGCCCTTGAAGATCAAGAGAAGACAACATTCACATGTGCCTTTGGCACATTTGCTTACCAAAGGATGACATTCGGACTATGTAATACCCCCGCTACATTCGGACTATGTAATACCCCTGGCTACATTCACATGTGCCTTTCAGCGATGCATGTTGAGTATTTTTTTCTAACATGGTGGGGTAATATTTAGAGGTCTTCATGGACGACTTTTTTGTCTTTGGTCCATCCTTTGGCGAGTGTTTGAAAAATCTTAAATGTGTGCTGAAACGATGTGAGGAAAAGAATTTGGTTTTGAAATGGGAGAAATGCCATTTCATGGTTCTTAAGGGAATTGTGCTTGGACACATAATTTCGTCCAAGGGAATTGAGGTATATAAGGAAAAAAAATTGATCTTATGTCTAACCTACCTACACCCAAGAGTGTACGTGACGTGCAATCCTTCCTAGGACACGCCGGATTCTATAGACGATTCATAAAGGACTTTAGTCATCTCTCTAGTCCTTTATGCAATCTACTTCAAAAGAATGTACCATTCGAGTGGACTGAAAAATGCCAAGAAGCTTTCACTAAGCTTAAGGGCATGTTGACTACTACTCCTATAATGCAACCACCCAACTAGAGCATACCTTTGAGATTATGTGTCATGCGTTTGACTATGCTATTGGGGGGGGGGGGGGGGGGGGAGGGGGTGTTAGGCCAGAGAAAAGAGAAGAACCCAAGTGAACTACTCTACTACGGAGAAGAAACTCTTAGCTGTAGTGTTCACTCTGGACAAATTTAGGTCATATTTGATCGGATCCAAGGTTTTCATCTGTACTGATCACATGACGTTGAAGTACCTTCTTTCTAAGAATGATGCTAAGCGTCGCATGATAAGATGGATCCTTTTACTCTAGGAATTTGACTTAGAAATATGAGACAAAAAGGGAGTAGAGAATGTAGTGGCTGACCATCTCTCGAGACTTGATCTTCCCGATCCCCTTAAGACGACACCTATAAACGACATGTTCCCTGACGAACAACTATTTAAACTCTCCTGACTAGGTTTCACGCCACACATTGGACTGCACAAGATAAAACACGATTCTTTACCGAGGTATGTAAGTTCTTCTCGGATGATCCATATCTGTTTAAATACTGCCAGACTAAATTCTAAGGAGATGTGTGCCAGACAATGAACACTAAAGCGTCATCTCCTTTTGTCACTTTCGGGCCTGTGGTGGTCACTTTTCTGCTAAAAAGACCACGACCAAAATTTTACAGTGCGGCTTTTACTGGCCCACTATGTTTAAGGACACTCATGAGTTCTGTAAAGCTTGTGTGCCTTACCAGAAATTGGGAGGGTTATCCCGTCGAAATATGATGTCTCTGAACCCCATTATTATTATTGAAACATTTGATTGCTGGGGCATCGATTTCATGGGGTCATTCCCCCAATCCTTTGGGAATTTGTACATTTTGCTAGCAGTAGACTATGTCAATAAATGGGTTGAAGCGATCCCGTGTCGGAGCAATGACCATCGAATAGTCATTCAATTCTTAAAAGAAATATCCTTTCCCAATTCAGAACGCCCTAGGCCATCATTAGTGATGGAGGTTCACACCTCAGTAATAGGCCATTTAAGAACTTAATGAAGAAATATGGCATGTCTCATAAGGTGAGCACTCCATACCACCCTCAAATAAGTGGGCAAGATGAGATTTCCAACATGGAGATTAAACAAATTCTCGAAAAGACGGTTAACCTCGATCGCAAGGATTGGTCAATCCGCTTGATCGATGCTTTATGGGCCTACCGTATTGCATTTAAGACCCAAATTGGAATGTCTCCCTTTAGACTCATTTATGGGAAAGCTCACCACTTGCCCGTGGAACTGGAACATAGAGCCTACTGGGTTATTAAAAATCTAAACTTTAACTTGGACAATGTTGGCTCGCTACGCAAAGTTCAATTGAACGAACTTGAGGAAATTCAGAATGATGCATACGAGAACTTGAAATTTTATAAGGACAGTATAAAGGTGTTCTATGATAGGAACATCCTTAGAAAATCATTCTTAACCAGTCAAAAAGTTCTTTTGTACAATTTTTTATTACATCTTTTTCCGGGTAAACTCCGATCTTGTTGGACCGGCCCTTTCACTATTAAAAAGATGAAAAGAACCAGTTAAAAAATAGTGAGATCGACAAAAAGGTCATGAAAAGAGTAAAAAAAGAATAAAAAGAATAAAGATGAGAAGATTGAATGAATAAAAAGAGACTGTCGATATAAAATCAAAAACTGAAAAAAGAAGGAAAAGGGGATAAGTTTGGAATCAACACTTGATTATTTAATTAATCATGAGGTGATGAGCATGGCTAACATTATAAAATAATAATATTTTTATGAAAAGTAAGTTGAAATTCACTGAGTACATTGGAAACACTTAATATATGAACTTTTGCTCTTAAACGATTAATGAAGAACCTATTTGATTGATTGCTCATTTGGTTCGGCTCTAGGCTTTTAAATTTTCACTCTCACTTCTTTGGATTATACTCATTCACACTCATCTGCATGACAAATTGTTTTCTAAAAGAAGTTTTGAACTTTGAGAATGGAAGATTATTTCACGCATGTTTTGCTCAGGACTAGCAAAATGCTGGTTGGGGGTGTGTTGAGCGTCAAATATTGCATATTCTCCCTTAATTATATCATGGTTTTAGAAACATGATAATGCTTAATGATATATTTTATACATGTTTGTGTTGCAAGGTGAATCTGAGAGCTTGGATTGAAAAGAATGCTAAAAGCATGGATTTGATGCTCAAGAATCACCAAGGCAAAGGATGGATCGTAGGAGACCAAGAATGAAGAGTTTACGTGTTAAAGATCTAAGGAAACCAAGTACAAAGGATGAAGAAAGGACTTGAAAGACTTCATAATCCGTAGAGAAAATAGACAAGTTCGGTCCGACTGAACCCAACTTCACAGTATAGCAACCAACGATGAAATTCATAAGCTAATTCGGTTCAACCGATAGACAATTTAGTTCGACCAAAACCCAGTTCGGTCCGACCAAAGGGAGGATTCAGTGAGACCGAAAGTGCACGAAAAGCTCCAACGCTGAAAAGAGTTAATTCGGTCTAACTGACAACTTAAGTTTGGTCTGACCGAACCCATGCTCGGTCCAACCGAAATTGGGTAACTGACGAAACAGAATTGTCATGCCTTGGACTTGACTTTGGTTCGACCGATGCGTAACGTGGCTGTGTAAATTGACGTGGTTTCAAGATCGGTTTGCGAAAATTCCAATGCGGTGCGTAAGATGGAGCTTCATAACTATAAATAGGAGTCCTTAGGACATTCCTAGGTATCTTCTAGGGTTCAAATAGTGGATCTAAATGGTGGAGAGCCACCGCCAAGAGTTTTTCTTCTTCTTCCTTAGTTTGTTTTCATGTTTTGTTTAAGAGATTTTGGTTTAATCATGTCCATGGTTAACTAAACCTCTTAGATAGGGCTAAAAGGTGAAGCTTATAGCGTGATTGAGATGTTTATCTTACTTTGATTTTTATTTATATTAAACTTCATTGATTTCAAGTTGATGTTAAGGAATATTTTCTGTTTTCTATGGTTTGTTGTGACTCAAATTACAATTGACACTGTGATAGCTCTGTATATCTTCTTTTCCTATTTGAGATTATGAGATTGGTAAATCCTGTTTTTCACCATCATCTCCTTGGCATGGTAAGGTGATGGATCCTTTCCAAATCTTCACAATTCTCCTCTATTGAGACTAGATGAATGAAAAGCTTAGAGATTTGATCATCTCTTCTTCCAACTAGATAAGAAAGGATTCTGATTCCAATTGTGTCTCTTGAATCAAGTAAGGTAGCATTTTGAAAGCTACAAGTGGATCCTTGACACCCTAGTTCCCACCTTTAAATTCACAAGTTTTAATCAATATTATTCACAATTACTTTCAATTATTTTAGAATTCATATTTAAATCTTCTTCTACTTCTAGTTCTAGTTCTTTTCAGAATACATATAAGTTTAGTCCCCGTGGATTTAACCTTGGTCTCATTAAGATTATTACTACATCGTGACCCTACACTTGGGGTTGTTAACATCATGCCTGAGAGCTTGGACAAAGGGACCAAGTTAAGCTTATGCTGGGGCACTAGACCATAAACAATCTAGAATGGGGACTTCCATGTCAAGTGGTTCACCATGTTGTTGAATGCAAACTCTACTTAATACAAGGCCAAATCCCACTGCTTCAGTTTGTTACCTGAAGTACACTGAAGGAGGTTTCCCATCTTATGATTCACAACTTTAGTCTGCCCATCGGTCTGTGGGTGGTAGGCATTGTCGAACTGAAGTTGTGTACCGAACTGATTCCACTAAGTCTGACAGAAGTGACTAATGAACTTCGTGTCATGATCAGAAGTGCACCATCTTTGAAAAATGATCTATCACCACGAACACTGAATCCATGTCACGCTGTGTTTGTGGGAGACCAAGCATGAAGTCTATAGATAAGTCCTCCCGAGGGCCGTCAGGCACATGTAATAAGGTGTAGAGGCCTGTATTCTGAGTCTACTTCTTAGAGGTCTGACAAACATGACAATACTACACTACTTTACCTGCATCACGTATAAATTGCGGCATGTAATAGCACTCCTCCCTAAGAGCTCGCATCTTATCTCGCCTAAAGTGTCCACCAAGGCCACTTCTATATAGCTCTTGAATAATCTTCTCCCTTAGAGAACTTGTGGATGCACAATCGATTTCTTTTGAAGAGGAAACTATCTTGCATATGTAGGTCATTGGGATGACCCGCTTGACACCTCTTCCATACATCCTTGAAGTCCTTATCGTCAGCATATAGCTCATTGAGACAGTCGAAGCTGACCACCTACCCAGTAGTGATGCACGGTGGCTTAGTGCATCAGCCACCTTGTTCTTCTGCCTTGACTTGTACTTCAGAGTGAATGTGAATTCTTACAAAAATGTAACCCCTCTAGCATGCACACGATTCACGTTAGCCTGACTAATAATAAACTTTAAGGCTAAATGGTCAGTGTAGAGAACAAACTCTCTTTGGATTAGATAATGCCACCAATATTGCAATGCTTGAACAACTACATACAACTCAAGCTCATAGGTTGACCACTTCTTTTAGGCTTCACTGAGCTTCTCGCTGTAGAAGGGTACCGACTTTCCTTCCTGTGATAAAACTCCTCCAATTTCGACATATGAGGCGTCATACTCAACCTCAAACAGTTTGTCAAAACTAAGAAGAACCAAGACCAGTGTTGTGGACAATCGATGCTTGATTTCAGTAAAGCTCTTGTTAGCCTTATCGGTCCACTAAAATGTCCATTTTTCATGCAATCTGTAATAGGCGTGATTATCGTGTTGAAATTTTGTACAAATCGATGATAGAAGGTCGTCAACCCATGGAAACTCCTCACTTCATGAATGTTTGTCGAGATCGGCCATTCGCTAATAGGTCGCACCTTTTCATCGTCCACACGGATGTCGTGGACGTCACAACAAATCCTAAGAAGAACAGGTTATCCGTTAAAAAATTACACTTCTTCAAGTTGAGGTACAACTCATTAACTTGCAAGACCTGTAACACCTGCCTAATATGTTTCATGTGTTTCGTCTCATTTTGGCTATATATCAGGATGTCATCAAAATATACTACCACAAACCAGCCAATAAACAGCTTCAACATTTGATTCATCGAATGCATAAAAGTACTTGGTGTGTTCGATAGACTGAAGGGCATGACCAACCACTCATACAACCATTCCTTGGTCATGAATGCCGTTTTCCACTCATCACCGAGCCAGATACGAGTATAATGGTATCCACTCCTCAAATCTAGTTTAGAGAACACCTTGGAACCTTCTAGCATATCAAGCATGTTGTCCAACCGCCTTATTCAAAAATGATATTTGATAGTAATCTTGTTATTTGCTTGACTGTCAACACACATACGCCAGCCCCATCTTTCTTAGGCATTAACAATGCTGGCATGACACATGGGCTCTTGCTCTCTCTCAAAAGACCCTTAGGGATCAATTCCTCCACATGCCCCTGAAGCATCTCAGACTCATCTGATAGTGAGGGTGATTGGGCAAGCTACCCCTAGGGATGAGGTCTATATGATGTTGGATATCTAGCATGGAGGGCAATCCATTGGGTAACTCTTCGGGCCATATTTCCTTCAATTTGTTCAGCAATGGCCTTAAACTTGTAGGAATGTTTAAGGGCTTCGATTCCTTGCCCTTTACCACAACGCCGTACACCTTGCTGGTTACCTTGGGTTCCTTCATGAAATCTCGGATGGTCAGGAGGAAACTCCCCTCCACTTTAGAAGCTTCATGGTGGTTTTCTGGTGCCATAGGGGCAATGACCATCTTTCGACTGTCCTTGACGGAGACGTAATATTGTCTCGTCCTCGGTGGGTCGCATCATGATATGACTGCCATGGTCAACCGAGTAACATATGACATGCTTTCATATCGATCATGTCACATAGTACTTAATTCTTATAATTTTTACCAATTGAAAATGAGATAGTGCAGTGTTCGGTTACCTTGGTCTCGTTCACCTTTTTTTTATCTATCCAATCGAGTAAGGGGAATGATGCTTTGTCGTAGGTAGTCGCAACTTATCCACCATCACTTTCGAGACGATATTCTCACTACTCTGTCTATGATTACATCACAGACATTGTCGTTGATGGTACACCGAGTATGGAATATGTTATGTTGCTGTGGATGTAACTCCTTTCGTGGATTGTACAATAATCACCTCATGATTAATAATTTTTTAGTGCACTTATTTTTGCACCCTGGTTTGTCAATCACGTGAACCGTTGTGTCATGTAGTTGTTTGAGCCATTGGAAAGGGAAGACTGAAGACACAAGTGGAGCAGATGCATCAAGGAGCACATTATTGAGTTCAAATATTACATATTTTCCCCTGTTTATATCTTGGTTTTATGAACATGATAATGCTTAATTGGTATGTTTTATACATGTTTGTATTGCAAGGTGAATCTGTGAACTTGGATTGAAAAGAATGTCCAAATCATGGATTTAATGCTCAAAGTCGGTTTTCAAAGTCGACTGGATAAAGGCTATAAATATGGGTTCTCCAAGGAATTCTAAACACGAATTAGGTTTTAAGGAGCAGAGCTAAAGGGTGGAGCAGCCACCAAGGAGTTTTCTTCCTTTCCTAGTTTGACTTTTATGTTTTGTTCGAGAGATTTAGTTTCAATCATGTCTATGGTGAATTAAACCTCTTAGTTAGGGCTAAGAGGTGAAGCTTGTAGTGTGTTGGGATGATTATCTTGCTTTGATTCTTGTTTATGTTGAACAATCATTGAGTTCTAGTTTGATTTGAGGAATATTTTCAATTTTCTATGATTTATTGTGACTTCAATTACAGTAGATTATGAGGAGGCTTTTGATATCTTCTTAATCTATTTGAAGTTGTGGAGATTGGTAAATTCTGTTGTTCGCCATTGTCTTTTGGGCAGGTAGGATGATGGAATCCTTTCCAATCAATGCAATGGATCTTCATGTGTGAACTACCTTAATGAAAGTTTAGATTGTGCTTGAATAATTTATCTTCCACTGGAAAGGATAGGACACCAATTCCAGTTGTGTTTCTTGAATCAAGTAAGGTAGCATCTTAATAGCTACAAGTGGATCCTTGGCACCCTAGTTCCCACCTTTTAATTGATAATTTAAGTCAACATTATTCACAATTACTCCAATAATTCAAGATTTATATTCGTTTCCGATTCTACTTCTACTTCTAGTTAATTTCAACATATGTACAAGTTTAGTCCCTGTGGATTCGACATCGGTCTCACCGAGTTATTACTACATCGCGACCCTACACTTGGGGTTGTGAACAAATTTTTCGCGCCGTTGCCGGGGACTACGATTGTGTTGTTTTTTTAGATTAATTAGTTTTTGAATTAGTTTAAGATTAGGATTAGATATTCTTGTGTTCTTAGATTAGGTTTTATTAATTTATTTATAGAACTGACTTATTTTTGTTTTGTATGACTTTATCTTAACATAGGAGCTCTAATTGGTAACTTCGTTCCAACTCTTCTCTAGTTTCATAATTCTTAATTGCTTTAGTTTAGTTTTAGTTCTGTTTTTTTTTAGGTTTTAATTGTTTAGAATTTGAGGGTTGAAAGTGTTTCATGCCCAAGTGGGTTCGTGATAACACTCTACGTCTTTTGAGGGAAGGAGGATTGGTCAAAGGGTTGCCTATCCATCATCGGATTAGACACCACTTAAGATCCTCTGAGTCAATAGAAGTGATAGCTGCATATCAACCTCAACACATAGTTGAGGAAGCCCGGGATGAGAATGAGGTACCATATGCACCCTCGCCTCGTACTCTATGAGATTATTTACAACCGGCGGGGGTGAGCACACATTCCTACATGATGTTTCAAGATAATGCAGAAAGTATGGATATTAAGACAGGAGTGATCCAACTCCTTCCGAAGTTCCATGGACTTGAATCTGAAAGTCTATATATACACATGAACGAGTTTGAAGAGAGAATAACCACTCTACACTTCCCTAACGTGTCCGAGGATACGATCGGGCTAAAACTTTCCCTTCTCCTTAAAAGAGAAAGCCAAAACATGGTTACACTCACTACGACCACGATCCATTGGTGTATGGAACAACATGACAAGGGAGTTCATAAAGAAACTCTTCCCATACCATAAATTAACATCATAAGGAAGTCGATTGAACTTCGGCCAAAAGGAAGATGAGACCTTCTTCCAATGTTGGGAATGGTTCAAGGATCTTCTTAGTTCATGCCCATGACATGGATTTGAAACATGGCACATAATAAATTTCTTCTATGATGGATTAACATCTCTTATTTGCCAATTGGTAAAGATGATGTGTAATGGGGAATTCATGAACAAGAACATCGATGATGTGTGAGATTACTTTAACAAACTTGCTGAAAATGCACAATCATGGGACATCTCCCAAAGACCTAACAACACTTCTAAGCTTATTCAATCAAAGGAGAAGAGTGGAATATATATTTTGAAAAAGGAAGATGATATAAATGCTAAAGTAGCCAATCTCACAAGGAAAATCGAGGCCATGGAACTTAAGAAGGCAATACCTATCAAATTCGACAAGGCTACTGAAGTTGTTTGTGGTATTTGAGCTTGTAACATACATAAAACTGAAAATTGCCCAACAATTCTGGCTTTTCAATAGATATTGAATGAGCAATCAAATGCCATAAACAACTACCAAAGACCTTTCAGTGGACCCACCTCAAATACATATAACTCAAGTTGGAGGAATCATGTAACGTCCCGGAAAAATCCGTACACAGACCCGAGTACCACCTCAGGCAGAAATCACTCAGGACGAAATCCTTTAGAAATTAGACGAAATTAACTAAGTGTTAAACTAAATTAGCTGTGAAATTCACTTGAACCACTTTAAATACAAACTGTAAGACCTAAAACTTGCAGAATCATCGGCGCTACATTACCCTGAAATCTAGGATCAATCTCATTACCCAGTTACTCTCGGGAGCACACCGAAACTCCGTATCGGACCTGGACAGCACGTCGAAAGTCCGATTACTACGAAATTATAAAATTAAGACTGCCTTGCTGGACTTGACAACCACCTCGGAAATCAAGTCCAGATAGTGTCCCGAAGCTATTCGCTTGAGCCCGGAGTGAAGTGTGTGAGAAACGTGGATATTTTAGAAATAAAGATATAAATTTAAGTAATCTGAGACTTGTCTCTTACGGGCCGAATATAAGGATTCAGACCATCAGAATCTGACCCAAATACACCCTCGGATCAGGAGAAATTTCCCATACATGGCAGTGTACTTGTGGCCCTGATCGAGTTTCGGTGACCGTTGAATGGAAACTGGTCCGTCGCGGATGATCTGTAAATCTGATCGAACTGAAAACTTAACTCGACCTAGATCCATGGTCAGGGAGCTTAAGTCCGACCTTAGGCTCAAGGGGGGCTCCGGAAGTGCTCCGTTGAACTGAAACAGACGCTCTTTGGACATAACCTAAGTATACCTTGACCCTGGGGTCATTCCCATCAGTTTTAGGCCTATATAAGGGCTTTAAGCCCTCACTCTCTCATCCCATACGAATTTGAAAAACCCTAGGAGAGAGAAGAGGGGAAAGAGAGAGAAAGAAAGACAGAGTTGGAGTTCATCACTGGGATTCAATCCCATCACTCCATGTGCCTTACCACCACTTCCGTACCGCTCTACCAGCCCTACCGATCCCGTTCTTAGGTAAGAAATTCAACCCCTAATCTGTTCTAGGGTTTTAAATAGTTAAAATGATGAAATAGCTAACATAGTTCATACTATAGGTTGCCATCCGCCGTTGACAAAGACTATGTGTCTAAAATGACTCTGTTACGCGTTTATCGGCGTAAGGTGCGTACTATAGACGTATGAGTTATGGTTTTCAAGGCTTTCAATGTCGGTTAATGATTTATTCTTAACGTGGATGCTATTTCACATGCAAAATGCGATGTCTGTTTTGCGTTTCAGTTATATACGAACTATGTGGCGTTTAGCGTATTCTTTGTATTTGTAGAAAGTACCATATACGTATGAAATTTGAAAGGGTGTTTACCATGATTAACTGCCGTTTATGTATGCTACATGTGTGTATAATAACTCCTGGGTGAAAGGATTAGCCCTAATACATGTTATATCAACATACTTTGTGTATGTTATTATGTGTAGCTTACGTGTTTGTGAAAATGACTGAATGAGTATAGAATTTGCATTCGTGCTCGCCATGACTAATTGTCGTATAGGCGACAACCCTTTGACGAAAGGATTTGCCCTTATATGTATGATAACTAATATATAATATGTATGCTGGAGGGTGTAGTCTAAGTGTTTGTTGAAATGACTGAATGAATATGAAATCATGATTTGTGCCTATCGTGGCATGGGATGCAAGTACATGATGATTGTGTATGTGACAACTCCTTATCGGAAGGATTCATCCAAGTACATGTTAAAAATCGACATATGTCATGTAGGTTGATAGGTGTAGTATAAGTGTTTGATAAACTGTTTGTATGAGTAAGTATTTGGTGAATTGTACTATATATGGGTGTTGAGATAGAATTCTCAACTACCTTAGGGATGTGTATGATTTCCTCCATACAAGTTGTTTAGTTTCTTCGCTTTACTTGTGAAAGGTATGTGTATGGATTCTTGTTTATGTTGTATCTTATAACATGCTTGATAATATGATTGGACTACTTGGTTACTTCTGTTCTGACTACTCCACATACTTTTTGGTTAAGGTTGAATGTGTATGGGGCTATGCTATGGTCCAGGCAATCGGTAACAGGCTTTGAGTTCGTGGCTGAGATTCATTCGCCATGTAGGACGTGTTTGACGAACCCGAGCCATACTAGAGTTGTGAGCAGTGGTTAGGCCACACGGAGTGTTTATGCACTTCATGTCGATCAACTCGATGTGCGCTCGTGCTAGTCGAGCTCGTCAAGTAACCCGATTGACCCGATGTATGTTCACCATATTTGGACACTACTGCTTGAACTAAGGTACTAAAATCACCAGTGAAAACCCCGTTAACCATGGTACCTCGATCCGCTAAGACTCATGAGCCGGACATCGTGGTATGGGACACCGTGGTCGAGCTGTCGGCCCACGCTGGGGCGACGAGCCTCCCCGTAGTGACCAGTGAGCAACCCAAAACTCGTGAGCCGAATACGGTGGTATGAGACACTGTATTCTAGTTGTCGGCCTCCATTGGTGCAGCATGGCTGTGGTCCCCAGTCGGGATGGCGACGAGCCTTCGAAAATAAACTGCTAGTTGGTAGAGCGTTGGTGGTTTGACCTCGAGTACAAAATAAGCCTACCCCGGCACAGCCTGGCTGTGGTCCCCAGTCGGGTTGGCGACGAGCCTTCGAAAATAGACTGCTAGTTGGTAGGGTGTTGGTGGTAGTGACCTGAACTTGTTTATCGATATGATTAACTAGGATTGACGACCCTAGATGGATCATTGTTTGGGAATTGATATAAGGGAGGTACCTTAGTTTTCTAATCCTGCTGTATGAAAAGGACTAATAAAAACTTGGTAATCACGCTCACAACATCGCACTGCATGTGTCCCGGGTTGAAGAGCATAGAGGGAAGAAAGCATGTCGCGACCGTAAGATGGTGTCGCACGAGGGAGTGTAGACGAGAGCATGCATCATGACTACATTTCATCCTTGCATTAATAAGAGTATCTAGGATTGTTTGATTGTACTGCTTTATCATTACTGCTTGACTGAATTGATAACATGTTAACCTTTGCTCTATGATTTCACTGAGTTAATCACTCACTCCCACGTTCTGGGACGGTGTTCTGAACACCCACTAGACTATGTCTTAGATGCAGATGCTGATGCGACTCAGGAGGCGGAGCCTGACTACTACGATGATCAGGACGAGTTCTCTTATATGCAGTTCTTCGGCAGCTTCGCTTAGGCCATCCGGATCGACGGGGCTACAGGGATTATCATTGTAGTTGTACTGTTTGACATTTTGATTTTGAGACTATTACATGTATATGGTGACTCAGTGATGTATTCATACTCTAGAGACCGATCGTGATCTTTTGACTTATATATGTTTATTTATGTCTTTCAGTCTTCCGCTTGTGTTTTACAACTTGATATGGAGTATGAATTACTATTTTGGTATAATCCCACTCATGATTAATTCACTAACACAAACAACATTTAATCATAAGCATATATGTTGCATAAGTGATGTTTTGGAACTCGGGAGTTGAGTTGTTACTCGACCCCTGATTTTCAGGGCGTTACAAATCATCTAAATTTCAGTTGGAAGAATGGACAAACTGCTACTCAAGGGATCCTTAACCAATTTCTGGATAAAAGGAAACCTCAAGAGGATTCAGTCCTAAAAAAAAAAAATCAAAATCAAGAGCTTTTTAATCAGGGTATGCTGCAAGCCTTTCAAGACCTTACAAAGGCCATACAAGGGCTTAAGACAAAAAAACTCAATTAGGGAGAAAGGGATCCTTCTGGCTTAGCCTCTCCCCAACCCAAAACCTCAATATGAAATAAGTAATCCATGCTCTTCAAATCAGATGGAGCAGGCTAAGTCTATCACCACTCTCAGGAGTGAGAAGATTATTGACAAAACCATTCCAGTGAGGGCTCAAAAGCTTAAGGACCTGGAAGAAACTGAGGATGATAGACCTAGCAATGCCCCACATGAGGAAGAACCAAAAAAAGTGAGTAAGCCGGTTGCGCTATTCCCCCAGCGGTTAATTGCACCAAAACCTCTAGCTAACTCACAGGATATTCTAGAGGTACTAAAACAAGTGAAAGTCAACATCCCTCTACTGGATGCTGTGAAACAAATCTCCTCTTACACCAAAATTCTAAAAGATTTATGTACAACTAAGAGACGGTAAAGTATTCAAAAGAAAATTTTTCTGACAAAAAAGGTGAGTGCCATCCTCAAGCAAGATGTGTAACAAAAATATAAAGATCCTGGTAGCTCAATTATCACCTGTATAATCGGGAATCACCAGATTGAGCACACACTTCTTGACTTGGGAGCGAGCATTAATTTGATTCCTTTCTCGATATACAAACAATTGGGTCTAGGTGAATTAAAACCCACTTGGACCACATTACAACTTGCTGATCGTTCGGTCTGTGTACCGAGAGGGATGATTGAGGATGTGTTGGTCCAAGTTGATAAATTCTATTATCCAGTACATTTTATTGTCCTGGATACTTAACCCATCATAAGATGTGAGCACTTAGATTCCTGTCATTCTTGGTCACCCATCCTTGTTACATCAAATGCCATAATCAACTATAGGAATGGAGTTGTCACGCCCCAAACCCGAAAATTGTATTCACAGGAATCCCGATCACCAAATCTGGTGCCGACAACCTCTGTAGTACCCCATTCTCGGCTCCTAGTGCTCATACGCCAGATTCCGATCTTGGGATCCTACAAGGAGGATTTTCAACATGAATTTGTCTCATAAGAAGCATAACCACAAGTATACCCAAATCATAAGAACAACATTATCACCGCATATCCACTAATATAATCATTTGAATACAATACTGAAAAGGAAATACATATGTCAAAATTAAAGCTCCAGAAGTTAGCTACATGCTCCAAGCTCCACGCTACTGCAACCTAACATCACTTGCACGCATCTATCGTGCATAAGCTTATAGAAAGCTTAGAGGGTGGTGTAAGTGTGTGTAAGGTAAGTGCCAAGTATTTAACACAACGCCATAATCATACAATATCGGAAATACTGATAAGATCATGAATCAAACAATATCAGAGTACGCAATACAGATCAACTATGCAAATAAGGAGTCATAAAGAGCCAAATATCAGATGTCGTAGATACAATGCAATATATAATTCCTGATGAGTTCATAAATACCGTCAGCTGTACCTAGACCAAATAAATGCAGAAACACAGTAACCCAAAATGCCATATGCCGGGGATGTAATGAAGTATGCGGTGCGAATGGAATGACCATGCTGGAGTGTGAAGTCGAGATGATAGTACGTAGTATCGCAGGCTACGAGGTTCACCACAAGGACTTCTATCTAAACCAATCCCATACTCAAATTTGGATAGTCAGACTTAATGTGGTGAACTCCTGATCTCAGATTAGTCGCGCGCCCAACCGAAATCCTGACTATGCGATGGTACACGTGACAATTAGTTGTGCACCACCAACCCAAGTGGATAGTGAATGAATGCATGAATGAGTATGCAATTCCTGCTCAATAAATCCATGTATCAGTATAGTTCCTCTATGGGATCATCACCGGGGTCTAGTACACTCCACACCACCTGCTGCCCCATCAAGCGCACAACTGGGTAAGTGGAAGAGACCTCACTATCCGCCTGGCCAGTAGTCTGCCAATACCTACTCAGCTCATCGATAGCGGACCCATTCCTAGAACTGGTCAAACTCGGCCTAACTATACCTACTCTCTCGGGCGGGTAAGGCCACACCCCCTCCCAACCGACCATGACACATGGGAGACGCGGCCTCCTGGTATCCGGCACTCAGGCGCTCATATATATCCACTCGGTTTCGACGTTGGGGCGTCCTTTGATACCAAGAGGGTTTTAGGAATTTTCACCAGGGCCATCTATGGTAGCCCGATGCTAGAACCAAATATTTCTGGTGTCTCATCTGGCCATCCACGATATGCTTGTGGAGGCTACAACCCTGATGTCGCTAGGACGTACAGTAATCAAAATACAGAATGCAAGATGCATGAGTCATACAATCCAGTCATACATCAATCCTACGCATACCGTGCGCTCATGTGAGATAACCTCCGCCTATCAGGGAGTCTCATAACAACTTGCCCAATGATATATGCAATGGTCAACTATATCTCATAACAAACATGTAGATGATGCGTATGACATGTATCATGATGCTATGCTGTCATGTACTCATAATCGGTATCAATAACCGGCTTCAATAATTGTCATCGACAATCGGCCTCAATAATGTGGACATTTAACCAACATTGCCCCCAAGGGGTGACCCACATAGAGCCTAACATATAGTGGACCCATCGCCTCACAAAGGGCTTGATATACAACACCATGGGCCTCATTTAAGAGCTTAATACACATCACGATGGGCCTAACATACATCACAATGGGCCTCAAATACGATCCACATATATATCACACAGGCCGAATACACATCATAATGGGCCTCAACTACGGGTCGCATATACATCATATAGGTCTTGACAATCGGCATCGATAATTGAAATCAGCCTCGACAATCAAAATCGACCTCAACAATCGAAATCGACACTCGGAATCGGCCTCGATACTTAGCCTCGAAAATCGGAGTCGGCCTATATAATCGGCCTCGACAATCGGAATCGGCCTCGACAATCGGAATCGACCTATACGATCGGCCTCAACAAATCGGAATCCGCTTCGATACTTGGCGTCGACAATCAGAATCGGAAAATCGGTCACATCAATCGGAATCGGCAATCAGCCACGACAATCGGGATCGATCAATAGTTAGAATCGACAAATCGGTCACGTCGATTGGAATCGACAATCGGTCATGACAATCGAAATCGATTGATAATCAGAATCGACAAATCGGTCACGTCAATCGGAATCGGCAATCGATTAGGACAATCGGAATCGATCGATAATCAGAATCGGTAATCGGTCACGACAATCGGAATCGGCAATCAGTCACAACAATAGGAATCAATCGATAATCAGAATCGGCAAATCGGTCACATTAATCGGAATCGGCAATCAGTCATGACAATCGGAATCGATCGATAATCAGAATCGGTAAATCAGTCACGTCAATTGAAATCGGCAATCGGTCATGACAATCAGAATAAATCGATAATCAGTATCAGCAAATCGGTCATGTCAAACAGAATCGGCAATCGGTCATGACAATTGAAATCGATCGATAATTAGAATCGGTAAATCGGTCACGTCAATCGGAATCAGCAATCGGTCATGAGAATCAGAATCGATCGATAATCAGAATCGATAAATCGGTCACGTCAATCAGAATCGGTAATCGGTCATGACAATTGGAATCGATCGATAATTAGAATCAGTAAATTGGTCACGTCAATCAGAATCGGCAGTCGGTCATAACAATCGGAATCGATCGATGATCAGAATCGGTAAATTGGTTACGTTGATCGGACTCATAATCGACGATCAGAATTAACAATCAGAATCGGCCTCGACAATCAGCCTCGACATACGGAATCAGCCTCATCAATCGGACTCTGCCTCGACAATCGGAATCGACAATTGGAATCGGAATCGGCGAGGATGGGTTTGATAGGCGTAAGGGAAGGTCATAATGTGGACATTAAATCATCATTGCCCATCAATGTGGACATTTAAGCACCATTGCTCCCAATGAGTAGCTTACATAAAGCCAAAGCCAAACATATAGTGGGCCCATGGCCTCACACAAAGGCCTAATGTACATCACGATGGGTCGCGCTAAATGGGTTACGAAAACATCACATTGGGCTTAATATACAACTCAATGGGCTACGCCAGAAAGGATCATAAATACACAACAGGTGGGCCCTGCACATGGCCTAATATACATAACAGGTAGCCCTGCACCTGGGCCTCATACACATCATATTGG
>JAJHSJ010000002.1:70820936-70888104 GCA_021015155.1 Magnolia officinalis
TCACTTCTAATTTTGACCATAGATATCTCTTTTCAGTCTGAATATGCTTTAAAAAATTTTTGACTTCATCGAGAGTATCAGATTTTCCTCTTAAAAGGTTACCCATGTATCTGGTGTAATCATCAATAATGACCAGAAAATTCTTCTTTCCACCTTTACTCTCCGTTCTAGTTGGTCCTGCTAGATCCATGTAGAGTAGTTCTAGAGGTTTGGCCGTGGCTAAGGAGTTCACTTTCTTGCGACTACTCCTGATCTGTTTGCCAATTTGACATGCGCCACAAACTTTTTCTATCTTTTTTAGCTTGGGTAAGCCACGTAAGTGATCTCTTTTGCTCAATTTATACAAATCTCTATAGTTAACATATTCAAGTCGTTTATGTCATATCACAGTTTCATCTGCTTGGACCATGTAACATGAATGGTTTGATGAACAAGAGTTATTAATTATATAACAATTTTCAGAGGTCCCGCGACCATTTAATATTACACTACCCATCTCATTTGTAATCTCACATCCATGATCTGAAATTTTCACATTGTGTTCATTATCATAGATCTGAGATATGCTTAAGAGGTTATGTTTTAAACCTTCAACATAAAGCACATTTTCAAAGAGAGGTAAGTTAGGAAGTTGTATAGTACCTTAGCCTATTATTTTGCAATTGTTTCCATCACTGAAGGTAACTAAGCCGCCATTTGCTTCTTTGATGTTCGTGAATATCCCCTTGTCGGCTGTCATATGTCTCGAACATCCAATATCCAGGTACCATCTTGAGTGGTTAATGACTTTGAAAGCTGTGTGGGCAACAAGACACGTAACCTTTGGAACCCATTTCATTACAGTTCTAGATTTAGGAATATCTCTTGATTTTCACTGCATTTGAGAGTTAGGATTTATCCTTCTTCTATGAACTCCATTTTCATTTGAGTTGGATTTCAAAAGCTCTTTAAGCAAATCCACAATTTTTCAGTTAAGGGTGATTTATTATTTCTTTAATGTTTATAACTGAATGTATCATTATTAATTTTAGGAATTTGAAAGGGTTTCGAGTTTTTGAAATCATTATGATTAAAATCTCTTAAAGTCTTACCATTACAGTTCGAAGATTCTCCTCTTACAAAGATAGGAGCAAAATCCTTGGATTTTAAAGAATTACCTTTAATATAACCCAGACCAGACTTGTCACCACATTTTCTAGATGAGGTTAACAATTTTTTCAGTTTTTGGTCACCATGGGCATATTTCCAAATGTCCTTAGAACTCAGAAGGGAAGAAACTTCAAGTTTTAGTTTCTCATTTTTGGTTTTGAGATTTTACAATTCAGAAGATTTAAAACTTAAATCTAAATTTTTTTTTTCAAGACAATCTGAAAAATTAGATTTTTCTAAAACTGTATTTTCAAGTTCTTCTTTTAGTTTAGCATATTTTTCTTTTTGAATTTTCAAGTTGACATCAATTTTACAACTTTCTTTGTATAGGGCATTGTAGGCATCTTGAAGATCATCTTCATTTTCATTTTCAGGGTCGCTCCTGAGATTTTCATAGTCAGATATATTACAGCTGAGGAAGTGACTCTGGCTATAGTCATAAGGGCTTTCACATCATTTGCATTTGTATTTTCTTGCTCTGATTCATCAGACTCAGAAGAACTTTCAGAGTCAGATGATTCATCCCAAATTGCTATCATGCACTTTCTTTTTAACCTATCCCTTTTTTTTATCACTTGATTTTTGAAAATCTGATATCCTCTTGTTTTTGAAAATTTTATAAAATTTCTTAGCTAACATTGTCATATCATCTTCATTTTCTTCAAAATCAGAATTAGTACTATTTTATTTTAAAACAGATTTAGAAGATTTAAGAGCAATATAATTAGCTTTAGGAGCCTTAAAATTAAACTCATATGTTTGAAGAGATCCAACTAACTCCTCAACCTTCACAAGATTAGTATCTCTTAATTCCTGAATAGCAGGAACCTTAGAATTGAATCTGTCAAGAAGATATTGCAGTATTTTTGTGCAAACCTTGCTTTTTGGAATTCCATCTCCTAGACCCCACATGGAATTTACTATGTCATTTAGTTTCGTATAGTAGTCTATGAAAATTTCATTTTCTTCCTTACGAATTTCCTCTAATCTAGTAGTGAGGATTTGAACTTTTGATTTCTTGACTATAGTTATTCCTTCATGTGTCATTTTGAAAATGTCCCAAGCTTGCTTAGCTATATCACATGAAATAATTTTTTTGAGTTCATCAGGCGATAGATCGCAAGTTATGATATTTAAGGCTTTAGCATTAACACTACTTTCACTTTTCTGACCTGCAATCCATAAATAGAATGTAGTTTCTCTCATAAATTTGGATTCATCCTCGGCTACTACATCACTCATTGGAGGTTTCCATTTAGTCACAATGGCTTGCCACACACTTTCATCTAAGGATTTTAGAAAAATTCTCATTTTGGCTTTCTAGTATGAATAATAAGAGCCATCAAAAGGAGGTGGCCTCACAATTTGACATAATAAAGCTCTAGATCTAAACTCGAGGAAGTTAATCTAAAAGATAGAGTAACCCGCTCTGATACCACTTGAAAGGAGTGCTTAAGAAATCCTAAAGGGGAGGGGGGAGGGGGAATAGGACTATGCCAAATAATCGAATAATGTGCTGAATAATAAATAAATCAGAGATCTCAATTGCTTAGTATTAAAATGTTGATTCAAATTCATAGGGACAACCTTCACCCAAACAAGTTTAGGTAGGACAACCTTATTTCACAAATGTGATTAGAATCAAAGCCCCAAACTAAGCAAGAGTAAATAAAATAAATATTACAATCGTTCACCATATGCACTGAAATGAAATTACAACCATTCGCCACAAAAATAATAAAAGCATCCACCACAAATACCAAGAATTATAGTAGTTCGATATGTCAACAAAATTACTTCACTGGAAACATCACCTACTTCACTCCCAAGATTATGGTTATAAAAATATGTGAAGAGTATGAGAAAGAGAGTGAACGTTAGCAGTTTAAAACATATGAATGTAGAGTATCAATATCACACAATTATACATGTCCAAATGTCGAAGTAGTGACCAAGTAAAGATAAACATTTATACATGACCAGAATCAAATATAAAGAAATCTAATCAGAACTAAATGAAGAAGGAGGTGGAATGGATGGATCAATCTGATGTAATCCCTTTGTGATGTGTCTAAAATACTTACGCATATACTTCATTTGACTATCTTGGGATATTTTCAATCCATCCACCTTCTCCTCTAGGGCGCGAAGGCGCTCATCAAAAGCCAGAAGGCTGAAAATCAGGATCAGCCTCAGCAACATCTTCTCCTAATTCATCAATATTGTCATCCATCATAGTGTCAGTGGGTAGCACATCTTCTTCTCCAACTTCCTCTGCTTCCCCATCATTTTGACTAGGAGTAAGCTTCAAATTCATCTTATTGATGTTTGAATTGTTGAACGGGAGAAGCGTAAAAGGAGCTTCACCAGGTGGCATGACCACATTGTAGTGCAAAGCAAGTGCGGTCATCAAATAAGTAAAAGGAATATAACTATGACCTGAATGAAGTCAGAATTGGATGATGATATAACAAATTAAAGAGGGAAGACACACAGGATTACCAGACACTACGGAATGAAGAATACGAACCATAAAAGATGTCAACTCGGTTTTGTTTCTGGATCGAGGATAAACATTGGAAATAAAGATCCGATGCAAAACATTGTATTTGGGCAACATTTGGTTAGCCCAGAGTGCATTCCCCGAATTCCATTCTGAGTCCATGTTGCACAGTTTGCGAGTCAAAACGTTTTTTTTTCCGATTTAGTTATTTTCTCGGCTAAAACCGGTATATCTATACCAACGTCACTAATATTAACATCAAGTAGGTCAACAATAATGAATCGATTTACTTTGTATAAACCTTCTCTAAATGTGATTGTGAAGGTTAATTCTTCAATCAGACATCACTTATATAAGCGAACATGGCCTGCGCAATGGAGCGGTATGCCAGTCTGCCCCAATTCAGAATTATTTTCCATCCTACACCAACATGGATATGAATAATCTGAAATTGAGCAAGATGGTTTGCATTTACCGGCCGCTCAACAATGACCTCACATTGACAAAAATCCCACCCATATTCGGGGTCATCATCAGGAGGCCGTAGGGTTCTCACCCTAACATGAGTTGTCTGAGAAGATGAAGCTCTAGTTTTCTTTGGACGGCCTTCCATAACAAGATCAAATAAGAAAATCCAATAAAGAAAGCAAGGGTTTCAAACCAAACAAATTTTTCTCAAAAAGACCCAATAAACCATAAGGAAAGATGAAATAAAAGTAAGATTTAAGCAAAGTGAGACTCAAAGAACCTAAATCCAAAAGAAAATTGAAAATGGAGCACTTACTTACACGAATTGAAGATGGGTTTGACGGGTCGGAGAAGGGGCGAGTGAGGAAGATGAGAAATTTGGAGAAAAATGACCTTTTACCATTAAAAGGGGTTTCCACCCATGCATCACGACTGGTCGAGTACATGCTCGACCAGTCGTGTTACGACTAGTCGAGTATGTGCTCGACCGGTCATGCAAGCACAAAAATTGCATATTTTATCATTTTTAATTCAAAATAATTTACATAAAAATATATAAAAAAACAAAAGCATGTAAACATGATAATCTCAATTTGAATTGCACATACCAATATCCATTTTTAATTTAGAAAACATATTTTTGTCAAGTGGTTTAGTAAATATGTCTGTAAGTTGATTTTCAGTTTGCACATAATCCAACAAAATGATTTTATCTTCTACTAATTCCCGAATATAATGGTACCGAATGTCAATATGTTTTGTACGGGAATGCTGGATGGAATTAATTCTTATAAATATTGATTGCGCTAGAGTTATCGCAATACAATATCATTGTATCTTGCGCAATACCATAATCATTGAGCATTATTTTCATCCACACCAGTTGGGTACAGGCATTTCTGGCTACAATATATTCAGCCTTAGCTGTGGATAAAGATATAGAACTTTGTTTCTTGCTATGCCAGGAAACCAAACAGTTCCCAGCATAAAAGCAACCACCACTAGTGGATTTTCTATCATCTATATTCCCAGCCCAGTCAGCATCTGAGTAACTAGCTAATTTGTCACGCCCCAAACTCGAAAACCGGGCTCACAAAATTCCCGATCACCGAATCCAGTGTCGACAGCCTCCGTAGTACCCCATTCTCGGCTCTTGGCACCCATATACCACGTTCTGATCCTGGGATCCTACAAGGAGGATTTATATATCACAAGTCTGTTTCATAATCGTCATACCCAAGATCATAACCATAGAAAATAACTACAAAAAACACTATTACAAAATCCATAAAGAATTAAAACTTTTTACAATACATGGCTTAAAATAAAGAAAGATACAATGATAGATGATAAAACTCCAAAATAGATAGCTCCTCGTCAAGCTCCTGCTCCAGCACCAGCTACTGCCTAGTGTCACTTGCATTCATCAATCGTGCATAAGTCAGAGTGCACTATTTCGCGTGATCATGGGTGTGTACAGGCCCAATCTTAGCGGTCGATTTCGGTCGGTTTCGCCGTTCGGTGAATTGGAAAATCCTAAGCCGGTTTCTACGTTCCGTCGCTCCCTCCTAAGTCAGAGTGCATCAGAATGCGTCGTGTGACCATAACCCAGGTCCAGTTTAATCTAAATAATGCTCTGATACCATCTTGTAACGCCCTGAAATCGGGGGTCGAGCATAAACTCAACTCCCGAGTTCCAAGGCATCACTTATGTAACAAAATGAATGATGATTGAATGTTGTCTGTATTAGTGCATTGAACATGAGTGAGATTAAGCCAAACAGCATATCATACTCTAGAGACAAGTGAGATTGCAAGCGAAAGACTGTGATAGATATATAAAATATAAAAACTGTGGTGAGTCTCCAGAGTGTGATAATGTTACCAGGTTAACTATTTACAAGTACAAATTTAAATTATACCAAGTTGTGTAAGGTCATCTAGTCAATATCCCAGAAAGCCCCGTCGATCAGGACACGGCTCACAGCATCCCGCCTGAAACAGCATAAAGGAGGAATCCTCCTCATCCTTATAAGAGTCCGGCTCCACTTTGCAGCATCGCCATCATCTGAAACTCAAACAAGTCTGGTTGGTATGTACAATATCGTCCCGTAACGTGGGAGTGAGTGATCAACTCAGTGGAACAATAAAGCATAGGTTAACATGTTATCAATTCGGTCAAGCAGTAATGATAAAGTAGTACAATCAAACAATTCTAAATATTCTTATTAATGCAAGTATGGAATGCATTCATATGCATGCCCTCACCACATACTCCCTCATGCGACACCATCTTACGTTCGCGGCATGCTTGCATTCCTTAGTGCTCCACATCTTTCAGGCACATGCAATGCGATGATGAGCATGATTACCGAGTTGTTATTAGTCCATTTTAAATAGCAGTATTGGGAAACTAAGGTACCTCCCTTGTATCATTTCCAAACATGATCCATTCTAGGGTTGTCTGTCCTAGTTAATCTCATACAATGGTGTGTTTCTAGGTCGCTGCAAGGGTTGTCAGGGCTGTTACACGGAACCGTTACACCACTCCCCCATCACCCTTTTAACGGTTCATTACTAAATTGATACAGACCTAGTTCATACTCTATTCACCGCGGTAAAACTCGTCACCTCAGCTCAAATTCAGAGTATGCTCGAGGTCACTACAAAGGGCTCGTCACCAATCAGTGTAGGCCGACAGCTCCAATATAGTGTCCCATACCACCGTATTCGGCTCACGAGTCAAGGTTGCTCACTGGTCACTACGGGGAGGCACGTGGCCCCAGCGTAGGGCGACAGATCGACCACCGTGTCCCATACCACTATGCCCAGCTCATGAGTCTTAGCGGATCGAGGTACCATGGTTAACGGGATTTCACTGGTAAGTTTGGTACCCTAGGTTCAAGCAGAGGCGTCCAAACATGGTGAACATACATTAGACGGATCGGGTTACTTGACGACCTCGGCTAGCTCGAGCGCACAACAAGTTGAACGACATGAAGTGCATAAGCACCTCGTTTGGCCAACCACTATCATCAACCGAAGTACGACTCGGGTTTCGTCGAACACATCTCACGTGGCAAATGAATCTCAGCACGAATTCAATCCCGTTACCGATTTCCTAGACTATAATCATAGCCCCAAACTCAATCAATCAATCCATGACCAGAAGCATGTAGAGTAAAGCAGAATAAATAAAGTGATTCAAGCATGTTGACAAGCATGTCATAAAACACGTAATAAAGCACAATATAAACAGGAAATACAAACACCTATATTTCATAAGTAAACGATTAAATTAAGCAAGCAACAAGGAGGAAATCATATACATCTCTAAGGTAGTTGAGAATCCTATCTCAACACCCTATTAAACTTAGTTCGTCACACAATGTCTCACACGGGCATTTTAGCAAACACTTAAACTACACCACTCCAACATACATGACGTATGTTGATTTCAACATAGAATAGGACAAATCCTTATAGCAAGGAGTTGTCGCATACACAACAATCATGCTCTTACATTCAACACATATGATAGGCATAAATCATAAATCCATATTTATTTAGTCATTTCAACAAACACTTAGAATACACTATTTTTAACATACATAGTGTATATTAGCAAAAACATGTATTAGGGCGAACCCTCTCGCCAAGTAAGTGTGATACACATATATAATATGTTCATACAACAAATAATCATGGCAAACACATTTCCAAAATGTATATGTATACGGTACTTTCTACAAATACCTAGAATACACAAAATTCCATATTCTTCGTATTTAACCGAAACAGAAAACAGACGGCACTTTATACATGTACAATTGCATGCAGATCATGAATCTGTCATTATCTGACATTGAAAGCATTGAAAACCATAACCTATACACCTATAGTCCGCACCTTTTGTCTTAGAATTGTAACGAATCAGATAGGTTTGCTAAGCTTCCGCATTCGGCAGTTTGGTAACCTATAGAATGAAATAGGTTAGCTATTTCATAACCTACAACCATCACAACCCCAAAATAGATTAGGGTTAGGGTTTCTTTCCTAGAAACGAGGTCGAAATCATCGGGAAAGCGATGAGAATGGAGTGGTGAAGGTTGTGTAGCGGTAAGGAAAGAGGGTAGGAAGAATCCTCCCACAACTCTCTAACTTTCTCTCTCTTTTCTCTCTTCTCTCTTAGGGTTTTTCTCAAACTCGTTTGGCTGAATGAGAGAGGGTTTTAAGGTCCTTATATAGCCTAAAAAGTCACCAAAATAGACCTAAGGTCAAGGTATACTTAGGTTATAACCAAAGTGGGTCCGTTTCAGCTCAACAGAGGACTTCTGGCGACCCCTTTTCAGTGAGCGGTTGGACTTAAGCTCACTAACACTGGATCTAGGTATGACTAAGTTTTTGTTTCAGTCGAAATTCCAAATCGCAAATGGCGGACCAGTTTCATTTCAACTGTCAGTGGATCTCGATCAGAGATTCCGAGTACATGGATATGTTTGGGGAAATATCCCTGATCCGAGGGTGTAATTTGGCCTGATTCTGACGGTCAGGTTGCTTAATACTGATCCGCAAGCGACATGTGACAGATTTATTTATTTTGGATTTAATTTAGAATTATTTTCACATTTCTCACACTCCCCGCTCCGAGCTCAAGCGAATAGCACTGAGACACTGTTTGGATTTGATTTTCGAGATAGTTGTCAAGCCCAGCAAGGCGATCATAATTCCTTAACTTCGTATTAATCAGACTTTCGACTGTGGTCCAGATCTGATACGGAGTTTCGAGATGCTCCCGAGAGCAGCCGGGTAATGAGATTGATCCTAGATTTTAGGGTAATGTAGCGTCAATGATTCTACAAGTTTGGGTCTTGCAGATCGTATTTAAAGTGATTGGTGCTAATTTCACAGGTACTCTAGTTTAACACTTGCTAATTCTCGCCTAATTTCTAAAGGATTTAGTCCTGAGTAATTTCTATCTGAGGTGGTACCTGGGCCTTTGTAGTTTGTATATAAAGTGATCCAAGTTATAATACTTAGCTAGTTTAAGATAGTGTCTAGGGTGAAAGTACTTAGAAAAATTGAAAGAACAAGGTGGTGAAGGGTGGGATTTGTGAAGGAAATGGGTTCAAAAGAGGTTTTAGACTTTGGGATTGAGTTCTGACAAGTTAAGAAGGTGTTAGGAGCGACCCATTGCCTAAGGACGTCTAATTCCAAGCTGGCAAAAATCTGAGATGTTACATGAAGTTTGTTTTTCCTCTTCATTCCAGGTCCGTATGACCTAATCAACAGGTTGGATGGCTAGTAAGCATTGTGGTGGGCCCCACGTGGAACCCACCAGTGATGTATGTGTCTTATTCACACCGTCCAGGTGGACGGTGGAACCCACCAAAATGTATGTGTTTAACCATGCCGTCCAGCCATTTTGCTGCGCTGCTGGATGGCTAATGGACCCCATGATGTATGTGTTTAATCCACACCGTCCACACCTAGATGGTGGGACCCACCATGATGCATGTGCTGCATCCAAACCATCTAGCCACTGTGAAAGCTCATTTTATGGCATGGGCTAAAGAATGAGTCAGATCCATAGTTCAGTGGACCCCACCCTTGATGCATGTGTTGCATCCAAACCGTCCAACGATTTGGCAAGCTCGTCTTAACAGGCTTGAGACTAATAATAAGTCAATCTAAAGTTCAAGTGGACAATGACGTCCACCGTTCAAAATTTCTAAGGGCCATAGTAGTTCACTATGTTAATTTATGAACAGGTTGGATGGGAAACATATGTTATGGTGGGCTTTAGGAACTTTAAATGGTGGAAATCATTATCACCACTCTTATTTGGTTGTGGCCCATTTGATGTATATATGGGGCCCAATTGGTGTGGCCCATCTAATATACATAAGGCCCTTGTGATTAGGCCCATTCGATGTATTTGTGCCCCGTTGTTGAGGTTCACTTTGATATATATATAAGGCCCATGTTACGAGGCCCATTGTGATGTTGTCAAAGGCCCATGGGATATGGCCCATTGCAATGTACATAAGGCCCATTGATGCGGCCCACTTGATTTATATAAGGCCCATATGAGGCGACCCATTTGATGTATCTAAGGCCTATAGGTCGAGGCCCAGTGAGATGTATATAAGTCCATTGCAATGTGTGATTCCCCATGGTTTGTGTAATGATGTTTTATGGCGGGTCATGCCTTGGGAGCAATGATGGTTTGACGCCCACATTGTAAGTACAATGTTGGTTAAATGTCCGCATTGTAACTCTCCTTAGGGCCCATCGCTAGGCCCATACTTGTTGATAGTTCATCACTTTTTAACATGCTTAGCATAATTCCATGCCTCATGCCATACGCATCATATGTATGCTTGATATGAGTAGTGACTGATTATAGCATATGTCATTGGGCAGATTACTTATGAGACTCATTGATAGGAGTTACTCACATGAGCACATGGTACGCGCGAGATTGTTGCATGACTGATGGTGTGACTCATGCATTTCACATTGTGTCATGATCATTGCACGCTCTAGCGACATCAGGGTCGTGGCCTCCACAGGCACATCGTGGATGGTTGTATCGAATACTGAAAATATTGACTCTAGCATTGTGGGCACTTAAGATGTCCTTGGGTGAAAATTCCAGAACCTTTTTGGTACCAGGAGATGCTCCAATGTCTAAACCGAGTGGATACACGAGCGCCCGATTGCCGAATACCAGTAGGCCGCGTCTCCCACTGTGTCGTGGTCATGTAGCCTTATCCGCCCGAGCGAGGGGGCTATAAACTAGGTTGAGTCTGACCAGCTAGCAAATGAGTCCGCTATCGACGAGCCGGGTAGGTATTGGCAGACTACTAGTCAGGCGGATAGTGTGGTCTCTTCTACTTGCTTGTCTGTGCAGCTAGGGAGGAGGCAGTCGGTGTGAAGTGTATTAGACCCCGGTGATATCCAGAGAGGAACTGTACTGATATGTGTATTTAATGAGGACTGACATGCTTGCTTTGCATCTCGCATATGACATTTGGCTACATAGGCCTCGCATCGCATGGCCTTGGTATGGCCGATAACATTCATATCTTGCATCATATAACTTTGGTACAACTTATAACATTCATGGACTTACCGTATATTTCCGCATTACTCTGATATTGTACACTTGGAGCTTGCCTTGTCCACACACTTACACCACCCTCTAAGCTTTTGTAAGCTTATGCATGACTGTTGCATGCAGGTGTCAATGGATCACAACAGCGCGGAGACAAAAGCACGTGTTGGATCATTTTGGAGCTTTCAGATTATCTTGTATTTCCCTTTCCGTATTGTACTTAAAGTTTTTGATATAGTAGATATGTGGTGATGTTGTTTTATGACTTAGTTATGCTTGTGGTTATACTCCATTACAAAAAAAAATCATATTGAAAATCCTCCTTGTAGGATTCCAGGATCGGAATCTGGCATGTGAGTGCCAGAATCCTAGAATGGGACACTACGGAGGCTGTCGGTGCCGGATTCGGAGATCAGGAATTTTGTGAGCCCGTTTTTCGAGTTTGGGGCGTGACACATCAGATTTATTTTTAAAGATCCACTTAGTTCCAATGATATGTTTATCAGATGGTCTTAGAACTAAATATCATACATCATTCCGAATGAATTGATTCAGTTCATCTTGCATGGCTACTATCCAGTTTTCATCAGTAAGTGCCTCTTTTACATTGGCCAGCTCAATTTGGGAAGTAAAACACACATAATTACATATATTTTCTAATTGTTTTCGAGTACGCACACCAGTGAGAATGTTACTTAAAATTTGATCAGTAGGATGGTCTTTAACTGATCGAAGTTGAGTGCTAATTTGACTAGATGAGGAGTTAGGTTTTTCTATTATATTGACTTCATCATCTTCTGAACTAGTAGTTGGTGTATTCAGGTGATCATCAATAACCACATTTATGGACTCTTGAATGACACCGGTTCTCTTGTTGAGAACTTGATACGCTCGACTATTTAGAGCATACCCTAGGAAGATCCCTTTGTCACTTTTAGTGTCGAACTTCCCTAAATTTTCGCGGTCACACAAAATATAATACTTCTAAAAATTCAAAAGTATTTGACTATGGGCTTCTTATTAAACCACAGTTCATAAGCTGTTTTATCTTTTGATTTTTTGATATAAACTCGATTTATTATATAGCATGCAGTGTTAACAGCTTCAGCCCATAGATTTTTAGGTAACTTCATGCTATTCAACATAACATTAGCCATTTCTTACAGCACACAGTTTTTCCTTTCAACAACCCCATTTCGTTGAGGTGTCTTAGGTGCAGAAAACTCATGCGATATTCCATGATCGCTAAAGAACTTCTCAAAATTGTTATTTTAAAACTCCGATCCATAGTCACTTCAAATCTTAGAAATATTCATTTCTTTTTTAGTTTGGATACGCTTAAGTATCATTTTCACTTCATCGAGAGTTTCAGACTTTTCTCTCATGAAAGTTACCCATGTAAATTTGATAAAATCATCCACAATTACCAGACAGTATTTCTTTTCACCTCGACTCTTCGTTCTAGTTGGTTCAACAAGATCTATGTGGAGGAGTTCAAGGGGTTTAAATATGTCACGGGAGTTCACTTTCTTGTGACTACTCCTTGTTTGTTTTCGATTTGACATTCGCAACAAATTTTATTCATTTTCTTCAATTTGGGTAGACCTCTTATTACATCGGCCTTGCTCAGTCTATATAAATTTTGGTAGTTTACATGTCCAAGGCGTTCGTGCCATAACTCGGTCTCATTGGTTTGGACTATGTAACAAGATAATTTAGATGAGCTAGAATTACTTACAATATAACAATTCTCAGATGTTCTTCTACCATTCAATATCACACAACCTTTCTCATTTGAGATTTCGCATCCTTGATTAGTGAATTTAAAACTATGCTTATTATCGAAGATTTGAAAAATACTCAAAAGATTGTGCTTAAGACCTTTTACAAATAAAACATTTTCAAAAGGAGGAAGATTGAAAAGTTGAACCGTACCTTGGCCGATTTTTTTGTAATTACTTCCTTCACCAAATGTGACTGACCAATTAGTCATTTCTTTGTAGTTGGTGAATAAATCTCTGTCACCTGTCATGTGTATATAGTAACCACTGTATAGGTTCCACTTTGATTGACCCGAAGCCTTAAAGGCGGTGTGGACTACCAGACATGCAACCTTAGGGACCCATTTCATTATCATTTTGGGTTTTGGAGCACTATTGGTTTTCCTTCGCTAATAATTATTATTAACTCTCACATTCGAGTTAGATTTGAAAAGCTCCTTGAGTAAGTCCATTATCTTTTCAACTAAAGGGTTATAATTTTGATTTCTACGGCTAATATGGTTAGTATTAACTTTGGGCGCTTAAAAAGTTTTTGGATTTTTAAAGCTATTTTTATTCAAGCCATTTCCTTTTGAGTTAGAGGATTCTCCTTTAACAAACCTATGAGATATACTCTTATTTTTTCAGAGGCATGTTTTTATCATAACCCAGACCCAATCTATCTCCACATTCTCTAGATGCGGTTAGTAACTTTTCAAGTTTAAGGTCTCCCTGAGCATACCTCCATGTATCCTTTGAACTCAAGATGGAAGAAACTTCAAATTTTAGTTTCTCATTCTCTGATCTTAATTTTTCAAGTTTAGATGTTTTGAAATTCAAGTTACATTTAGCTTTTTCAAAACAATCAGAAATATGCGACTTTTCTAAAACTATGTTTTCAAAATCCTCTTTTAATTTTAGAAATTTTTCTTTTTGAACTTTAAGCTTGACAACAATCTTACAACTCTCCCTGTATAGGGCATTGTAGGCATCCTGAAGATCATATTCGTTTTCAGGATCACTCTTCAGATTTTCATATTCAGATGTATCACAACTATCTGTGGAAGTGACTCTGGCTAGAGTCATTAAGGCCTTGACTTCATTGTAGATTCGGGTTCTGAATCATTCGACTCAGAAGAGGCTTCAGAGTAGGACGATTCATCCCATGTGGCTAACATGCCTTTTCTCTTTGGCTTGTCCCTTTTAGGACACTTATTTGTCAGATGCCCATATTATGGCAGTTGAAGCACTGACTGTCATTAGAGATTTCTAGTTTTTAGTTTTACCCTTTTTCTTCTCAGAGGGCTTTTGTCACGCCCCAAACTTGGAAACCGGGCTCACAAAATTCTCGGTTGCTGAATCCAGTGCCAATAGCCTCCGCAGTACTCCATTCTCGGCTCCCAGTGCTCATACGCCAGATTCCGATCCTGGAATCCTACAAGGAGGATTTTTAACATGAATTTGTTTCATAAGAAGCATAACCACAAGTATACCCAAATCATAAGAACAACATCATCACCACATATCCACTAATATAATCATTTGAGTACAATACTGAAGAAGGAAATACATGCATATAATAAAATCTCCAGAAGCTCTGTCGCACGCTCCTGCCCAGCTCGACTACATCTTATCATCACGTGCACGCATCTTTCATGCATAAGCTTATAGAAAGCTTAAAGGGTGGTGTAAGTGTGTGTACAAGATAAGTGTCAAATATTCAATACAATACCTTAATCATACAATATCAGAATTACTGGCATGAATCATACAATATCAGAGTAAGTGGAAATACTGCAAGTCCATAAAAAATATCATCAACCTCATCTAGGATATGCGATGAAAAGACATAGCAAGTCAATGTTATATACTAAGAAGGTAATGTAAATCGGCTATGCAACGTGGAAACATAATGAATCATATATCAGATATCAATACAATATGCAATTCGGAAGAGCTACGAATACCATTAACCTTATCTAGGTCATATAAATGCAGAAATATAGTAACCCAAGATGCCATATGCCACAGATGTAATGCAATATGTGGTGCAAATGGAATGACCATGCTGGAATGTGAAGTCGGGATGATAGTACTAGTATCGCAGGCTATGGGGTCCATCACAAGGGGCTTCTATTCAAACCAGTCCCATACCTAAATTCAGATAGTCAGACTCAATGTGGTAGACTCCTGATCTCATGTTAGTCGCTTGCCCCAACTGAAATCCTGACCATTGCAAAGGTACCCATAACAAATAATTGCGCAACACCAACCCGAGTGGATAGTGAATGAATGAATGAATGAGTATGCAACTCCTGCTCAATAAGTCCACATATCAGTACGGTTCCTCTCTAGGATCATCACTGGGGTCTATTACACTCTACGCCAGCTTGCTGCCCCTATCCAAGCGCACAACTGTGTAAGTGAAAGAGACCTCACTATCTGCCTGTCAATATCGAGCCCGGTAGCGGACCCATTCCTCAAGCTGGTCAAACTCAACCTATATATTGCTCCCTCACTCAGGTGGGTAAGGTCACACGCCCTCCCAACCGACTACGTCAAAGTGGGATACGCGGCCTACAGGTATACGGCGCTTATGCGCTCATATATATCAACTCGATGTAGACGTTGGGGCGTCCTTTGGTACCAAGAGGGTTTAGGGATTTTCACCTAGGGCCATCTATAGCAGCCCGATGCTAATAACATATTTTCAGTGTCCCATCTGGCCATCCACGATATGCCTATGGAGGCTACGGCCCCGATGTCGCTAAAACATATAGTAATCAAAACACACAATACAAGATGCATGAGTCACACAATCCAGTCATGCATCAATCCTGTGCATACCGTACGATCATGTGAGATAACCTCCGCCTATCAGAGAGTCTCATAACAACCTGCCTAATGACATATGCAATGGCCAACCACACCTCATAACAAACATGTAGATGATGCGTATGTGCATGTATCATGATGCTATGCTGTCACATACTCATATTCGGTATCAATAACTGACATCAACAATCGACATCGACAACGTAGACATTTAACTAGCATTGCTCCCAATGAGTGACCCACATAGAGCCCAACATATAGTGGACCCATGGCCTCACAGAAGGGCCAAACATACAACACCATGGGCCCCACTCAAGAGCTTAATACACATCACGATGGGCCTTTCACATTAGCCACATATACATCACAATGGGCCTCTAACATGGGCCTAATATACATCATAAAGGGCCACATCCCATGGGCCTTATATACATTACATTGGGCCTCGATAATCGGAATCGACCTCGATAATCAGAATCGGCTTCGACAAACGGAATTGGCCTCGTCAATCGGACTCGGCCTCGACAATTGGACTCGATAATCTGCATCAGCCTCAACAGTTGGCCTCGACAATCGAAATCAGCCTCGTCAATCAGACTCAGCCTCGACAATCGAAATCGGCCTCGACAATCGGCCTCAACATACGGAATCGGCCTCGTCGATCGGACTCGGCCTCGTCGATCGGAATCGACGATCGGAATTGACAATTGGAATCGGAATCGACCTTGACGAGCTGACTCGGCCTCGACAATCAGAATCAATGATCGGAATCGGCCTCGACAATCGATGAGAATGGGCCTAATAAGGCCTAAGGGAAGGTCACAAAGTGGACATCCAACCATCACTGCCCATCAATATGGACATTCAACCAACATTACTCCCAATGAGTGGCCCACATAGAGTCAAACGTATCATAGGCCCATGACCTCATACAAGGACCTAGTACACATCACTATGGGCCTCACTCGTGGGCCGCATATATAACACAATGGGCCTCGGTACATGGACCATAATACACATCACATATGCCGCATCACATGGGCCACATCACAGTGGGTCACATACAATCTCAATGGGCCTCATACAATCACAATGGACCACAAGTACATAACAAGTGGGCCCTGTACATGACCTTCAATTACATCACAATGGGCCACCTCACATGGGCCGAAAATACATCACAATGGGCCACGACATATGGGTCGAAAATACATCTTAATGGGCAATGACATATGGGCAGGAAATACATCTTAATGGGCTACGACATATGGGCCGAAAATACATAACAATAGGCCTCAATCGTGGGCCTTATATACACAACAGGTGGGCCCTACACATGGGCCTTGCATGCATCAAATGGGCCACGTGTCATGGGCCCAATACATATCACAATGGGCCTTGCCCATAGGCCATGAATAAATCACAATGGGCCTTGCCCACGGGCCTCAGATTCAAGCAGGTGGGCCTCAAATATACATTACAGATGGACCTCATCACATGTGCTAAAAATACAAATAGGTGGGCCCCGCACATGGGCTAAAAATACATTATGATGGGCCTCATGGATGGGTTGCGCCAATAGCCCTCAAATGGGCTTGGACCACACCAAAAATCATTTCACTAATTGTAGGTGTAATATGTGTATCACTGTACACTATCATTCCATGGGGCACATGGCCCACTAATGATGATCAGCACTGTCTCAACATTGTCCAGGTAAATTAGCACCATCCAAACATTATCTATGTAAATCGGCACCGTCCAAGCGTCGTTTAACACTGTCCAGCACCGTCCAGCGCAATCTGGACAGTGTGGATGAAATAAATACATCATGGTGGATATCTACGTCCCTCACCAGGGATGATGTGAATACATAATACATAAATCAAGGTGGGTCCCACCTACCACATGTGAGGGGTGGGTCCACCCTCTCAACAGATGGACGACAATGGATAGATGACACATCAGGTGGGTCCCACGTGGGTGTGGCCCACAAAATATGATATTATAATATATATTATTTATATAATATTATATTGAAATGCATCCAGCATTCATTGTCCAGAGATGGACAGACGGCCTGGACGTAGAATACATACACTCAAGGTGGGCTCCACATGAATGGACGGTCTGGATCATCGGACCCCTGCTGGAGTGAGGGTCGCTGGTCCATCGTTCAGGTGATGGACTGTGTGGATATAACACGCATCATGATGAGCCCCTCATACTGCCAGGTGGACGGCCAGATATACATCAAGGTGAGTCCACGTCTCACATCACGGTGGAGTCCACACGTGTGTGTGGATCCCACGCTGTTGGGCAGAAGGATAAAACACATATAGACCCACCAGATACAATGTATGATATCTGTTATATTATATTATATATAATATATAATATATATAATATAATAGTATATATTGTATATAATATATTACATATAATACATGCCAGCGCTGTCCAGGCCGTCCATGCATACTCTAGGTGGGATGCATCATCCTTACTACTAGACAGTGTGGTGTGCCACACGTATAGGTCAAGTTGGGCCCACATCATCTGAATGGTCAGGGTCTCACACATACTATCATGTGGGCCCCACGGGGCAGCTGCCAAAATAGATGGACAGCATGGAGAAACATACAATCGGGGCCCCAGTGCAGCAACCTTGCTGCTGGACGGCTTTGATGAACAGATTAACGACATAGGTATAAAGCATGTACATCAGTGGTGGGTCCCACGTAGGTGGAAGACATGGGTCAGATACGTGCATCGTAGTGGGGTCCATAAAATAGGAAGAGAGAGAGAGAGAGAGAGAGAGAGAGAGAGAGAGAGAGAACGAGGAGGGGAGGGACCCCGCCACTATCGGCCCTCCCTATATAATACATACATCATGATGGGTCCCACATATGTGGGCCCCCAAGTCACAAAATCAATAAATAAAAGTACCCACCTTTGATCATGGACTTCTTCTTTCATCAACGCATTCTATAGCTCCAAAGAATGTGATCCAATGGTTGAGATGAGGCTTGGAGGGTGGGATTGGGTGGTAGGAAGGTGGGCCACACTAGCTCTCTCTCTCTCTCATGGAGATAGCTTGGACGGTTGCTCTCATGGTAGCATGGAATGGAGTGAGAAAATGAGGGAGAGAGGAGTGGTGGGATGCAGTGATGGGATGAGAGGGCATGGTGCTTGTTGACTTATCGTAAGAAATGAATGGAATGGGTATGGGTTATGTAAGAGAGAGTTGACTTGGGGAATGGGATAAGTAAGGTTGTGTACTTGACATTGATTAATGGATTGATGTGATGTGTTGTAGAGATTCCCTCAATATTCGCAACGCGTGGCGTTTTCCTCGAACTGCACGTGGGCCCACATCTCCTGGCCTAGGTATCGCCTCGATGCGTAATACGCGGCATCGAAACCATAACGATGGTGCGGTCGCTAGAGTACAAGTCTCGGGTCGAGCCAACTCTGGAATATGGGATACAACACAGGATCACGCGTAACTGCTGTCTACGCATCGTGGGTCACCAAAATTTGACTAAGAGGACCGCGGAAGCCTATGGAACAGTACAGGCTAGGATACCGGTCTTGCAACTCTCCCCTCTTAATAAAAATTTCATCCTCGAAATTTAAGACATGACACAACCAATACAGAGTTCACAAGGGTGGGAAATCCTATCACTATAGTTATAATCAGAACACAACATAGCAACATCATAAAACACCTAAGAGATGGGGATAACGCCCACGAACCTCAGCCTCGCGCACCCAAGACTCCTCATCAGTACTATGATGACTCTACTAAACCTCGGATCCTGGATAAAAAATTATCAAAACTGGAATACTATGCAGCCTAACAATCTCAATGGTAGGGAGCTATATCAGAAAATTTCTAAGTTATTCGAACTCGGGGATCTAATCATATTAAGTTCTCAACGATCATAGAGTATAGGGTAGCTATCAGCAGATATGTGATGTTATCTTCAGGTATTCCCAAGTTATGCTCTAATACCAACTTCTGTCATGCCCCAAACTCAAAAATTGGGCTCACAAAATTCCTGATTACCGAATCTGGTGTCGACAGCCTCCGCAGTACCCCATTCTCGGCTCCCAGCGCTCATACGCTAGATTTCGATCCTGGGATCCTACAAGGAGGATTTTTAACATGAATTTATTTCATAAGAAGCATACCCACAAGTATACCCAAATTATAAGAACAACATCATCACCACATATCCACTAATATAATCATTTGAGTGCAATACTGAAAAAGGAAATACACGCATATAATAAAATCTCTAGAAGCTCTGCCGCACGCTCCTGCCCCAACTCGATTACATCCAATCGTCACCTGCATGTATTTATCATGCATAAGTATATAGAAAACTTAGAGGGTGGTGTAAGTGTGTGCATAAAATAAGTGCCAAGTACTCAACACACTGCCTTAATCATACAATATCGAAATTACTGGCATGAATCATACAATATCAGAGTAAGTAGAAATACTGCAAGTCCATAAAAAATATCATCAACCTCATAAAGACATGGCAAGTCAATGTCATATAATGAGAAGGTAATGTAAATCGGCTATGTAACGTAGAAACATAATGAACCAGATATCAGAAATCAATACAATATGCAATTCGAAAGAACTACGAATACCATCAGCCTTATCTAGGTAATATAAATGCAAAATATAGTAACCTAAAATGTCATATGCCGTGAATGTAATGTAATATGCGGTGCAAATGGAATGACCATGCTGGAGTGTGAAGTCGGAATGATAGTACGTAGTATCGGAGGCTATGGGGTCCATCACAAGGGACTTCTATCCAAACCAGTCCCATACCTAAATTTGGATAGTCAAACTCAATGTGGTAGACTCCTGATCTTAGGTTAGTCGCGCGCCCCAACCGAAATTCGGACCATTGCGAAGGTGCCCGTAACAAATAGTTGCGCACCACCAGATCGAGTGGATAGTGAATGAATGAATGAATGAGTATGCAACTCCTGTTCAATATGTCCACATATCAGTACAGTTCCTCTTTGAGATCATCACCGGGGTCTATTATACTCTACGCCAGCTTGCTGCCCCTATCCAAGCGCACAACTAAGTAAGTGAAAGAGACCTCATTATCCGCCTGCCAATATCCGGCCCGGCTCATCAATAATGGACCCATTCCTTAAGCTGGTCAAACTCAACCTACATATTGCCCCCTCACTCAGGCAGGTAAGGTCACACCCCCTCCCAACCGACCACGTCACAATGGGAGACGCGGCCTATAGGTACCAAGAGGGTTTAGGGATTTTCACCCAGGGCTATCTATGGCAGCCCGATGCTAATAACATATTTTCAGTGTCCCATCTGACTATCCACGATATGCCTATGGAGGCTACGTCCTTGATGTCGCTAGGGCGTACAGTAATCATAACACACAATGCAAGATGCATGAGTCACACAATCCAATCATGCATCAATCCTATGCATACCGTGCACTCATGTGAGATATCCTTCGCTTAACAGGGAGTCTCATAACAACCTGCCCAATGACATATGCAATGGTCAACCACACCTCATAACAAACATACAGATGATGCGTATATGCATGTATCATGATGTTATGCTGTCACATACTCATATTCGGTATCAATAACCGACATCAACAATCGACCTCAACAATGTGGACATTTAACCAACATTGCTCCCAATGAGTGACCCGCATAGAGCCTAACATATAGTGGACCCATAGCCTCATAGAAGGGCCAAATACACAACACCACGGGCCCCACTCAAGAGCTTAATACACATCACAATGGGCCTTTCACATGGGGCCTTACATACATCACAATGGGCTCCATAGCCTGGCCTTCAAATGCACCACAATGGGCCTCTTATTATCATAATGGGCTGCGGCACATGGGCCTAATACACATCACATGGGCTGCATCACATGGGCCTTTATACATCGGATGGGCCATGTCCCAAGGGCCCCAAACACATCGCAATGGGCCTCTCACACAGGTCCATTATGAATCACATCAAGGTGAGCTTCAATGGATGGCCATAAATACGTCACATTGGGCCACATATTCATTAAGTGGGCTGCATCACATGGGCCACATATACATCACAATGGGCCTCTACACGGGCCTAATTTACATCACAAAAGGCCACATCCCATGGGCCTTATATACATTTGATTGGGCCTCGATAATCAGAATCGACCTCGGCAATCGGCCTCGACTAACGAAATTGGCCTCGTCAATAGGAATCGGCCTCGACAATCGGCCTCGACTAACGGAATCGGCCTCGTCAACAGGGCTCAACCTCGACAATCGGAATCGACAATCCAAACTAGCCTCGACAATTGGCCTCAACAAATGGAATCGGCCTCGACAATCAGACTTAGCCTCGACAATCAAAATCGGCTTCGACAATCGACCTCAACATACGGAATCGTCTTCGTCGATCGGACTCGGCCTCGACAATCGGAATCGACGATCGGAATCGACAATCAGAATCAGAATCGACCTCAACAATCTGACTTGGCCTCGAGAATCAAAATCGATGATCGGAATCGGCCTCGACAATCGGTGAGAATGGGCCTAATAAGGCCTAAGGGAAGGTCACAATGTGGACATCCAACCATCATTGCCCATCAATGTGGATATTCAACCAACATTACTCCCAATGAGTGGCCCACATAGAGCCAAACGTATCATGGGCCCATGACCTCATACAAGGACCTAGTACACATCACTACGGGCCTCACTCGTGGGCCACATATATATCACAATGGGCCTCGGCACATGGACCATAATACACATCACATAAGCCGCATCACATGGGCCACATCACAATGGGTCACATACGATCTCAATGGGCCTTATACAATCACAATGGGCCACAAATACATAACAAGTGGGCCCTATACATGACCCTCAATTACATCACAATGGGCTACAATTACATAACAAGTGGGCCCTGCACATGACTCTCAATTACATCACAATGGGCCACCTCACATGGGTCGAAAATGCATCACAATGGGCCATGACATATGGGTCGGAAATACATCTCAATGGGCTACGACATATGGGTAGGAAATACATGTTAATGGGCTGCGACATAATGGCCGAAAATACATCATAATAGGCCTCACTCGTGGGCCTTATATAGGTGGGCCCTACACATGGGCCTTGCATGCATCAAATGGGCCACGTATCCGGGTCTCGAATACATCAAATGGGCCATGCGTCATGGGCCCAATACATATCACAATGGGCCTTGCCCATAGGCCATGAATACATCACAATGGGCCTTGCCTATGGGCCTTAGATTCAAGCAGGTGAGACTCAAATATACATTACAGATGGGCCTCATCACATGTGCTAAAAATACAAACTGGTGGGCCCTGCACATGGGCTAAAAATACAAACCAGTGGGCTCCGCACATGGGCTAAAAATACATCATGATGGGCCTCATGGAATGGCCCTCAAATGGGCTTAGACCACACCAAAAATCATTTCACTAATTGTAGGTGTAATATGTGTATCAATATACACTGCCATTCCATGGGGCACATGGCCCACTAATGATGATCGGCACTGTCTCGACATTGTCCAGGTAAATCAGCACCATTCAAACATTGTCTATGTAAATCGGCCTCGTCTAAGCATCGTCCAGCACTGTCCAACACCGTCCAACGCAATCTGGACGGTGTGGATGAAATAAATACATCATGGTGGATATCTACGTCCCTCACCAGGGATGATGTGAATACATAATACATAAATCAAGGTGAGTCCCACCTACCACACCTGAGGGGTGGGTCCACCCTCTCAACAGATGGACGACAGTGGATAAATGACACATCAGGTGGGTCCCACGTAGGTGTGGCCCATAAAATATAATATTATAATATATATTATTTATATAATATTATATAGAAATTTATCCAGCATCCATCGTCCAGAGATGGACGGATAGCCTGGACGTAGAATACATACATGCAAGGTGGGCTCCACATGAATGGAGGGTTTGGATCATCAGACCCTTGCTGGAGTGAGGGTCGCTGGTCCACCGTCTAGGTGATGGACAGTGTGGATATAACACGCATCATGATGGGCCCCTCCTACTGCCAGGTGGACGGCCAGATATACATCAAGGTGAGTCCACGTCTCACATCACGGTATAATCCACACGTGTGTGTGGATCCCACACTGCTGGGCAGAAGGATAAAACACATATAGACCCACCAAATACAATGTATGATATATGTTATATTATATTATAATATATATATATATATATAATACAATATATTGTATATAATATATTACATATAATACATGTCAGCGTCGTCCAGGCCCTGGACGGCCTGGATGCAATGCTCCAGGTGGGACCCACCGTCCTTACTGCTGGACGGTGTGGTGTGCCACACGTACAAGTTAAGTTGGGCCCACATCATCTGAATGTTGTGAATCTCACACATACTATCATGTGGGCCCCACGTGGAAGTTGCCAAAATAGATGGATAGCATGGAGAAACATACACATCAGGGCCTTACTGCAGCAACCTTGCTGCTGGATGGTTTTAATGAACAGATTAACGGTGTGGGTATAAAACATAAGCATCAGTGGTGGGTCCCATGTAGGTGGACGGCATGGGTCAGATACGTGCATCGTAGTGGGTCCACAAAATAGGAAGAGAGAGAGAGAGAGAGAGAGAGAGAGAGAGAGAGAGAGAGAGAGAGAGAGAGAGAACGAGGAGGGGAGGAACCCCGCCACTATGGGCCCTCCCTATATAATACATATATCAAGATGGGTCCCACATATGTGGGCCCTCAAATCACAAAATCAAGAAATAAAAGCACCCACCTTTGGTCATGGACTTCTCCTTTCATTAATGCATTTTATAGTTCCAAAGAATGTGATCCAACAGTTGAGATGAGGCTTGGAGGGTGGGATTGGGTAGTAGGAAGGTGGGCTACACTAGCTCTCTCTCATGGAGATAGCTTGGATGGTTGCTCTCATGGTTGCATGGAATGGAGTGAGAAAATGAGGGAGAGAGGAGTGGTGGGATGGACTGATGGGATGAGAGGGCTTGGTGCTTGTTGACTTATGGTAAGAAATGAATGGGATGGGTATGGGTTATGTAAGAGAGAGTTGATAAGGGAATGGGAGAGGGATGGGCTAGGTAAGGTTGTGTACTTGACATTGATTAATGGATTGATGTGATGTGTTGTAGAGATTCTCTCGATATTCGCAATGCGCGGTGTTTTCCTTGAACTGCACACGGGCCCACATCTCCTTGTCTGGGTATTACCTCGACGCGTAATACGCGCCGTCTGAACAATGACGACGACGTGGTCGATAGGGTACAAGTCTCAGGTCGAGTCGACTCTAGAATATGGGATATAAATCAGGATCGTGCGCAACTGTTGTCTACGCATCGCTGGTCACTAGAATTCGACTGGGAGGACCGCGGAAGCCTACGGAACAGTACAGGATAGGATACGGGTTTTACAGTTTTTAAAAATCAACTCTCTTTTTACTTTTGAAAATCTTATAAAACTTTTTAGCTAATAAGGCCATATCATCCTCTAAGTTTTCACGATCAGAATTATTATTATCTTAAGAAATACATTTAGATGATTTAAGGGCTATAGACTTACCTTTTGGAGCTTTGAAATTCAACTTGTAGGTTTGAAGTTACAAGGTTCTTCCACCCTCATATTATCAGTGTCTCTGGGTTCCTGAATGGCTGTCACCTTGGAATTGAATCTCTTAGGAAGTGATCGCAGTATTGTACAAACTTTGCTTTTTGGGATGTAATCTCCAAGACCCCACATAGAGTTGACTATGTCATTCGGTTTTGTATAGAAGTTCATGAATGATTCATTTTCTTCCATACGTATTTCCTCAAACCTAGTGGTGAGGTTATGAACTTTTAAGTTTTTGACAATAGTTGTTCCCTCGTGTATCATTTCAAGGATGTCCCAAGCTTGTTTTGCAGTATCACAAGATATAATTCTTTTGAACTCGTCTGGTGATAGTGCACAAGTGATTGCATTTAAAACTTTGGCATTTGCACTTCTCTCATTTTTCTAAAGAGTAGTCCACATATAATACGGTGTTTCTTTAAGGGACTTAGTTCCATCAGTGCCTAGAACTTTAGACGTATGTGGGTTCCATCTAGTCACTGTGGCCTGCCACACGCTTTCATCAATGGACCTCAAAAAGATCATCATCCTGGATTTTCAATACGCATAATTGGAGCCACCAAATGGTGGTGTCCTAGTGAAAGAAAGGCTATCAAAATTTGACATAATAAGAGCTCGAGATCACTTAGCTTAGGAAATAAATCTAATGGAATGAGCTATTAGGCTCTGGTACCACTTGAAAAGGACGAGCTCTAAGTCTTAGAGGGGGGGGGGGGGGGGGGGGGTGTGAATACGACTATGCCAAATAAAAATAAAATGTGGAAAATAAATGCAAACAGCAGAAATAAATAGCAACCTCAAATGTGCTAGTCTTGAGAGGTTGATACAAACGTTGTTCTAAGGACAACCTTACACCAAAAACCAAGGTTTATGGTAAGACAACTTGATTTCTAGAACTTCAGTAAGTATCAAAAACTTAAACTGATATAGAGGCAAAAGAAATAAATTTGGCTATTACAACATTCACTACAAATACATAAAAGAAATACAAGCATTCACACACATAAATCAAATACAACATCCACCACAACTCCAAGAATTGTAGTGGTTCGGTGTGTACACCAACTGTTCACAAATAGCCACACCTACTCCACTCCCAATATCCATAACCCACGTGGTATTGGCTTTCACTATGAAAGAAGGTTTTCTAAGGTTCACCTTAAAACCTTTACATATGTGTTTTTCAATTGGGCTTACACAATAAAAAACCCCACACTAAAAATTTCCTGGTTGATCTCAGTCAAAACCACAAATGGAGGTTTTTCTAGTTGAGTCTCTCAAACCAAATATAGAAAACTGAAAACAATACTTATCTGAAAAATGTTCTTCGATGTAGCTGGTAGAACTGCTTCTTTGTAGATGAAGATGTGCAATGTTCAATCTCACAAATGAAGGAGTTCTAGGTCTAGAAGTATTTTAAATTAAATCCAACCTTTGGCTACTTCGATTCAATTTCTTGGATCTCAAAAGAGTTAAAGCAAAATCCCCTTTATATTAAGTAGAATGGAATAACAAGAGATCAAGAAATTAAGAAACCAAAAAGCTATATAAAATAATTTTAAATACCTTACAATAGCTTCACAATAGTGGGGACTAATCTCTCAGAGTAGTGGCTTGAATTGGCTTAGAATTGATGAAGATATTTGAGAAATGTCCTCTATTTATAGGCTGCAATTCAGTTCCTTGACTGGTCTAAGGTTCGGCTCGACTGGTCCTGGCAGAACCAAATTTCAAATTTTCTGACGTGATCGAATAAAATAGACCCTCGATTGGTCGATTGGCTTGCTCGACAGGTCGAGTGGCCAGCTCGATTGGTCGAGCATAGCACTCGACTGGTCGGGTGGGTAAAAATCGCATTGCTAGAGTTCGAGTCGAGCGAAACTCCACGACCCGTCGAGCAGGGTACTTGACTGGTCGTAAACCTAACAAACTTATTCAAAATTTTTAGTAAAATCCTAGACTGGTTGAGAAAAACCCTTGGACTGGTCGAGCTAGTGCCTGGACTAGTCGAACAATGATTAGGACTAGTCGAAGCAAAGTCTAAAATAAGTACATTGACCCAATTTAAATATGTAACATTAATGACCTAAGCCTAAGGTCTTTCTAGGGTCACGTATACCTTAAATGTGAGCATAGAACTTGTAACATCAGTCGCTTCGGTAGATAGTTAGCTTTGAAGAACATGAAGCTTGACCTCGTATACTTGAACTTGAGTTTGTGTACTTGAGCCTTGAGCTTGTGTACTTACACTTGAGCTTGTGTACTTGAGACTTGAGTACTTAGGCATTTGAACTTAAAGTCATATTTATACTAGGTGAACTTGAACTTGTTCTAGTAGTTGAACATGCACACTGACTTGAAGTTGTCGTAGCTCTTTATGTTGATGTAGATGACTTGAAATGCATCTTCGAATGAAGGTGAACTTTCCATCTATCAAAACAAGTCAATCACTCCAAAGTGATTTGACACTATTAAATTTGACAATACAAGGTGCTAGATCTACAACATAGACTTACAAAATTGTTCGCCATAAAGATAATGTCTCCACATCTTGAGAGCAAATACTACTGTTGCTAGTTCTAAATTGTGCGTCGGATAATTTTGTTCGTGAACCTTTAACTGTCAAGATGCGTATGCAATTACTTTATTGTTCTGCATGAGTACACACCCCAATCCTTCATGAGAGACGTCTGTGTATACAGTGAATTCTACTCCTTCATGCAACATGCGTACAGGTGAAGAGGTTAGCCTACCTTTAAGTTCCTGAAACGCTTCTTCGACCTTTTCATCCTATTGGAAACACGCATTCTTCTTCGTTATATTTATTAGTGGTCGAGCTATCTTGGAGAATTCTTTGATAAAGCGACGATAGTATCCTGCTAGCCCTAGAAAACTTTTAACTTTGGTAATGGTATCGGGTCTGGCCAATTGAAGCATGACTCCTAACCTTAGATGGATCGACTATTATTCCTTGGCAGTTCACCACATGTCCTGGGAACTTTACTTCTTCCTTCCAGAATTCATACTTCTGCATGACGGTCATTTCTCCTTGGGTGAGTTTCAAGAATTCGGACATCTTTTCATCCCTGTATGACTTTGGAAAGTATTTTTCAAAAAACATCTCCTGGAATTCCTCCCAGGCCTAGGCGTGATTCTCAAATACAGTTCTTTCTGCCTCCCACTAGTCAACGGCCTCTCCTTCGAGTTTGAACATGGCTAAAGAAACCTTGAGGTGTTCTGGGCATGCAATGGTCTTTAATGTCCTCTTAATTTACTTTATCCATTGTTCGACTGCCACCGGGTCGGGGGTGACAGAGAACTTGGGGGGTCATTGTAACACCCTGAAAATCGGGGGTCGAGTAGCAACTCAACACCCGAGTTCCAAAACATCACTTATGCAACATAAATGCTTATGATTGAATGTTGTCTATGTTAATACATTAATCATGAGTGGGATTATACCAAAATAGTAAATCATACTCCAGATCAAGTTATAAAACGCAAGCGAAAGACTGAAAGATGTATATAAATGTATATAAAGCCAGAAACGGTCATAATCGGTCTCCAGAGTAGGAACACCTTACTGAGTCACCATATACATGTATTAGTTCCAAATCAAAATGCCAAAAAAAGTGGTACAACTATAATAGTAAACCCTGTAGCTCCGTCATCTGAATGACCTAAGTGAAGCCTCCAGAGAACTGCATGTAGGAGAACTCGTCCTGATCATCATAGTAATCAGGCCTAGCCTCATGCATCTCGTCAACACCTACATTTAAGATAGGGTCTGGTTGGTGTGTACAACACCGTCCCGTAACGTGGGAGTGAGTAGCTAACCCAGTGGAACAATAAAGCATAGGTTAACATGTTATCAATTCAGTCAAGCAGTAATGATAAAGCAGTACAGTCAAACACTCCTAAATACTCTTATTAATGTAAGTATGGAATGCAGTCATGATGCATGCACTCGTCAATGCTCCCTCGTGCGACACCATCTTACATCCGCAGCATGCGTTCATCCCTTAGTGCTCCATAACACCGGGCACATGCAGTGCTATGTTATGAGCGTGATTACCGAGTTGTTATTAGTCTTTTTCATACAGCAGTATTGGGAAACTAAGGTATCTCCCTTATATAATTCCCAAACAATGATCCATTCGAGGGTCGTCAGTCCTAGATAATCTCATACGATGATGCAGTTCTAGGTAGCTGTAAAGGGCTGTCAGGGATGTTACACGCACTTGTTGCACTGTTCCCCCATCACCTTATCATTATAGGCCTAGTCTATACTCTGTTTACTACGAGATGGCTCGTCGCCTCTCCGCAGATTCAGAGTATGCTCGAGGTCACTACAAAGGCTGTCAGGGCTGTTACACACACTCGTTGCACCGCTCCCCCATCACCTTATCAGTGTAGGTCGACAGCTTGAATATGGTGTCTCATACCACCATATTCAGCTCATGAGTCTGGGTCGCTCACTAGTCACTACGGGGAGTCTCGTGGCCCCAGCGTAGGCCGACAGCTCGACCACGGTGTCCCATACCACCATGCTCAGCTCATGAGTCTTAGCGGATAGAGGTACCAAGGTTAACGGGGTTACACTGGTAAGTTTGGTACCTTAGGTTCAAGCAGTTGCTTCCAAACATGGTGAACATATATTAGACAGATCGGGTTACTTGACGAGCTCGACTAGCACGAGCGCACGATAAGTTGAATGACATGAAGTGCATAAGCCCTTCGAATGGCCTAACCACTGTCGCCAACTGAAGTACGGCTCGGGTTCGTCAAACACATCTTATGTGGCGAATGAATCTCAGCCACGAATTCAATCCCGTTACTGACTGCTTGGACTAAATCATAGTCCCAACTTCATTCTATTTCAACAGGAAATCATATGAGATAGTGAAAGCAGTAATAAATAAGTAATTCAATTTCTATAATCAAAGAAGCATGTTATGAAATACAACACAAACAAGATTGCACACCCATTCACTTCGTGAATACAATAAACATCGTAATGTTACTTACATGTAGAAAATCATACACATAATTGAGGTAACCAAGATTCGCATCTCGATCCTCATACAAAGTATTCCTTTGCGACATTTAGCTCATTCAGACATTTATACAAACACTTAGCCTACATACATCAATAAACATGTTATATATTTATTTCACACGTACTAGGCGAAATCCTTATACTAGGTAGTTGCCCCGTAATCCATTTGCATATACTCACGATGGACAATCATGGCATGCATGAATCCGGGTTCCATATTCATTTAAGCATTTCCATAAACACTTAGGCTACACACTTTAACACATAAGGTGTATTTTTGCCGCGACGTGATTTAGGGCAAGTACTTTCTCTAAGGATTTGTCGTACATGTAACAAGAATATGTACATGATAAATAAACATGTTAAGCACAAATCCAAATCCCAAACATATTCAAACATTTCAACATATGCATAGAATACACTATATTTTATATAGTTCAAATATAACTGAAATGGGAAACAGATGACGCATTTTGCATGTGAAATAGCATCCATGTCAAGAATAAATCATTAACCGACATTGAAAGCCTTGAAAACAATAACCTATACATCCATAGTCTGCACCTTACGCCGTAGAAGCGTAAAGAACTCAATAGAATCGATAAGCCTTTGTCTACGGTGATTTGGCAACCTACAACATGACTCAGATTAGTTATTTCACAACTCACACTACTTGGAACTATAAAACAAGTTAGGGTTAGGTTTTCTTACCTAAGAATGAAGCTGGAAGCGCCGGAAAAGCGATTAGATCGTGATGGTTAAGCGCGTAGGATAGCAGGGTAGAGTAACAGGATCTTTCTCCCACAACTCTCACATATTCTCTCTCTTTTCTCTCTTCTCTCTCCTAGGGTTTCTCTCAAATTCGTATGGGCTGAATGAGAGAGGGTTTAAGGTCCTTATATAGGCTAAAAACTCACCAAATTAGACCCAGGGCCAAGGTATACTTAGGTTATGTCCAAATACGGACTGTTCCATCTCAACGGAGCACTTCTGGAGCCCCCTTTTCTGCGTGCGGTCAGACTTAAGCTCACCAACCTTGGATCTAGGTCGGGTTAAGTTTTCGTTCCAGTCGGGTTTCCAGATCACACGTGGCGGACCTGTTTCAGTTCAATGGTCACTGAAACTCGATCAGGGTTACAAGTACACGAACATGTATGGGAAATGTTCCCTGATCCGAGGGTGTATATGGGTCAGATTCTGACGGTCTGATTGCTTATATTTGGCCTGTAAGCGACAAGTCTCAAAATTACTTAAATTAGATTTAATTTCTAAAGAAAATCATGTTTTCTCATACTCCTCGCTCCGGGCTCAAGCGAATAGCCCTAGGACACTATCTGGTTTTGACTTTCGAGATGGTTGTCAAGCCTAGCAAGGCGGTCTTAATCCTATAACTTCGTATTATTCAGACTTTCGATGTGCAGTCTAGATCTGATACGGAGTTCATGATGCTCCCAAGAGCAGTCGGGTAATGAGATTGATCCTAGATTTTTGGGTAATGTAGCGTCAACGATTCTACAAGTTTTGGGTCTTGCAGATCGTATTTAAAGTGGTTTGAGCTAATTCTATTGATTGTTTAGTTCAGTACTTAACCAAATTTTGCCCTAATTATGACAGAATACCGTCTTAGGGAAGTTCTATGCCCCTTTCTGGCATTTATAGTTAGTATACTATTTTAATTATTTTTTTAGCAGTTCATCATCAAGTCTACTTCACCTCCACCAAATTTCATTAGGTTTCGTGTTGTAGAAAAATTATAAAAATTCCAGAAATAGAAGCTATCCAAACTAATGATTTTCGGACAGTTGTCATAATGACCTATATTTTATATAAAACTAGGTCTATCAATCTTCAATCTAGCTTTTGAATTACCTAAATCGGAGTTATAACGAATGAGATGTGACTTTTTGAAGTTGGACGAAAAGTGCAGGAAATGAGCCGCCCGATGCGCTGCGGCCCGCCCAGGCCCGCATTTTGGCGAGGCCTCGCCGCTGTCCTGTTTGGGGTGATTTCACCGTCCGGTATTCGAAATAGGTGTATTTTACAACCCAGGATGAGTTATTTGACGTGCAATACATGTTTTTTGTGTAGGAGAAGCTGATCTATCCAAATAACCTACTTATTTCATGAGATTCCAAAAGGTTAATGGTTAAAAACCACTTTTATTTATTTATTTACTATTCATAGTAATTTTTAGGTTAAGTATTGATCAACATCACCTAAACTTCAAGATTTGTGTCTAATATGAAAGAACTTAGAAAATTTTGAAGGATGAGGTAGTGAAAGGTGAGATTTTTGAAGGAAATGTGAGGCTTTGAAGAAAATGGTTTGAAAAGGGATTTGAGACTTTTGAATTGAGTGTTTGAGAAGTTAATCAGGTGTTAGGATCGACCCATCGCCTAAGGACGTCTAACTCCAGGTTGGGAAAAATCTGGGGTGTTACAGTCGTAGCTTTAGGAATTTTTCCAGTATGAAGGATTCATCGTGGTGTTCCGCACGAGGTGGAGCCGATGGGGTGGCACGAGTTGTTGGTACTAACGGTGTCGTGTCTCTTAGAAGGGTACTGTGAACCTATTACTGTAGGTTTTCCATGGTTTGTTGGGTCCTCTGCATGAATGCCTCTATCTGCCCTAAGATGGAATAGAATGGTGCCTAGGCTTGGGTATCAGGCGTGCTTGTCTTGAGGGTGGCTCTGGGAGTGCAGTCTCTCGGTGGGTTGTTAACGGGGATGACATTAATTCTCTCACAATTTATCCCTAATGTGCACCACAATTACGACAAAGAAGAAGCAACATGGGAACGCGAGGATGAAATGAAAGAAAAGTACCCCAACCTCTTCAACAGAGACTAAGAAAAGAGGTAAAGAAATTTCAAGGTTAGGAATTTCCTTAAGGGGGTAGACATAATAGCTCCAATTATGATAATTAGTTATACATGAAGGTACACATGTATATATTCACAAATGTTTAATAATAACATAAAGTAGAGTACCCTCGTCCTTGACTTTGTTAAGAAGAACTGAATTTTGGGGGTGAAATTTTCTTTTAGGGGGTAGATTGTAACAACCCATGACTTAGACTAAAGGTAGTCAAGTATATCCCATCTATACCTAAAACGAACCTTAAATATATGTTGACAAAATGAATAAGTGGAGTGGATCCCTCAAAATAACATTGTGGGCCCCGCAACCAAGTGAGTGAGCATAGGATATGTGTGCACCCCAATACACCGAGCGGTCAAACTTGATTTAACCACTCTCGTTTTGCAAATCTGCGAAGGAGTTCACGCAAGAGTGAACCCGTGAATTCTTGCAACCCCGAAGATCACGCCACCAAGAAATGCACCAATCCACGCCATGGAAGATTCCGACCCCAATCAAGATCGCCGAAGGGATCAGATCGACCTCCACACTCCAGAAGACTGTAAACTTCTCCGTTGTTGCACCTGTGACAATGAAAACAGACAGTTAAGGGAGCACTTATGGCCAAGATCAGGGAGGCAAGGACCGATCCAAGACGTCCATTTAGTAAGGCCCACAATCTTTCTAAAACCCCTCCTAGGATCCAACAAACTTCCTCTGAAAACAAAGAAGAAGAAACCGGCGCAATCAGTTTCTGCAAGAAAACTAAGAAATGTGCGCAAATAGCCTGCTCTTATGCAGCTTATGTAAGAACACCTGGAAGATCTTAGCCAGTATAAAAATGACTTCACCTGTGCTGCAGAACGCACCACAGGGAGAAGAAAGAAAGAAAGAAACAAGAAGGTGAGAAGAAACGAGGGAGGAAAGAGGAGAAGTTAACATCAATCCAACGTGTGTCAAGCCCTACTTGATTTCAGATTAGGTCCGAAATTCCAAACTCTCTCCTCCTTTCCAAAATCCTTCTCTCCTTTGCTCAATAATGGACATGAGAATTCTAGGATAGATCATGTTGAGATATCCTTCAAATTTCTAAAACCTAAACAAAATTTAGTAAAGTTAAAACTAAATTCTAATCCTAACTATTCGAATCCTGTGGATTAGGGTAAAACGAGATGAGTTTTATCCTAAGATTTCCCTAGGACGTTAACCTTTCTAAGTGGACGGTCAAACAACTAGAGGTGAGGGTTTTTATCCTTTAAGCTTACTTGATTTAAGATATTATCATCCTGCCATTTACAAGCTTACATGACACTGTGATGTTCTCTGCAATTGTATAATTTACTAACATCAATTATTTACCCTTTTGGGAATTATGATATGATGTTAATTACAAGTGATCTTTATGAATTTATGTGGAGAGATGGATACAAGCCTTGCCCTTGCCTTTATCAATTTGTTGAGTTAAACCTTACTACTCTTCTCTTCATTGAGTTGGTCATTGCCACTCTCCTTGTTATTGAGTTGCCCATTACCACTCTTCTATTTGTTGAGTTAGTCATTGCTACTCTCCTATTATTGAGTTGACCATTGTCACTCTCCTCTTTGTGAGTTTTCTATTGTTACTCTCTTCCTTACTTTACTAACCTTGTGCTATTTACCTTTAAGGCTTGGACATGTGTCTTGATATTCCAGAACCCCCATGATTTGGCTTATGTTCTCTATAGGTGCAAGTGATGTATTATGAGGTATCACAACTAGTGATTCAATTATTATATCATGGACGTAATGCGCTTTGGGTAGAGACCTTCTTGTTCGACGCGTAATTTAATGTCTTTTGGGTAGTAGTGCACAAATCGATGTAAGTAATTCGCAATACGTGTTACATCACTTCCGGGATTGGATGTCGCAAATAGTCGTTCCATGAACAAATCGTGCCATGTAATTCATCCGACTCATGTGTTTTGCCGCATCGAGGTGTTCACGTAAATCCACGGTAGTGTTGAACATGCCGGCGAATATTCGCAGTGTGAGAATGCGGGTCGAGTCAGGTTCTCTATGAATCATATTCCACATTGTAATGATCACTACGTATAATGAGCCACACACATTTTGCTAGGCATGCATCTTATGTAGGTTGTTTGCGCATACTGATATTTCTCGTAGTAGTGGACTACGAAACGTATCAAAACCCTTATATTACTCTTATGAATCTCTTGAATTATTGTTAATCTTAAAGAATAATCATCATTATGAGTAGGGCATTGACCCTCTCCAACCGTACAGATGATGAAGGTGACGTACAGGTGGAGGACCTAGAAGATCAGTCTCCGATAGAAGATTTCATTGAATAAAAGAAGAAAAGTAGTTTATGACTTATTTTATTTATGCTTCCGCTACACAACTCAGAACCTTGGAATAAGCTCCCATTGTGAGAGCATTTGACAATTATTTAATTATGGAATGAGAAATGCAATTAATTTTATTCTTGTAAATGATTACCATTACGAATGTAACTGGATGTGATTTAGATAAGAAAAATCTTAAGGCTAGCCCTCGAGACATCCACTTCTTACATTATTAACACCCGATTTTCTCGAGCACCAGTATAAACTCTGGCTGTAAACATTCGGGATGTTACATGGTCGGCTAGGTTGCAGTATCCCATGATTGCGTGTTTTTAGCTAACATGTCAAAATAGTCTTACACTTCATCAGGATCGTTGTTTATGAATTCCCCATTGCACATCATCTCTACGAATTGTTACATTGGCAAAGTCAGTCCATCATAAAAAATGCTTATGACCTGCCAAGTTTCATAACCATGATGTGTGCAAGCACTTAAGAGACAGATAGTGTTGTCATGAACCCACTTGGGCTTGAACCATTCAAAACCTAATTCTAAACCTAAACCTACTTCTACTATAATAAAAACTTCTACAACAAAACAAGGTAATAATTCAGAACTAATCTAAAGTAAGAGGTTTGGAAGGATAATACCCAATTAATGATTCTAGGTTAGATTATGTGAAACAATAGAAATAAAAACAATGTTAGTATTTAAATTCTAAAGAAACCCTAACCTAAAACCACAGTGAAAACTAATCCTAATCCTAAACAAACTCTAATCCTAAAGTAATTCAGGAAAAAAAAAAAAAAAACGCAGTTGAAGTCCCCAACAATGATGTAAAAACTTGATCTATCCAAAAGGATGACAACCCTAAGTGCATGGTTGCAATGTAGTTTTAACTCGGTGAGACTGAGATTAAACCCACAGGACTTATATGTGTGCATTCCCTAGGATACTTTAGAACTAGAACTAGAACTAAAGCTAACTATAGAATTGGATTTTAAGAAAAATATATATGAAATTTAGAAGAAATCAATAAGGCAAAACACTAGAGCATTATGGATCCACTTATAGTCATTCTTAATTCACTTAATTCGATTAGATAATTCAACTAGAATCAAAGTCCTATTCTATCCAACTGGATAATAGAGCGGTTAAAACATCATTTATAATCCAAAACATATCTGAACTTCAATTGATTTGGTTCTGAATTAAGGCACCAAAGCATTAATCGTAGGGAATTCAATGCGTCTATTGTGTCCTTAGTTTACAATAGATAAATGGATTTTATAGATTAATCCCTTCACTACAAGAAACACCACTTTTAGCGACGAAAATTTTCGTCGTTAAAAATCATATTTTCGCAGCTAAAATCTTTTAGCGACGAAAATTTTCGTCGCTAAATTCATTGCTAAAAGACCGATGTACAAGATTTTTATCAGCGAAAAATTCAAATCGTCGCTAAATGCAAGCTTTTTAGCGACGAAAATTTTCGTCGCTAAACAAATTTTTCAAGACCTTTAGCAGCGAAAATTTTCGCTGCCAAAAAAATTTCAAGACTTTTAGCAGCGAAAATTTTCGCTGCCAAAAAAAATTTCAACACTTTTAACAGCGAAACGTTTCGCCGCCAAAAAAACTTCCAAGACTTTTAGCAGCGAAAATTTTCGCCGCCAAAAAAATATCCAAAACTTTTTAGCAGCGAAAAGTTTCGCTGCAAAAAAATTTTTACAAGACTTTTAGCAGCGAAAATTTTCGCTGCCAAAAATATTTTCAAGAGCCCAATCCAAGACTTTTAGCAGCTGAAATTTTCGCAGCGAAAAAATTTTCCAAGACTTTTAGCTGCGAAAATTTTCTTGCTAAAAAATTACAAGACTTTTAGCTGCGAAAATTTTCGCCGCTAAAAAACATCCAAGACTTTTTAGCGGCGAATATTTTCGCCACCAAAAAATGTCCAAAACTTTAGCAGCGAAAAGTTTCGCTGCAAAAAAAAATTTCCAAGATTTTAGCAGCGAAAATTTTCGCTGCCAAAAAAATTTCCAAGACCTTTAGCAGCGAAAATTTTCGCCGCCAATAAAATTTCCAAGATTTTTTAGCAGCGAAATTCGTTCCACTTTTAGCGACGAAAATTTTCGTCGCTAAAAGTATCTTTTTTAAAAAAATATACAGCTCAAAATTCCACACAAAATTCCTAATATACACCTGTTAACAATATATTTCATCATATTCATCCTGATATTCACCTGTTATATAATATATTTCATCATATTCACATTCACATCCAGCTAAACCCAAACTAGTAAATCCATCCAAGCCTCGGTTATAAATAGAGGCTAAAAATGTTTAATTTTTTTTAAATATTTATTTAAACTACTAATCCATTCATTCAATCCACTCATGAAACAATCAATCATGAAAGCCATAATACCAACAAAATAGTTAACAACTCAATCAAACAATCAATCTCACTTGTTTACTATTTAAAGTTTTCAAAACAAACTCAATCAAACTATTACACAACATTAGGTTCCACAAATAATACAAAGTCACAACGTAAGATTTGGGTATGACTTTTGCTTGGCTGATGAACAACTACAGCTTGTTCGGTAGTCTGAAAGCATCTGTAAAGAAGAAGAACTCGCCATTAGCAATAATTTATAGTGGAGTTCATATCGACAGTTAAAAGAGTAGCAGAGAGTCGATGTAGGATAGACTTACTCCACGCACAATCTCCATCGTCTCTTCAAATTCTTTTCTATGAGCTGAAATGAGAGCCTCTTCTTCCTACACAAGTGAAGAACACAGTTCCAAACTAAAAAAAAAAAAAAAAAAAAAAAAAAAAAAAAAAAAAAAAAAAAAAACCATTGCATACAGAAGCAGGCTTTGTACATAATTCCTCAATATGTGTCATGCGGAAAATTTTCCCTGGAAAAATGACCAAGATTTAAATGCAAAACACCATGAGAGAAAAAACAAATGCAATAGGAATCTTTGTACAAAGGTATCTTAGAACAAATGTTTCAAAACTTATCTCCAAATGAAGCAACTCAAAGAATGCTAAAAGCAAAACTCACGTCATACAAATACACCATGTCATTCATGGAGCGTGTGATACATTCCTCCAAGCAACTCAACTTACCTCTGATTCTGAAATCCATATTTCCTGAATCTGACAGAGCAAGACCAACAGCAATTTTCTCGAGTGTAGACAAATGCAATTGCTTGGAGAGACCTTCTAGAAATCCTTCACTCATCACTTTACTTCTCAGTGCTTCACAAAAAACTGTGGCGAAATTTGGCCTACCCAAAAAATTTCATTGCTAAAAGTCCCTTTTTTTATATATATACAGCTCAAAATTCCTGATATACACCTGTTAACAATATATTTCATCATATTCATCCTGATATACACCTGTTATACAATATTCCATCATATTCACATTCACATCCATCTAAACCCAAACCCAAACATAAACTACATTCATCCAAACACAAACAATCTTATCCGCATCACATTCATTCACGCATAAATACATATAAGCTTAACATCATAAACAAAAATACCCTAAACCTAAACCTAAAACCTAAACCTTAACTTTAACCTATAACCTATAACCTATAAGTTTAGGTTTAGGAAATGAGGTTCGGATTCGGGATCGGGTTTAGGTGTGATTAGGGAGTTGAGATTAGGATTAGGTGTAGGTTTAGGGATTTGAGAATACGTTAAGGTTTAGGTTTAAGAAATCGGGCTCGGGTTATAAGTTTAGGTTTAGGTTAGGTTATAGGTTAAGGTTTAGGAATTGAGTTTAAGTTATAAGTTAAGCTTATAAGTTAAGGTTTAGGTTATAGGTTAAGTTTTAAGTTTAGGTTAAGGTTATATAGGTTTAGGTTTAGGTTATAGGTTTTGAGATTTGAGAATAGGTTTAGGTTAAGGTTATAAGTTTAGGTTTAGGAAATCGAGTTCGGGTTCAGGATCGAGTTTAGGTTTGGGTTTTCAAGTTTAGGTTAGGGAGTTGAGATTAGGATTAGGTGTAGGTTTAGGTTTAGGGATTTAAGAATACGTTAAGGTTAAGGTTTAGGTTATAAGTTAAGTTTTAGGTTTAGGTTTAGGTTAAGGTTATAGGTTTAGGTTTAGTTTATAGGTTTTGAGATTTGAGAATAGGTTTAGGTTAAGGTTATAAGTTTAGGTTTAGAAAATCAGGTTTAGGTTTGGGTTTTCAAGTTTAGGTTTAGGTTAGGGAGTTGAGATTAGGATTAGGTGTATGTTTAGGTTTAGGGATTTGAGAATATATTAAGGTTTAGGTTTAGGAAATCGGGTTCGGGTTATAGGTTTAGGTTTAGGTTAGGTTATAGGATAAGGTTTAGGAAATTGAGTTTAGGTTATAGGTTTAGGTTAGGGAGTTGAGTTTAGGTTATAGCTTTAGGTTAAGGTTTAGGAAATTGAGTTTAGATTATAAGTTAAGGCTATAGGTTAAGGTTTAGGTTATAGGTTAAGTTTTAAGTTTAGGTTAGGTTCTATAGGTTTAGGTTTAGGTTTAGGTTATAGGTTTTGAGATTTGGAATAGGTTTAGGTTAAGGTTATAAGTTTAGGTTTAGGAAATCGAGTTCGGGTTCGGGATCGGGTTTAGGTTTGGGTTTTCAAGTTAAGGTTTAAGTATAGGTTAGGGAGTTAATATTAGGATTAGGTGTAGGTTTAGGTTTAGAGATTTGAGAATACGTTAAGGTTTAGTTTAGGTTAAGGTTATAGGTTAAGGTTTAAGTTATAGGTTAAGTTTTAGGTTTAGGTTTAGGTTAAGATTATAGGTTTAGGTTTAGGTTATAGGTTTTGGGATTTGATAATAGGTTTAGGTTAAGGTTATAAGTTTAGGTTTAGGAAATTGGGTTTGGGTTCGGAATCGGGTTTGCGTTTGGGTTTTCAGGTTTAGGTTTAGGTTAGGGAGTTGAGATTAGGTTTAGGTGTAGATTTAGGTTTAGGGATTTGAGAATACGTTAAGGTTTAAGTTTAGGAAATTGGGTTCGGGTTATAGGTTAATGTTTAGGTTAGGTTATAGGTTAAGGTTTAGGAAATTGAGTTTAGGTTATAGGTTTAGGTTTAGGTTTAGGTTAAGGTTATAAGTTTTGGGATTTGAGAATAGGTTTAGGTTAAGGTTATAAGTTTAGGTTTAAGAAATTGGGTTCGGGTTCAGGATCGGGTTTAGGTTTGGGTTTTCAAGTTTAGGTTTAGGTTTAAGTTAGGGAGTTGAGATTAGGATTAGGTGTAAGTTTAGGTTTAGGGATTTGAGAATACGTTGAGGTTTAGGTTTAGGAAATCGGGTTTGGGTTATTGGTTTAGGTTTCGGTTAGGTTATAGGCTAAAGTTTAGGAAATTGAGTTTAGGTTATAGGTTTAGGTTATAAATTATGGTTATAGGTTAAGGTTTAGGTTATAGGTTAAGTTTTAGGTTTAGGTTAAGGTTATAGGTTGAGGTTGAGGTTATAGGTTTTGAGATTTGAGAATAGGTTTAGGCTAAGGTTATAAGTTTAGGTTTAGGAAATCGGGTTCGAGTTCGGGATCGGGTTTAGGGTTGGGTTTTCAAGTTTAGGTTTAGGTTTAGGTTAGGGAGTTGAGATTAGGATTAGGTGTAGGTTTAGGTTTAGGGATTTGAGAATGCATTTAGGCTTAGGTTTAGGAAATCGGGTTCGGGTTATAGGTTTAGGTTTAGGTTAGGTTATAGGTTAAGGTTTAGGAAATTGAGTTTAGGTTATAGGTTTAGGTTATAAGTTAAGGTTATAGGTTAAGGTTTAGGTTATAGGTTAAGTTTTAGGTTTAGGTTTACGTTTAGGTTTAGGTTATCGGTTAAGTTTTAGGTTTAGGTTTAGATTAAGGTTCTATAGGTTTAGGTTTAGGTTAAGGTTATAAGTTTAGGTTTAGGAAATTGGGTTCGGGTTCGGGATCGGGTTTAGGTTTGGGTTTTCAAGTTTAGGTTTAGGTTTTAGGTTAGGGAGTTGAGATTAGGTTTAGGTGTAGGTTTAGGTTTAGGAAATCGGGTTCGGGTTATAGGTTAAGGTTTAGGTTATAGGTTAAGTTTTAGGTTTATGTTAAGGTTATAGGTTTCGATTGAGGTTATAGGTTTTGGGATTTGAAAATAGGTTTAGTTTAAGGTTATAAGTTTAGGTTTAGGAAATCGGGTTCGGGTTCGGGATCGGGTTTAGGTTTGGGTTTTCAAGTTTAGGTTAGGGAGTTGAGATTAGGATTAGGTGTAGGTTTAGGTTTAGGGATTTGAGAATACGTTAAGGTTTAGGTTTAAGAAATCGGGTTCGGGTTATAGGTTTAGGTTTAGGTTAGGTTATAGGTTAAGGTTTAGGAAATTGAGTTTAGGTTATAGGTTTAGGTTATAAGTTAAGGTTTAGGTTAAGGTTTAAGTTTAGGTTAAGTTTTCTCGGTTTAGGTTTCGGTTCCGGTTATCGGTTTCGGTTGCGGTTCTAGGTTTTGGGATTTGAAAATAGGTTTAGGTTAAGGTTATAAGTTTAGGTTTAGGAAATCGGGTCGGGTTCGGGATCGGGTTTGGGTTTTCAAGTTTAGGTTTAGGTTTAGGTTAGGGAGTTGAGATTAGGATTAGGTGTAGGTTTAGGTTTAGGGATTTGAGAATACGTTAAGGTTTAGGTTTAGGAAATCGGGTTCGGGTTATAGGCTTAGGTTTAGGTTAGGTTATAGGTTAAGGGTTAGGAAATTGAGTTTAGGTTATAGGTTTAGGTTATAAGTTAAGGTTATAGGTTAAGGTTTAGGTTATAAGTTAAGGTTATAGGTTTAGGTTGAGGTTATAGGTTTTGGTATTTGAGAATAGGTTTAGGTTAAGGCTATAAGTTTAGGTTTAGGAAATCGGGTTCGGGTTCGGGATCGGGTTTAGGTTTGGGTTTTCAAGTTTAGGTTAGGGAGTTCAGATTAGGATTATGTGTAGATTTAAGTTTAGGGATTTGAGAATACGTTAAGGTTTAGGTTTGGGTTCGGGATCGGGTTTAGGTTTGGGTTTTCAAGTTTAGGTTAGGGAGTTCAGATTAGGATTAGGTGTAGATTTAAGTTTAGGGATTTGAGAATACGTTAAGATTTAGGTTTAGGAAACCGGGTTCGGATTATAGGTTTAGGTTTAGGTTAGGTTATAGGTTAAGGTTTAGGAAATTGAGTTTAGGTTATAGGTTTAGGTTATAAATTAAGGTTTAGGTTATAGGTTAAGTTATAGGTTTTATGTTAAGGTTCTAGGTTTTGGGATTTGAGAATAGGTTTAGGTTAAGGTTATAAGTTTAGGTTTAGGAAATTGGGTTCGGGTTCGGAATCGGGTTTAGGTTTGGGTTTTCAAGTTTAGGTTTATGTTTAGGTTAGGGAGTTGAGTTTGGGATTAGGTGTAGGTTTAGGTTTAGGGATTTGAGAGTACATTTTTGGTGTTAGGTTTTGGTTAGGTTATAGGTATAAGGTTTACGAAATTGAGTTTAGGTTATAGGTTTAGGTTATAGGTTAAGTTTTAGGTTTAGGTTAAGGTCATAGGTTTAGGTTTCGGTTATAGGTTAAGGTTTAGGGAATTGAGTTTAGGTTCTCGGTTTATTAGGTTTAGGTTTAGGTTCTAGGTTTTGGGTTTTGCGCCTCGGTTTAGGAGTATTGGTTTAGGTTAGGGTGGTTCCGGTTTAGGGCCTTGCGTTTCGGTTCTCGGTTCTAAGTTTTTGGTTCCGGTTTAGGTTATAGTTATAGGTTTTGGGCTTTGAGAATAGGTTTAGGTTTAGCTTAGGTTATAGGTTAAGGTTTAGGCAATTGAGTTTAGGTTATAGGTTGTAGGTTTAGGTTATAGGTTTTGGGATTTGAGAATAGGTTTAGGTTATAAGTATAAGTTTAGGTTAGGTTGTCGATTAGAGTTTAGGGAATTGAGTTTAGGTTATAGGTTTAGGTTATTGGTTTAGGTTGTAGTTATAGGTTTTGGAATTTGAGAATAGGTTTAGGTTATAGGTTAAGGGTGTGGTCCCTGTAAATACAGATATAAACACGGCCTGTCCAAATGGCCTGGCCCCTCCAATGTTGTCCATAGGAAATGGACAGCTTCATCATAATCATAACAGCGGTTCCCACCTTCCAGGGACCCCCTCTCATCTGGATAGCTCCGACGCACATCCGGGTCTGCTCTATTAATTTCGAGCAAATACATATATAAACACGGCCTGTACAAATGGCCAGGCCCCTCCAATGCTGTCCATAGGAAATGGAGAGCTTCATCATGGTCATAACAGCGGTCCCACCTTCCAGGGACCCCCGCTCATCCGATAGCTCCGACGCACATCCGGGTCTACTCTATTAATTTCGAGCAAATACATATATAAACACGGCCTGTCCAAATGGCCAGGCCACTCCAATGTTGTCCATAGGAAATGGACAGCTTCATCATGGTCATAACAGCGGTTCCCACCTTCTACGGACCCCCGCTCAACATCCGGATAGCTCCAACGCACATCCGGATACATAAATGGGTACAGTTTCAAAGAAAATTATTAGCAATGTTTCAAATGCATACCTCCCTTAGAAAGTCCTTCAGTTGATCCTCATGAAAGTCTTGATCTGTAAGAACCTTAATGGCAACATCCTGCATTCCATGATTGAATAAATAAGAAGATGCATCACCTTTACTTTCAAGTCAAACAAAAATGGGACAGAGAACCATGTAAGAAACATGAAGAAAAATGTGGATTTCTTTGAATATGATAGAGAGATTGGTCCAGAAACTGAACCACAAATTGCTCTCATCACGTTAGTTATTAGAATAACATTTTCAGAGAAGTTCCCTACATTAAACAGTTGCCTATGTAATTCAATTGTCTTCAGTAAAATCTGATTACTGTCTTAAAAGAAATGCATGTCATGCATGCGAAACGTCATTTTCAAACCAAACTACACTCGCTATTTTCAAATCTCACGCGGCCACTTCATTCCGCCACTATCCCCCTCGATTTCCCCACTCTCACCTCTCCGTCTCTCTATCTCTCTTGAAGCAAAAAAGAAGAAAAAAAAATCTCTTTTATGTTTTTTCAATCCATCTTTCATTTTCTTCTTAACAAGAAAATTCATATTTACTAATATTCCCATTTTTTTCTTTTTCAAAAGAATGAGTTTGGACTCCGAAAGCGTCGACTCCAACACTCGTACTTTCAGTCCAAACCCTAACCAAGGACTCCAAAATTATTAAGTACTCATAAACATTCATTGCAAGCATTTTTTGTCTATGTGCATGACGACCATACTGTTAAGATCAATCCTCTTATCTTCATTTACAAAAACTCATAAAGAATCTAATAGCTTCCTGACCCAAGCACTATTGAAAACATGTCGAGTCAACTCAAATTTGCTAGATACCTATATGAAATCTTGTACAAACCACTGAATCAGGGATACCAAACTCACCGAGTCTTGGTTGGGCGTGTAAAGAAGCCAACAGATGGAAAAGAATCATAAACAAGTAAAATTTGCTTCCCATCCAAGGCGAATTTCATGACCCCTATGCAGAGAATTGTTTTCCAACAATTGCACGAGCATTACACAAATGAAAATTGTTGTGAGCTTCAAAGATCAAAGATCGCAGGGAGAGACATAATTCAATCAACATTAACAACAAATTCTGCTTATAGAGTTCACCGGCTAAAGAGTCGCTTGGGTCTAAATCTCATCAACATCTCTCTCTGCCTGTAGTTCCAAGCAATATATGCAACCAGATAGTTATTAGAGACCATCTACTAAGGGAAACATAAAGACTAATGGGAGATTGGGTATGAGTTAAAACATGCATGTAGTGTAACATTGTGAACCTGGCACATCAACTGAGATGGGAGACTTGGGTAGTTAGGAATATGTAAGTTTGCGGCTCTGTTAGTTAAAACTGTCACCCGTCACACAGTAACTCATCTTGAAACATATATATTTCAAAGGGACCTATCAATTTGTTCCTTAGCGAGACCAAGTCCACTTGGTTTTGGCAAGTTCTAAAGCCTTGGTTGGTGTAGCACATGTGTAATTTTCACTGTTTATTTAGATATCTCAGAAGCCAACACCAATTAGTCGGGATAAGGCTTAGATGATTGTGATTTAGATGTCTCATAAGTGGCAAACAAACTGAAGAACTGAGAAGCATAGAGCAATGTATTAGGTCTTCCCTATGACTTCTCTGTTCACCAGCAACTAACAACATCGAAGCATCTTTTAATCTGAAAGTGAAAAGAAAATTCCAATCAGCCCAACTTTTTGAAGCTATAGAAGTCAGAACCATGGATCTCTTTAAAATATGACAGTGACTAAGAAAAATGTGTAACTTTTCAGCTAGATCACTAATTTTAAAGGGCTTCTTAGCCCATTAGCAACTCTAGAACCCAAGAGATACATGTGTCATATGAAGGAAACACATGTTGAGCCGATGAAATCTGTAGCAGCGTATAAGTCCATCCTAATGACTGCAAAAAGGTTTTAAGTTAGTCTTATGAGTTGCTTTAATGCATCGATACATAACTAGATTCTTTTTTTCTTTTTTTTTCTATTTTGGATTATCAATTGTCTGAACACTAGAGACCACACACACTCAAATGAGCCATATGAAAGCAGCATCAATAACACAGGCAAAGAAACCAGATTGATTGTTACTATTTTTGAAAATTCCTCTACAATAATTCAGTTGGATTACCTAGAGTACCGTAGAGGAGAATAATACACAAGATATAACTGGACTCATTTAAAATACAATGAAAATCAGAAAGTGGATAGCAGCCTCTTCGAGTAGTAAAATCTTTTTTTAATGAAAGGGAAAAAAAAGTACCCCACCTCATTTTTTCTAGGCAAGATTGGCTTCCCATGTAGAAGCTCCACAAAAATACAACCAACAGACCACATGTCAACAGCTAGACCATACTTTGTGGTTCCTAGCAGCAATTCTGGAGGTCTGTCCAGGCCATTATGACCCTGAACCCATTAAAAGGGAAAAACTATGCACATTCTTTGAAAGACAAATGAAGATCACCTAGTTGGCAATCTGCAGTCTTAACTATTACAAAAGTGAAGTATAACGAGTTACCTATACCACAGAGTGATAACACGATTTGTAAGATTTGCATTGTGGTCATTGGAGAATGAGCGGGCAAGGCCAAAATCTGCAAGCTTTAAATTTCCCTCATTATCAATTAAAGATTAGAACCTGCATAAATAAATTAGCAGAGATACCATATCAGCTGTGAAAACAGGATTCAAGTCCAGTAACTGTTGTAACTCAATATTTGATGATAACCTTTGATATCTCGATGAAGTACTTGATTGACATGGCAGTAGTGAAGGCCCATCAACAGTTGCCTCATATAGCACTGTTTAAGGAAAAAGGTTATGCAGCAAGTCAACAACCAGTCAAGAATAAACTCAATGCAAAAGAATGATTTTTTTAAGTATACAGTAATATTACCTTGATCTGCGGAACAGTAAACCGCATTCCAGGTCGATCTGCAAGACCTGTCAAATCATGGTCCATGTATTCGAAAACCATGTAATGTTGCCTTTGTACTTGTTACCATCTGTAGTCCCCATGCAAATGTTGCAAACATCAGAAACTTCTCTTTGCATGAAACAAGAGTAAACTTTAGGTTGTGATGAGGCAATTAATGGTAAAGGCGGACATCTGAAATGATTGTTTACAAAAAAATAATTATAGGTAGATGAGCAATATAGGACTATGTCAGTAATCTAGGTGAATTCAACTGCATGAAACATTCTTTTTATTGGTAACTCCATGCCACATTGAACTACAAACCTGGCCTCCCATGCTTATCTTTTTCGGGACCTGAAAGACAATGACAATATGTACATGAGATCACCTGCCTGTTTAAGCAAAGAAAGAGAAAGCAAATGTGAAAAATTGAATGGAACCTGGAGAAGTTATGATCTCTTTCAACTGAATTACATTTTCATGATGCAGCTTCTTTAGGATTTTAATTTCATGTATGGCAGTTATCGGAAATTGCATAACATAATCAAAAGGGCAAGGAAAACATTATGTAACCTTTACCCAAAAGAAAAGGAAAGAAAGAATGCATTATGTAACAGCAGCTAGAAGATCTTTCGGTGTCCCTAACTTTTTCTTTTAATATTGCATAGGCACAATAAGTTGGTAACTGAAAAATCAATACATATAGGAAAAGAAAGAAAGCATACCCCTTCCCTTTCGTTGTCCATTCGTATCTTTTTTAAAGCCACAATTTCCCCTGTCCTGATTTCCCTAGCCATATATACCTGACTACAATTTCCGAAACAATAACATAAGGCCAAAAAAAGAGTAAAGATTAGTAGATTACAATCTACAAGCACAAGCTCCAAGAAGCCACAGATTATTGTTGTGGCCTGTGGGAGCTAACCAATGACCCAAAATTACCTACAAAATTCACCACACAAGCCATTTTTTGAATATTAGTGTGACCCTAGCTAAGTAATTTGAAACACCCAAGCATGGTTATATTAGTAATTAAGTGAAATTCACAGCAACAATTAGAGCTGTCAATGTGCTGGGATGGTGCACCAGGCTCATGGGCTGGGCTTGGGTCTATTTTTCAGGCCCAAGGCCAGACGACATGGGCCTGATTTTCAGAGACAACAAGGCTAGGCCACTCGAGCCAGATTTCCATACTCAACAGGTATCAGACCCAGTCCTAGAGTTCAAATATTTTCTATTAAGGCCTGGCCCAAGCCCAAATCTGGCCTCATTTATGGTTGGCATGGGATGGACTTGGGCCTCAATGTTAGGCCAAGAACATAAGCAGTCCATGCTCAGGCTGACCTTGGCTTAGCCCTAGCACAACAACCATTCAAATAAGTTACCATGTAAGGTGGGTAGCCCATAACACCAAGTTTCAGCTAAGAAATACTTGTATATTCCTTCATTTTTTGTATACTTTCATCCTCATCATGATCCATGGATAAGTTAAGAATAATCTTAAGCTTGCACTTTGTCCCTTTCTCTTTTTGATCAATGAAAGAATTATATTAAAGAAACCCTGAAGGGCAAAGAATGCAACCAGTAGTTACCACACACACCAGCCTCTAACTTACATTGCAGAGAGACACTTCCCTACGAAGGCCAAATGCTAGATAGATTTTTTGGGCATAGTCCATTGATGATGAGAGACACTTGTTCAATGGCATGGATCACCAAACCATGGGCCACACATGTACAAAATCCACACACAATAGGGAAGTTCCATGTTAGTCACATTTCAAAATCAAACAAAGAGAGAGCAAGGTATTATTTATCACACACCATGAAACAGAAGGATATAAAAAAGTTGTTCTTTTGTCCTTTCTCCATCAAATGCATGTGGAGATGTATACATGTAGGTTCCTAACAATAAAATATGTTCATCAAAACCACAATGCAGATAGAATAAATAAATGAAAAAGAAGATTTATGGAATGCAGATGGGAACAAAACAAAGCAGGTCAATGTGACAGTAGATTTGCCCTTCCTTCCCTTGAAAATAACATCCAAGAGCTGCAAATTAAGATAGGATAGACAGTAGAGTTAAATTCATAGAGCTGTAGAAAGTGATTAGCTTGTGCAGAAAGTGACCAAAAGGCCCTCCATATGCAAAACCATAGAGCTGCAAATTAAGATAGGATAGACAGTAGAGTTAAACAATACTAGACATCTTATAGACATAGGTTCCATAATACATAATATATGTGCATTGGCAACTACAAGACATTCAATGCAGAGTAATTATATGATTAATGACCCAAGTCTTTGCACAGTATACATGGGATCTCAATTCTAACAGGTGGGCCCCATGGTTCGGTAATCTAAGGCCCAGCCATTGATGTGTTGTGTCCCACTGTTAATGGAACATGCCCTAAGAATCTCCCACATTGAACCAATCTTGCAATTTTTCTTCAAGTCACTGGTGACAAATCATAGAGTTCCTCATCAACAAAATGCTTAAAGAAAGCTCTTTTTGGAAAGAAAAAAAAACTATGAATGAAAAATAGCATTCAAATTCATTTTAGCTGTCCTCATCTTCAAGGATCCAAGGCAGCCACATGAGAAATGCCCCTCAGCCTGAAAATCTATTGGCAAACCTGCACATCCCTAAAAGAAAATCACAACCAACGACCTACACTCAACATGCACACATCATTCACATGATGAACGGTCCATCCCAATATACACACCATAGGACCACTCAATCGGCATCCTAGATCACTCACACATGTGCCAAGGCAGCATTTGAGGCACAGCCTGAAATAATCCGAAGAGGATCGAGCGAGAGAATGAAGGGAATGGAATGAATCTTCCATGCCACTTTCTCCCTCTTTTCATTGCAAGAAGATAGAGAGAGAGAGAGGGATTAGGGTGTTTCAGGCGGGAGCTTCTAGATTAAACATATAACATTTTGAGATAAAAAATCACATGACTCACCTTAGAAGGGCAATCGATTGGTGATCGACTGGTGATGAAGCTGGCGCTCAAAAGACGGAAGGGAGACGAAGAAAATGGCGGTCGAAAGAGGGAAAATGAAATTTCCTCTTTTGAAATGGAATAAGAGATCAAATCCAGAAAATGTGAGTTTTCCATATTTTATAACATAAACTATATTCACAGCCATATAATATAGTGACCATTTAGTGGATGGGTAGGATAATATTACATAATATAATTATAATTATAAACCATCTACAACAAGACCCATTATTTTAATGGTCTGGATAGCCATAAATCAAAACCACATTTTCTATGAATAAGTCACCACTATTTAACAAAAAATGCAAAACTAACAGGTTTTCACTATACAAATGAAAATGGTAGCTTAGCTTTGGATCTGGTAGGGCTCTATGGGCCCCACCATAATGTTTGTGTTTAATCCACACCGTAGATCCATTTGTAAACAATCTTTTCAGGTTGATACCAAAAAATCAACTTGAAATAATTCTCTAGCGAACAACACCACAGGAAAATAGTAGCGATTGAACGTCCACTCTTAAAAACATTTATTTTAGCTATGGATTGTTTTAGCTACGGATTTTATCCGTCCGTAATTCCAACTAAATCCAAGCCGTGTCTGCCACACATCCATCTGCTATGCCCTATTTTTTTGTAGTGAACTGCAAGCCTCCGCATAAAGACCTCATTGTAAATTAGAATTTGTTCACAAGTGACTGGCCATCTCTAATATCTTTTGGTTAAGACTTACGAATATGTTAGACTCTCCAGCTTCAGGAATTCAGATGGAATGGAACCATTCGATCTTTGCCATGCACAATTCAAACAACTCTAGCTGTCCAAGCTCGGCCGAAATGCTATTAACCAGTTCATTGTTGTTCAATTGCTTGTAAAAGGAAACTATCAGAAATAATTTACACGCAAATATCCCCGAAATGGAAATTTTATTTTAAAGTAAGAACCTTCACAGATAGCTTAGCTTGGACATGTTCCCCAATTTAGGTGGAATTGGCCCAGTGAGCTTGTTACTGTGTAAGTACCTGAGAAGAATAAATAGAAAACACCATGACCAATCAGCAAGAAAATCCCTGTTGCATGAATACTCGACAATTCCAAAGCCTAACTTTCCCTAACGAAATAAAAAATGATTTCTATAAACTCAGCCATTCTGGCAAAAACACACAAAATGTAGGAAAAAAAGGCACAAGATTGAATTTTCTGAAACCTTTTCCCATCAAACACATCAATACCCACTTTGAAAACACCGCTATGAAGGATATCATTGATGGCTTAAGCTGGAAGAATGTCATCAGTGACACACACACACACACACACACGTAATATTTTAAAAAATATAAAAATCTATGTATATTGTAATTAAAATCAATGGTTTTTTGTGCCACAAGTTGTCTATTATAATTAAATTCAATGGTTCGTGGCCACTTAAAAATGATAATTAAATAAAATGAGTTCAGCTCATTTTTAATTGGCACACAAATGGGCTCCTAAGAGTCCAATTTCTCAATTAGTGGATAATATGGAATTCCTTATTATGCTAAAATTTTGTATATATAAGCCTAATAGTTTGTTGATCTAGACCATTGGACTTATTCCCCATTATGGATGGATTCTACCCAATTTCTCAACTAGTTGATTAGAGCATTTTGGATGATCCAATCTTTAATGTGGACTTTCCATTCATTTCATACAATAATGGGCAATGCTCTTGAAAAAATCACAATGATTGGATTATGCGAAGAAGTGCAAAATATATCAGGAAATGATTAACAAAATAGCTAGTAGAAATTTACAAGTTAAATTAACTATAAGTGGAAATTATTTTTTTTATTGATTTTCGTAGCTATATGTGGATACTTCAAAACCATTTTCATTTAGATGATTGAAATAAGAAAATACCAACATAGCTTTTTCTTCTTCTTTTTTTTATTTTTTATTTTTTTTATTTTTAAGTTTAAAAATAAATAAATAAAACAACATTACCCATGAAGATCCCAATCTCCTCATATCGTTTGAGATAGGAGTTTTGGGTCAGCGCATGTGGGGATGCCATTGACACGGTCGTAAGAGCACATGACGCTGCTAACGTCTTCTTCCTTCACACACATCTCGAATGGATGGAGGAACGTTTCCACCATGTCTTCCTTCACACACATCTTGAAAAACCGCTGTGTGCCCGCCCTAAGAAACAATGTTGATGGAACATCCACCGCTATGGGCCCCAAGAAACAGTGTTGATGGAACATCCACCAAGATTCGGGATATCTTTTAACGTCCTAAAAGATCTCACTTAAGATCTTTAAAAGATAATATCGGATCCCAATGATCTTGAGAACCAGTCATCTCACGGACATCCCAGATTACAGCCAAGATATTAGGCAGGAGTCCTCCTGAAATTGTATTCTGGTTCTCCTATAAATATAGAGATACCTCCCACTATCCAACGTATGTTTACTGAGAAACCCTGAATACTTACTGATATCTCTTTTCTGGAGATCCTACCCAACTCTATAGGACCTCGATGCAGGGCCATCGCAATAGCATTGTAAAATCCATATCACACATCGTTTGCTAGTTAATGTTATGATGTGAGACGAAAAATCTCGAGTAGGCTATAACACTAGGAAATGTACAATCACCTACCATTGCAACCAATTACATACATCTGGACGGATCCCATGGTAAGGGCCATCACTACCCAATCCGAGTCCTAGATTAAGCCGATGTTTGTGTTTAATCCATGCTGTCCATCTATTTTTAAAGATCATCTTATGATATGAAACAAAAAATGAGGCATGTACCAATTTGAAATGGACCACATTACAAGAAATAGTGTTGAATGAGCATCAACCATTTAAAACATTATGGGGCCATAAAAGTTTTGGATCAAGATGATTTTTGTTTTTCCCCTTCATCTAGGCATGTATGACCTAATAAACAAATTGGATGCCAAATAAACAGTACAGTGGGCCTTGGGAGAATTTTAATGATGGATATCCAATCACTATTGTTTTCATGTGGGGTGGTCCACCTGATATTTATATACCTCTCATTTTTGGGACCACCATGATGTATGTTTTATATCCACACCTTCCATCCATTTGGAGAAATCATTTCAGGGCAATATTCATAGTTAAGTGGACCCCGGCACAGAAAACAGTGGGGACAGTGACACCCACCATTAAAAACTTCCAAAGGCCACGAAAGTTTTAGATCAAGCTGATATTTGAGTTTTACCCTATTTCATGTCTTTTTTAACTTTTTAACAGGTTGGATTTCAAATAAAAATTATGGTGGGCCTTAGGATAGTTTCAATGGTGGGAATCACTCTCTCTAGTGTTTTATGTGGTGAGGTCCACTACATGTTTTTATCTGCTTCATTCTTTAGGTCACGCCCTAAAATAATATCTCAAAATGGATGGATGGTGTGGATACAAACATACATCATAGTGGGCCCCACAGAAATTGGTGACATCACTTCAGTAGCCAACTCGCTAGTATCTAATCCGGGTCCGGCGTCCAGCGTCCAACAGAGACCCTTTCTCTCTCTCGCCCTAATCCTCTCCCTCTCTCTCTCTCTCTCTCTCTCTCTCATCAGTAGCTAATCCGCGTTCCCCTCTCCTCTCTCTCTCGCCCTAATCCTCTCCCTCTCTCTCAACCCATCTAGCGTCCAGCAGAGAACCTTTGCTCTCTCTCTCTCTCACGCACACAATGGCCGTTCCTCTCTCTCCCTACACAAAGCAACGACGATCGATGGTACTCGTCTGATTTGCTCTGGCCGCCCAAATCACCTATTTCACCATGTATGAAAAATCTCTCTTATCTCCTTTTCAGATTTCATCCTTATGTATTCAAATCTATTTAAAGGGCTGAAGCACTTCCTCTTTCATCTCTCTGGACATGAGATTTCTTTGAAACTTTCCAGAATCGTAGAGGTAATTCCAGCATCCCATCTGATCTTACCGTTTTTTCAGCCAATCTCCTTCTCTTTGTATTCTCATGCTTCAATTTTTCTATTTTCCATTTGATTTTATTTATCTATTTATTTTTTATTTTATGATATAGGGTTTGTAATGAGAGTTGAATGAATGTTTTAAAAGCTTAGTTTTTACAGATTTTTGTTCTTAGAAATGGAAATTATGAGCTTAATTCTACTAATGTTTGCCACGGTTAGGAACCCACTGTAGATAATAACCATTGTATGGTCCTTTCAACTGATGTTAATTTGCTTAAAAATTTACTAATTAGTAACTAAATTTTTTATTTTTATTTAGTAATACAGTAGTTATCTCTATAATTATTCAAAGTTTCTTTGTCATTTATTTATAGCTTACCCAGGTGCTACTCCTGCTTTTAATTGCGATTTATGAACATGTTTCCTCTCCGGCTTCCGCCTTCTAGCCATTTATACATGTCAACATTTGAAACAGATGCTTTCCTGCTGCCACAAGTGAATCTATTGCTGTTGCTCTTCATGCTTCATGAAACTATAATATATGATTTCAAACAAGTATCAAAACTTCTTTACCTTTAACCTAGCATTGCTAGTTGATCAGAATTCCTTGCATCAAAGGATAGGCATGTGGTATTTGTTCATGTAATTCACTACAGATTTAGGAATTTTGCATTAGCTAATATTGCAACTGATGAGGGTTGTGGCCTGTAGGGAGGATTCAGGGGTTTCTATTCTCGCAATACTATTTCTTTAACACCCAAATTTGTCAATGATATCCACAAACGCGGAGGAACCATCCTTGGAACATCACGAGGAGGCCACGATACTTCAAAGATAGTTGATAGCATTCAGGACAGGGGGATTAATCAGGTATATACAACACAAGAAAGTAGTTCTGTCTAATTTTAACTTGCACATGATTTGCAGGGAATAAGAGCTTATTGTCAATTTTATTGCTAGACTTCACATGATTCGTACCATTCTCTCTTCCAGGTCTACATTATAGGAGGAGATGGAACCTAGAAGGGGGCGTCTGTAATATATGAGGTGACTAAATGAAACCAATAAACATTTCCATTCTTCTGTTTCTATTATTAGCTCGAGAGATGCTGCATATGAAGAGATTAGTTTGTTGTATATTTCCCAATTTGGAAATCATTTGGTTACACTGCTTTGAATTTGCTTGCAAATTATTACATGTCCTAGGTTGAAGAACAGAAGGTTAATGGCTGTTAAATTGTGTTATTCTTAAAGAGCTTCTAATCTTTTGTCATGTAGGAAATTGAAAGGCGTGGTCTTAAAGTTGTAGTTGCTGGAATCCCTAAGACCATTGATAATGAAATTGCGGTAATTGCTCTGACCATATGGTTGCATTTTGGAATGAGAGAAACTACTCATTGCGGTAATTTTAAGCTTAAAATTACCTTCATTGCGGTAATTTTAAGCTTAGTAATTTGTATTGATATAGTTGCATTTTGGAATGAGAGAAACTACTTATAAAGTGTTCCTACCATTCAAGGTACATAGTAAAAAAATGATCAGATGAAAAACCATTTGACCAGAGGACCCATGCAGAATCTCTGTATGCCACGGAATGTATTGTCAGGATCATCTCATCCACCAGATTTGTGAGCTATGGGCCCCTCAGTGGTATGCCCTACCTAATAAGTGGTCTAAATCTCATCCAAATGACACATGGTTTTCCTTTGTTGATCTGCATGTATAATTTCATTGTTATATATTATTCATCAAGTCCCTTGCCCATTGGAAAATAAGCCTGCATCTTTGCATGTACATGAAGGTAATGCTCCTGGATTTGATCTTGAATTGTACTTAATGTTCACATATACCTGTTGCTAAAGAACTTTTCATTTTATCATAACTTATCCTGTATTATAGCATTCTGGACTTCATTAGACCATTTTATGTTCCTAGAGTTGTTTAGAAGGTGAATTTAGTGGTATTTGAGCAAGACTAAAATATTTTTCCCTTTTTTTTTTAATGGAAACAATAATCTGCTAACACATGTTCCTCTATGGGAAGTTTCTATTAAAAGCTTGGTGTTCGATTACTGCGCTAATCATATTCACAGTTAGCATATGGCACAATTTCTTTTCAAGAGTAGAATTATGTTGACTTCAAGAAATTGCATGTTTGATATGTTGTTTTTTCATGCTGACTATTGAAAGCAGACCAAACATACATGTAAAGCAATGGAAATTGCTGCCATTGGAAGTGTTATAGGAGTAGTATCCAAGTTTTTCTCATCTTCCATGTTCTTAACTTTGGTTCTTTAGTTTGTTATGCCATTGTTACAAAATCATTAGTTTCCTTTTGATAACTGCAGAATTTGTTGAAAGTAATGGAAAATTACTAAGTGATATTTTATGAAATCAGGTCCCTCTCTTGTTGAGCATTGTTGTTAGTCATTGTTTTAATTTTTTTTACATTACTTTGTGTTTCTATTTACAATATGTAAAATTGCATCATAAAAAGGGGCATGGGTTATGATTCATCATGAAATGAAACTGGCCACTAATATGACCATTTTGTCAATCATAGACTTGTTTTGCATGAATTAGGAAAAAATGAAAGAAGAACAAAAGTGAGGAAAAGACGATTAAGAAAATAATACATCAATAGCCTAGGAAAAGATAGCTAAAGATTGGATGGCCAGGAACTCCTAATTAGATTTGCTTGAGTCATGATAAATAGAGGACTTTTAGAAGTTGTATTATAAGCATATACATTTCAAGTGATTTTTTCTTCTTCTTTGGATGGAGCATTGTCTAAGAACCACAGTGATCAGATGATTTGATAATCTGATTTCATACACAATGTGGCTCACAACTTTGAGCATCTATAATGGTGTTTATGTACATGGATGAGCTGCACAATTTAGCACTTCGTAGCAACAAACATTGGATTTAAACCACAATCACAGGTCCAAGTGCAACAATGTTACATCTTTGCACAGAATAAAATAGTTCTGAACATAGGTTTGAAGTATTGGCTACCTTATCGGTGGTGAATGATATGATACCCAATACACTGATTTTAATCTTTGGTTTTCAATGACAGATGGGGTCCATGGTCCAATAATCCAAACCCATGCATGTTTGTCCCAACAGCAGATGGACTACGCCTAAGAATCTCCTCGATAGGACAACCTTAACCTATCAATCTCTGGCTTCTATATAAAAGGTTACGTTGTCTTGTCTCACTCATGTACTATTTCATGTTATATACATTGTATTATATACATCGTTGAATATACATTGTATTATATACATCGTTGAATATACATTATAACCTAACCCTAACCTAAACCCGTCCTCAATTCCCTGTATGTGCATGTCATCCAATACATTAAAAAAAATCTTATTTATAATCATTTCTTTAATGATATTTTATAGTCTCTCTCTCTCTCTCTCTCATACCTTTCTAGCTTCTTCACAGAAGATAACTTCTTTTTTGTCTTTCCATGCATCCATTATCTGGATTGTTATTCTTTCTATATCATTGAGGTACTCAGGCCTTGATTTTGTGGTGCTGACTAGTGTCAGTGCCAAGCTTCTCAGCCTCTTGTGTGTCTCCAACGACTACAAGCATGGTGGATGTTCCTAATATCCCATGGATGGGCTTTGGATAGCTGCATTGGAATAGCTTCTCTTCATTTTGGAGTATGAAATTGTTTAACTCTTGGTCACATGAGACAACAGTTGGGGAATAGAACAGATGAGATTTGAACACTTTCCCATACCTGCAAAACCAAAAATCCTTCCATCTATCAGCTTTTTACCCATACCTGTTTTGTTCTTTATGTTAGCACTCAAAACCACGACAAAGATATTAAAAAATACACGCACACACATGACAGATATATAGATATATAGATTTATAAAACAGACCCATATTTAGTATTGGAATTTTTGAAAATTTTCATACAACATGCTTAAAATCATAACCCCATATTGAGAAAAATCATGAAAATAAAGCCCATATAAAAGGAAGAAAAAAAAAGGTATCTAATTCGTTCCAAGTGTCATTGTTCCAGTGGAAGACATGGACCATTCTCTTTCTTTCAATTAAAAAAGAATAACACACATGCACATGTTGATGGAAGAAACCCATATCTATTGTAGCTTCTCTTTCTTCTTTAGCTTTGCACACTACATGCATAGAAATAAGAGCCCAAAATAAGAAAATATTAATAAGAAGAAAACCCATATAAAAAAATGAATCAAACTTACTAGAAAAATCACTTCTGTAAAGACAGACTTATGAAATTCTTAGTACTTACATGTTGAAAACTAACAATTCCATAACAAGAAAAACTATCCAAAAAGATAAATCATGTTTAAAATAAAAAAAAAAAAAAACATAAAAAAGAAAGCCAATTCATTTGAAAAAGGTAAGATTTCTAGAGATGGGAATCCAAGATAGAGAGAGAAGCTGGTAGAAGTCATGCAAATAGCATGATGATAGTAGCATTACAACCAAAATGCCAAATTTAAAAACAAATAAAAACAACATGCATGTATATGAATGTGTGTATGGATGTAGGAATATATGAAACACTACAACAAAAAGGGGATTAGTCGGCACTTTTGGAGTCGCATTGTACTGGCGTTGAGCAAAATAGGGAGCTGCTAAATGAGGTGTAGAAATACAAAAAAAAGGGGTGCGTTTGAGTAGTTTTGTTCTATGATTTAAGTGTTAATCACAGTCAGTTTCAGAAAATTTTCAGCAACAGTCCATATTCAAGGAGGAAATGGCAAAGGATCGAAGGGTTAGAATATCCTAATCCAACAAAGGGCCCACTTGATCAATGATCTGAGTCATGGAAAGCCCCTTTTTCTATTTTTTTTCTTTATTTATTGATTTATTTATTTATTTTTTAAAAAAAACATGGGTTTGTGGTTCTAGAGCTGCAAATGTGTGTTATATGAACTTGTGTAGAATTGGAGTGACTTTGAAAACTTGAATGATTTTAATGAGGTTTTTCTTCTTCTTCTTCTTCTTCTTCTTCTTCTTTCTGGGATTCGAATTTCCTTGTTTGGTTTTGGATCTGTGATTGAATGGTGTAAGAATTTCCAGAGAATAGTGGTGACTTTGAATTGGATTTCGTTATGTTGGGGTCTTTTCTATTAAACTATTGAGGTTTTTAGAGAGAGTTTTCTTCTGTAGTATGTGACTTTGTTTGGGGATTGGGATTTCTTTCTTCCTGAGTTGTGTTTGTTGAGAATTATTGTTTTTATTGATTTTCATTTTCCTTTGGGTGCAAAAAAGTAGTATGAACCAGAACAAGGATATTCAGATCTAGGTATTATCGTAGAGCTTTTTCTTTTCTCTTTTCTTGGTTTTAATTAAAGAATGAACTATTAGTGATTTAGCATGAAATAGGGGAATGATCACATAGCTGTTAAGGGCATTACCATATAATGCGTTACCATATTCATCATGAGATACCAACTTATGTACCTATCATTGCAATTTATCTTGGGTTAAACAAAGTTTTATTGCATTAGTGCTATCAGTAATCAGCCAGCATGGATTGGTGTTGCTGTTGTCTAACTTGTATTGATTATTAGGCTTTGAGAGAGTGCTTTGTTATGTAAATTGCATTCGAATTTTTTCCTAGTAGCATCATGGAAAAACTGTCACACTTAAGTGTGCAGAACTTAGTTGTATTACATAAATAAAGTGACGGGGCCTTCTTTTGTTCTAAAAATTATATCATTTACAAGTATGAAATGAAAAATTCAGTTGGACTCCTTTCACAAGGCTGTGGGTGGGTCATTGAGAAGAAATTTCTACATGCAGGTTTTTTGTATCTTGTTTCTATGTGTAATCCCACTGCCTACTTGACACCCAAGCTATGCATTCTATTGTATTCCTTCTAAATTAACAGTGAGTCAGAAATTATGATGTTCTCTACATGGTTTTCAGCTTTGGAAGTGATATTCCAAGATCAATGCAATAGATGAATTTCTTTAAAACATTTTCAAAGGCTTCAACTTCAACAAAACACAGGGAGGACTCGTAGCTGCAAATTCTCCAAGATGGAAGAGGATACTTCTTCGAATCTTCTCTGAGCGAAAAGGGCGTCAAGGTGAGTTGTGTCATTTTCTTTTCTTTTACATTGTTAGGCATTGACCGATATTCACATAGGTCTTTTCTTTTACATTGTTAGGCTTTTATTGCAGGTCAGTGCATACTCATCCTTTGCAAGGATGGTGGGAGTTGGAATTGGTTTGGAGCAACAAAGAAGGAGAATGGACCCCATGACTAATGAACCATAGTTCACAAACTAGACTTGAGATTTCATTGGCATAGTTGATTACATATTTTACACAGGTAAATTTCCTTGTTGCAAGATGACTTTGCCTGAGCTTTCTTTCCCACCATCCTTGCAAAGGATGAGTATACACAGCTATGCTTATCATGCTAGACCACATTTTCTGTAAAATGTCACACATGTAGAACACCCTAGTTGAGAAAATAGTGGCTTACTCACCTCTATTAAATCAGGTTAAGCCACTGATCGGGTGGGAATCAAAATTAATGAAGCAGACCCGGATGTGCGTCGGAGCTATCCGGAAGAGCGGGGGTCCCTGGAAGGTGGGAACCGCTGTTATAACCATGATGAAGCTGTCCATTTCCTATGGACAACATTGGAAGGGCCTGGCCATTTGGACAGGCCGTATTTATGTTTGTATTTGCAGGTACCACACCCTTAACCTAAACTTATAACCCAACCTAAACCTATACCTATAATCTAATCATTTCTCAAATCCCTAAACCTAAACCTAATCTGGAAAACCCAAACCTAAACCCGATCACGAACCCGAACCTAGTTTCTTAAACCTAAACCTTAACCTATTCTCAATTCCTAAAGCTATAACCTATAACCTATAACCTAAACCTAAACCTAACCTAAACCTATAACCTTAACCTAAACCCAAAACCTAAACCTTAACCTAAACCAAAGCCTATAACCTTAACCTAAACCAAAACTTGTAACCTAAACCTTAACCTAAACTTATAACCTGAACCTAAACCTAAAACCAGAACCTAAACCTATAACTTATAACCTAAACCTATAAACTAAAACCTAAACCTAAACCTATAACCTGAACCAAAACCTATAACCTCAACCTAAACAAAAACCTATGACCTAAACCTTAACCTATAACCTATAACCTAAACCTAAAACCTTAACCTAAACCTTAAACCAAAACCTAAACCTATAACCTAAACCTAAACATTAACCTATTCTTAAATCCCTAAACCTAAACCTACACCTAATCCCAATCTCAATTCCCTAACCTAAACCTAAACATAAACATGAAAGCCCAAGCCTAAACCAGATTCCGAACCCGAACCCGATTCCCTAAACCTAAACCTTAACCAATTCTCAATTCCCTAAACCTATAGCTTATAACCTAGACCTAAACCTTAACCTTAACCTAAACCTAAACCTATAACTTTAACCTAAACCAAAACCTATTACCTATAACCTAAACTTATAACCTATAACCTATAACCTAACAGTAACCTAAACCTATAACCTAAACCTTAACCTAAAACCTAAAACCTAAACTTAAACCTAAAGCCTAAATGTATTCTCAAATCCCTAAACCTAAACCTACACCTAATCCTAATCTCAACTCCCTAACCTAAACCTAAACCTAAACTTGAAAACCCATGCCTAAACCCGAACCCGAACCTGAACCCGATTCCCTAAATCTAAACCTAAACCAATTCTCAATTCCCTAAACCTATACCTTATAACCTAAACCTAAACTTGAACCTAAAACTAAACCCGATTCCCTAAGCCTAAACCCAAACCAATTCTCAATTACCTAAACCTATACCTTATAACCTAAACCTAAACCTGAACCTAAAACTAAACCTAAACCTTAACCTAAACCTATAACCTTAACCTAAACCAAAACCTATGACCTAAAATGTAACATCCCGGATTTTTGCCAATTTGGGATTAGATGTCCTTAGGCGATGGGTTGCTCTTAACACCTTATTATTTCGTCAGAACTGAACCCCACAGTCTAAAATCGCTTCTGAACCCATTTCCTTCACAAATCCCACCCTTCACTACCTTGTGCCTTCAATTTTTCAAAGCACTTTCGCCCTAGACACTAACTTAAACTAGCTAAGTAGTAAAACTTGGATCACTTTATATACAAACTACAAAGACCTAAGTACCATCTCAACCAGAAAACAATTAGGATTAAATCCTTTAGAAATTTAACAAAGTTAACTAAGTGCAAACTCGATTAGCCATGAAATCCGTTGGGATCGCTTTAAATACGATCTGCAAGACCCAAAACTTGTAAAACATGTGACTCTAGGTTACCCTAAAGTCTAGAGCCAAACTCATTACCCGTCTGCTCTCGGGACTGAAACGAAACTTCGTATGAGGTCTAGATCGCACATCGGGAGTCCGATTAACACGAAGCTAAGGAACCAGGACCGCCCCACTGGGCTTGACAATCATCTCAAAAATCAGGCGATTCCGATGTCCCACGGCCATTTATTTCGATCCGGAGCGAGGGTGTGTGAAAAACACTATTCCTTTTGAAAATAAAATATCTGGAATAGTGATCTGGCACCTTTCGCTTGCGCATCAGTATTAAGCAACCAGACCGTCAGAATCAGACCAAATTACACCCTCGGATCAGGAAAAATTTCAGGAACATTTACATGTACTTGGAATTTCGGATCATGGCCCACTGACCGTTGAACTGAAAGTGGCCCGCCACGTGCGATCTGGGAATCCGTTCGAGTCGAAAACGTAATCCCTCATAGATCCATGTGTGGTGAGCTTAAGTCTGACGTTTGGCTCAAGGAGGGCCACCAGAACCTCTCTTTTGAGCTGGAAAAGTGACGAAATACCTATATTAGCAGTAACCTTTGAACAGGAGTCTATTTCGGTGAGTTTTGAGGCTATATAAGGACCTTAAACCCTCTCCCATTCCAGCCATACGAATTTGGATTTGAGAGAGGGAAAAGAGAGAGAAAGTGAGGGAGAAGTGGGAGAATCTCCCTGCCGTCCTTCCCTGCTGTTATCCATGCTCCACCGCATCCTTCTTGACGCTTTTTTGGCATTTCCGGCGTCGTTTCTAGGTAAGAAACCCTAACCCTAATCTGTTTTGGGGTTTAGACTGTTGTAGGTTGTGAAGTAGCTAACCTATTTCGTTCTATAGGTCGCCTAGTTGCCGTATACGGAAGCTTAGCAAACCTATCAACTCCGTTACGATTCTACGACAAAAGGTGCGGACTTTAGGTGTATAGGTTACGTTTTTCAACGCTTTCAATGTCAGATAATGATAGATTCATGATCTGCATGCAATTGCACATGTACAAAGTGCTTTCCGTTTCCTGTTTCGATTAACATTGTAGAATATGGAATTTCACATACTCTAGATATACGTAGAAATACCGTATACGTATTTTTTTTGGAGAAGTGTTTGAAATATTTATTTAATGTATGATTATACTATATATGGATAAAATACTTGTTTGACGAAAGGAATCGCCGTAATACATGTTCACTTGTAAATGCTACGTATGTTGAAATTGTGTATTCTAGAAATACTGTATACGTATAAATTTTGGAGATGTATGTATCATGATTATTTGCTGTAGTAATATATTATACATGGATAAAATACTAGCTTGGCTAAAGGATAACCCTAATACATGTTTTACTAACATACACCATGTATGTTGTAATAGTGTATTCTAAGTGTTTGTGGAAATGGCTGAATGAGTATGGAATTCTCATTCATGCTCGCCATGACTAATTGTCATGGATTCATGATTGTTATATTGGCGATACCCCCTTTGACGAAAGGATTTGCCCTAAATCACGCCACGGCCATTATACCCTCTATATGCTAAAATGTGTGGCCCAAGTGTTTGTGGAAATGACTGAATGGATATGGAACTTGGATTCCTACTTGCCATGACTATCCGTCGTGGGTGTACGCGTATTATGATTGGGGCAACTCCCTAGTGAAAGGATTTGGCCTAATGCCTATGTGATCGACATATGTCATGTATGTGATGTATGTAAGTTCAAGTATAACTTGAAATGTCTGAGTGAGTAGTAGTTAGCAAATTGTAATGTATAAGGGTGTGGAGACATGATTCTCAACCTCTATAAACTATGTGTATGATCTCCTTTGATAGTTGTGTGATTAGGAATTGAACATGTACAAACTCATGCTTGTGTTGTGATTCATAACATGCTCAACTGCTTTATGATTTTAACTATGTGATGCATATGTTTAATTTATATTTATGTTGTATGATCCGTCATGGGTGATGGGGGAGCGGAGCAACGAGTGCGTGCAACAGCCCTGGCAGCCCTAAACGGATAATACCCGACTGATTGTATGATTTGAATCCTGATCTATTACTGCTTTATATCTCTGTAATTGATTGTGTTTGGGGCTATGATTATAGTCCAGGCAATCGGTAACGAGATTGAACTCGTGGCTGAGATTCATTTGCCACGTGGGATGTGTTCGACGAACTCGAGTCGTGCGTTGCCTGTCGGCAGTGGCTAGGCCACACGAAGTTGTTTATGCACTTCATGTCGTGCAGCTCAACGGGCGATCGTGCTAGTCGAGCTCGTCAAGTAACCCGATCTGCCTTATGCATGTTCACCCTGTTTGGTCGCTACTGCTTGAACCTAGGGTACCAAACTTACCAGTGGCGATCCCCGTTTAACCATGGTACCTAGATCCGCTAAGTCACATGAGCCGGGCATGGTGGTATGGGACACCGTGGTTGAGCTGTCGGCCTACGCTGGGGCCATGTGCCTCCCCGTAGTGACTATTGCGCAATCAACTCGTGAGCCGAATATGGTGGTATGGGACACTGTATTCGAGCTGTCGATACTTCGGCGAGAGCCGAGTACGGTGAGATCTGTGCTTGTGCTGACGGGCGACGAGTCCTCCGTGGTATCATCGAGTACACTCCAAGGGTCTGTGATTGGCCACGAGTCTTTCACAACAACTAGAGTGTGAGTTGAGCCGAGTACGGTGAGACCTGTACTTGAGTTGACGGCTAGTGATTGAGCCGAGTACGGTGAGACCTGTACTCGAGCTGACGGCCAGCAATTGAGCCGCATACGGTGAGATCTGTATCCGCGCTGACGGGTGATGAGCCCTTTGCGATGCCTTCACTACGCTTCTCAAACCATAACATCGTATGAGAATAACTAGGATTGACGACCCTAGAATGGATCATGTTTGGGAATGATACAAGGGAGGTACCTTAGTTTCCTAATACTGCTGTTTGAAATGGACTAATAAAAACTTGGTAATCATGAGCATCATCGCACCGCATGTGCTTTGTAGATGTGGCGCACTGAGGGAGTAAGCATTCGCGAACGTAAGATGATGTCGCTTGAGGGTGGTTTGGCAAGGGCATACAGCATCATGTCATTTCATTCTTGCATTTAATAAGAGTAGTTAGAATTGTTTGATTTGTACCGCTTTATCATTACTGCTTGACTGAATTGATAACATGTTAACCTATGCCTTATTGTTCCACTGAGTTGATCACTCACTCCCACTTTACGGGACGGTGTTCCGAACACCCACCAGATTTGTTGAATTTCAGGTGATGGCGATGCTTGTGAAGCAGAGCCGGACTACTTCTGTGATGATAGGAGGAGTTCTCCTATCTGTATCTCTCTGGCAGGTCAATGAAGACCTGATATTGTATTGACGGGGCTATGGTACATGGGATAGGAGGCATTACACTTCCTCACATTTGGTATATTCTAGAACTGCACTTATATTTATTTAACCTGGTAATGTTATCACACTCTGGAGACTCATCATAGGTTATCTATTTTATCTATCTATCACAGTCTTCCGCTTGCAAATTTAACTGTCTCTGGAGTATGATATGCTGTTTTGGCTTAATCTCACTCATGTTCAACACACGAATACTGTTAACATCCAATCATCATTCATTTTGTTGCATAAGTGATGTTCTGGAACTCGGGAGTTGAGTTTATGCTCGACCCCCGATTTTCAGGGCGTTACATAAAACCTTAACCTATTACCTATAACCTAAACTTATAACCTATTACCTAACATTAACCTAAACCTAAAACCTAAAACCTAAACTTCAAAACCCGATCCCGAACCCGATTTCCTAAACCTAAACCTTAACCTATTCTCAAATCCCTAAACCTAAATCTACACCAAATCCCAATCTCAACTCCCTAACCTAAACCTAAACCTAAACATGAAAACCCAAGCCTAAACCCGATCCCGACCCAAACTCGATTTCCTAAACCTAAACCTTAACCTATTCTCAATTCCCGAAGCTATAACCTATAACCTAAAAAACCTAACCTAACCTAAACCTATAACCTTAACATAAACCCAAAACCTAAAACCTTAACCTAAACCAAAACCTATAACCTTAACCTAAACCAAAACCTGTAACCTAAACCTTAACCAAAACTTATAACCTTAACCTAAACCTAAAAGCAAAACCTAAACCTATAACCCAAACCTATAAACTAAAACCTAAACCTAAACCTAAACCTATACCTATAACCTAAACCAAAACCTATAACCAGAACCTAAACAAAAACCTATAACCTAAACCTTAACATATAACCTATAACCTAAACCTAAAACTAAAACCAAAACCTATAAGCTGAAACCTAAACCTAAACCTAAACCTTAACCTTTTCTCAATCCTTAAACCTAAACCTACACCAAATCCTATTATCAACTCCCTAACCTAAACCTCAACCTAAACCTGAACTTGATAACCCAAACCTAAACCCGATCTCGAACACCCAACCCAGTTTCCTAAACCTAAACCTTAACCTATTCTCAATTCC